>CM061133.1:151822130-152422130 GCA_030789695.1 Scilla litardierei
TCAGTATTCATCTAGAGAAATGAAAATATCCATGCTATATATGAGTTTAGTTAGGGTTTTATTTTATCAAACTGTGTGCACCCTCTTATGAGTGAACCGAGAGTCCCACTATTTTCCTTCTCCACATATTTATTTTATATCTCTACATAGCAGTTGGTTGCACCCCCATAGCTATTTTACCGCATCCTACTTCCCAATCCCAAAAAGAAAAAGTATAGCTTCTAAATGATAATGGAAAAAAAGAAAAAAACAGAAAAAAAAAATGTGTATATATTCATATCTAAAAAAGAAAAGAAAAAGAAAGAAAATGAATAAATACCGTTATATATCATTTCTTTAGAAGCTATCATTTATTCTGGGAAGAAAAATAAAAATTCCATATCATTTTCATTGATGCGACACCTCAAGCTAAGCTTGGGGGGTAAACCAACTTATTATATGAGTGAGCTTGACATTAGAGTGGAGACGGTGCACATCAGGGAGATTTTATAAAACCTAAACTTTACGAATTACTTTAGTTTTGGAGATTTTTCACGTATCGAAATGAATATCTAAATGGCATGATTCTTTCTATTCTCTATTGCATGATGTGTTATTCTTTTATGCTCCTAGTGTATCTGTTATTGAAAAGGGCGTTGCCAATTACTTTATGCTAGACTCTAGGGATTGCATGAGATTGATATGAATTAACCGTGTTATTTCAGTAGATCCCTGTTCTTTGCCTGCACTGCATGTCAGATGATATATAAAGCTAGAAATTACCAATAGCATGTATGTTTAGCACTTAGAGCATCGTGATATACTATTTTGGTATGAGATCTGACCGATCATCCTTAGCACTTTCCTCTTACTTCTCTCTTTTTGCTTTTCATTACTTTCTATTTTCATTTTCTTATTTTCATCTTATTTTCCTCCCGGCGTACCTATTATTCGTCTTCCTCGAGGACGAATAAGAGGTAAGCTTAGGGGATTTTGATGTATCCATATTTTCCATCATTTTCATATCATTATCTCATCGCATCGCATATCATTTTCGCATCCAAATCCCACTTTTTACTACGATTTTGCATTTCTGACGATATTTCCGAGTTTCGTAGTGTTTCGTGAATTATCAGGGATTTTGGAGCGATTTGGACCCCCACTTGGGTATGGACACCTCCGACATGCTCGTGAGCTCATTGGCGGGGCTCTGGAGGAGATCGCCGCGTTTTCAGAGCCATTGGAGGAGAGAAGAGAGAGAAAGATCAGAGAGAGAGAGAGAGAAGCCCCAGGCCTGCTGCAGCATTTTCCTAGAAAATGCTCGGGCCGAGTAGCCCAGCTACTCGGCCCGAGTAGCTCCATTTTACAGCAGAGATCGGATACGGGCTGACTCGGACCGAGCAGCTCATCTGCTCGGTCGAGTCACCTCAGATTACACAGCCCGAGCAGCGCCCAAGTAGATCCCGAGTATCAGACCGAGTCGAACCTACTCGGACCGAGCAAAGATTACTCGGTCCGGGTAGGTCTATTTCAAAATCACCAAGCAGCCGAGCAGTACAACTACACGGGCTGAGCTACTGACCGAGCAGCAGCTGCTCGACCGAGTCTCCTACTCGGTCGGCGACACCAAGGGCATTTCTGGGAAGTTTTGAAAGATTGCGAAGCACGCGATCTCAGCGACTGAAGGCTGGCAATCGGGGGCGACGAAGAGGACACTTCCATTACGCAAAATTTAGGAATTTTAGGAGAGCTCTGGGCGATTTTTTGTAGGAATTTTTGGGAGTTATTTTTGTAGCAATTTTTGGATCAATACTGGAGATTATTGCTTTTGTCCTTGTCTACGTTCGTCTATTGAAATTTGGATTTTTCTCTGGCTATTGTTCGTCTATTCTCACTATAAGTTTTTGAGCCCTAATCTCTCGATTGCTAAAATGTTTTCTTCTGTGAAATTGATATTCTTATCTGTCGCAATTACGATGTGTGAGTAGTTTTATTCTAGGGTTGATGGGTTAGCCCTAGGATTCTAGGGGAAAATGTAGATCTAGATCCATACGTTGAATTGGGAATTTAGGGTTGTGTTTCGGTAGATCCTACCGAATTCGTAGATAACTCGTACTGAGATCATGCCCACGGTCTGTGGAATTGATGTGCTTAAGGGGTATCTAGGGATTCGAATAGGAAAATCGTTGGATCTAATCAAGGCACGTGACCATGCCCGGCTCGCGTCTTGAGGGGATCCATCGACGAACTATACCGCTACGTTGACGGCTACCGCCATTGCGCCAACGAGAGCCACCGAAATACCCCGCAATTCTAACCCACGAGAGTGGTACAAATTGGGGGATTAATTCCCTAGCCCTAATGCAATGCGAGGATCCTATCCTAACATCGACCCCCGACGTTCATAGTGGTGACCCTAAAGCCCTAGTTCCTTTTTTATTGATCTTACCACAACAACAACCAACCCAATTCTGTTCCCCCGACAGCTATCTCACTTCTACATTTAGAAACAGACTGAGAACCTATAGACACTACCACCGTCCCTGTGGGATCCGACATCTGATATACTATTACTCGACACCGTCCGCTTGCGGATTGAGCCCGAAATCGTAGCCTAGGGGCCATACTATGCCTGGCGATTGACGTGCGTTTATATTTCATATATTCACGCGCGTTTTCTTTTGTGTTTCTCCGTGTTTTCCGCCGTCTTTTATTCGTTTTCTCGTATTTTCTCGTTTTCTTTCACTTTTCTCTGTTTCTCCATGTTTGCAGGAGATTGACCGTGTAGGGGACGTTTAACGACGATATCTCAAGTCCCCGGAGCAACGGGAGGAGTCACGCGTGATCCAGGGGTCAAACGTCAAAGAATACATCTTTCAGCCCCTCACCCGATCGGTTGGACAGGGGACGTTTAACGACGATATCTCAAGTCCCCGGAGCAACGGGAGGAGTCACACATGATCCAGGGGGTCAAACGTCAAAGAATACATCTTTCAGCCCCTCACCCGGTCGGTTGGTCATCTCCAACCGATCGGGTGATGCACGCGTGCACCACCCGGTCTTAGCCGGAGATCAAGTGAAAGTCACCCGACCGGTTCACAGACCGGTTCAACTGGGGCCAACTCTCTGTCTTCTCGAGCCAAATTCCAACCAATCGGGTGACTCTCACCCGATCGGTTCATATGTAGCTGACGCTGAAGAGCTGAAGACACGGGCACCCAACCGATCACTTCACCCGATGGCGCCAAGATCCAACCGGTCACTCCAAGAACTCACCCGACCGGTTCATATGACCGGGTGAAAGCTCGCCGTTTTCTGTTCATTATCTGTAACGGGTCACCCGATCGGTTGACTTGTCAACCGATCGGGTGATACGAGAGTCTATAAATAGAACCCCTAGGGTTCCAGAAACCAGGGGAGCTGCTAGTTTTTACTGTTTTCTCCCATTGTGACGGCTGTAATTACTGTTCTTTTGTAAGTTTTCGGATCTTTCTCAAATTTTACTATTGTCTTAATTACTCTATTACTTCCGCATTCCAATCGTCTGATTATGATTCCAACGGTTCATTTTCATTTAGATCGCTTTTTAATGAATTTTTGTGAGTAGTTCCCAAATCTGGGATTTTGGCGGAAACCCCTTCGGGGGCTCTTCCCGATGCGTCCATAGGGTTTGGAAATCGATAGGGATTAGGATTCTAACGGTTACGCGGGGTGTTTTATTGTCATCGGCGGGAAAAAGACCGCCTTTGACCGTTGGGCCAAAGGGGAATAAACTTGGCGGTTGACTCCCTAGCCATAGCTCACGCCCTTAGCGTAGACGCCGAATCCTAGCACGCAGGAGCGGCAGGATGAGACGTTGGGAGTTATCGTTGCAAGCTTAGTGCTCCCGGAATCGATCAGTGTTAATGGACACGGGAGTGCCCACTGATCGAATCCGGGAAGTCCGGTGTATCATCCTGGGCACCGACCGGAATATCGGGCCCATGGGATGCCGGTAGCACTTTCAGAGGCAACGTCTCACCATTAGACCCTAATTCCGATCGCTATCCCACCCGTAGGCCGTATCGGCGAGAGTCGCTCGTTGGAGTGGAAACCAAAGTCCCGGGTTTATTTTCTTATTGTTCATACCCATCGTTCCTTTCCGTGACAACCATTTACCGATTCGGGCTAGCTCGCCCACGGGGTGATTCTGGTCCTCCTTGACACAAGCACATCCTAGCCTCCCTGTGTTTGACCCCCAAGCCACACTACAACACCGTGCACTTGCAGTTACAAATTTCTAAACCCCCACGCGGGTCCCCCGGCCATTTGCAGATAGCAAGCCGGGGCACATGTCAAGTTTATGGCGCTGTTGCCGGGGAGGCAACGTGCTTGTTATTTTAGGATCTCTTGAACCCTCGTGTCTAGCTCTCATCCCCACCTCGCGATAATTTTCGCATTCTCCTTTTTCCTTTTTATTTTTCTTACTTTTATTTCTTATTTTATCTGTTTCTTTCTCACTTGTCGCTTCACGGGTGCTTGTTGTTTTTCATGCGCAGGAGTTCAAGAAGTCTCGACGACTTGATTCACGTTGATCCAGAGATTAACGCCACCCTTAGGCGTTAGGCCGCCGAGAAGCGAAGAAGAGAGGATCCCGAATCCATGGAGGAGAACACCCCGCCTCACAAGTCCCTGTTGGAGTACTCGATGCCATCTATCGAGTCCACTTCCGCCATCCATTCTCCAGCTATTGCGGCCCAAAGCTTTGAGCTAAAGCCTTCTTTGGTGACATGGATCCAGCAGGATCAGTTTGCGGGTGCACCCATGGAGAGCCCGATCGAGCATCTAGACTCCTTCTTGGAGAAGTGTGACACCTTCCGGATTAATGGTGTCACGACTGAGGCGATCCGTCTGAAGCTGTTCCCCTTCTCGTTGCGAGACAAAGCCAAGCAATGGCTAAGGGGGAAGGACCCCAACACTTTCAACACCTGGGAGAAGCTCTCCAACGCTTTTCTGACGAATTTCTTTCCTCCGGGGAAGACCATGAAGTTGAGGAGTGAGATCTCCTCCTTCTCCCAGGCCAGCCACGAGTCCTTGCATGAAGCTTGGACGAGATACAAGGAGATGCAAAGAAGATGCCCTCACCATGAGCTTCCGAAGTGGCAGATTATTAATCTGTTCTACAATGGGCTGAGGGATGACCTGAAATCTTCTATGGACACTGCGGCTGGGGGTTCCTTCATGTCAAGGAGCGAGGAAGATGCCGGACATATTCTGGAAAATATGGCATCCAACAATGAGCGGTGGTGTGACGAGAGAGCCACACCCAGGTCTGAGGGTATACACAGAGTCGAGGACGTTGAAAAACTTTCAAGCAAATTCGACTTGCTTTCGACCCAGATCTCCGCACTAATGGTAGGAGCCGGTGGGGCCGGTACACAGCAAATTTCAACGGTAGAATCCGAATTCTTTGGGGAATTCGATGGTGGTGACATCTCACCACCGTTGGATCAGGCGAGCGCACTATTTTACAACCCCACGGGAAATGCGACGTATCCACCAAGAACCAATTCCAACCAGGCCTACTCTCCAAACAACCGGAGCCACCCTAACTTTGGTTACCGGCCACCATTTCAGCCCTCGCCGCCTCAGCAGCCGCATCAACAAACATATCAACCGGTTAGGCCACAGCAGAGTCAGATTCAGCAGCAACAATATCAACAGCAACCTCAGCAACAATTTTATGCCCCCAGGAATCAGTAGCCAATCCAGCAGCAGCAGCAGTATGGCCAACAGAGGGCCGTCTCTCCGGTTGAGTCTCTCTTGACTCAATATATAACCAACCAGGAGAAGATCAATCAGAAGCTGGAAATGGGTCAGCGGGCCCTCACGGACCAAGTAACCCAGCTGGGGTTACAAGTGGCGAACCTTTCGAGATCACAAAACCAATTGCCGCCACAACCGGAGGTGAACCCGAGGGGAGCAACCCAAACGTCGGCACTCGTGCACGAGCACGCAAATGTGTCCGCTATCGTTCTGAGAAGCGGGACACAAATTCCTACTAGAGTGCCCCCTAACAGACCGGAAGCACCGTTGGTCGTTGAGTGACCGATTGAAAAATCAAACGACGCCGGTGCTTCGTCATCAAATCCTACGACTCCGGAGGGAGTCTCTGAAGAAGAGAAGAAGAAGAACGAGGAAGGGAGCCCGAAAGTGTTCAAACCCGTTGTGCCATTTCCACAACGGTTAGCTCAGGCCAAAATTGATGAGAAATATGGCAAGTTCTTCGCCATGGTCAAGGACCTGAGCTTGTAAATCCCCTTCCTGGAAGCAATCGAAACAATCCCCTCCTATACAAAATTCCTGAAAGATTTGGTGACGAGAGGGTCTAGAAAGGATAAAGTAGTGTTGACGGCAGAATGTAGCGCTCTCATCCAGAGGGCAAATCCGCCGAAACTTAAAGATCCGGGGAGCTTCTCAATTCCTTGCACGATCGGGGCAGTAAAGATTCATCGTGCACTCGTCGATCTCGGAGCAAGTGTAAGTTTGATGCCCTTGTCGATGTATAAAAGGAAAGGAATGGGTGATTTGGAGCCCACCGGTATGACCCTACAACTAGCTGACCGGTCAGTCAAATATCCGATGGGGATTGTGGATGACCTCCCTGTCAATGTAAAAGGGGTGCATGTGCCAGTGGACTTCGTAGTCATGGACATGCCTGAAGACGCACACACCCCCATCATCCTGGGACGGCCTTTCATGGCCACTGCTGGCATTTTGATTGATGTGAAGAACGGAAAACTTTCGCTAAACGTCAGCGGAGAAAAAGTTGAATTTGATCTGGGGTTGTTCATGAAGTACCCCGATCCCCCAGACGACCCTCGGTGTAATTTGCTGGAGATGGAAGAAGAAAAAGCTGCTGAAGAGAGCTCCTGGGAGATTCTCTTAAGAAACCCCCCCGATGACTTGGGGGATTCAGAAGACCAAGACGGCCCTAAGAACAATGATGCTGCTGGGAAAGCGAGTGCAGCATGTACAACCCCTCCCAGGTTCCCCAAGGCTCCCCCTGCGAGGAGAACGGGGAAAGAGCCCATGGACCTCACCAAAGACGAGGTCCGGATCCTAAAGAAGATGGCGGTAAGCGCCAATACGAAAGAGAAGCCCCCGGATCCCAAGAACAAGGAGAGGGTAGTCGAGCAAATCTTTCTCCAGCCGCTGACTACTCCAAAGGCCTTAAGCTCCGATGAAGAAGAGATGCCGAACTTCGGGCATCACCCGTATCAACCACCGTGAACATCTCTTACGGGCATCGAGCCAACGACGTTAAACAAGTGCGCTTCATGGGGGGCAACCCATGTTCTAAACTTTTTCCCCACTTTTTAGAGTTATTTTTTACTTTATTTTATCTATTTTTATAAATAAAATCAGCCGCGAGAACATCCGTTCAGGGACTTAGACAATCTGTTGGTTTTTGCAGGAAGCAAAGCCCCAACCGATCGGTTGGGATGTATCAGATACAAGCCGAAATCAGTCCCCAAATGAACCGATCGGTTGAAGAATGAAGAGACCGGGTGACAGACCGGTTGAGCTGGGGAGAACTCTCGGGAAATTTTTGGGGAATATCAACCGATCGGTTGAGTTCGAGCGCGATCGGTTGAAGAGACCGGGTGAGCAGCCCTCAATTCTCGGGAAAATGAGTGGAGCGGTCAACCGACCGGTTCGCCTGTAGCACTTCTTCGACAAGAATTTTTGACCTAACCGTCAACCGATCGGGTTACAAGTCACCCGATCGGTTCGACTTAAAACCCTATATAAACCCCCGACCACCCGTTCGTTTTCACCCTCGCCCGATCGCCATTGTCGCCGTCGTTTCGCCTGCCTCTCCTCCCCAACGGCCGATTCTCACTCCCCCACGTCCTCTACTCCTCCAATACTCCCTCTCCCCACCTCCTCCATCGATCTCTCCATCATCTTCACTCCCTCTCTCCTTTCATTTCGAATTTCTGACCTAATTCCCCCCAAACAACGCCCACTTCGAAAATTCTTGCTGAAAGAGGTCGCCGCGGCTCCACGCTACTCTCATTGCACAGTGTGGGGACATTTACGAGCAAGCTTCGCCATTTCGCTTGGGTACACTCGCTCCTACGCTCATATTTCTATTTTTGCCCTATAAATTGTGCTTGCTCATTTTGCTTATGTTAGTGTGCATTCATCGCTTTTGCACTCATTCTTACACGCACACTCACGCATGGCTAAGGATAAAGACAAGGGGAAGGGGATTATGCGGGAAGAGGAACCGTCTCGAAAGAGACGAAAACAAACACGCCCCCCTTCACACACACGAGCACTTACACTTGGCCCTCCCCCGCCTGTTATCCCCCTTGTGGACCCAATGTTGGGCCCGCATGGGTATATCTTTAGGAACCAGGAGCACAAGGATTTTTATCGTAGGCTCGATGCTCGGGGGCATCTATCTACTAAGTTCCCGCACACACAAACACTTGTCGATCTCGGTGTCTACACCGAGGTCGAATCTCTTTTCGCTAACTTAGGATGGTTGGCCTTTCTTAATACATCTGATGTATCCTACCCGGCACTCACCCTCGAATTTCTCTCTACACTTGTTTGGGAGTCCGGGTCGATCATTAAATTTCGGGTGCGTAACAGGAGTGTCACCACAAATCTGAACACAATTAACGATATATTTGGTTTCCCCAATCTTGGGGATGACTCCATCCGACACTACGGGTACACACCCGAGTTTAATTTCGATCAATTCTGGTTCCGCCTCACACTGTTCCATGACTATCCCCGAGGAAGGGCCAAGGCCTCCTCCATCATTCATCACGTGTTTCGTTTGGCCCACAGGATCATATCATCTGCATTTTTCCCAGGGACGAGTCCGGCACCATGACTATCCCTGACCTTTTTATCCTCTGGGCCATGACTTTCCCTTTTGTCCGGGACGATGATGGAATTAGCTTCAGGGCCCCTACCGTCCCCATCCATGGCGGCGATTGGCTTGTTTACAAGCTTCTCGAGATCAGCAGGGCCGGTAAGGGGAAGTTTTGTTGTGGGGGCATCATTACTATCATTTGCTCTTGCCCCCAATTTAATATTCCCATCCCCAATAATCTTCCCGCTGTCGCAGGACCCTCACAACTAGATATTGATGTCTTGCGGCACATTCACATGATTAGACCCCACTCCGATGGCCGCTTCATCTTCAATTATGGCCACCCCCAGCCCCTTACACCATTCTCCCCAACCCCGCTCGCATGACCATTGCTCTTGTGGGAGATTGGACCTTCCACCTGATCCCAACTTCCTTGCGGGGTTGAACCTTCCTTTCCTCCCCGCGGACGCACGCAGACCACCGTCCCCTGCCGCCCACTTAGGCGAGCAAGATATCCATACGTCTCGGGGAGATATAGGGGCTGGCCCGAGTCGTCCTATTTCTGCTCCGGGACCCATCACATCTGAGCACCTCTTTGCGGCCATTTCTGGCCTTGTCTCCTGTGCCGGCATGACCACTGCCGCCGGCACCACTTTGACCTTACCTGCCGGTACCACTTCTGCCTCACGTCAGTCCACATCTTTTGGTCGTCGTCAAGTCTCTGCCCGTCTAGGTCTTGAAAGGGAGGTCGCTGCCCTTCGTGAGCTCGCCATGTCCTCTGCCTCCTCGGACCCATCACCGTCCTCTTTTCTCACTCACCCACGTTTCCTCACACTTGAGAGGAACGTGGCCGCCATTCTTCGCCTTCTCACTTACATCCACGGTCCACCTCCACCTTCACCACCTCCACCTTCACCACCTCGGCGATCTTCTCCTCCACCCTCCCACACATCCCCACATCCATCACCCCCCCTCACCACATTCTTCTCCTCCCTCATCTAATCCCATCCCGGCATCCACTTTCTCCCTCCCGACCACTTCCATCGTACCCACGCTACCTCCTCCCTCCTCCTCCATCACTGCATACGTGCGTCGGAGGAAATTGCCGGTGTGCTCCAGATCTCTTCCACCACCACCCACCACCGTCACCACCACATCTTCTTCCCCCATTTCTATTCCTCTCACCACCGCCTTGATCGCCGTCCTACCACCACCACCCACCCCCACCGACACTCCTTCTATCGTTCACACCACCGCTGCCCCTATTCCTCCACCTCGTTCCCCACTTCTCCGCACACCCCCAGCCTCCCCCGACCACCCATCCACACCCTCTTCCGAGGAGGACGAGGACTCTCCTTCTCCTGCTTTCTGATTTCACCCTATTTGTTTTTGACTCCCCCTTGCATATCTCTGCATTTCATCGATCACATTTTATTCGCTAGCACTGTCATGACTAGCTTGGGGGACGTCTATTTTGGTGTGTTGTCGTGTTTTGTTGTTTTTCTCATTTTTGTGTGTGTGCTTGTTTTTCACTTTTTGAGTGTCGTGTCGTGTGGTTTTATTTTTATTTTCGTGTCGTTTGATTTTGATTTTGATCTTTCTTTATTTTCAATTTCATCTCTGTGTTTTCCTCGTTTTCATTTCTTTTTGTGTCGGTGCGTATTCCCCCCCATCTTCATTGCCCTCCCGTTCTCACTCATATTGCATTGAGGGCAATGCAAACTTCAGCTTGGGGGAGTCGCACTGTGTGCGTCATTTGAGTCCTTCTTTTTCGTTTTTGTGTCGTTTTCATCGTTTTTTTTTCTTTTTTTTTCTCTCCTCTTATTTTTAGCTCTTTCTCCTAGAGATGAACCCTATGATGAATCGCCACAAAATCACACACACCTAGCATGGCATCGATAATCACACTCACTGACCCTAGGATTTCGAGTCCTCTTGCATTTCACGCATCGTGGGTCCACTCAGCTTTTTGTGAGTCGTGCATCGTGCCTAGCTATTTGGTGTGCTTCTACTTTGTGATTTTATTTTATATACCTGTCCAGGAATGACCCCTAGATTATCATGCTTCGATTTGAATATGCGGTACTTGCTTCCACTATATGCATGCTATATTTATATCCTATATTTCAATTCGCATGCGTCGGGATTCCATAATTAAGGACTAGGATAACCCATTTAGCCTATGCTCTATTTAGCGAGAATAGTTTCCTTTGCCCAAGTGTTTAGATTTCGACTTCTTTTTTGTTTTACTTGGTGCAAATCTCCTCGTCGTGTACCGTTCTCCCACTTGGGAGAGTACACATGTGTATAGCCAAAAACCCAAAAATCCAAAAAAAAAAGAGAAAAGAAAAGAAAAACCCAAAAAGAAAAGAATAGAAAAATTTTGTATAGCCAAAAAGCAAAAAAAAATAAATAAATACAAATACCCCAAAACCCAAATAATTTCTAGTGTGAATATTTTTCCTACCTACCGAGAATAAAGGGAAGGCGAGAATTTGCACCGAGTGTTCTACTCCACATCATCTCAACCCCCACCGTTTTCGAAAACACTTGGCTTAGGATCTTTTTAGCTAGTATCAAGGCTATAGTGGCGTGATTTCCTTGACCCTAGTTATGGAGTCCCCGATGCATGATACGCTTCACTTCTTATACTCTTCTCGTGCATGCTTGAACTAATATTCACCGCAATTTCAAATTCGAATTGGTATTTGGGTCCTTTCCTGGATTTGCGTATATGAGCTCATAGCACATTGTAGAAAGCGACACCGACTGCTAGCGCACAACCACACTCAATCGCGCTTCACCGCGTGGGCCCACGACACTTATTGGGACTCGTTTTCCTAGGTTTAAGTGATGTGACTTGACGTTTGCTTGCTTGGTGTGTCGTTTTTGATTTTGTTGGCTCTGACGGACGATCTAGGATATAGAGTTTTCTTTTTCTCTCTTTCTCTCTATTTTCCCCCTCCGAGCTCCTACTCTCACTCGTCTTCCTCGAGGACGAGGAAGAGTTTAGCTTGGGGGATTTTGACGTGCGTTTATATTTCATATATTCACGCGCGTTTTCTTTTGTGTTTCTCCGTGTTTTCCGCCGTCTTTTATTCGTTTTCTCGTATTTTCTCGTTTTCTTTCACTTTTCTCTGTTTCTCCATGTTTGCAGGAGATTGACCACGTAGGGGACGTTTAACGATGATATCTCAAGTCCCCGGAGCAACGGGAGGAGTCACGCGTGATCCAGGGGGTCAAACGTCAAAGAATACATCTTTCAGCCCCTCACCCGGTCGGTTGGTCATCTCCAACCGATCGGGTGATGCACGCGTGCACCACCCGGTCTCAGCCGGAGCTCAAGTGAAAGTCACCCGACCGGTTCACAGACGGTTCAACTGGGGCCAACTCTCTGTCTTCTCGAGCCAAATTCCAACCGATCGGGTGACTCTCACCCGATCGGTTCATCTGTAGCTGACGCTGAAGAGCTGAAGACACGGGCACCCAACCGATCACTTCACCCGATGGCGCCAAGATCCAACCGGTCACTCCAAGAACTCACCCGACCGGTTCATATGCCCGGGTGAAAGCTCGCCGTTTCCTGTTCATTATCTGTAACGGATCACCCGATCGGTTGACTTGTCAACCGATCGGGTGATACGAGAGTCTATAAATAGAACCCCTAGGGTTCCAGAAACCAGGGGAGCTGCTAGTTTTTACTGTTTTCTCCCATTGTGACGGCTGTAATTACTGTTCTTTTGTAAGTTTTCGGATCTTTCTCAAATTTTACTATTGTCTTAATTACTCTATTACTTCCGCATTCCAATCGTCTGATTATGATTCCAACGGTTCATTTTCATTTAGATCGCTTTTTAATGAATTTTTGTGAGTAGTTCCCAAATCTGGGATTTTGGCGGAAACCCCTTCGGGGGCTCTTCTCGATGCGTCCATAGGGTTTGGAAATCGATAGGGATTAGGATTATAACGGTTACGCGGGGTGTTTTATTGTCATCGGCGGGAAAAAGACCGTATTTGACCGTTGGGCCAAGGGGGAATAAACTTGGCGGTTGACTCCCTAGCCATAGCTCACGCCCTTAGCGTAGACGCCGAATCCTAGCACGCGGGAGCGGCAGGATGAGACGTTGGGAGTTATCATTGCAAGCTTAGTGCTCCCGGAATCGATCAGTGTTAATGGACACGGGAGTGCCCACTGATCGAATCCGGGAAGTCCGGTGTATCATCCTGGGCACCGACCGGAATATCGGGCCCATGGGATGCCGGTACCACTTTCAGAGGCAACGTCTCACCATTAGACCCTAATTCCGATCGTTATCCCACCCGTAGGCCGTATCGGCGAGAGTCGCTCGTTGGAGTGGAAACCAAAGTCCCGGGTTTATTTTCTTATTGTTCATACCCATCGTTCCTTTCCGTGACAACCATTTACCGATTCGGGCTAGCTCGCCCACGGGGTGATTCTGGTCCTCCTTGACACAAGAACATCCTAGCCTCCTTGTGTTCGACCCCCAAGCCACACTACAACACCGTGCGCTTGCGGTTACAAATTTCTAAACCCCCACGCGGGTCCCCTGGCCATTTGCGGATAGCAAGCCGGGGCACACGTCAGCGATCGTGACACCGTCGGGTGGAACCTAGGTGTAAGTTACAGGTGCGTCAGGGCACATGTTAAGACTAGTAGTATGCTATTTGATGATTCTTTACCTATGTGATTCTTTGATAAAATTAAGTATGCATGGTTATTACTATGTGATTACATGGACAAAGTCCTTGGAAATGTGTGAGGACATTGGGACAGGAAGAGACTATGATAATAAGGCCCAATAGATCCACTTAAGCACATAGCCTAAATGTTCCTGGTCATAAGAATATCAAGACAGGACATTGATATTCCAGATAGACCAATGTATTAATCTTTAATATAGCGATGGTAGTGTCCAGTCTCAGAGCGCTCTTGGGGACATCATGAGACGGTGCACATATTCTTCTTAGAGAACAAGTTCACATAACGACTCATCGAGGAGCTTCTATACTGTAAACATACTCTGATTGTTAGTAAAAACTCTCAGGTGGTAGTTAGTGCAGCTTATCCTCTTGACCTGAGACATGTTAAAAATCTTGCACTTGGGAGGGCTATGTTTAGGTTTTTACTGACCAACAACGAATGTGACCATTAATATGTACTTGCAGGGAATTGTCCAAAGCACTTGAAGGGAGTCAATATTCAAAAAGGGATCCATCTCCTCCAGTATAGGAGGCTCGTGTCACACTGAGTTGATATGGATCTATAGTAAATCTCTGACCAGGGTAGAGCAGATAAACTTATTAACAGTAATATGTTTTATCTAACCACTTGACTATGGCATCACATACATGGCTCACAAATTTAAGATGTTAATTGTGTTAAATCCATGGCCCGGCACTCGAGGAAGGGAACATATTATCATTGAAAAGGCATACTAAGACAACATCTGGGCCCAATAGGCCCACGAGGGATGCTAAATGTTTACCCTGTCAAAGTCTGCATGCCATTTGCCCGTTGAACTTTTGTTGCTTAATGAGGCAGCCATTAATGGGCTCATAAATGGTGGGAGGGATGGACAATGGTTACCCCTATTGATGAGGGAAGATTGTGCCATCATAATGGATGATCGTTATTCCCCCAACGTCACTGAAGAGACATTTTAGTCTATAAATACAGAGAAGACAAACAGAAGTAGGACAGATTCCAGAGGTACGAAACCCTAAGTACTCTGATAACTTATCTCTTTCCACTCACATATTTTTTCTCCAATTGCTTGTGGTGACTGACTCGGGACGAATCCTCTTGGATTGATCTCAACAGCCCCAAGCCTTCATCTTAAGTCCATTCTAACTTAAGCATTGGAGTGGATTTGGGTCGTAACCCAGATCCGACCCACTGACATTCATTTGTGGTGCAGGAAGATCGATGCTCGACCTAGTAAATCGGTCGAACGATTGTCCCAATCGATTATTGTTCGAGGCTCGACCTAATAGAAAGTTCGAACAGTCGTCAAGCTCGACCGCAAGATCGATCAAGTACCCCCAACGCTGTTAGCCCAACTTTCGTCGGTCCCACTTCAAGCAGCTGCCAAGGATCCATCTGGACAAAGGAATCCACGTCAGCCTAAATCATTGTTGATACCAATTTGGTCTTTAACAGTTGGCATCGTCTGTGGGAAAACATCAACCTACATAACAAGTCAATCAAAGCCCCATGTTGCCTGGACCCAACAACACTGGACCGATCCTCGGTCCAAACAAGGATACATTAAACAAGAATGCTCCAAATGAAGATGCCAAAGATTCTGGATCTTCATCAAAGGTACCCAATGTTCGATTAGTGACTCAGGAACAATTCGACAAGTTTGCTGAGCAGATCGAAAAAATTCTTTCCATAATGTCTGCTGCAGTGCAAAAAAACATCGATCATCCATAGCATGTAGCCGAGGAGCAGCTGCCCCCCCAATTTGACTCAAACACCAGGTGGGGAGCAGACTACTCCTAGAAACCTGTCACGCCCCGTTTCCTAAAATGGAGGCGAGACGTGGAAAGGTCCGCACGAGAGTGGAGCTGTGAAGCCCCAAACCCGATAAGCGTCAATAAAACATAAGCAGGTCCCTGTAACCACAAACGGAACAACAATAATAACACAAGGAGAGACAGAAATAAAATCTCAAATCTCAGAATTTGTCCAACATGAAAATTAAGTTCAACATCCAGAAAAGCCACCAGGCTAAAAGAAAGAGTCTAAAGGCCTAACACACGGCCAACACAACAAACACCAACAAGGTATGGGTGCTACACACCGATAACTAAAAGCAGTCTAAAGCAAAAGGGAAAGCTCAACGAGGACACTAAGACTGATCTCCAGTGTCCACGAAGTCCTCGATCAATGCGGGCTCTGACTCAGCGTCAGCAAACACCACGTCCTCAGCGACAAACTCAGGCTTGGGATCTAACATGTGTCACCCAAAAGAGAAAAGGGGCACATGTCAGCAAGTCGAAAGACTTGTGCAAGGAAACTGAAAGAAAGGTAAACTAACAACCTAGCAGTTGAAGTATGGTGCATGGCATGACAAGTATCGTATGGAAGTAACAAGTGAAGTACAAGTAGCAAGTAACAAGTGGTAGGTGTGACATGTATTGTCAAGTAACAAGTACAAGGGATCACCCACACACATGTGAGCGCCCTATTACCCGCAGGCTGTATTCAAGTACAAGGGATCACTCACACACAGGCGAGTGCCCTATTGCCCGCAGGCTGTATTGAGCTCGTTTTCTGGACCACGAGCCAGATTTGTAATTGGCATAGGGTTGTGCCCGCAAAACAGGTGCCTAGCCGGAACAAGTAGCACTAGTATGTAGCGATGCAACGCAATCACGATGAGTGTTCAAGCATGCAATGACATGAGCAGATATTCGCATACCGTTAATTGAAATTAAACATGACATGCAAAATGCAATGACATGAACAGATATTCGTGTACCGTTAATTTAAATTAAACATGGCAGTTAAAGATGCATGGATGACATGAACAGTTAATACGCGTACCGTTAAGTGAAATTAAACGTGACATACAAGCATGATGAAGGTGACGGACCAAGCTTCATTGTCAAGCTAGGTC
This sequence comes from Scilla litardierei, assembly GCA_030789695.1. Taxonomy (NCBI): domain Eukaryota; kingdom Viridiplantae; phylum Streptophyta; class Magnoliopsida; order Asparagales; family Asparagaceae; genus Scilla; species Scilla litardierei. The sequence goes on from CM061133.1 coordinate 151,838,631, forward strand.
AATGGCGTCCAGACGGCTACCCTTTCACCGTCTAGTCTCTTTTACGCTAAAGCAAGGAAATGGCCTAAGACATGGCCCAAATCAAGAGATGCAAGTTTCACTTGCCTAGCACCGAGGATGACGATCAACGAGGCCGTCACATAAATGCTAACTACGGAGATGAGATCGCTGCCATGGCAAAACAACATTAAAACAACATCCAACCTAGTTTTACTAGGGTTTCACAAAAACACAAATGGGCTATGAGGATATTAAGAGATCGAGTTATCACCGTATCGGAAGCGGAAGAACGATGCCGAGCAAGCACGGCAACGGAAGAAATGATCCAGGGAACCTAGGGTTCAGATCTGGAATGGATGGGGAAAATCTAGAGAAATGGGGTTTTGGGGGTTTTTGGGGTTTTCCGGCGACCTAAAGGTGGTGGCCGGCCAAAATGGAGAGGGGGAGGAGCTTTAGATGAAGGAGGAAGGCTAGGGTTAGATGGATGATGATTTGGGGAAGAAGGATGCTCAGGAGAAATGAAAGAAGAAAAGAAAACGTTTGAGGGGTTTAAATAGGCACAGCCGGCGGCTGCCCAGAAATTAGGGTTTCGACACTGATTAGTCGGTCAAAGAGCAACCACTGACCGACTAGTTTGGGAACTAGTCGGTCGGTTAACCAACGCAGACCGACTAAGTCCAAACAGTAACTCCTGTACAAAAATAGGATTTAGATTTAGTCGCTCAAAGAACAACTACTGACCGACTAGTTTCTCATCTAGTCGGTCGACGAACGTTCTTAGACCGACTAAGAATGAATAGTACTTGGTATCAAAAATGATCATAGAGCTAGTCGGTTAAAGAATGATTGTTGACCGACTAGTTTGCAACCTAGTCGGTCGACGAACGTTCTTAGACCGACTAACGATAAATAGTAACTCCTGAGAAATTAACAAAGCCAACTAGTCGGTCCATGAAGCTTTGCCGACCGACTAAATCGTCATCTAGTCGGTCGGTTGACGTGCGTATATATTTCATATATTCACACACGTTTTCTTTCGTGTTTCTCCGTATTTTCTGTCGTCTTTTATTCGTTTTCTCGTGTTTTCTCGTTTTCTTTCACTTTTCTTTGTTTCTCCATGTTTGCAGGAGATTGCCCGCGTAGGGGACGTTTAACGACGATATCTCAAGTCCCCGGAGCAACGGGAGGAGTCACGCATGACCCAGGGGGTCAAACAAAGATGATGGCATCATTTTATCCCCTCACCCGATCGGTTGGACTAAGTCAACCGATTGGGTGATGCACGCGTGCACCACCCGGTCTCGGCTGGAGCTCAAGTGGATGTCACCCGACCGGTTCACAGGCCGGTTCAACGGGGCCAATTCTCTGTCTTTTCAAGCCAAATTCCAACCGATCGGGTGACTTTCACCCGATCGGTTCATCTGTAGCTGATGCTGAGGAGCCGAGACACGGGCACCCAACCGACCCCTTCACCCGATGGCGCCAAGATCCAACCGGTCACCCCAAGAACTCAACCGACCGGTTCATATGACCGGGTGAAACTCCGCCATTTTCTGTTTATTATTTGTAACGGATCACCCGATCGGTTGACTTGTCAACCGATCGGGTGATACGAGATCCTATAAATAGGACCCCTAGGGTTCCAGAAACGGGGAGCTGTTAGTTTTTACTGTTTTCTCCTATTTGTGACGGCTGTAATTACTTTTCTATTGTAAGTTTTCGGATCTTTCTTAAACTTTAGTATTATCTTAATTGCTCTACTACCTTCGCATTCCTATCGTCTGATTATGATTTTAACGGTTCATTTTCGTTTAGATCGCTTTTTAATGAATATTTGTGAGTAGTTCCCAAATCTGGGATTTTGGCGGAAACCCCTTCGGGGGCTCTTCCCGATGCATCCATAGGGTTAGGAAATCGATAGGGATTAGGAATCTAACGGTTACGCGGGGTGTTTTATTGTCATCGGCGGGAAAAAGACCGCCTTTGACCGTTGGGCCAAGGGGGAATAAACTTGGCGGTTGACTCCCTAGCCATAGCTCACGCCCTTAGCGTAGACGCCGAATCCTAGCACGCGGGAGCGGCAGGATGAGACGTTGGGAGTTATCGTTGCGAGCTTAGTGCTCCCGGAATCGATCAGTGTTAATGGACACGGGAGTGCCCACTGATCGAACCCGGGAAGTCCGGTGTATCATCCTGGGCACCGACCGGAATATCGGGCCCATGGGATGCCGGTACCACTTTCAGAGGCAACGTCTCACCATTAGACCCTAATTCCGATCGCCATCCTACCCGTAGGCCGTATCGGCGAGAGTCGCTCGTTGGAGTGGAAACCAAAGTCCCGGGTTTATTTTCTTATTGTTCATACCTTGCATTCCTTTACCGTGACAACCCATCAACCGATCCGGGCTAGCTCGCCCACGGGGTGATTTCGGTCCTCCTTGACACAAGCACATCCTAGCCTCCCTGTGTTCGACCCCCAAGCCACACTACAACACCGTGCGCTTGCGGTTACAAATATCTAAACCCTCACGCGGGTCCCCCGGCCATTTGCGGCTCGCAAACCAGGGGCACGTCAAGTTTATGGCGCCGTTGCCGGGGAGGCAACGTGCTTGTTATTTTAGGATCTCTTGAACCCTAGTGTCTAGCTCTTGTCCCTACCTAGCGATAATTTTCGCACTCTACACTTTTCAATTTCACTTGGACATACTGTGGATAGTAATTGTATAGTGCTAATTGACTGAATCGCCGTGCTTCCATCGCAACTTTCGGTTCCCGTTTATGCAACCCGTGCTTTTGACGTGTTTGCCACTTGTGCAGTTCTCTCTCTCTCCTTTCGTATAAGATCCTGGCCCCACGGCGAGGATGTTGCATGCAGTTTCAGGAGACATCTGGGATCACTCTCACCATATCCGCTGTTTGGCGCAGAGCTTAGCGGAATCCCTGAATACTTCGAATATACTATCCCTCCTGTCTGCCGCCGTGGAAAGTCAGAGGAGATATCGAGATACGCAGGAGCACCTTGCCACGGCAACTCTCTTTCCTCATGGTGAAGTGGCGTATATCGACAACCCTGGTCCCAAATTTAGTGAAGAAGAGTTGTCCGCGGAGTTTTGTCAGGAGAACCATCCGACCGGGTTTGTAGGCTACGCTGGACAGGAATCAATCTATTCCTTGCAGACTTCTATTGAGCGTCCCCGATCTTTGGACAATGAGGAAGCTAGAAACAGTTGTGGGGAACCATCGACGATTGAAACCTGTTTTCACCTAGAAGCCTTCTTCCCGGACAATTATTATGAGCTTGAAAGAGACCCGGTGCCTTCCTCGATCGTTCCCACTATACCTTGCAAAACTTTGCCATGCGGAACCGCGGCCGAGGATGAGGTTCCGGATGCTGGCTTCCGAGAAATCCACGAAGAACTCCTTTCCCTTGAGGATGCTCAGCTTGAGAAGTATGCGTCGGGGCCTCAAGAAGTTGAGATGAAAGAATTACCGCCGGGGCTAAAATATGAATATTTGGGGGCTGGCTCGACCCTTCCGGTCATAGTCAACTCTTCACTGCCCGAAGACCAAATGACCAAACTTCTTGGTGTTTTAAAAAGGTTTAAAGGAGTTTTCGGATATGCAATTGAGGATTTAAAAGGGGTTAGCTTAGGCCTCTGCTCACACAGAATTCTGCTTGAAGATGAGCAAGCCTCCTCGATTTAGCCACAGCGGAGGCTAAATCCCATAATGATGGAGGTTGTAAAAAAGGAGATTGTTAGGCTTCTACATGCCGGTATTATATACCCTATCTCCGATAGTCGCTGGGTTAGCCCGGTGCACGTCGTACCCAAGAAAGGAGGAATGACGGTGGTTCGCAACGAGAAGAACGAGCTAATACCAACGAGGACCGTCACGGGGTACAGGATGTGCATTGACTATAGAAAGCTGAACAAGGCTACGAGGAAGGATCATTACCCTCTCTCCTTTATTGACCAGATGCTCGAGAGACTGGCGAAGCATAATTATTTCTGTTTCATGGACGGGTATTCAGGATTTCTTCAGATCCCTATTCATAACGATGACCAGGAGAAGACGAATTTCACTTGCCCATTCGGGACATATGCCTATAGAAGAATGCCGTTCGGACTTTGTAACGCCCCTGCTACATTCCAAAGACTCATGTCCGCTATCTTCTCCGACTACTCACAAGACATCACGGAGGTTTTCATGGACGACTTCTCCGTCTATGGAACTAAGTTTGACTCGTGCCTCAGTAATCAAACTAAGGTCCTGGAGAGATGTCAGGAAAAGGGACTAGTCCTAAACTGGGAGAAGTGCCACTTCACTGTCCAAGAGGGAGTTGTGCTGGGGCACGTCATCTCTTCGAGGGGAATCGAGGTTGATAAGGCTAAAGTTGAAGTGATTGAAAAGCTTCCACCATCGCTCAATCTTCGAGGAGTCTGTGGTTTCTTAGGACACGCAGGATTCTATCGCCGCTTCATAAAAGACTTCTCGAAGATTTCCAGGCCGCTGACCCAACTCCTCGTGAAGGACATGCCTTTCGTCTTCAGCGAGGAGTGTATGGAGGCCTTCCGCACTTTGAAGCAAGCTTTGATTTCCGCGCCATAATACAGCCACCGAACTGGAATCTACCCTTTGAGCTGATGTGTGACACTAGTGATTATGCGGTTGGTGCCGTCTTGGGGCAGAGGAAGGATAAAAATCTTCATGTCATATATTATACGAGCAAAACCCTTGATGCCGCCTAAAGAAATTATACTACCACGGAAAAAGAATTGCTCGCGGTGATCTACGCCATGGATAAGTTCCGACAATATCTCGTTGGCGCCAAGGTGATCGTACACACAGATCACGCGGCTCTTAAATACCTATTGAACAAGAAAGAAGCCAAGCCATGACTCATTAGATGGATTCTCCTCCTCCAGGAGTTTGACCTGGAAATCAGAGACAAGAAGGGGGCAGAGAATGTTGTTGCCGATCACCTGTCCAGGATGCCCACTCTTGATTTAAATGCTACACCGATCGATGATTCACTCCCTGACGAGCATCTCTTCTCTGTCTCTTCCTCCTGGACCCCCTGGTACGCCGACATCGCAAATTATCTGGCTTGTGCCATCGTCCCCCACAATGTGAGCTTTCAGCAGAAAAAGAAATTTTTCCATGAGGTCCGCAAATTTTATTGGGATGACCCCCACCTATACAAAACCTGCAATGTGGGGTGATACGAAGATGCATCCCTAACCTGCAATGATGGGGTGATACGAAGATGCATCCCTGAAACTGAGGCGACCTCCATCATTTCCCACTGCCATGGGCAGCAATGTGAAGGGCACGCGAGCACCTACAAGACCACTGCAAAAATTCTCCAAAGCAGATTCTACTGGCCTACTCTCTTCAAGGACACACATGTTTATGTCCAAGCCTGCGATAAATGCCAAAGAGCTGGGAATATCTCCAAAAGGAATGAGATGCCTCAACACTACATCCTGGAGGTAGAAATCTTCGATGTATGGGGAGTGGACTTCATGGGACCGTTCCCTTCCTCCTCGGGGAACCAGTATATCTTGGTGGTTGTGGACTACGTGTCGAAATGGGTTGAAGCGATGGCAAGTCCAACCAATGATTCCAGAGTGGTGGCCAAGTTCTTCAAAAGCAACATCTTCCCGCGGTTCGGTGTACCTCATGTCCTGATCAGTGACGGAGGGAGCCACTTTATAGAGAAGAAATTCGAGGCCCTCTTAAAAAAAATACGGGGTACAACACCGGGTGGGGCGTGCCTACCACCCGCAGACCAGCGGTCAGGCGAAAGTCTCTAACCGGGAGATTAAAAGCATACTAGAAAAGACGGTGGCCAATTCTAGAAAGGACTGGTCATCAAAGCTTCCTGACGCGCTTTGGGCCTACAGGACAGCATTTAAAACTCCTATCGGCACGACTCCCTACCGGCTTGTCTATGGGAAAGCTTGCCATCTTCATGTGGAATTGGAGCATAAGGCATTTTGGGCAATTAAGAATCTGAACTTTGACGCCAAGGAGGTAAGAGGGCACCGGCAGTTACAACTCAACTAGCTCGACGAAATCCGGCTCAATGCCTATGAGAACGCCAAGATCTACAAGGAGAAGCTGAAGCGGTGGCACGATAAGCGAATCTTGAAGAGGGAATTCAAAGAAGGGGACTTAGTTCTCCTATTCAACTCAAAGCTGAAGCTCTTTCCTGGAAAACTCAAGTCAAGGTGGTCGGGACCGTTCCGCGTCACCAAGGTTTTCCCGCATGGGGCTATTGAGATAATGGGAAGGGATGAGCCGTTTAAAGTCAACGGACAGTGTCTGAAACACTATGCAGTTGGAGAACCAGAATTCTCTCTGATCGGATCCCCAACGAGCGACAACTCTTCCTCTAACCCTCCGGATCCTAATTGACCACCGCTAGAGGCGTCGAGCTAAACGACGTTAAATAAAAGCGCTTCATGGGAGGCAACCCATGTTCTAAACTTTTGCTTCGCTTTTTAGGATTTTTTTTCTACTTTATTTTTCTCTATTTTTATAAATAAATCCAGCCGAAACAACTTCCGTGAAGGAACTTAGGCGATTTTTGGTTTTTGCAGGAAACAAGGCCCCAACCGATCGGTTGATAACTCAACCGATCGGTTGGGATGTATCAGATACAAGCCGCATCTATCCCCAAATGAACCGATCGGGTGAAGAATGGAGAGGCCGTGTGACAAACCGGGTGATCTGGGGAGAATTCTCGGGAAATTTTTGGGAAATATCAACCGATCAGTTGAGTTAGAGCGCGATCGGTTGAAGAGACCGGGTGAGAAACCCCCAGTTCTCGGGAAAATGAGTGGAGCTGCCAACCGATCTGTTGATAAGTCAACCGACCGGTTCGCCTGTAGCACTTCTTCGGCAAGAATTTTTGACCTAACAGTCAACCGATCGGGTGACAAGTCACCCGATCGGTTCGACTTAAACTCTATAAATACCCCACCCTCACCCGTTCACATTCCACCTTGCCCGATCGCTCGAACCGCCGTCGTTTCGCCTGCTTCTCCTCCCCAACGGCCCGATTTCTCCTCCCCACGTCCTCCACTCCTCCAATACTCCCTCTCTCCACCTCCTCCACCAATCTCTCCATCATTTTCACTCTCTCTCCCCTTCATTTCGAATTTCTGATCTAATTCCCCCCAAACAACACCTATTTCGAAAATTCTTGCTGAAAGAGGTCGCCGCGGCTCCACGCTTCTCTCATTGCACGGCGTGGGGTAATCTACGAGCAAGCTTCGCCATTTTGATTGGGTACACTCGCTCCTACGCTCGTATTTCTATTTTTTTCCCTATATATTTTGCTTGCTCAGTTTGCTTGTGTTAGTGTGCATTCATTGCTTTTTGCACTCATTCACACACACACACACGCATGGCTAGGGATAAAGACAAGGGGAAGGAGATTTTGCGGGAGGAGGGACCATCTCGAAAGAGACGAAAACAAACTCGTCCCCCTCCCCACGCATGAGCACTAACACTAGGCCCTCCCGCGCCTGTTATCCCCCATGTGGACCCAATGTTGGGCCCGCATGGGTATATCTTTAGGAACCAGGAACACAAGGATTTTTATCGTAGGCTCGATGCTCGGGGGCATCTATCAACTAAGTTCCCGCACACACAGTCACTAGTTGATCTCGGTGTCTTCACCGAGGTCGAATCTCTTTTCGCTAACTTAGGTTGGTTGGCCTTTCTTAATGCCTCTGCCTTATCCTACCCGTCACTCACCCTTGAATTTCTCTCTACACTTGTTTGGGAGTCTGGGTCGATCATAAAATTTCGGGTGCGTAACAAGAGTGTCACCACCAATCTGAATACCATTAACGATATATTTGGTTTCCCCAATCTTGGGGATGACTCCATCCGACACTACGGGTACATGCCCGAATTTGACGTCGATCAATTCTGGTTCCGCCTCACACTGCTCCCTAGCTATCCCCGAGGTAGGGCCAAGGCCTCCTCCATCATCCACCCCATATTTCGTTTGGCCCATAGGATCATATCATCTGCATTTTTTCCCAGGGACGAGTCCGGCACCGTGACTATCCCTGATCTTTTTATCCTCTGGGCCATGACTTTCCCTTTTGTTCGGGACGATGATGGGATTAGCTTTAGGGCCCCTACCGTCCCCATCCATGGCGGTGATTGGCTTGTTTACAAGCTTCTTGAGATCAGCCGGGCCGGTAAGGGGAAGCTTTGTTGTGGGGGCATCATTACTATCATTTGTTCTTACCCCCAATTTAATATTCCCATCCCCGATAATCTTCCCACTGCCGCAGGACCCTCACAGCTAGATATTGATGTCCTGCGGCACATTCACATGATTAAACCCCACTCCGATGGCCGCTTCATCTTCAATTATGGCCACCCCCAGCCCCTTACACCATTCTCCCCTACCCCGCTCGCATGACCATAGCTCTGGTGGGAGATTGGACCTTCCCACCCGATCCGAACTTCCTAGCATGGTTGCACCTTCCTTTCCTTCCCGCGGACGCACGCAGACCACCGTCCCCTGCCGCCCACTTAGGCGAGCAGGATATTCCTGCGTCTCGGGGAGATATGGGGGCTGGCCCGAGTCGTCCTGTTTCTGTTCCGGGCCCCATCACTTCTGAGCACCTCCTTGCGGCCATTTCTGGCCTTGTCTCCTGTGTCGGCATGACCACCACCGCCGGCACCACTTCCACCTTACCTGTCGGCACCACTTCTGCCTCACGTCAGTCCACATCCTTTGGTCATCGCCAGGTCTCTGCCCGTCTTGGTCTTGAAAGGGAGGTCGCTGCCCTCCGTGATCTCGCCATGTCCTCTGCCTCCTCAGACCCATCACCGTCCTCCTTTCTCACTCACCCATGTTTCCTCACACTTGAGAGGAACGTGGCCGCCATTCTTCGCCTTCTCACTCACATCCACGGTCCACCTCCACCTTCACCACCTCGACGATCTTCTCCTCCACCCTCCCACACATCCCCACATCCATCACCTCCCCCACCACATTCTTCGCCTCCCTCATCTATTCCCATCCCGGTATCCACTTCCCCCCTCCCGACCACTTCCATCCCACCGACACTACCTCCTCCCTCCTCCTCCATCACTTCATATGTGTGTCGGAGGAAATTGCCGGTGCGCTCCAAATCTCTCCCACCACCACCCACTACTGTCACCATCACATCTTCTCCCCCCATTTCTATTCCTTTCACCACCGCCTTGATCGCCGTCCTACCACCACCACCCACCTCCACCGACACTCATCCCATCGTTCACACCACCGCTGCACCTATTCCTCCGCCTCTTTCCCCACTTCTCCGCACACCCCCAGCCTCCCCCGACCACCCAGCCACACCCTCTTCCGAGGAGGGCGAGGATTCACCTTCTCCTGATTTTTGATTTCACTTTGTTTGTTTTTGACTCCCCCTTGCATATTTCTGCATTTCACGATCACATTTTATTTGCTAGCACTGTCATGTCTAGCTTGGGGGACGTCTATTTTGGTGTGTTGTCGTGTTTTATTTTTTCTTATTTTTGTGTGTGTGCTTGTCTTTCCCCTTTTGAGTGTCGTGTCGTGTGGTTTTATTTCTATTTTCGTGTCGTGTGGTTTGATTTTGATTTTTCTTTATTTTCAGTTTCATCTCTGTGTTTTCCTCGTTCTCATTTCTTTTTGTGTCGGTGCGTATTCCCCCCCCCCCATCTTCATTGCCCTCCCGTACTCACTCATATTGCATTGAGGGCAATGCAAGCTTCAGCTTGGGGGAGTCGCACTGTGTGCGCCATTTGAGTCTTTCTTTTTCGTTTTTGTGTCGTTTTCATCGTGTTTTTATTTTTTCTTTTTTCTCTTCTCTTCTTTTTATCTCTTTCTCCTAGAGATGAACCCTATGATGAATCACCACAAAATCACACACACCTAGCATGGCATCGATAATCACATTCACTAACCCTAGGATTTCGAGTTCTCTTGCATTTCACGCATCGTGGGTCCTCTTAGTTTTTGTGAGTTGTGTGTCGTGCATATCTGTTTGGTGTGCTTCTACTTTGTGATTTTACTTTATATACCTATCCAGGAATGACCCCGTGATTATCATGCTTCGATTTGAATATGCGGTATTTATTTCCTCTGTCTGCTTCTGCATGCTATATATATATCGTGTACTTCATTTCGTATGTTTCGGGATTCCACAATTAAGGACTAGGATAACCCACTTCACCTATGCTCTGATTAGAAAAATATTTCCCTTGCCCGAGTGTCTAGAATCCGACTTCTTTTTTTGTTTTGCTTGGTGCAAATCCCCTCGTCGTGTACCGTTCTCCCACTTGGGAGAGTACACATGTATATACCCCAAAATCCAAAAAAACCAAAAAAAAGATAGAAAAGAAAAACCAAAAACAAAAGAGAAAAAGAAAAGAAAAACCAAAAAAAAGAGAAAAGAAAGAGTTGTATAGCCGAAAAGCCAAAAATATATATATACATCCAAAACCAAAAAAAAATATGTGTGTGAATATTTCCCCCGCTTTCCGAGAATAAAGGGAAGGCGAGAATTTGCACCGAGTGTCCTACTCCACATCATCTCAACCTCCATCACCTTCGAAAACACTTGGAATAGGGAATATCTAGCTTTCTTCTAGGCAATAGTGTGGTGATGTCCGAGTCCCTAGCTGTGGAGTCCCTGACGCATGATGCATTTCTATTCTTATGCTCCTCTCATGCATGCTTGAACTATATATTCACCGCTTATTTTAAATCGAGTTGATATTTGGGTCATTTCCTAGATTTGCGTATATGAGCTTATAGCACATTGTAGTAAGCGACACCATTTGCTAGCACACGACCGCACTCACACGCGCTTCACCGCGTGGGCCCACGACACTTGTCTGGACTCGTATTCCTTGGTTTAGTGATGTGATTTTTTTGTTTGCTTGCTTAGTGTGTTGTGTTTGATTTTGCTGGCTCTGACGGGCGATCTAGGATTTTTGTTTTCTCTTTTTCTCTCTTTCTCTCTATTTTTCCCCTCCGAGCTCCTACTCTCACTCGTCTTCCTCGAGGACGAGGAAGAGTTCAGCTTGGGGGATTTTGACGTGCGTATATATTTCATATATTCACGCACGTTTTATTTCGTGTTTCTCCGTATTTTCCGCCGTCTTTTATTCGTTTTCTCGTGTTTTCTCGTTTTCTTTCACTTTTCTTTGTTTCTCCGTGTTTGCAGGAGATTGCCCGCGTAGGGGACATTTAACGACGATATCTCAAGTCCCGGAGCAACGGGAGGAGTCACGCGTGACCCAGGGGGTCAAACGAAGATGATGGCATCATTTTATCCCCTCACCCGATCGGTTGGACTAAGTCAACCGATCGGGTGATGCACGCGTGCACCACCCGGTCTCGGCTGGAGCTCAAGTGGATGTCACCCGACCGGTTCACAGGCCAGTTCAACGGGGCCGATTCTCTGTCTTTTCAAGCCAAATTCCAATTGATCGGGTGACTTTCACCCGATCGGTTCATCTGTAGCTGATGCTGAGGAGCCGAGACACGGGCGCACAACCGACCCCTTCACCCGATGGCGCCAAGATCCAACCGGTCACCCCAAGAACTCAACCGACCGGTTCATATGACCGGGTGAAACTCCGCCGTTTTTTGTTTATTATTTGTAACAGATCACCCGATTGGTTGACTTGTCAACCGATCAGGTGATACGAGATCCTATAAATAGGACCCCTAGGGTTCCAGAAACGGGGAGCTGTTAGTTTTTACTGTTTTCTCCTATTTGTGACGGCTGTAATTACTTTTCTATTGTAAGTTTTCGGATCTTTCTTAAACTTTAGTATTATCTTAATTGCTCTACTATCTTCGCATTCCTATCGTCTGATTATGATTTTAACGATTCATTTTCGTTTAGATCGCTTTTAATGAATATTTGTGAGTAGTTCCCAAATCTGGGATTTTGGCGGAAACCCCTTCGGGGGCTCTTCCCGATGCATCCATAGGGTTAGGAAATCGATAGGGATTAGGAATTTAATGGTTACACTGGGTGTTTTATTGTCATCGGCGGGAAAAAGACCGCCTTTGACCGTTGGGCCAAGGGGGAATAAACTTGGCAGTTGACTCCCTAGCCATAGCTCACGCCCTTAGCGTAGACGCCGAATCCTAGCGCGCGGGAGCGGCAGGATGAGACGTTGGGAGTTATCGTTGCGAGCTTAGTGCTCCTGAAATCGATCAGTGTTAATGGACACGGGAGTGCCCACTGATCGAACCCGGGAAGTCCGGTGTATCATCCTGGGCACCGACCGGAATATCGGGCCCATGGGATGCCGGTACCACTTTCAGAGGCAACGTCTCACCATTAGACCCTAATTCTGATTGCCATCCTACCCGTAGGACGTATCGGCGAGAGTCGCTCGTTGGAGTGGAAACCAAAGTCCCGGGTTTATTTTCTTATTGTTCATAACTTGCATTCCTTTACCGTGACAACCCATCAACCGATCCGGGCTAGCTCGCCCACGGGGTAATTTCGGTCCTCCTTGACACAAGCACATCCTAGCCTCCCTGTGTTCGACCCCCAAGACACACTACAACACCGTGCGCTTGCGGTTACAAATATCTAAACCCTCACGCGGGTCCCCGACCATTTGCGGCTAGCAAACCGGGGGCACGTCATCGGTTCCCCTTCTTGTACCGGCTAACGTGCACAGAAAGTTCCGAAATGGAGCGCGAAGCTCTGGGATCGATTCCTAAGACTCCTAGGCTTGATCTAACAATAAGATATTACCGATATGAAGCCCGTCACGAATGACTTACTCCAAAATCGACGATTCCAAGGAAGAAGCTAGAAAATCACGACGAAACGATCGAAAATGAAAGCTACGGAGACGAAACCACACATGAAGAGAAAATCCACCAAAACATATAATATATAATATAAATAATCCAAATACATAAAAACCAAGTGGGTAGCGCTCTCGCATCTCATCCTCATTCTCCCAAGTAGACTCTCCTGGCGAGCTGTGTTGCCACATCACCCTCACAAGATTGACAACCTTGTTCTGAAGTGACTTCTGACGCCTGTCCAGGATCTGCACTGGCTGCTGGTCATACGTCATATCAGGGTAAACGGTAATCTCCGAGAAATCCACAGCATGAGATGGGTCGCTAATGTATCGACGAAGCTGCGAGACATGGAAAACATTGTGAACTCCTTCCAAAGATGGCGGCAAGGCTAAGCGGTAGGCTACCTCGCCAACTTTCTCCAGAATGTCAAACGGTCCAATGTATCACGGGCTCAACTTCCCTCGCTTCCCAAAGTGAATCACACCACGATTCGGGGAAAATCTCAAGAACACATGGTCGCCCGGCTGAAAGTCCAAAGGACGACGTTTAGCATCTGCCCAATGCTTAAAACGGTCCTGAGCAATTCTCAACCTCTCCCGAATATTCCTGACAACATCCACGGCCTCCACAATCATCTCAGGTCCCAACAACTCCCGATCACCAACGCATCCCAACTCAATGGCGATCGACATTTCCTCCCATAAAGAGCGGCGAAAGGCGCCATGCCAATACTCGCCTAGAAGCTGTTGTTGTAAGAAAACTCTACCAGATGTAGATGGTCCTCCCACGAACCCTTGAAATCCAACATGCACGCCCTCAGCATATCCTCCAAAATCTGAATCGTCCTCTCGGACTGGCCATCCGTCTGTGGATGGTACGCCGTGCTGAAACTCAGACGCGTACCCAAACTCTTCTGCAAACTCTGCCAGAACTGAGATGTGAACCTCGTGTCTCTTTCCGACACAATACTCACAGGGACTCCGTGAAGTCGTACGACCTCCTGCACGATTCACGTTACATCACTATCTAAACTAGGAAAAGAAAATAGAAACGGAGAGTAAAAGAATTTACCTCCATATATCTCCTCGCTAACGCCTCAGTGGACTGTCCCACTCGGAATGGAATAAAGTGCGCGGATTTGGTCAATCGATCTACGATCAACCAAATCGCGTCATTCTGCTTCGGACTCCGAGGTAGTCCAGTCACGAAATCCATAGTGATGTGTTGCCATTTCCACTCCAGAATCGGAAGCGGTTGTAGCAACCCTGCCGTATGCTGATGCACCGCCTTCACTTGCTGGCAAACCAAGCACTTGGCCACACTCCGAGCCACGCTCCTCTTCATGCCATGCCACCAATAGTTCAGACGAAGATCCTTGTACATCTTGGTCCCACCAAGATGCACAGAATACGGCGAACTATGTGCCTCCACCATCAACTCCTCTCTAATATCCCCACCTGGCACACACAACCTGGCTCCAAACCTCAGCGAGCCATCCTCATGAATCAAAAAGTCAGTCCGCAGACCGGCTTCCACCTGCTCTCGAATCTTCACCAGCTTCGGATCCTCAGCCTGTCCAGCCTTGATCCGATCCACAATCGTCGACTGTATCTGCATACACATCAACGAAGAAGCCTCCCCAGGAAGAACAATCTCCACACCAGACTCGCAAAAATCCTGCTGCAATATCCACTGCGAGGTCAAAATCATCACCGCTGGAAGCCTACTCAGCGCATCAGGAACCACATTCACCTTGCCAGGGTGATGCTGCAAATCAATCTCATAATCCGCCATGAGCTCCAACCATCGACGATGTCGCATGTTGAGCTCCTTCTGAGTAAAAATATACTTCAAGCTTTTGTGATCGGTGAAGATCTTCACTTTCTCACTCAGCAGGAAGTGCCTCCAAATCTTAAGAGCAAACACAACAGCAGCCAACTCCAAGTCATGCGTCGGGTAGTTCTTCTCATGAACCTTGAGCTGAAGAGAAGCATAATCCATAACATGTCCATACTGATGCAACACACAACCGAGACCCTTGCCAGAAGCATCGCAAAAGATCTCAAATCCACCGCTGTGATCAGGCACAACAAGAATGGGGGCAGTCGTCAATCTCTCCCTCAGAACACCAAAAGCATTCTCACAATCACCCGACCAAACAAAAGGTACATCCTTCCGCGTCAATCTGGTCATCGGCTCAGTAATACGAGAAAAGTCCTTTGTCACGCCCCGCTTCCCAAAAATATGGAGGCGAAGCGTGAGAAGGTCCGCTCAGACTTGAAGCTGCAAGCTGTAAGTCCGATAAGCGTCAATCAACTTTAAAACTGCAGGTCCTTGCAACGCGAACGAAACAAAGATAATAATAATGAAATGAGACAAAAGAGATATCTCAGAATATCCATAAAATAAGTTTCAACATCACAGAAAAAACCACCAGGCTGAAAAGAAAAAGAGTCTAAAGTCCCAAACATGGCCAACAAAAGTACAGCGTACAAAACCAAGGTGCCACGCACCGACAACTAACAACAAAACCTAAAGCAAAGAAAGCTCAGCTAGGTCACCAAGAAAGGTCACCGGTGTCCACAAAACTCCTCCTGGGCAGACATGGACTCAGGCTCAGCGTCAGCAAAACATCACATACTCAGCAACGGTCTCTGGCTCAAGGTCTAACATGTGACACCCAAAAGAGCAAGGGGCACATGTCAGCAAGTCTACAAGAGACTTGTGCAAGGAAACTGAAAGTTGGTAAAGCAACCTAGCAGTTCTAGCATGAATGCAATGACATAGCAGTTTAAAGTATGAGTGCAACAAGTAAGGTAAGTAAAGTAAGGTACGAGCATGGCATTTGAAACATGGCATGGATGTCAAGTTTTACATGAACAAGCACAAGTACAAAAGACAAGTCTAGTAAGCACGTCGTGCACAGAGTTCACGCCTTACAGCTAGAGTGGCTGATCGGTCCAACTCCTAAGCTGAGTGGTCGCTCAACCCTACCCCTCCACGTGTATCGAGCCAGGGCCTTACCCCCGAACAGGAATGCTCGCTTCTGGATCACGAGCCAGGAAGTGTTTTTAACAAGTATGGCGTAGGGGTGCACCTAGCCGGGCAAGGAAGTACAAGTACAAGTATTGTAGCGTGTGCTACGAATGCGACATTCAATGCATGGATGACATGACATGGTAAGTAGTAAAGCGTACAGGTAAGGAAAGTAAACATAGCAGTTTAGTATGCATGATCAACAAGTTAAAGAGTTGGATCTAGCTTCGTTGTCAAGCTAGATCAATTTAGGTGACGGATCTAGTTTCGTTGTCAAACTAGATCAAGTAGGCGTCTAGCCAGCTATCATTTCACTGACTAGTCTCTTTTACGCAGAAAACAAGAAAGTGGCCTAAAAACATGGCCCTAAGCAAGAGTTGGCAAGTTTCACTTGCCTGCAAGTACAACGTCTGAGCACATCGTCCATTGAGTCCAAACTCACAATTATCCTACGTGCACAAGTCCACCAGCCTAGAGGTCCATATTATTAATCTTGATTAGTGAATTTAAAACATTTAAAACATTTTTAAAACATCAATTTTAGTCTTGATTAACAGGCAATAGGTTGGGGGTCCTAAGGGTGCAAAGCGTTACCTCAACACGACGCGAAAGCTACACTGGCGTCGGGTAGCGACGCCAAGGGTGGGAATAAGAGAACGCGCTCCAAGTCCTGATTCCAATATAGATTCCTCGCTGGAAAGTTCAGAGCATCAACCGGAGCGACGAGTCCAGATTCCAAAGCTAGCACGTGCGACGACGGCCTACGACGTGTCGCAACGTCGTACACGGCAAATCGTCGGAGAGAAAGCACCTAGGTGGGGCCCACAGTAGTCCTAGGGGCCAATGGGGGACCCACAATACCTCTGGAGAACTTGGGGGGCCCACGGTGGCAAGTGGTGCGACGGGTGTGGGGTTGCGACGAATGGCTCTCGGTCGGACACGCTCGGTGCGGGGAGATACGTCGGTCGGGCACTAAGGGAGCGGGGTTGCAGCGCTTGGGGGTGTGCAGCGGTGTGGGGTGTGCTTGGTGCGGGGCCTTGATTCGGTCGGAGCAGGAGACAGCACCGGTCGGGCGCTTGGCGGGTGCGTTGTAATGTTGCAACGTTGCAACGAAGCGGGGCTTCGGTCGGAGCGGGCGGGCGCTTCGGTCAGACACGGGGGAAAGCGGTGTGCGGCTTGCGAGCGGGTGCGGGGTGATGCGGATGAGCGGAGCGGGCGACCAGTCTGACCGAGAGCTTCTCTCGATCGGGCACGGGGGATGCGGAGCGACGGCTGCTGCGGTGCGGGCGGAGCGGATGAGCGGGGGAGCTAGCGGTTGGTGCGAGGGTTTTGAGCCCGTTTCCTCGGTCGGACACGGGGGCGGCTGTCGCAACGTTGCGACGATTCGTCGCAACGTCAAATTTGGGTTTTGGAAGCGGCTAGGGTTATTTTCTTGCGAAAATAGGTCTTCCTAAAGGTTGTTTATATAGTGTAGATGGGTTGACTAGGTCTAGGGCTAATCCTAATGTGATTAGGAGTTTAAAATAATTTAAAATTTGAATCTCACCCTCTCCAACTCACCCAAGGCTTGGGTGCGGCCCAAATGAGCTGGAAATTGGCTCAAAAATTCTTTAAAACGTTTGAAACTCAAATAAATATTCTTTGGCCGAAATTAATTTAAAACATAATTATTAAAAATATTATAAACCTTGCCAAAAATATAAAAGTGGTCAAATAAACTCCCAAAATTATAAAATAAATATCGGGGTGATCGTGATGATGAAAGTGAGCTAACTAAGAAGAAGGATCTCAATTTCGACATCGGACGACGAAACTAAAAATAGAAACGTCTCCCGTCAAAAGTGAAAAACGCAACGTCTCATCGAATAAGATCAAATCGTGGGAAAACGACTCGAGGGATGTCGTTCCAATTTAGTGCCACAATTTAATACTCTCAGAGACGTTCACAATGGCATATCACAACAAAGTGTTCGCAAACATCCAAAGTCTAAAATAAACACCTGCACGGCCAGAAGCACGTGCACGAACAAGGTACATCGAAAAGTGGTCGTTACATCCTCCCCACCTTAGAATAAAGTCCGTCCTCGGACTTTCTATTATATCTAGTCGCTCTAGTAACTATCCCAATCATGTCACATTATAATTCAAACCAGGTATAGTCATTACAAGTGCTTATATATGCACTAGGTAGTCAAACATTAACACTACCAACATGTGTGTGTGTATATATATATATATATATATATATATATATATATTCACGTACGTTATACACTTACACCCATTATAGTCAGTCAAGTTCATACACGTATTTCAATCATATACGTATACGTATATCTCTTATATAGCTACTACTTACCTAGCACAAACAATAGTTCAGATACTCTCATAAGGATAGTCTTACACTAGCAAACACAATCGGTGTTCTACGTATAGATAACTACCTATGCGCAAACAAAACATGGGTATACAACTCCCTAATATTTCCTAGTATACATCTAACACCAAACACATCAACTCATGTGGTCACACCACACCATTATTAATCAAGCTTCACTATATCTAATACACATTCACCTCTACTATAATTTCACAATATATGTAGTCATTCAAATGCATTCAAATAGTTCACCATATATTCACATCACATACGGTCATATAACTGTATTTACGACACGCCACATATACCATAGTCACCAATACCTATAACTGAGCACATACTTACCCGTGCATGGTGCATACCCACGCACGCTAACATTTCATTCACGTACACCAATCGTATCATCATATATCCAGTACATCTACACACCTAGTTTAGCTAGCACACATACGTTCATACAGGCAAGTCCTTAGTAAATAGTTATGCCTCAAGACCAACACCTATAACTATATACTGGTGTAGAGACCCACAATCATGTGTGTAACACAACCAGGCACAAACACTTCTATCACTATACATACACCAAACATTGCTATATTCAAACTACCAACATACATTCAATATACTTAGAGTATACCCACTCAAGCTTGAGTGAGACTCAATACACATATCAGAATATTCTACATACGTAACACTGCATTTATACCTATACCAATACCACTCCAATATATATATATGTCTACCAATACAACCATATACATACCATAAGTCAATCACACTTAATATTTAGTCAGGTAATACTCACATAGTTCAATCACTCTATATACCATAATAATAATAATACAGACATCAACACACGTATAATTATAATACACTCCCTAATACATGCATACGCATTCATCGTATAGTCACACACATGTAACATATATATTCACACCATAGTCTACTACCTATAATTAGTATACTAACACATCTATACATACATAATTAAGATGTGCAATAGTCGTGTATACCTCACGGTATGCACGCATGCAACATCCCGTAAAAGCAAGCAATACCCTTCAAAATTATAACCCTACTACCATATATATACCACCTATATACTCAAGCAACAATACATAACTACTTGCATCTAAGCACAATACATACCTACATACGAGCACATACTCATACGTACTAACATATGGGTCACTCAATAGGCCTACTCACTTAACTATACATACACTTATTATTATCACACCTAACATCCACATAGCTTTACCAATCATTTTATTTCAACCATTACAAGTATCTCTAACTACATACACTCCATTAGATATTCCATCACTAACTCTTATATACACAGGCATCTCTAGTATGGTATAGCTAACCACACACAAAACTATAAATACTAACACACAAACAACCTCATAATATCACGAATAACTCCGAGTATATATATATATATATATATATATATATATATCACACAATAGGCAAGCATTAATATACTATGGGGTTATACTCATTCAACCCACGTACACAACTTAGGTATGTGCACTACGACTACATCACAAGGTCCAGGGGCCTACTAACAACTTAGAGTTGACACAGACATTGATGGGCACTAAAGCCTAAGCAATAGCGGGAGGTCGAGGTCGAAAGCGTGACGAGGGAAAGATCGATAAGCACGAGTTCAGATAGGATGAATACAAGGAGACAGCTTGGTTAGGGAAAACTGTGATTCTCTGGTGAATGTTTAGGTAGAGGAAAGGGAGATGTAGGAATCCTGTTGAAATGTTTAGGATGGAGGAAGGAAATGGCGTAAATAACTAAAATGCGTGAAATTGAAAACTGTTGTACTTCAAAAAGTTGGAATCCTTGTCTGTATAAAAATATTTGGAGGTCGATAAAACAAGTTGTTCAAAATAAGTTTGAGTCGAATATACATAATAAGAGGAAATGATTTATTGGCTTATCGAAAATCATTAAGAAAAGGAAGTAAATCATTCACACGAACGTTAAGGACGTAGTTTTTAGAAAATATTATAAGATAGTAATTTAATATAATTTTGGCAAAATTTTGGAAATGAAATTAAAGTAACTGAAGAATTTAAGCTCGTGTTAAACGCTTTCAAAGTCTTCAAGCCAGAGAAAGGAAATTTAAAATGATCAATATTGGAACTACTTTTTAGAGGAACCAGGATGTGCCAAAAATAAAACTGGTTTACACAAAGCTCTTAGCACACGAGCACAACGAGCCTGGTACGGATATAAAAATAATTGAAATTCCATTTAGTCTAGAAATTATTCTAAAAGTATGTATGGTGAGCGGAAAGATAATAATAATAACTTAGTAGTAGAATTATCAAAATTGATAGCAAAGCTTTAAAATCAAATCATGGAGGGTCTAAATCAGGAAGTGGCTATGAAATAGTAATTTTACAAAAATCTAAAGTAGAGAAAACGACGAGCATAAAATCGACTTGCTAAAAGCTGAATTTTCCATGTGTCTTGAAAAGTATATTAAAGTAAGCGTGATGTGTCATTTGAATGGCATAATAAGAAAAGAAATTATAAGTCGAATTGGACAAAATAAAAGTACGGTTCAGAATAAAATTAACATATGAAAAGGAAAGTGTATTTCCATAGGTACGAAAAGCATAGGGTGGAAAAATATAATAAGCTGCGGTGCGGGCGGAGCGGATGAGCGGGGGAGCTAGCGGTCGGTGCGGGGGTTTTGAGCCCGTTTCCTCGGTCGGACACGGGGGCGGCTGTCGCAACGTTGCGACGATTCGTCGCAACGTCAAATTTGGGTTTTGGAAGCGGCTAGGGTTATTTTCTTGCGAAAATAGGTCTTCCTAAAGGTTGTTTATATAGTGTAGATGGGTTGACTAGGTCTAGGGCTAATCCTAATGTGATTAGGAGTTTAAAATAATTTAAAATTTGAATCTCACCCTCTCCAACTCACCCAAGGCTTGGGTGCGGCCCAAATGAGCTGGAAATTGGCTCAAAAATTCTTTAAAACGTTTGAAACTCAAATAAATATTCTTTGGCCGAAATTAATTTAAAACATAATTATTAAAAATATTATAAACCTTGCCAAAAATATAAAAGTGGTCAAATAAACTCCAAAAATTATAAAATAAATATCGGGGTGATCGTGATGATGAAAGTGAGCTAAATAAGAAGACGGATCTCAATTTCGACATCGGACGACGAAACTAAAAATAGAAACGTCTCCCGTCAAAAGTGAAAATCGCAACGTCTCATCGAATAAGATCAAATCGTGGGAAAACGACTCGAGGGATGTCGTTCCAATTTAGTGCCACTATTTAATACTCTCAGAGACGTTCACAATGGCATATCACAACAAAGTGTTCGCAAACATCCAAAGTCTAAAATAAACACTTGCACGGCCAGAAGCACGTGCACGAACAAGGTACATCGAAAAGTGGTCGTTACATCCTTAATGAAGCGCCGATAGTAACCAGCCAGTCCAAGGAAACTCCTGATCTCAGACGCTGACAGCGGAACAGGCCACTCCCTGATGGCCCTAATCTTCTCAGGATCCACTGAAATACCATCTCCAGTCACCACGTGCCCGAGAAAAGCAACTCTGTCCAGCCAAAACACGCACTTCGAAAACTTAGCTTACAAACAATGCTTCCTCAAGATCTCCAACATTGTCCTCAAGTGCGATGCATGCTCCTCCTCCGACTTAGAATAGATTAGAATGTCGTCAATAAAGATAACGACAAACTTATATAAAAATTCATAGAAAATAAGGTTCATCATATTCATGAAAACTGCGGGTGCGTTGGTTACACCGAAAGACATAACCACAAACTCGTAGTGTCCATACTTCGTCCTGAACGCTGTCTTCGGAACATCATCCTTCTTCACCTTCAACTGATGGTAACCACTCCTCAAATCCAACTTTGAAAACACCCTCGATCCTCCAAGCTGATCAAAAATATCATCGATGCGAGGCAACTGGTATTTATTCTTGATGGTCACCGCATTCAACTCCCGATAGCCCACACACATGCGACGCGAACCATCCTTCTTCTTTACCAGCAGCACCGGTGCTCCCCACGGAGACACACTAGGGTTGATATAACCCTTCTGCAAAAGCTCATCCAACTACCTACGCAACTCTTCTAACTCTGCTGGCGCCATACGATATGGTGCCTTCGAAATCGGCTGCGCTCCCGGAACAAGGTCAATAGAAAATTCTAGAGCTCGATCAGGTGGCAATCCAGACATCTCCTCGGGGAAGGCGTCATCAAAATCTTGCACCACAGCTGGCCTCTCCAGCTCCATCTGCATAGCCACAACCTCCACCGGCCTGGCCCGAAACCTGACAGGACCAAGCGAACTGCTACCACGGCTGAACTCAAACACTGGGTGTCCGGGAATCTCGAACACCACCTTCTTCCCCCGACAGTCGATCGTAGCATAGAAGCTCGCAAGCCAGTCCATCCCAAGAACTGCATTGTAGTTGATGATGTCGTGGACAATGAAATCAGCGTAAAGCTCATGTCCACAAACCACCAACGAGCAAGAATCACAACCACGATGCACCGAGACCATGCCATTCCCTGTAACGATATTCCAACTCTTGGAAAGAGGGGACGTCGACAAGGAATGCTTCTCCACGAAGCTCTGAGAAATAATGCACATCGATGCACCTGAGTCAAAGAGAACTCATGCTGGAAATGTACACACCAAAATCACACCTACAAACAGTCTAACAATCAAGCCCTAGTCTAGCAACAATCATGAGCAAGCAACCAAACATAATCTAACAATCAAACACAACTAAGGAAGAAACATCTAGGAGGGAAGTTACCTGTGATAACCTCATCCATGGCCATGCTCTCCTCCTCAGTCATCAGGAAAGCCTGCCCTCTCGGTGGAACAGCCTGCCGAAAGGCCTGTCTCTGTGGAACAAGGGGCGCTCCACGTCCAGCGGGCACAGGAGCTCGCTGCTGCAATGGCGTGCTGCAATAGGAGCCCGCCAAGGCTGCTTCGACTTGGGACACTCCCTGATGGTATGGGCAGGATCTCCACAGACAATACACTGCCCCAGGAACCTCCTACACTGATCCCTGAGGTGCCCGGTCTTGCCGCAGAAATGGCAAGTCTTCAGAATAGGCCCTCCTAGCCTCTTGAACTGAACAGGCTGGATAGGCCTGAATCCAGGTCTAACCGCCGCTCTGACCTGCTTCACAGGCCTCTTCCCAGCTCCTGAAACATGTCCCTTCCTCTGGTTCAAATTCAACTCATGCCGCCTCGCAGCAATCAGAACCTTCTGATATGTCTCCAGGTCAGAAGAGGTCACAAAACTCTGAAGCTCCAAGGCAAGTCCCTGGAGGAACCGATGGGCTTTCTCATCGGCATCTTGCACCATCTTTGGTGCAAACCGACTGAGCCTCGTGAACTCTTGGTGGTACTGATCCACCGACAAGCTCCCCTGCTTCAGATCTATGAAGCGTTGCAGCATCACCTGCCTAGCAGCCTTCGAGAAGAACTCTCCATCAAATCTGGACTTAAAGGTAGCCCAAACTATCGGCTCCACCAGCATCTTCTCTTCAGCATCCCACCAGTTTCTGGCATTATCCTTCAGCTACCTCTTAGCCAAATCAACCCATCCAGCCGGGTTAATCTTCGCCATCGCCAGGTTATCCTCAATGTTCTGAATCCACTCATCGGTAGCCAGAGGACCCTTAGACCCATCAAAATATGCGGGACCCAGCTCCCAAAATTGCTTCGCTCCCGGCTCGGAGCGAGGGGCATCCTGGATTGCCCGACCAGCTCGAACAACTGGAGCATTCTGGACTTGCAGGAGCACGCCCTGCTGCACTTGCATCATCGAAGCATCATCCGCATCATCTCTCCATTGGTGGGTTCCCGCTCAGGCTCCTCGTCATGAGGGGGCGCACCACTACCTCCACCACGGGTGAATCGCCTTCCTGCCATCTAATGACACAGAAAACGAAGCAGATTAGACTCATAGCTTATAACTCGGATGTCGAACTTAGTTTATTGGACATTCTAATATTATTAGCGTTATTCCGACAATCGCAGTTACAGAAGGACCTGCATGGGCCACCAACAAAACCTGTCACGCCCCGCTTCCCTAAAATGGAGGCGAGACGTGGAAAGGTCCGCACGAGAGTGGAGCTGTGAAGCCCCAAACCCGATAAGCGTCAATAAAACATAAGCAGGTCCCTGTAACCACCAACGGAACAACAATAATAACACAAGGAGAGACAGAAATAAAATCTCAAATCTCAGAATTTTTCCAACATGAAAATTAAGTACAACATCCAGAAAAGCCACCAGGCTAAAAGAAAGAGTCTAAAGGCCTAACACACGGCCAACACAACAAACACCAACAAGGTATGGGTGCTACGCACCGATAACTAAAAGCAGTCTAAAGCAAAAGGGAAAGCTCAACGAGGACACTAAGACTGATCTCCAGTGTCCACGAAGTCCTCGATCAACGCGGGCTCTGACTCAGCGTCAGCAAACACCACGTCCTCAGCGACAAACTCAGGCTCGGGATCTAACATGTGTCACCCAAAAGAGAAAAGGGGCACATGTCAGCAAGTCGAAAGACTTGTGCAAGGAAACTGAAAGAAAGGTAAACTAACAACCTAGCAGTTAAAGTTTGGTGCATGACATGACAAGTATCGTATGGAAGTAACAAGTGAAGTACAAGTAGCAAGTAACAAGTGGTAGGTGTGACATGTATTGTCAAGTAACAAGTACAAGGGATCACCCACACACATGTGAGCGCCCTATTGCCCGCAGGCTGTATTCAAGTACAAGGGATCACTCACACACAGGCGAGTGCCCTATTGCCCGCAGGCTGTATTGAGCTCGTTTTCTGGACCACGAGCCAGATTTGTAATTGGCCTAGGGTTGTGCCCGCAAAACGGGTGCCTAGCCGGAACAAGTAGCACTAGTATGTAGCGATGCTACGCAATCACGATGAGTGTTCAAGCATGCAATGACATGAGCAGATATTCGCGTAGCGTTAATTGAAATTAAACATGACATGCAAAATACAATGACATGAACAGATATTCACGTACCGTTAATTTAAATTAAACATGGCAGTTAAAGATGCATGGATGACATGAACAGTTAATACGCGTACCGTTAAGTGAAATTAAACGTGACATCCAAGCATGATGAAGGTGACGGACCAAGCTTCGTTGTCAAGCTAGGTCAATGGCGTCCAGACGGCTATCCTTTCACCGTCTAGTCTCTTTTACGCTAAAGCAAGGAAATGGCCTAAGACATGGCCCAAATCAAGAGATGCAAGTTTCACTTGCCTAGCACCGAGGATGACGATCAACGAGGCCGTCACACAAATGATAACTACGGAGATGAGATCGCTGCCATGGCAAAACAACATTAAAACAACATCCAGCCTAGTTTTACTAGGGTTTCACAAAAACACAAATGGGCTATGAGGATATTAAGAGATCGAGTTATTACCGTATCGAAAGCGGAAGAACGATGCCGAGCAAGCACGGCAACGGAAGAAACGATCCGGGGAACCTAGGGTTCAGATCTGGAATGGATGGGGAAAATCTGGAGAAATGGGGTTTTGGGGGTTTTTTGGGGTTTTTCGGCGACCTAGAGGTGGTGGCCGGCCAAAATGGAGAGGAGGAGGAGCTTTAGATGAAGGAGGAAGGCTAGGGTTAGATGGATGATGTTTGGGGAAGAAGGAGGCTCAGGAGAAATGAAAGAAGAAAAGAAAACGTTTGAGGGGTTTAAATAGGCACAGCCGGCGGCTGCCCAGAAATTAGGGTTTCGACACTGATTAGTCGGTCAAAGAGCAACCACTGACCGACTAGTTTGGGAACTAGTCGGTCGGTTGACCAACGCAGACCGACTAAGTCCAAACAGTAACTCCTGTACAAAAATAGGATTTAGATTTAGTCGGTCAAAGAACAACTACTGACCGACTAGTTTCTCATCTAGTCGGTCGACGAACGTTCTT
Organism: Scilla litardierei; assembly: GCA_030789695.1. Lineage (NCBI taxonomy): Eukaryota > Viridiplantae > Streptophyta > Magnoliopsida > Asparagales > Asparagaceae > Scilla > Scilla litardierei. The sequence goes on from CM061133.1 coordinate 151,864,899, forward strand.
AGACCGACTAAGAATGAATAGTACTTGGTATCAAAAATGATCATAGAGCTAGTCGGTTAAAGAACGATTGCTGACCGACTAGTTTGCAACCTAGTCGGTCGACGACCGTTCTTAGACCGATTAACGATAAACAGTAACTCCTGAGAAATTAACAAAGCCAACTAATCGGTCCATGAAGCTTTGTCGACCGACTAAATAGTCATCTAGTCGGTCGGTTCCCCTTCTTGTACCGGCAAACGTGCACAGAAAGTTCCGAAATGGAGCGCGAAGATCTGGGATCGATTCCTAAGACTCCTAGGCTTGATCTAACAATAAGATATGACCGATATGAAGCCCGTCACGAATGACTTACTCCAAAATCGACGATTCCAAGGAAGAAGCTAGAAAATCACGACGAAACGATCGAAAATGAAAGCTACGGAGACGAAATCACACATGAGGAGAAAATCCACCAAAACATATAATATATAATATAAATAATCCAAATACATGAAAACCAGTCGTTACAAAACCAAAGGACCGAGGAGCGAGTACCTAAGCGACAGGTCAATCTGTAGCTCAATACCACTCCAACATCGTTGGAATCGTGAGATCGAGACCAAGCTAGGAAAAATATAAAAGTGCAGAAATACTCCATTAATTGATGTTTTGTGCTCAAATAAGGTGTTTTCTCTAATAACCGATGGTGTACGAAATACGAATGTATGAGAGAACAATTTAGCATCATATGAGCACAAAATAGGGCTAAATGGGGGGTTAAATATGTAATATTGAACCCGAATCACACCTCCCAACTAGCGATTTGCTAGTCTCTAGCAAAAAGAGCGATGAATACGGATGATTAATAAAACAATAAATTTTATCGATCGCTTATGGCATGGCTCAATAATACGCATTCCAACATGATCTTGACCATCAATATACACAATTCATGACTAAGATCAATCACACGATATTTTCTCTAATTTAATATAAATAAATGACATGCACGCATCGTTTTGCGCAAGCGAAAGTATAACACGTCGTTTATATTCTAGTTTTCTTGTTTCCAAGGAATTGGCATCTCAAAACGATCATTCAAATCATGGGTATTGACATTGCTTAGTATATTCACCTTTCTTTTCTTTCATTAGTTCCGCGTAACGCGCATCAAGCAACATTTGCAGAAAAATGTATAACTTGGATCGCTCCATCAAATGAGCGAGTTTCCGGTCAATGGCTCCCAAATCAGACGATAATAGGGCATTAGGCCAAAAAGGACCCCTTGGACTGTACTACTCGAGCCAACCAAGTTATTTATTAGTGACATACTTATTCATTCATTTTCTTTTCTTTTCTTTCTTTTTCTTTTTGTAAGCAACTCAATACCCATCAATATGACTATAAACATTAGTACCAATGGCCAAATTCCTCTTCAATCTTGAAGACTTTTCTAATAAATCGTGTATACTTAAGCTTTTTCATCACATTAGCATGCATGAAATAAATTCAAACTAATTCGAGATATTAATCATGGAAATTGAAAATTTTCATGAATAGCATATTAACAGTAATTCCATGAAGAGAAAAATAATTAACTCAAGCCATAAACAAATTTTAGAACTCAATCAATGCATAATCATCCGTATTTGTGGAATGTGAGGGAGTTTTAAATGATGAGATTTGGTGATTTATTCTTCTCAAAAACAAAAAAAAATCCTAAGGTCTCATACACACCCCCCAACTAAAGATGGATATTGTCCTCAATGTCGAAAAGGGTACGACTTTATTCAAGCAAAGCAACCTAGAAAGCATATAAAAACAACACTAATGGAAAGAACACACCGTGGTCGAATGGCGGATCACGAATCTTTGATTGTGGAGGAAATTGTTCAATTTGCTCCTTGCGCTCCTCGGCGATTATTCTTCCTCCATTAGCTAAATTGGACTCCAGCAACACAACTTCAAGCATCTCTATAAGCTGTTTACCAGTTTCCTGCAAAAGATGAATCATGTCCGTCCAAATTACTTTAAAATTATTTTCAGGAAACACATTCCAAATGTAGTCATCAAAATAGTTAAAATAAATTGAAGCAAGTTGACGACCACTCCCTTAAAGGTATGCACTACTCTCGGTATGATGCTCAAACATTGGGGAGAGGGATAAATGATTTTGGGATAAAACTGGAGGAGGGAATGGTTCTGGCTCCATGGCGATAATCTCAAAACCATTTTCCCTAGCTGTGTCCTCCTCCTGTTCATCCAAAATTGCTAGCTCGTCCTCTCTTTTGCACACACTTCTTGCCATGTAGATATTTTTATTCATGTCCTCAACGTGACATGGCTCGCTCGATATACCTGCAATAGAAGATAAACTCGTATTAAATTCTTGAAGTTGAATTTCAAAAAAATACTTTCTTCTAAGCAAGTGGCAATCAAATTAAGATTTTCAATAGATTTTTGAATCTGTCGACTCCGAGCAAGGAAATTCTCTTGGAATTGATGGGATGTGGCCTCATGTGTCTGAATAATCAGGTAAACTTCCTCTTTCAAGGATTGCAAAGGTACGTCTACGCTTTGCTCTTCTTGATCAAGGCACGATGGCTCCGTTGAATCGCTCTCTGAAGTCTCTTCCATGGTTTCTTCATTTTCTTCCAGAGACTCCATGTATTCCCACGCCTCTGTCGGCGTCATGCCTCCCAATAATTCCTGCAGCTGTGGTCGTAGTCCATCTAGGAAGGACTCCATAAGCTCTTCATTTGTGTACCCATGCTGCGGATAGCTCGATACTATGTTTGTGAACCTCCTCCAGGCCTGAAAGAAAGTTTCACAATCAGTCTGATTAAAATTAACAATCTTGAGCTTCTCCATCCTATGTTTGTGTGCATTAGCATACCTTGCATCATACAGATTGTTTGTGCAATAGAAATTCATATATTCCATTTTAAAATAAATAAATAAACAAAAGTTTATGTACAATAAAATTAAACAAAAATTTATATACAGTAAATTGGAAATATCTCACCGAAGGTCTTCTAAATGAAATAAACTGTGGTAACAAACCATTCCTCCCCGGCAACGGCGCCAAAAACTTGGTAGGCCCAAAATAGTGCTTCTCTCAAGCGCAAGAGTCCGTACAAGTAATATAATCTGGGAGTCCAGATGTCGAATCCTCGGGAGGAAATCTGTTGCAACCACAGCTCAAATCAAATAGAAATTGACGAAAAGAAACTAACCACTTCAATAATGATGGTGATGATGGTGTGAAAGTGCATGATGGTGATGTGCGAACAATACAAACAAAGAAGAGTCGTGTATGAAAGTATCGACGAAAAGTATGCACATGGTATGGGTTCGTTAGGATCAATAATTCGTATTAACTTGGTTGACGAATATAACACATTGAATTCTCTTTTTGAGAGCAATTCACCAGAAAATACTCAATATAACTCAATGAATTCTCCTTTTGGGAGCAATTCATCGGAAGATGCCCTTTTGGGGGTTAAAGCACAATGTGAATAAAATCGTTGCTAAAGTTATAATCTTACAACTACGGTATGAAACTCTCTTTTGGAGAGAACAAAGCTCACACTTTTGGGGCGATCATCAACTCAATCACTTCTTTTGGAAGATGAAAAAGAGTATTTAATAACGAAGTTCACAACTTTAGTGACATTATCGATTAAGTACAATGATATTCAACCAAACGAATATGATTCACATCCCCTAACTACTCCATACCATGCACAAATAAGATTTAGCTACTCATAATGCAAGAAAAATCAAAGTTCATGGCAAAATACTTCATTCTAATAGCCAAATACAATAGAAAAGTTTCAAATACGGGGTATAAGTTTAAGAATTCATCACCAAATCTCCAATATAAGCCTCAAAACTCTCTGGAAAAATGAAGAACAGCCTCTGGAATTTTACAGAATTTTTCAGAGGAGAAAATACGGCTCCTAGAGCCTCCAATACGCCCAGAATACGCCAGCATACCCTCAAAAACCCTAGAATACGCTTATATAATTAGATTGCGGGTTTAAGTCGTGCTAACGGGTCTAAAACCCGCTCAATATCGAGCCCAACCCGCATCCGCTAGCCGGCGCATCTCTCCGCCGTCCATCCAAGCGGGATGAAACAAGAGCGTGACACGTGGCCTCTCGTAACGGATCCACAAGCCATGCGCTCGTTAGAAATGAAAGCATCTGTATTCGCCATGGAGTTAAAGCGTCACCGACCGATCGAAATCGCACGTCCGAAAACCCGCCACGTCGCTCCGCAAAATGCCGCTCTCCGCTGCATTTCGAGGATGATGAGGACCGTCGGATCTTGATCGCGCAGTGCACACGAGGCAACGTCGCTTGCCTTTTCGCTGATCTCTGCTTCGAGATGGACCGTTGGATCATCATCCAACGGTCACGACGACGCCGTATCGACTGCTCCGTCTTCGTTCTCTGGGTTGATCGCAGCCGTTCATTCCAAATGCGGGATTAGTTGTAGCTCTGCCACGTGTCCGCTTCTACGGAGCTACGCCGAATTCGAGCTGCGTTGTGGGCCGTTGGATTGAGATCCAACGGCTGCAGTATTTCCACGTCGCCCGCCTTTTAAATACGAGCGGCTTCGATCAGTGCCGTTGGATGCGGCGGGAATCCGCTGGATGTGTGACACGGGTCACTCCTTCATTGGTCCGTGACCGTAAATTCGTATTTATTTGCGTATTTCCCCAATTAAATGGTATTCTGCATTCAAAAATACAGAGTAATTAGCACAGATCTCAGAAAAATACTAATAAATAGTTGTTGGAATCGTGAGATCGAGACCAAGCTAGGAAAGATATAAAAAGTGCAGAAATACTCCATTAATTGCTGTTTTGTGCTCAAATAAGGTGTTTTCTCTAATAACCGATGGTGTACAAAATACGAATGTATGAGAGAACAATTTAGCATCATATCAGCACAAAATAGGGCTAAATTGGGGGTTAAATATGTAATATTGAACCCGAATCACACCCCCCAACTAGCGATTTGCTAGTCTCTAGCAAAAAGAGCGATGAATACGGATGATTAATAAAACAATAAATTCTATCGATCGCTTATGGCATGGCTCAATAATACGCATTCCAACATGATCTTGACCATCAATATACACAATTCATGACTAAGATCAATCACACGATATTTTCTCTAATTTAATATGAATAAATGACATGCAGGCATCTTTTTGCGCAAGCGAAAGTATAACACGTCGTTTATATTCTTGTTTTCTTGTTTCCAAGGAATTGGCATCTCAAAACGATCATTCAAATCATGGGTATTGACGTTGCTTAGTATATTCACCTTTCTTTTCTTTCATTAGTTTCGCGTAACGTGCATCAAGCAACATTCGCAGAAAAATGTATAACTTGGATCGCTCCATCAAATAAGCGAGTTTTCGGTCAATGGCTCCCAAATCAGACGATAATAGGGCATTAGGCCAAAAAGGACCACTCGGACTGTATTACTCGAGCCAACCAAATTATTTATTAGTGACATACTTATTCATTCATTTTCTTTTCTTTTCTTTCTTTTTCTTTTTGTAAACAACTCAATACCCATCAATATGACTATAAACATTAGTACCAATGGCCAAATTCCTCTTCAATCTTGAAGACTTTTCTAATAAATCGTGTATACTTAAGCTTTTTCATCACATTAGCATGCATGAAATAAATTCAAACTAATTCGAGATATTAATCATGGAAATTGAAAATTTTCATGAATATCATATTAACAGTAATTCCATGAAGAGAAAAATAATTAACTCAAGCCATAAACAAATTTTAGAACTCAATCAATGTATAATCATCCGTATTTGTGGAATGTGAGGGAGTTTTAAATGATGAGATTTAGTGATTTATTCTTCTCAAAAACAAGAAAAAATCCTAAGGTCTCATACACACCCCCAACTAAAGATGGACATTGTCCTCAATGTCGAAAAGGGTACGAGTTTATTCAAGCAAAGCAACCTAGAAAGCATATAAAAACTACACTAATGGAAAGAACACACCGTGGTCAAATGGCGGATCACGAATCTTTGATTGTGGAGGAAGTTGTTCAATTTGCTCCTTGCGCTCCTCGGCGATTATTCTTCCTCCATTAGCTAAATTGGACTCCAGTAACACAACTTCAAGCATCTCTATAAGCTGTTTACCAGTTTCCTACAAGAGATGAGTCATGTCAGTCCAAATTAGTTTAAAATTATTTTCAGGAAAAACATTCCAAATGTAGTCATCAAAATAGTTAAAATAAATTGAAGCAAGTTGACGACTACTCCCTGAAAGGTATGCACTACCCTCGGTATGATGCTCAATCATTGGGGAGAGGGATAAATGATTTTGGGATAAAACTGGAGGAGGGAATGGTTCTGGCTCCATGGCGATAATCTCAAAACCATTTTCCCTAGCTGTGTCCTCCTCCTGTTCATCCAAAATTGCTAGCTCGTCCTCTCTTTTGCATACACTTCTTGCCATGTAGATATTTTTATTCATGTCCTCAATGTGACATGGCTCGCTCGATATACCTGCAATAGAACATAAACTCGTATTAAATTCTTGAAGTTGAATTTCAAAAAAATACTTTCTTCTAAGCAAGTGGCAATCAAATTAAGATTTTCAATAGATTTTTGAATCTGTCGACTCCGAGCAAGGAAATTCTCTTGGAATTGATGGGATGTGGCCTTATGTGTCTGAATAATCAGGTAAACTTCCTCTTTCAAGGATTGCAAAGGTACGTCTACGCTTTGCTCTTCTTGATCAAGGCACGATGGCTCCGTTGAATCGCTCTCTGAAGTCTCTTCCATGGTTTCTTCATTTTCTTCCAGAGACTCCATGTATTCCCACGCCTCTGTCGGCGTCATGCCTCCCAATAATTCCTGCAGCTGTGGTCGTAGTCCATCTAGGAAGGACTCCATAAGCTCTTCATTTGTGTACCCATGCTGCAGATAGCTCGATACTATGTTTGTGAACCTCCTCCAGGCCTGAAAGAAAGTTTCACAATCAGTCTGATTAAAATTAACAATCTTGAGCTTCTCCATCCTATGTTTGTGTGCATAAGCATACCTTGCATCATACAGATTGTTTGTGCAATAGAAATTCATATATTCCATTTTTAAAAAAATAAATAAACAAAAGTTTATGAACAATAAAATTAAACAAAAATTTATATACATTAAAGTGGAAAGATCTCACCGAAGGTCTTCTAAATGAAATAAACTGTGGTAACAAACCATTTCTCCCCGGCAACGGCGCCAAAAACTTGGTAGGCCCAAAATAGTGCTTCTCTCAAGCGCAAGAGTCCGTACAAGTAATATAATCTGGGAGTCCAGATGTCGAATCCTCGGGAGGAAATCTGTTGCAACCACAGCTCAAATCAAATAGAATTCGACGAAAAGAAACTAACCACTTCAATAATGATGGTGATGAAGGTGTGAAAGTGTGTGATGGTGATGTGCGAACAATACGAACAAAGAAGAGTCGTGTATGAAAGTATCGACGAAAAGTATGCACATGGTATGGGTTCGTTAGGATCAATAATTCGTATTAACTTGGTTGACGAATATAACACAATGAATTCTCTTTTTGAGAGCAATTCACCGAAAAATACTCAATATAACTCAATGAATTCTCTTTTGGGGAGCAATTCATCGGAAGATGCCCTTTTGGGGGTTAAAGCACAATGTGAATAAAATCGTTGCTAAAGTTATAATCTTACAACTACGGTATGAAACTCTCTTTTGGAGTGATCAAAGCTCACCCTTTTGAGGTGATCATCAACTCAATCACTTCTTTTGGAAGATGAAAAAGAGGATTTAATAACGAAGTTCACAACTTTAGCGACATTATCGATTAAGCACAATGATATTCAACCAAACGAATACGATTCACATCCCCTAACTACTCCATACCATGCACAAATAAGATTTAGCTACTCATAATGCAAGAAAAATCAAAGTTCATGGCAAAATACTTCATTCTAATAGCCAAATACAATAGAAAAGTTTCAAATACGGGGTATAAGTTTAAGAATTCATCACCAAATCTCCAATATAAGCCTCAAAACTCTCTGGAAAAATGAAGAACAGCCTCTGGAATTTTACAGAATTTTTCAGAGGAGAAAATACGGCTCCTAGAGCCTCCAATACGCCCAGAATACGCCAGCATACCCTCAAAACCCCTAGAATACGCTTATATAATTAGATTGCGGGTTTAAGTCGTGCTAACGGGTCTAAAACCCGCTCAATATCGAGCCCAACCCGCATCCGCTAGCCGGCGCATCTCTCCGCCGTCCATCCAAGCGGGATGAAACAAGAGCGTGACACGTGGCCTCTCGTAACGAATCCACAAGCCCCGCGCCCGTTAGCAACGAGAGCATCCGTATTCGCCTCGGAGTTAAAGCGTCACCGACCGATCGAAATCGCACGTCCGAAAACATGCCACGTCGCTCTGTAAAATTCCGCTCTCCGCTGTGTTTCGGGGATGATGAGGACCGTCGGATCTTGATCGCGCGGTGCACACGAGGCCACGTCACTCGCCTTTTCGCTGATCTCTGCTTCGAGATGGACCGTTGGATCATCATCCAATGGTCGCGACGACGCCGTATCGACCGCTCCATCTTCGTTCTCTGGGTTGATCGCAGCCATTGATTCCAAATGCGGGATTAGTTGTAGCTCTGCCACGTGTCCGCTTCTACGGAGCTACGCCGAAGTCGAGCTGCGTTGTGGGCCGTTGGATTGAGATCCAACGGCTGCAGTATTTCCACGTCGCCCGCCTTTTAAATACGAGCGGCTTCGATCAGTGCCATTGGATACGGCGGGAATCCGCTGGATGTGTGACACGGGTCACTCCTTCATTGGTTCGCGACCGTATATTCGTATTTATTTGCTTATTTCCCCAATTAAATGTTATTCTGCATTCAAAAATACACAGTAATTAGCACAGATCTCAGAAAAATACAAATAAATTGTCGTTGGAATCGTGAGATCGAGACCAAGCTAGGAAAGATATAAAAAGTGCAGAAATACTCCATTAATTGCTGTTTTGTGCTCAAATAAGGTGTTTTCTCTAATAACCGATGGTGTACAAAATACGAATGTATGAGAGAACAATTTAGCATCATATGAGCACAAAATAGGGCTAAATGGGGGGTTAAATATGTAATATTGAACCCGAATCACACCCCCCAACTAGCGATTTGCTAGTCTCTAGCAAAAAGTGCGATGAATATGGATGATTAATAAAACAATAAATTCTATCGATCGCTTATGGCATGGCTCAATAATACGCATTCCAACATGATCTTGACCATCAATATACACAATTCATGACTAAGATCAATCACACGATATTTTCTCTAATTTAATATGAATAAATGACATGCAGGCATCTTTTTGCGCAAGCGAAAGTATAACACGTCGTTTATATTCTTGTTTTCTTGTTCCCAAGGAATTGGCATCTCAAAACGATCATTCAAATCATGGGTATTGACGTTGCTTAGTATATTCACCTTTCTTTTCTTTCATTAGTTCCGCGTAACGCGCATCAAGCAACATTCGCAGAAAAATGTATAACTTGGATCGATCCATCAAATAAGCGAGTTTCCGGTCAATGGCTCCCAAATCAGACGATAATAGGGCATTAGGCCAAAAAGGACCCCTCGGACTGTACTACTCGAGCCAACCAAGTTATTTATTAGTGACATACTTATTCATTCTTTTTTTTTTCTTTTCTTTCTTTTTCTTTTTGTAAACAATTCAATACCCATAAATATGAATATAAACATTAGTACCAATGGCCAAATTCCTCTTCAATCTTGAAGACTTTTCTAATAAATCGTGTATACTTAAGCTTTTTCATCACATTAGCATGCATGAAATAAATTCAAACTAATTCGAGATATTAATCATGGAAATTGAAAATTTTCATGAATAGCATATTAATAGTAATTCCATGAAGAGAAAAATAATTAACTCAAGCCATAAACAAATTTTAGAACTCAATCAATGCATAATCATCCGTATTTGTGGAATGTGAGGGAGTTTTAAATGATGAGATTTGGTGATTTATTCTTCTCAAAAACAAGAAAAAATCCTAAGGTCTCATACACACCCCCCAACTAAAGATGGACATTGTCCTCAATGTCGAAAAGGGTACGAGTTTATTCAAGCAAAGCAACCTAGAAAGCATATAAAAACTACACTAATGGAAAGAACACACCGTGGTCGAATGGCGGATCACGAATCTTTGATTGTGGAGGAAGTTGTTCAATTTGCTCCTTGCGCTCCTCAGCGATTATTCTTCCTCCATTAGCTAAATTGGACTCCAGTAACACAACTTCAAGCATCTCTATAAGCTGTTTACCAGTTTCCTGCAAGAGATGAGTCATGTCCGTCCAAATCAGTTTAAAATTATTTTCAGGAAAAACATTCCAAATGTAGTCATCAAAATAGTTAAAATAAATTGAAGCAAGTTGACGACTACTCCCTGAAAGGTATGCACTACTCTCGGTATGATGCTCAATCATTGGGGAGAGGGATAAATGATTTTGGGATAAAACTGGAGGAGGGAATGGTTCTGTCTCCATGGCGATAATCTCAAAACCCTTTTCCCTAGCTGTGTCCTCCTCCTGTTCATCCAAAATTGCTAGCTCGTCCTCTCTTTTGCACACACTTCTTGCCATGTAGATATTTTTATTCATGTTCTCAACGTGACATGGCTCGCTCGATATACCAGCAATAGAAGATAAACTCGTATTAAATTCTTGAAGTTGAATTTCAAAAAAAATACTTTCTTCTAAGCAAGTGGCAATCAAATTAAGATTTTCAATAGATTTTTGAATCTGTCGACTCCGAGCAAGGAAATTCTCTTGGAATTGATGGGATGTGGCCTCATGTGCCTGAATAATCAGGTAAACTTCCTCTTTCAAGGATTGCAAAGGTACGTCTACGCTTTGCTCTTCTTGATCAAGGCACGAAGGCTCCGTTGAATCGCTCTCCGAAGTCTCTTCCATGGTTTCTTCATTTTCTTACAGAGACTCCATGTATTCCCACGCCTCTGTCGGCGTCATGCCTCCCAATAATTCCTGCAGCTGTGGTCGTAGTCCATCTAGGAAGGACTCCATAAGCTCTTCATTTGTGTACCCATGCTGCAGATAGCTCGATACTATGTTTGTGAACCTCCTCCAAGCCTGAAAGAAAGTTTCACAAACAGTCTGATTAAAATTAACAATCTTGAGCTTCTCCATCCTATGTTTGTGTGCATTAGCATACCTTGCATCATACAGATTGTTTGTGCAATAGAAATTCGTATATTCCATTTTTAAAAAAAATAAATAAACAAAAGTTTATGTACAATAAAATTAAACAAAAATTCATATACAGTAAATTGGAAAGATCTCACCGAAGGTCTTCTAAATGAAATAAACTGTGGTAACAAACCATTCCTCCCCGGCAACGACGCCAAAAACTTGGTAGGCCCAAAATAGTGCTTCTCTCAAGCGCAAGAGTCCGTACAAGTAATATAATCTGGGAGTCCAGATATCGAATCCTCGGGAGGAAATCTGTTGCAACAACAGCTCAAATCAAATAGAAATCCGACGAAAAGAAACTAACCACTTCAATAATGATGGTGATGATGGTGTGAAAGTGCGTGATGGTGATGTGCGAACAATACGAACAAAGAAGAGTCGTGTATGAAAGTATCGACGAAAAGTATGCACATGGTATGGGTTCGTTAGGACCAATAATTCGTATTAACTTGGTTGACGAATATAACACAATGAATTCTCTTTTTGATAGCAATTCACCGGAAAATACTCAATATAACTCAATGAATTCTCTTTTTGGGAGCAATTCATCGGAAGATGCCCTTTTGGGGGTTAAAGCACAATGTGAATAAAATCGTTGCTAAAGTTATAATCTTACAACTACGGTATGAAACTCTCTTTTGGAGAGAACAAAGCTCACACTTTTGGGACGATCATCAACTCAATCACTTCTTTTGGAAGATGAAAAAGAGGATTTAATAATGAAGTTCACAACTTTAGCGACATTATCGATTAAGCACAATGATATTCAACCAAAAGAATACGATTCACATCCTCTAACTACTCCATACCATGCACAAATAAGATTTAGCTACTCATAATGCAAGAAAAATCAAAGTTCATAGCAAAATACTTCATTCTAATAGCCAAATACAATAGAAAAGCTTCAAATACGGGGTATAAGTTTAAGAATTCATCACCAAATCTCCAATATAAGCCTCAAAACTCTCTGGAAAAATGAAGAACAGCCTCTGGAATTTTACAGAATTTTTCAGAGGAGAAAATATGGCTCCTAGAGCCTCCAATACGCCCAGAATATGCCAGCATACCCTCAAAACCCCTAGAATACGCTTATATAATTAGATTGCCGGTTTAAGTCGTGCTAACGGGTCTAAAACCCGCTCAATATCGAGTCCAACCCGCATCCGCTAGCCGGCGCATCTCTCCGTCGTCCATCCAAGCGGGATGAAACAAGAGCGTGACACGTGGCTTCTCGTAAGGATCCACAAGCCCCGCGCCCGTTAGCAACGAGAGCATCCGTATTCGCCTCGGAGTTAAATCGTCACCGACCGATCGAAATCGCACGTCCGAAAACACGCCACGTCGCTCCACAAAATTCCGCTCTCCGCTGCGTTTCGGGGATGATGAGGACCGTCGGATTTTGATCACGCATTGCACACGAGGCCACGTCGCTCGCCTTTTTGCTGATCTCTGCTTCGAGATGGACCGTTGGATCATCATCCAACGGTCGCGACGACGCCGTATCGACCGCTCCGTCTTCGTTCTCTGGGTTGATCGCAGCCGTTCATTCCAAATGAGCGATTTGCGTAATGCGCATCAAGCAACATTCGCAGAAAAATGTATAACTTGGATCGCTCCATTAAATGAGCGAGTTTCCGGTCAATGGCTCCCAAATCAGACGATAATAGGGCATTAGGCCAAAAAGGACCCCTCGGACTGTACTACTCGAGCCAACCAAGTTATTTATTAGTGACATACTTATTCATTCATTTTCTTTTCTTTTCTTTCTTTTTCTTTTTGTAAGCAACTCAATACCCATCAATATGAATATAAACATTAGTACCAATGGCCAAATTCCTCTTCAATCTTGAAGACTTTTCTAATAAATCGTGTATACTTAAGCTTTTTCATCACATTAGCATGCATGAAATAAATTCAAACTAATTCTAGATATTAATCATGGAAATTGAAAATTTTCATGAATAGCATATTAACAGTAATTCCATGAAGAGAAAAATAATTAACTCAAGCCATAAACAAATTTTAGAACTCAATCAATGCATAATCATCCGTATTTGTGGAATGTGAGGGAGTTTTAAATGATGAGATTTGGTGATTTATTCTTCTCAAAAACAAGAAAAAATCCTAAGGTCTCATACACACCCCCCAACTAAAGATGGACATTATCCTCAATGTCGAAAAGGGTACGAGTTTATTCAAGCAAAGCAACCAAGAAAGCATATAAAACTACACTAATTGAAAGAACACACCGTGGTCAAATGGCGTATCACGAATCTTTGATTGTGGAGGAAGTTGTTCAATTTTCTCCTTGCTCTCCTCGGCGATTATTCTTCCTCCATTAGCTAAATTGGACTCCAGTAACACAACTTCAAGCATATCTATAAGCTGTTTACCAGTTTCCTGCAAGAGATGAGTCATGTCAGTCCAAATTAGTTTAAAATTATTTTCAGGAAAAACATTCCAAATGTAGTCATCAAAATAGTTAAAATAAATTGAAGCAAGTTGACGACTACTCCCTGAAAGGTATGCACTACCCTCGGTATGATGCTCAATCATTAGGGAGAGGGATAAATGATTTTGGGATAAAACTGGAGGAGGGAATGGTTCTGGCTCCATGGCGATAATCTCAAAACCCTTTTCCCTAGCTGTGTCCTCCTCCTGTTCATCCAAAATTGCTAGCTCGTCCTCTCTTTTGCACACACTTCTTGCCATGTAGATATTTTTATTCATGTCCTCAACGTGACATGGCTCGCTCGATATACCTGCAATAGAAGAAAAACTCGTATTAAATTCTTGAAGTTGAATTTCAAAAAAAATACTTTCTTCTAAGCAAGTGGCAATCAAATTAAGATTTTCAATAGATTTTTGAATCTGTCGACTCCGAGCAAGGAAATTCTCTTGGAATTGATGGGATGTGGCCTCATGTGTCTGAATAATCAGGTAAACTTCCTCTTTCAAGGATTGCAAAGGTACGTCTACGCTTTGCTCTTCTTGATCAAGGCACGATGGCTCCGTTGAATCGCTCTCTGAAGTCTCTTCCATGGTTTCTTCATTTTCTTGCGGAGACTCCATGTATTCCCACGCCTCTATCGGCGTCATGCCTCCCAATAATTCCTGCAGCTGTGGTCGTAGCCCATCTAGGAAGGACTCCATAAGCTCTTCATTTGTGTACCCATGCTGTGGATAGCTCGATACTATGTTTGTGAACCTCCTCCAGGCCTAAAAGAAAGTTTCACAATCAGTCTGATTAAAATTAACAATCTTGAGCTTCTCCATCCTATGTTTGTGTGCATTAGCATACCTTGCATCATACAGATTGTTTGTGCAATAGAAATTCATATATTCCATTTTAAAATAAATAAATAAACAAAAGTTTATGTACAATAAAATTAAAGAAAAATTTATATACATTAAAGTGGAAAGATCTCACCGAAGGTCTTCTAAATGAAATAAACTGTAGTAACAAACCATTCCTCCCCGGCAACGGCGCCAAAAACTTGGTAGGCCCAAAATAGTGCTTCTCTCAAGCACAAGAGTCCGTACAAGTAATATAATCTGGGAGTCCAGATGTCGAATCCTCGGGAGGAAATCTGTTGCAACCACAGCTCAAATCAAATAGAAATTGACGAAAAGAAACTAACCACTTCAATAATGATGGTGATGATGGTGTGAAAGTGCGTGATGGTGATGTGCGAACAATACGAACAAAGAAGAGTCGTGTATGAAAGTATCGACGAAAAGTATGCACATGGTATGGGTTCGTTAGGATCAATAATTCGTATTAACTTGGTTGACGAATATAACACAATGAATTCTCTTTTTGACAGCAATTCACCGGAAAATACTCAATATAACTCAATGAATTCTCCTTTTGGGAGCAATTCATCGGAAGATGCCCTTTTGGGGTTAAAGCGCAATGTGAATAAAATCGTTGCTAAAGTTATAATCTTTCAACTACGGTATGAAACTCTCTTTTGGAGAGAACAAAGCTCACACTTTTGGGGCGATCATCAACTCAATCACTTCTTTTGGAAGATGAAAAAGAGGATTTAATAATGAAGTTCACAACTTTAGCGACATTATCGATTAAGCACAATGATATTCAACCAAAAGAATACGATTCACATCCTCTAACTACTCCATACCATGCACAAATAAGATTTAGCTACTCATAATGCAAGAAAAATCAAAGTTCATAGCAAAATACTTCATTCTAATAGCCAAATACAATAGAAAAGCTTCAAATACGGGGTATAAGTTTAAGAATTCATCACCAAATCTCCAATATAAGCCTCAAAACTCTCTGGAAAAATGAAGAACAGCCTCTGGAATTTTACAGAATTTTTCAGAGGAGAAAATATGGCTCCTAGAGCCTCCAATACGCCCAGAATATGCCAGCATACCCTCAAAACCCCTAGAATACGCTTATATAATTAGATTGCCGGTTTAAGTCGTGCTAACGGGTCTAAAACCCGCTCAATATCGAGTCCAACCCGCATCCGCTAGCCGGCGCATCTCTCCGTCGTCCATCCAAGCGGGATGAAACAAGAGCGTGACACGTGGCTTCTCGTAAGGATCCACAAGCCCCGCGCCCGTTAGCAACGAGAGCATCCGTATTCGCCTCGGAGTTAAATCGTCACCGACCGATCGAAATCGCACGTCCGAAAACACGCCACGTCGCTCCACAAAATTCCGCTCTCCGCTGCGTTTCGGGGATGATGAGGACCGTCGGATCTTGATCACGCATTGCACACGAGGCCACGTCGCTCGCCTTTTTGCTGATCTCTGCTTCGAGATGGACCGTTGGATCATCATCCAACGGTCGCGACGACGCCGTATCGACCGCTCCGTCTTCGTTCTCTGGGTTGATCGCAGCCGTTCATTCCAAATGTGAGATTAGTTGTAGCTCTGCCACGTGTCCGCTTCTACGGAGCTGCGCCGAATTCGAGCTGCGATGTGGGCCGTTGGATTGAGATCCAACGGCTGCAGTATTTCCACGTCGCCCGCCTTTTAAATACGAGCGGGTTCAATCAGTGTCGTTGGATGTGGCAGGAATCCGCTGGATGTGTGAAATGGGTCACTCCTTCATTGGTCCGCGACTGTATATTCGTATTTATTTGCGTATTTCCACAATTAAATGGTATTCTGCATTCAAAAATGCACAGTAATTAGCACAGATCTCAGAAAAATACAAATAAATAGTCGTTGGAATCGTGCGATCAAGACCAAGCTAGGAAAAATATAAAAAGTGCAGAAATACTCCATTAATTGATGTTTTGTGCTCAAATAAGGTGTTTTCTCTAATAACCGATGGTGTACAAAATACGAATGTATGAGAGAACAATTTAGCATCATATGATCACAAAATAGGGCTAAATGGAGGGTTAAATATGTAATATTGAACCCGAATCACACCCCCCAACTAGCGATTTGCTAGTCTCTAGCAAAAAGAGCGATGAATATGGATGATTAATAAAACAATAAATTCTATCGATCACTTATGGCATGGCTCAATAATACGCATTCCAACATGATCTTGACCATCAATATACACAATTCATGACTAAGATCAATCACACGATATTTTCTCTAATTTAATATGAATAAATGACATGCAAGCATCGTTTTACGCAAGCGAAAGTATAGCACGTCGTTTATATTCTAGTTTTCTTGTTTCCAAGGAATTGGCATCTCAAAACGATCATTCAAATCATGGGTATTGACATTGCTTAGTATATTCACCTTTCTTTTCTTTCATTAGTTCCGCGTAATGCGCATCAAGCAACATTCGCAGAAAAATGTATAACTTGGATCGCTCCATTAAATGAGCGAGTTTCCGGTCAATGGCTCCCAAATCAGACGATAATAGGGCATTAGGCCAAAAAGGACCCCTCGGACTGTACTACTCGAGCCAACCAAGTTATTTATTAGTGACATACTTATTCATTCATTTTCTTTTCTTTTCTTTCTTTTTCTTTTTGTAAGCAACTCAATACCCATCAATATGAATATAAACATTAGTACCAATGGCCAAATTCCTCTTCAATCTTGAAGACTTTTTTAATAAATCGTGTATACTTAAGCTTTTTCATCACATTAGCATGCATGAAATAAATTCAAACTAATTCTAGATATTAATCATGGAAATTGAAAATTTTCATGAATAGCATATTAACAGTAATTCCATGAAGAGAAAAATAATTAACTCAAGCCATAAACAAATTTTAGAACTCAATCAATGCATAATCATCCGTATTTGTGGAATGTGAGGGAGTTTTAAATGATGAGATTTGGTGATTTATTCTTCTCAAAAACAAGAAAAAATCCTAAGGTCTCATACACACCCCCCAACTAAAGATGGACATTATCCTCAATGTCGAAAAGGGTACGAGTTTATTCAAGCAAAGCAACCAAGAAAGCATATAAAACTACACTAATTGAAAGAACACACCGTGGTCAAATGGCGTATCACGAATCTTTGATTGTGGAGGAAGTTGTTCAATTTTCTCCTTGCTCTCCTCGGCGATTATTCTTCCTCCATTAGCTAAATTGGACTCCAGTAACACAACTTCAAGCATATCTATAAGCTGTTTACCAGTTTCCTGCAAGAGATGAGTCATGTCAGTCCAAATTAGTTTAAAATTATTTTCAGGAAAAACATTCCAAATGTAGTCATCAAAATAGTTAAAATAAATTGAAGCAAGTTGACGACTACTCCCTGAAAGGTATGCACTACCCTCGGTATGATGCTCAATCATTAGGGAGAGGGATAAATGATTTTGGGATAAAACTGGAGGAGGGAATGGTTCTGGCTCCATGGCGATAATCTCAAAACCCTTTTCCCTAGCTGTGTCCTCCTCCTGTTCATCCAAAATTGCTAGCTCGTCCTCTCTTTTGCACACACTTCTTGCCATGTAGATATTTTTATTCATGTCCTCAACGTGACATGGCTCGCTCGATATACCTGCAATAGAAGAAAAACTCGTATTAAATTCTTGAAGTTGAATTTCAAAAAAAATACTTTCTTCTAAGCAAGTGGCAATCAAATTAAGATTTTCAATAGATTTTTGAATCTGTCGACTCCGAGCAAGGAAATTCTCTTGGAATTGATGGGATGTGGCCTCATGTGTCTGAATAATCAGGTAAACTTCCTCTTTCAAGGATTGCAAAGGTACGTCTACGCTTTGCTCTTCTTGATCAAGGCACGATGGCTCCGTTGAATCGCTCTCTGAAGTCTCTTCCATGGTTTCTTCATTTTCTTGCGGAGACTCCATGTATTCCCACGCCTCTATCGGCGTCATGCCTCCCAATAATTCCTGCAGCTGTGGTCGTAGCCCATCTAGGAAGGACTCCATAAGCTCTTCATTTGTGTACCCATGCTGTGGATAGCTCGATACTATGTTTGTGAACCTCCTCCAGGCCTAAAAGAAAGTTTCACAATCAGTCTGATTAAAATTAACAATCTTGAGCTTCTCCATCCTATGTTTGTGTGCATTAGCATACCTTGCATCATACAGATTGTTTGTGCAATAGAAATTCATATATTCCATTTTAAAATAAATAAATAAACAAAAGTTTATGTACAATAAAATTAAAGAAAAATTTATATACATTAAAGTGGAAAGATCTCACCGAAGGTCTTCTAAATGAAATAAACTGTAGTAACAAACCATTCCTCCCCGGCAACGGCGCCAAAAACTTGGTAGGCCCAAAATAGTGCTTCTCTCAAGCACAAGAGTCCGTACAAGTAATATAATCTGGGAGTCCAGATGTCGAATCCTCGGGAGGAAATCTGTTGCAACCACAGCTCAAATCAAATAGAAATTGACGAAAAGAAACTAACCACTTCAATAATGATGGTGATGATGGTGTGAAAGTGCGTGATGGTGATGTGCGAACAATACGAACAAAGAAGAGTCGTGTATGAAAGTATCGACGAAAAGTATGCACATGGTATGGGTTCGTTAGGATCAATAATTCGTATTAACTTGGTTGACGAATATAACACAATGAATTCTCTTTTTGACAGCAATTCACCGGAAAATACTCAATATAACTCAATGAATTCTCCTTTTGGGAGCAATTCATCGGAAGATGCCCTTTTGGGGTTAAAGCGCAATGTGAATAAAATCGTTGCTAAAGTTATAATCTTTCAACTACGGTATGAAACTCTCTTTTGGAGAGAACAAAGCTCACACTTTTGGGGCGATCATCAACTCAATCACTTCTTTTGGAAGATGAAAAAGAGGATTTAATAACGAAGTTCACAACTTTAGCGACATTATCGATTAAGCACAATGATATTCAACCAAAAGAATACGATTCACATCCTCTAACTACTCCATACCATGCACAAATAAGATTTAGCTACTCATAATGCAAGAAAAATCAAAGTTCATAGCAAAATACTTCATTCTAATAGCCAAATACAATAGAAAAGCTTCAAATACGGGGTATAAGTTTAAGAATTCATCACCAAATCTCCAATATAAGCCTCAAAACTCTCTGGAAAAATGAAGAATAGCCTCTGGAATTTTACAGAATTTTTCAGAGGAGAAAATACAGCTCCTAGAGCCTCCAATACGCCCAGAATACCCCAGCATACCCTCAAAAACCCTAGAATACGCTTATATAATTAGATTGCGGGTTTAAGTCGTGCTATCGAGTCTAAAACCCGCTCAATATCGAGCCCGAGTCGCTCGCCTTTTCGCTGATCTCTGCTTCAAGATGGACCGTTGGATCATCATCCAACGGTCGTGACGACGCCGTATCGACCGCTCCATCTTCGTTCTCTGGGTTGATCGCAGCCATTCATTCCAAATGCGGGATTAGTTGTAGCTCTACCACGTGTCCGCTTCTACGGAGCTGCGCCGAATTCGAGCTACGTTGTGGGCCGTTGGATTGAGATCCAACGGCTGCAGTATTTCCACGTCGCCCGCCTTTTAAATATGAGCAGCTTCGATCAGTGCCGTTGGATGCGGCAGGAATCCGCTGGATGTGTGACACGTGTCACTCCTTCATTGGTCCGCGACCGTATATTCGTATTTATTTTCGTATTTCCCCAATTAAATGATATTCTGCATTCAAAAATACACGGTAATTAGCACAGATCTCAGAAAAATACAAATAAATAGTCGTTGGAATCGTGAGATCGAGACCAAGCTAGGAAAAATATAAAAAGTGCAAAAATACTCCATTAATTGCTGTTTTGTGCTCAAATAAGGTGTTTTCTCTAATAACCGATGGTGTACAAAATACGAATGTATGAGAGAACAATTTAGCATCATATGAGCACAAAATAGGGCTAAATGGGGGGTTAAATTTGTAATATTGAACCCGAATCATTGATCAAGTGAGGGATCACCTCACCCGGGACTGCAACCTTGGTCCCCTCGGACCCATAATTGGCAAGAAAAGGAAGGAGAGGGAGGCAAGCCATATCCAGTCCTCCACCGCTTCACCTCAGCCATGCAAGGAGGAACGAGTTTCACTTGTTTTTCTGGCCAACCGACGTACACCTCTGAAGGAAGCATAACATCTGCCCTGCAGCTCTCTAAATTCAAGATCCTATCCTTGCAAATGTATGATGGCACGGGTGACCCACTTGAGCACGTTCACAAATATCAGAACGTGATGGAACTGCATGGAGGCGATGAGTCATATCTCTGTGGAGCCTTTCACACCACATGATGAAGGCGGTAAATGGATGGTACAACTAATTACCTGATGACAGCATCGGGTCATTTGATGATTTGTCTGAGCTTTTTTATAGACAATTCATTGCTAGGAGGTGAACGGTTTTGGCTAACCCCAGAGCTCAAATATGTGCCCGCCCTAATCGGACGGAACACAGATGCAGAAAAGAGCAGCGGAAAAATAAGCAAGCTAGCTAAACATTTTAGCTAGGCTCTGAGAAAGTCAGAACCTAGCCCGATCTATTCCAACTTTAGGTGGTCTGACCAGCCGAAGAGGGATCTATACTACTGTGACAAAATTAAATTTACGCTAAAGTTACTTAGAGAACATACCCGAAATCTCAACCTTGGGACGGGCAAGATGTACCGCACTAGCTTCTTGTGCTCCTCTTAGCCGAGCCACCTTGCCCCCTTGACTCGATCAACCCGAGTCGCCTCACACCTTCGAACTGATCCACCTGCGCCGACACCCGCCTCCGAGCCGATCACTTGCGGTAGAAGGTTTCACTTGAGCAGACCAGCGCCATAGACGTCTGGATCCGAATCCAAACCCCCCTTCGTAGTCTTCCTAGGACCCGACGAGAGAATAGGAAGATCAGAGGAGAAAAGTTTAAGCCGTAGATCGAGCTTGCTCAATTATTTGGAGCTACTCGATCGAGGACTTGGTGCACTGTGCAATGGAGGGGTGCACCCCTATTTATATAGGGAGTCGGCCTTCCCTCGTTTTGCACGAGCAATATAGAACTAAACATAATGAGAGTATTTTTAACTTAATTAATAAAGTTTAGAAAGCCTTTCACAAAGGCCCAACTTTAACTAATTAGATCTCTCTCATCTTGAACACCAGACACCAAACAAGCTATCATTTCGAAGAGCTTCGACGAATTCCGACTTTGTTTGACCCCTCAAACAATTGCCCAAAGATGGGCAAGAAGTTGGATTTCGTAGCCATCATATAGGGTTTCGAAAAACCCTAACTTAAGTCAGATTCGTGGGCGTGCCCGCTAGGCAAGCGAGCGCGCTCGCTTCCTTTGCGGACGCGCGCCCGTAAGGGGCACTGCAATTACCCCGGCCCGTCGAATCGGGTCGGGTCTGTTAGGTGGGGCAGGGCCACCCGCACGCTCAGCGAGCGGGCACCCGCCCCTTAACGGGTGCGGCCCGCATAGCGGGCCGCCCCATTTTTTGGAGCGCGGCCAGCACAACGGGCCGCCCGCTGCTAATACGGGCACGGCCCACAGAGCGGCCCAGCCTGATTATAAAAGCGTGTATGCCTGCTTTGAGAGCGGGCACGCCCGGCCCCTTTTGCTGCTTGCCTTGGCCCCTTAGTGGGTCTGACCCACTTGGCATGTTTCTGACTTTCTGGGCTCGTTTGAGCTCCGATTTGGATGCGGTTTGAACATGTGTTTAGACCGAGACGATCCCGTCAACCAGGTAACCTTTCCAATTCTTTTGTTCCTATAAATTTTTTCGTAAACAATTTACGACACGTTCAATCTTGTTAGCATCAAATGCAACATTGTCCCTATCTACGACTTAGTCTCACAACTGGCTTGTGGTCTTAACCATTTCATCATATGAATTCTTCTTAACAATCTTTCTATTACTAAGACACGAATGCTACTCGGTGTGAGACCATACAGCCTGAACTTACTACATGTTGGGGCTCGAAACCCCTAGAGGACGGTCGCCACGAGCAGCAGTTGCCGTCCCTGTTTCAGAATCATCATAACGTGATCGACCCATTGACAAATGTTACGTTGGGTTCAATTTGACTGTGTCAGTGATGAATACCGTTAGCTATAGTCCCTTCGTCAAGAATGTGACTATGTTGGCCTAGGATACGGTTTACTATCAATCCCATTAGACAACATTGGTTAGTATACGGCGGTCTTTGTTGTATTCATGTTGTACATCTAACAACGTACCCCGGCTGAGGATTAACACAAAGACCGTAATGAGCCTGTGACACTAACTTCCCTTTAACAGAAGAGACGAATCCCATCTTAGCCATCTATTCGCCTCGAGAGCTTCAGCTGTAACCCAACCTAAGATCTTTTAGCAGGCCTAGCCTCGAAGCCAGATCATAAGTCTAAGCGATACTGTTCACTCACAGGTTCGTACATATGACTTCAGGTCTAAATGACCAGCTTACCTATCATCGTCCTAGAGTTATTATAGACAGTATAGTTAAAGTTAACCATTTCAATAACTCTAAGTTAGTCGTTCAGTGAACTCATTATCCAATGAGCACCTGTGTCTCGTCTCTGACTTCACCAAGTCGAATGACTATAAGATCGTCATTACCCTAAGGTAAGACAAAGACACATTGGTCTTCCCGATGTGTCGATATCCAGTTCTCGACACTTCTATGACCACAAACTATTTAAGACTTAAGTTTCTATTCGGTCACTTACTACCCATAATCAAGATCTTATCTGAATACATAAGGACCTAACTATAAGTCTATGGATATTATCTAAGTATATTATTCATTCGAATTTATACTTAGGATAATGGATACAATATTATATCTTAACAAGATGTATTCTAAGGATAAATCGCCTTATGTGCATATATCCTCCTACAGGAGGCCCCCAAAGCGAAAGTCTTCTTACCTCTTCACTTTGAAGCAAGGGGAGAAGGAGTCGATCTGGGACTTCGTTCAGCATTTCAACAAAGAGAGGTTGGAAGTTGAGGACGTCCCAGATGCTACCATCATCGGAGCCCTCATCCAAGAGTCAAAACTGAAGATCTGATGAAGTCCATGCATCAATTCCTGCTGAGCAATCTCATGGAGCTGTTCAACGCGACCGATCGATGCATGGGCTCGGAGAAAGCACTTGCCGCCGCGAAGAAAGACACCCCTAAGCGACATGAAGAAACAAGGCGAGCTACACAAACTCGAGTAAACCCCCATCAAGAACTATGAGGTCGACACCAAAGAGACAAGAGTCCCGGAGCATGGAACGCCCTGCTAAAGATGCTTATGTCAGACCAATCGCCCCCAAAGCAGAAGTCCTGGCATATGCTCAGCGAGAAGGATTCGTCAACGAACCTACTAAAAAGAAAAGGTATGAAAAAGAGATGACCTCAAATTATGCAGGTACTACAATGACCACGGGTATGACACCGACGATTGCTGGACTCTGAAGAAAGATATTGATGCCTGGGTAACGTGGTCATCTGAAGAAATCTAGCGATGACCTACAAACCAAAGAGGAAGTCTCAAAGCAGAAAGGCAAGGGACTGATGATAGGATCTCCAGTCACCAAGGTGGTCGATTAAAGCTTTCGGAAAAAGGTCAAACAGCCTTTGGCGAAAACAACTTCAAAAGAAATAAAAATGCATGTACAGTTTTCCTTTGTTATCAAAATGTTTAGGCTTTCCAAATAAATAAAGTTTATTTCTCTTCAAATACACTTTCTCAATATGACACATAACAATTTTTTCTCGAGAGGTTTATTCCATCTAATGCTCGATTAATTTTTGGAAACTTTCTTCTCCCGAGGATCCACTCCCTAGAAAAAGGTTAGATGGACCAAGATTCTCTCTGCTCATACCGTTTTGAGGAAATAGTAAAGTACTATCGTCGTCTGTAATACCCAGTATTCGCATATACGAGTATAATATGCATATTTTGGACGTATTTGTATGTATAGAATTTTGGTTATTTTTCTTAATTTTTATAATAACAAAATTATTTTTCAACAATTTTTAATGATCATTTGGATTTTACTAAATAGGGTATTTGGATGAAATATTAGTATATGGGAGTGTATATAGTATTAGACTAAGTATTTCTATTTATTAAAAAATAAAATTCCTAAAAAAATCTTATGGGGACACCTCATCCCCTAATGTGGCATCATTTCCATAACCTCCACCTAACTCCTAGGCCATATGTCACCTAGAGGGAAGGAGAGAAAGGTGACGAGGATTTTTGGATGTTAAAAGAGAAGAAATTAAGAGAAAATTGGGGGAAAGGAAAGGAAAAGAAAAATGAAAGAGAACTCTTCCCTCTATCTCCCAGCTCACGCAAGCCAGCCACCATCTGTGCTAGTTCATTTTCTTCACCGAGAAACCAACCTCAAACCTTAACACGTGGTTCTTCAATCCTGAAACATTAATCGAAGAAGAAGGAGATAGCTTTTAGAAGGTCTACACGAAGAAGAAGGGCCAAAGAATTCTAGGTGGACTGCTGAGGTAGGGTTCTAACTAAGTTAGATTGGAATCTGTTAGAATTGCGTAAATATTTGATCTTCGTCGCTTTCGAATTGGCAGCAGACAATTCCACACGGCCGTATGACCAAAACCATACAGCCGTGTCACACATGAAGCTTTGGGTATTAGATACGACCGTATGGTCGCACCACTAACTCCACATGGCCGTATGGCCAAAACCATACGACCGTGTTAGAGCTCTAAGTCACTAAAAATCCACACGGCCGTATGAAATATCATACGGCTGTAACGACTGCTTTGCATGTATCTGGATTTAATATAATATAATATATGTTTTGGTGGATTTTCTCCTCTTGTGTGGTTTTCGTCTCCGTAGTTTCATTTTCGATCGATTCGTCGTATTTTCTCACTTCTTCCTTAGGATCGTCGATTTCGAAGTATGTCACTCGTGACGGACTTCATAACGGTCGTATCTAACTATTAGATCAAGCCTAGGAGTCTTAGGAATCGATCCCGGGGCCCCGCGCTCTGTATCGGTACTTTTGGTGCTCATTAGCCGGTGTAAGAAGGGCCACCGACCGACTAGATGACGATCCAGTCGGTCGGCAATCCTTCTTGGACCGACTAGTTAGCTTTCTAAATTTCTCAGGAGTTACTGTTTATCGTTAGTCGGTCTAAGAACGTTGGTTGACCGACTAGGTTGCAAACTAGTCGGTCAGCAATGCTTCTTGAACCGACTAACTCATCATATTATTTTTGTATCAGTTACTGTTTACTCTTAGTCGGTCTAAGAACGTTCATCGACCGACTAGATGTAAAACTAGTCGGTCAGTACTTGTTCCTGGACCGACTAACTCTAGAATCCTATTTTCGTTCAGGAGTTACTGTTTGCACTTAATCGGTCTGCGTTGGTCGACCGACCGACTAGTTGCCAAACTAGTCGGTCAGTGGTTGCTCTTTGACCGACTAACCAGTGTTAAAACCCTAATTTCTGGGCAGCCGCCAGCTCAACCTATTTATACCCAACCCAAACGACTTCTTCTTCTCCAACACGACCCAAAACCCTAAAAACTTCCCCCTTCAGCCCCCATCTTCCTCCAAGCTCCATTTCTTCATTCCAAGCCCTAGAATCATCATCCAATCCAACCATTCACTCCATCCACCTCTCATCTTCCCTAAAATCTCACCAAAACCCATCAAAATCCCCAAATCCCCCAAAACCCTAGTTTCCCCAAACTTCTCCAATCTTTTCCAGATCTGATCCTAGGGTTCCCCGGAGTGTTTCTTCCGTCTCCTCTCGGTAAGAAATCGATCTACCGTTGTTTTCCTAACCTATTTATAATTTTATGGAAACCCTAATTAATTTCATGTGTTTGGTGTTTGTTTCCCCCATAACAGCGATTTCCCCCGTAGATAGCATCCGTGTGACGAAGTGGTCGTCATCCCCGGTGCTAGGCAAGTGAAACTTGCCACTTAGGGTTTAGGCCATGTTTTAGGCCATTTGCTTGTTGTAGGCGTAAAAGAGGCTAGGCGACGAAATGATACTCGCCTAGGCGCAAATTGGGGAACTAGCTTGACAACGAAGCTAGTTCCGACTTTTAGCATGTTGCACAATTACCATGTCATGTTTACTTTCAATTAACGGTACGCGAATATGTTCATGTCATTGCATTTCGCCTGTCACGTTTAATTTAATTAACTGTACGCAAATAAATTGTCATGACCTCGCATTCTTTAGGTATTGCTGTGATTGCGTAGCTTCGCTACAATGTTGTGTTCCTGGCTCGTGTTCCAGAAGCGGGCCATGTGTTGGTTGATAGCCAATGCCCGAATTGCGTGTTCCGGCTAGGTGTTCCCTACGCCATACTTGTGTTCCTGGCTCGTGACCAGAAGCGAGCATAATGAGTTGGAAACCCCAACGCTCGAAATGTATTGAATTGTGAACTAAGAATGCGAGCTCAATGTGCGGGGCAACCTCAGGCTCACAAGCTGAGCTCAATGTGCGGGGACCCCAGGCTCCATATCGTGTGGGTATTGGGTAGTGTTTAGTGCCGATCGGTCTGAAATGCTATGCCATTCAGCAAATGGCGTAAACACCTACAAAATGTGAATTGATTGAATTGATAGTAGCTTGGCTACTCTTGTCTTGTCCCGATGATTGTTCTCCTGTACAAATTGTCTTGCCATGTTTTAATTGTGCACTCATGTTATAATTGCCATGTCATGCATACTAAACTGCTAGGTTGCTAGATGCCTCACTTTCAGTTTCCTTGCCCAAGTCTTTTTAGACTTGCTGACATGTGCCCCTTTACTCTTTTGGGTGACACATGTTAGATCCTGAGCCCGAGTACCTCGTTGAGGACGAGGTGTTTGCTGACGCCGAGCCCGAGCTTGTGTTTGACGGGGAGTACGTGGACACTGGGGACCAGTCCTAGTGTCTTCGTAGTGTTTTACTTTTGTTAGACAGTTGTTTTATTATCAGTGCGTAGCACCTATGCTCTGTTATGTCGTTGCTTTTGTTTGGCCTTGTTCTGGGCCTTTAGACTCTTTTCTTTTAGCCTGGTGGCTTTTCTGGATGTTGGACTTTTGTTGATGTTGGACAATTTGTGAGATGTGGAATTTTATTTCAGTCTCGCCTTGTGTTATTATTGTTATTCTGTTGTGGTTACAGGGACCTGTTTATGTAATGTGGACGCTTATCGGGTTTGGGGCTTCACAGCTCCACTCCCGTGCGGACCTTTTCACGTCTCGCCTCCATTTTAGGGAAGCGGGCGTGACAGGTTTTAGTGGTGGCCCATGCAGGTCCTTCTGTAACTGCGATTTTTGGAATAGCGATAATAATATTAGAATGTCCAATAAATTGAGTTCGACGTCCGAGTCATAAGCTATGAGTCTAATCTGATTCGTTCTCTGTGTCACTAGATGGCAGGAAGACGTTTCACTCGTGGTGGGGGTAGTGGTGCGCTCCCTCATGATGAGGAGCCTGAGCGGGAACCCACCAGCGGTGAGATGATGCGGATGATGTTGCAGATGATGCAACTGCAGCAGGGCGTGCTTTTGCAAGTCCAGAATGCTCCACTTGCTCGAGCTGCCCGGGCTCTTCCGGATGCCCCTCGCTCTGAGCCAGGAGCGAAGCAATTTCGGGAGCTGGGTCCCGCATATTTTGATGGTTCTGAGGGTCCTCTGGCTGCCGATGAGTGGATTCGGAACGTCGAGGACAATCTGAAGATGGCCAAGATCACCCCGGCTGGATGGGTTGATTTGGCGAAGAGGCAGCTGAAGGATAACGCCAGGAATTGGTGGGATGCGGAAGAGAAGTTGTTGGTGGATCCGATAGCTTGGGCTACCTTCAAGGCCAGATTTGAGGGTGAGTTCTTTCCGAAGGCTGCCAAGGAAGAGATGCTGCAGCGTTTTATCGATCTGAAGCAGGGGAACTCGTCGGTGGACATGTATCACCAAGAGTTCATGAGGCTGAGTCGGTTTGCACCGAAGATGGTGCAGGACGCTGAGGAGAGAGCTCAAAGGTTCCTGCAGGGGCTTGCTTCGGAGCTCCAGAGTTTTGTGACCTCTTCTGACCGGGAGTCTTATCAGAAGGTTCTGGTCGCTGCCAAGAGGCAGGAGCTGCTCGTGAACCAAAGGAGGGGGTCTGTCGTTGGTGCTGGGAAGAGGCCTGTGGAGCAGGCGAGAGCTGTGGTTAGACCTGGATTCAGGCCTAATCAGTCCGCTCAGTTTAAGAGGCCGGGAGGGTCTATTCCGAAGTTTTGCCATTTCTGCGGCAAGCCTGGCCACGTCAAGGATCAGTGCCGGAAGTTTCTGGGCCAGTGTCTGGTTTGCGGTGATGCTTCTTATGTCGCGAAGGATTGTCGGCATGCGGATCCGCTACGGAGGGCTTCTGTTGTAGCTCAACCGTTGCGGCAGCGAGCGCCTGTTCCTGCTGGACGTGGAGCAGCTCTTGTTCCACAGGGACAGGCTTTTCGGCAGGCTGTTCCGACGAGGAGGCAGGCTTTTCTGATGACCGCTGCGGAGAGCGCGGCTGTGGATGAGGTTATCGCAGGTAATCCTCAATCTAGCTGTTACTTTCCTAGCTGGTTTTGATTGTTAGATTATGTTGTTTGCTTGAACATGGTTGTTTGCTAGATTAGGGTTTGATTGTTAATTGCTTGATTAGGTGTGATTTTGGTTTGCACATTTCCTACACGAGTCCTCTTTGCCTCTGGTGCATCGATGTGCATTATTTCTCGGAGCTTCGTGGAGAGGCATTCCTTGTCGACGTCCCCTCTCCCCAAGAGTTGGAATATCGTTACAGGGAATGGTGTGGTCTCGGTGCATCGTGGTTGCAATTCTTGCTCGTTGGTGGTCTGTGGACATGAGCTTTTCGCTGATTTCATTGTCCACGACATCATCAACTATGATGCAGTTCTTGGGATGGATTGGCTTGCGAGCTTCTATGCTACGATTGACTGCAGGAGGAAGAAGGTGGTGTTCGAGATTCCCGGACATCCAGTGTTTGAGTTCAGTCGTGGTAGCAGTTCGCTTGGTCCTGTCAGATTTCGGGCCAGGCCGGTGGAGGCTGTGGCTATGCAGATGGAGCTGGAGTGGCCAGCTGTGGTGCGTGATTTTGGCGATGTCTTCCCCGAGGAGATGTCTGGTTTGCCGCCTGATCGGGCTTTGGAATTTTCTATCGATCTTGTTCCAGGTGCGCAGCCGATTTCGAAGGCGTCGTATCGTATGGCACCTGCAGAGTTGGAAGAGTTGCGAAAGCAGTTGGATGAGCTCTTGTAGAAGGGTTATATTAATCCTAGCGTGTCTCCGTAGGGAGCACCGGTGTTGTTGGTTAAGAAGAAGGATGGTTCGCGTCGCATGTGCGTGGACTATCGGGAGTTGAATGCAGTG
Organism: Scilla litardierei; assembly: GCA_030789695.1. NCBI lineage: Eukaryota > Viridiplantae > Streptophyta > Magnoliopsida > Asparagales > Asparagaceae > Scilla > Scilla litardierei. The sequence continues at coordinate 151,894,990 of CM061133.1, forward strand.
ACCATTAAGAATAAATACCCGTTGCCTCGCATCGATGATATTTTTGATCAGCTTGGAGGTTCGAGGGTGTTTTCTAAATTGGATTTGAGGAGTGGTTACCATCAGTTGAAGGTGAAGAAGGGAGATGTTCTGAAGACAGCGTTCAGGACGAAGTATGGACACTATGAGTTTGTGGTTATGCCTTTTGGCGTAACTAACGCGCCCGCAGTTTTCATGAATCTAATGAACCTGATTTTCTACGACTTTTTGGATAAGTTTGTCGTTATCTTTATTGACGACATTCTGATCTATTCGAAGTCGGAGGAAGAGCATGCCTCGCACTTAAGGACGGTGTTGGAGATTTTGAGGAAGCATCGGTTGTATGCTAAGTTTTCGAAGTGCGAGTTTTGGCTGGATCGAGTTGCTTTTCTCGGGCATGTGGTGACTGGAGATGGTATTTCAGTGGATCCCGAGAAGATTCGGGCCATCAGGGAGTGGCCTGTTCCGTCGTCAGCGTCTGAGATTCGGAGTTTTCTCGGACTTGCTGGTTATTATCGGCGATTCATTAAGGACTTTTCTCGTATTGCTGAGCCGATGACCAGGTTGACGCGGAAGGATGTTGCTTTTGTTTGGTCGGGTGATTGTGAGGGTGCTTTTGGTGTTCTGAAGGAGAGGTTGACGACTGCCCCTATTCTTGTCGTGCCTGATCGCAGCGGTGGATTTGAGATCTTTTGCGATGCTTCTGGCAAGGGTCTCGGTTGTGTGTTGCATCAGCACGGGCATGTTGTGGCGTATGCGTCTCGTCAGCTTAAGGTTCATGAGAAGAATTATCTGACGCATGATTTGGAGTTGGCTGATGTTGTGTTTGCTCTTAAGATTTGGAGGCACTTCTTGCTGAGTGAGAAAGTGAAGATTTTCACCGATCACAAAAGCTTGAAGTATATTTTCACTCAGAAGGAGCTCAACATGCGACAGCGTCGATGGTTGGAGCTTATGGCGGATTATGATATTGATTTGCAGTTTCACCCTGGCAAGGTGAATGTGGTTCCGGATGCTTTGAGCAGGCTTCCGGCGGTGATGATTTTGACCTCGCAGTGGAGATTGCAGCAGGATTTTTGCGAGTCTGGTGTGGAGATTGTTCTTCCTGGAGAGGCTTCGTCATTGATGTACATGCAGGTACAGTCGACGATCGTGGATCGGATTAAGGCTGGCCAGGCCGAGGATCCGAAGCTGGTGAGGATTCGGGAGATGGTGGAAGCCAGTCTGCGGACTGACTTTTTGATTCATGAGGATGGCTCGATGAGGTTTGGAGCCAGGTTGTGTGTGCCAGCTGGGGATATCAGAGAGGAATTGATGGTGGAGGCACACAGTTCGCTGTATTCTGTGTATCCTGGTGGCACCAAGATGTACCAAGATCTTCGTCTGAATTATTGGTGGCATGGTATGAAGAGGAGCGTGGCTCGGAGTGTAGCCAAGTGCTTGGTTTGCCAGCAAGTGAAGGCGGAGCATCAGCGTACGGCCGGGTTGCTACAACCGCTTCTGATTCCGGAGTGGAAATGGCAACACATCACTATGGATTTCGTGACTGGACTACCTCGGAGTCCGAAGCAGAATGACGCGATTTGGGTGATCGTAGATCGATTGACCAAATCTGCGCACTTTATTCCATTCCGAGTGGGACAGTCCACTGAGGCGCTAGCGAGGAGATATATGGAGGTAAAATTCTTTTACTCTCCGTTTTATTTCCTTTTCCTAGTTTAGATAGTGATGTAACGTGAATCGTGCAGGAGGTTGTGCGACTTCATGGAGTCCCCGTGAGTATCGTGTCTGACAGAGACACGAGGTTCACATCTCAGTTCTGGCAGAGTTTGCAGAAGAGCTTGGGTACGCGTCTGAGTTTCAGTACGGCGTACCATCCGCAGACGGATGGCCAGTCCGAGAGGACGATTCAGATTTTGGAAGACATGCTGAGGGCGTGCATGTTGGATTTCAAGGGTTCGTGGGAGGACCATCTGCATTTGGTGGAGTTCTCTTACAACAACAGCTTCCAGGCGAGTATTGGCATGGCGCCATTCGCCGCTCTTTATGGGAGGAAATGTCGATCGCCATTGAGTTGGGATGACGTTGGAGATCGGGAGTTGTTGGGACCTGAGATGATCGTGGAGGCCGTGGATATCGTCAGGAATATTTGGGAGAGGTTGAGAATTGCTCAGGACCGTTTTAAGCATTGGGCGGATGCTAAACGTTGTCCTTTGGAGTTTCAGCCGGGCGACCATGTGTTCTTGAAGATTTCCCCGAATCGTGGTGTGATTCGTTTCGGGAAGCGTGGAAAGTTGAGCCCGCGATACATTGGACCGTTTGACGTTTTGGAGAGGGTTGGCGAGGTAGCTTATCGCTTGGCCTTGCCGCCGTCTTTGGAAGGAGTTCACAATGTTTTCCATGTGTCGCAGCTTCGTCGATACATTAGCGATCCGTCTCATGCGGTGGATTTTTCGGAGATTACCGTTCGCCCCGATATGACGTATGACCAGTATCCAGTGCAGATTCTGGACAGACGTCAGAAATCGCTTCGAAACAAGGTTGTCAATCTTGTGAGGGTGATGTGGCGACACGGTTCACCTGGAGAGTCTACTTGGGAGAATGAGGATGAGATGCGAGAGCGTTTCCCACTTTTGTTTCCGGACTCGTGAGTTTTTGGAAATTCCGAGGACGGAATTTTTCTTAAGTTGGGGAGGATGTAACGACTGCTTTGCATGTATCTGGATTTAATATAATATAATATATGTTTTGGTGGATTTTCTCCTCTTGTGTGGTTTTCGTCTCCGTAGTTTCATTTTTGATCGATTCGTCGTATTTTCTCGCTTCTTCCTTAGGATCGTCGATTTAGAAGTATGTCACTCGTGACGGACTTCATAACGGTCGTATCTAACTATTAGATCAAGCCTAGGAGTCTTAGGAATCGATCCCGGGACCCCGCGCTCCGTATCGGTACTTTTGGTGCTCATTAGCCGGTGTAAGAAGGGCCACCGACCGACTAGATGACGATCCAGTCGGTCGGCAATCCTTCTTGGACCGACTAGTTAGCTTTCTAAATTTCTCAGGAGTTACTGTTTATCGTTAGTCGGTCTAAGAATGTTGGTTGACCGACTAGGTTGCAAACTAGTCGGTCAGCAATGCTTCTTGAACCGACTAACTCGTCATATTATTTTTGTATCAGTTACTGTTTACTCTTAGTCGGTCTAAGAACGTTCATCGACCGACTAGATGTAAAACTAGTCGGTCAGTACTTGTTCCTGGACCGACTAACTCTAGAATCCTATTTTCGTTAAGGAGTTACTGTTTGCACTTAGTCGGTCTGCGTTGGTCGACCGACCGACTAGTTGCTAGTCGGTCAGTGGTTGCTCTTTGACCGACTAACCAGTGTTAAAACCATAATTTCTGGGCAGCCGCCATCTCAACCTATTTATACACAACCCCAACGACTTCTTCTTCTCCAACACGACCCAAAACCCTAAAAACTTCCCCCTTCAGCCCCCATCTTCCTCCAAGCTCCATTTCTTCATTCCAAGCCCTAGAATCATCATCCAATCCAACCATTCACTCCATCCACCTCTCATCTTCCCTAAAATCTCACCAAAACCCATCAAAATCCCCAAATCCCCCAAAACCCTAGTTTCCCCAAACTTCTCCAATCTTTTCCAGATCTGATCCTAGGGTTCCCCGGAGTGTTTCTTCCGTCTCCTCTCGGTAAGAAATCGATCTACCGTTGTTTTCCTAACCTATTTATAATTTTATGGAAACCCTAATTAATTTCATGTGTTTGGTGTTTGTTTCCCCCATAACAGCGATTTCCCCCGTAGATAGCATCCGTGTGACGAAGTGGTCGTCATCCCCGGTGCTAGGCAAGTGAAACTTGCCACTTAGGGTTTAGGCCATGTTTTAGGCCATTTGCTTGTTGTAGGCGTAAAAGAGGCTAGGCGACGAAATGATACTCGCCTAGGCGCAAATTGGGGAACTAGCTTGACAACGAAGCTAGTTCCGACTTTTAGCATGTTGCACAATTACCATGTCATGTTTACTTTCAATTAACGGTACGCGAATATGTTCATGTCATTGCATTTCGCCTGTCACGTTTAATTTAATTAACTGTACGCAAATAAATTGTCATGACCTCGCATTCTTTAGGTATTGCTGTGATTGCGTAGCTTCGCTACAATGTTGTGTTCCTGGCTCGTGTTCCAGAAGCGGGCCATGTGTTGGTTGATAGCCAATGCCCGAATTGCGTGTTCCGGCTAGGTGTTCCCTACGCCATACTTGTGTTCTTGGCTCGTGACCAGAAGCGAGCATAATGAGTTGGAAACCCCAACGCTCGAAATGTATTGAATTGTGAACTAAGAATGCGAGCTCAATGTGCGGGGCAACCTCAGGCTCACAAGCTGAGCTCAATGTGCGGGGACCCCAGGCTCCATATCGTGTGGGTATTGGGTAGTGTTTAGTGCCGATCGGTCTGAAATGCTATGCCATTCAGCGAATGGCGTAAACACCTACAAAATGTGAATTGATTGAATTGATAGTAGCTTGGCTACTCTTGTCTTGTCCCGATGATTGTTCTCCTGTACAAATTGTATTGCCATGTTTTAATTGTGCACTCATGTTATAACTGCCATGTCATGCATACTAAACTGCTAGGTTGCTAGATGCCTCACTTTCAGTTTCCTTGCCCAAGTCTTTTTAGACTTGCTGACATGTGCCCCTTTACTCTTTTGGGTGACACATGTTAGATCCTGAGCCCGAGTACCTCGTTGAGGACGAGGTGTTTGCTGACGCCGAGCCCGAGCTTGTGTTTGACGGGGAGTACGTGGACACTGGGGACCAGTCCTAGTGTCTTCGTAGTGTTTTACTTTTGTTAGACAGTTGTTTTATTATCGGTGCGTAGCACCTATGCTCTGTTATGTCGTTGCTTTTGTTTGGCCTTGTTCTGGGCCTTTAGACTCTTTTCTTTTAGCCTGGTGGCTTTTCTGGATGTTGGACTTTTGTTGATGTTGGACAATTTGTGAGATGTGGAATTTTATTTCAGTCTCGCCTTGTGTTATTATTGTTATTCTGTTGTGGTTACAGGGACCTGTTTATGTAATGTGGACGCTTATCGGGTTTGGGGCTTCACAGCTCCACTCCCGTGCGGACCTTTTCACGTCTCGCCTCCATTTTAGGGAAGCGGGTCGTGACAACGGCCGTGTGCCCCTTCTTTCCCCTGAGCCACCCAAATCCATACGGTCATTTGGACTTCGCCATACGGCCGTGTGGATTATTCCCTGAGCTTTTCCACACGGCCGTATGAATCTCATACTGATGTGTGACTTAAACTTCATACAGCCGTGTGGCCCTATTTTCCCCAGTTCATTTTAGTACTCTCATTTATTTGTTTTGCTGTTGTATTCCTTATCAAATTGACATGTCATGAAAATTAAACATATGATAAGCCATGATTTAGTCCACTTGCTTAATTAATCATGTTAAGGTATTTTAGTCATGATGTGTAATTATGATCACCATGCAATGAGTGTTGAGTATTGGACTCTCCACCTTGATTTTGATGATGATCAAACACAAATCATTGTGACTAACTCTTGTGATTGCAGTTAGCTAAAAAGTCACCAATTAGATTCAAGAAGATCAAAAGTGACTACAAGTGTTGATTCAAGTGGAGGACTTGGTAGATCAACAAAGGTGAAGCATTGGCTTGAAGAACTTAAAGGCTACCTCAAACCTCAAGCCAATGGAATCAACAAATGAATGGAGATTCAATCCAAAGAGAAGATAGGAATGGTTGAGTCAAAAGCTTCGAAGACTATGGCGTTGGAGATATTCAAGTCATTCAACTAAAAGACTCAAGACCATGAAGAATTATGGAGATCGTCGCCAAAGTACTTTGTTCATCTCTAGCGACGTCCCAAGACTTCCTCAGAACGTGTGATCGTTGTGCATGAAGCTTCGTTGAAGCTCAAGGAGTTATTCATGAAGTCGAGGCATTCAGAATCTTCATGTTGAAGCTTTGAAGATGGTTTGTCGTGTTTACTTTTATGTCTTCTAGCTTCGATTTATTAGAATGTTAAGCCTTGAGTAGTACTTGCCTAGAAATCTTCACTACTATCTTATCCTATCTCTAGGATTGCCTTAGAAGCCATTAAAATGTTTCCCGAAGCTTATCGCTTCTTTTCTCGGCTTCGTATGCATCTTAGTTGGTTCAAGTAGAAGAACCAACCGACTAGATGACGATCTAGTCGGTTGAAAATTCCTCTTGAACCGACTAGACATCCTAGTTAAATTCTGCCCATTCACTGTTGACCAATTAGTCGGTCTAAGAAGGTTCACCGACCGACTAGATGACGATCTAGTCGGTTGGAAATTCTTCTCAGACCAACTAGTTATCCTAATCAATTCAAGACTATTTGTTAACCAATTAGTCGGTCCAAGAAGGCTCACCGACCGACTAGTTGTCCAACTAGTCGGTTGAGAATCCTTCTCAGACCGACTATTTCTCCTAAGTGAAATTCGACTTCTTTACTGTTGACTACTTAGTCGATCCAAGAAGGCTCACCGACCGACTAGTTGTCAAACTAGTCGGTTGATGTTTCTTCTTAGACCGACTAGTTCTTCGTCTTCTGGATTTCACTATCTTTGTTGTCTTCTGTCTAGTCGGTCCAAGAAGGTTCATAGACCGACTAGTTGCAAAACTAATCGGTCAGTGATCCTTCTTAGACCGATTAAACGCTTCAGAAATAGAGCCGTTGGGGCATTTAATGCCACGATTTTTGTGACCGTTTTGTCTCTTCCTATATAAGTTTGAGTTGCTTCAAACCTATAATCCAAGGCTGACTTTAGAGACATTTTCACATCCAAGAGTAGAGCCATTCAACTCCATTTCTAAGCTCTCTTATCTCACAAGAATCTCTCCCTTACTCTTTGAGCCATAATTCCTCAAGAGAGATTCACATTCTTTGTGAGCTACTCAAGCTGAGAGCTTGAATCAAAGTCACCAACTTCACCCTAGCCATCTATTACTGTCCATCTTGGTGGAGCTAGGGTTTGGTGCTATCTGTTGAGTATTGATTCCCCGGATTTGGTTTTGATGATGAACAAACATAAATATCGTGAACTAACTCTTTGTGAGCGCAGTTATGGAGATCGTCGCCAAATTTCTATGAACATCTAAAGCGACGTCTCGAGACTTCTCAAAGCACATGATCGTGTGCTTGAAGCTTCGTTGAAGCTCAAGGACCATTATTGAAGTCAAGAAGATTCGATCGAAGCAATTGAAGACGGTTCGTCAAGTTTTATTTATAGTCCTCTAGCTTCGTTTCGTAGATTGTTAAGCCTTGAGTAGGTCTTACGTTTTAATCTTCATAACGCTCATATCTTAGAGCTAGGATCTTATTAGAAGCCCATAGAATCTTTCCCGAAGATTAACGCTTCTCATCGCGGCTTCTTGTGCATGTTAGTTGGTTCAAGAAGAAGAACCAACCGACTAGATGGCAATCTAGTCGGTCGGTAATCCTTCTTGAACCGACTAGAATGACTTGTTCAATTTCAGCTCACTTACTGTTTACAGTTAGTCTGTCCAAGAAGGTTCACCGACCGACTAGTTGTGAAACTAGTCGGTTAGGAATCCTTCTTAGACCGACTAGTTAAGATTCCATTTTTTAGCCTAACTTACTGTTTACAGTTAGTCGGTCAAAGCACACCGACCGACCGACTAGTTGAGAAACTAGTCGGTTGGAAGTTGTTCTTAAACCGACTAGCTGTCTTTGGATTTAGCCTATTCTATTTCATCTGTTAGTCGGTCAAAGAACACTCACCGACCGACTAGTTGTGAAACTAGTCTGTTGGCAAGTCTTCTTAGACCGACTAGTTCTATATTCCCTGAACTTCATCTTTTGGATGTTCTCTTGTTAGTCAGTTCATATTGATTCACCGACCGACTAGATGTGAATCTAGTCGGTCAGTGATCCTTCTTTGACCGACTAGTCTGCTTCAGAATAGAGCCGTTGGAGCATTAAATGCCACGAATTTTGTTCTCTCTTTCCTCTATCCTATATATACTTGAAGGGCTGCTTTCATAGCATTCAAGGCTGATATTTATTGAAGTTTAGAGAATCAAAGAGAAGCATTAATTCTCATTTTCAAGCTCATTCATTTCTCAAGAATCTCTCTCTCACTCTTATTTCCAAAGAGAGATTCACATTGATTGTGAGCCACTCAAGCCAAGAGCTTGATCCAAGGTCACCAACATCTTCCTAGCCTCTCATAGCTGATCAACATCTTGGAGCTAGGGTTTGGTGCATTCATCTTCCCCAAAATCCTTCTTGCCCTAAATCGTAAGTTTTACTCAAGGCATAGGGTTTTGTGGTAAGCATTTTGTATTTCATTTAATTCGAATATTGCAAGTTTTACTCTCGGTTGTGAGAGTTGTATGTGATCCCGGTTTGTGGGAGTCACATTTTCATTTGTGTATGATTTGATCTTGTAGAGGTTTTCTACAAGTATTTCATAGTGCAAATTTGAGTTAGAGGATTCTAACTCAAGTATCTGGAGGGGATCCGGGTGTTTAGGACGTAGGATCACCGGGAACAAGTCGGGGAGACTTGGGTGGATCCGAACCCGTTATATCGTATGTTTGCGATTGCATTTCTTTGTTGTCACATTTACATTTCCGCATTGTTGGTTGAGTTTGCAAGATAATTAGGAATTATCTTCTTAATTATTTTAAAGTACTATTCACCCCCCCCCCCTCTAGTACTTGTGCAGTAGCTATCAGGGCATTACATTTGGTATCAGAGCCAAGTACCTAGCTATGTCTTCCAACGACAACAAAACCGTACGTCCACCTTCAACTACAGAACCCCCAGGAACCGTGAAGGAGCTTCTTCGGTGTTGGAAGGACACTCCTCGACTAGGCCTCCTTTCTTCAACGGTACCAATTACGGGTACTGAAAATGCCGGATGGAAACGTTCCTCCGGAGTGCTTCACTATGGAGAGCCACGTTGACGGAGTACGTCGAGCCCGAAGAAGAAGATTTCGCGAAGTGGACTACCGCGGAGGTAAGCAATGCCAAGGCAATGAATGCCTTGCAATGCGTTTTGGAGCCCGAAGACTTCAACAAGATATGCACATGTAAGAGTGCATATCAAATCTGGAACTCACTCCTCATCTTGCATGAAGGAACGAGTAGGGTAAGAGACTCCAAACTCGTTGTTGTAATAAAGATTTCAAATTATTTCATATGCAACAGGGTGAGAAGATGAAATAGTACTATGCTCGCTTCGTCGACATCACCAACGAGTTGGAGGCTCTTGGTAAAACCTACACCCAAAAGGAGAAAGTCTCAAAGATCATTGACGGACTTTCTTCTTGTTGGGAAAAGCGTACCTTCGCCATCGAGGAAGGTAATGATATGAGTAAATATACTGTTATCCAACTAATGGGTACCTTGATGTCTTTTAAGGTACGCAAGGATAGCAAACTAAAGTTGCAGGACAAGATGAAGTCTTACTTGAAGCAAGACGAACCAAAGAAAAAGGCAATTACGTTCAAGGTCGTTCCATCTACATCTACATCTACCGATGATGAAGACTCGGAAGACGAGTTGGACTTGGAATCCATTGCCCTCATGGCAAAGAAGTTCAACCGATTCTTCCGGAAAGGTAATTTCAAGAATAAATCTAAATTTAGTTCTTCTAACGCCTCCGCTCCTTTGTGCTTTAAATGCAATAAGCCAGAACACATGAAAGTGGATTGTCCTCAAAACAAACACAAGGAGAAATGGAAGGCGCCAAAGTTCGAGAAGTCAAAGAAGTACAAGAAAGGGTACAAGAAAGGGCTTGTCGGGACATTCACCGACTCCGACGAGGACTCCTTAAGTGGAGAGTCGGACGATGAACAAGTGGAGCAAGCACACATGTGCTTCATGGCTAGAGAGGAACATGATCAAGGATCCTCCTCCGCTGATAGCGAGGATGAAGGCGATGAGGTAACTATGGATGACCTTAGATTAGCTAACGAGCAAATTTGGTCTAAATATTCTAAATTAGTAAATAGATATACTAAGACAAAAGATGAGTTAGTTAGTCTCCAAACCTCACCTAAGCCTATCGTCATCAACAACGACACCGTTGTTGAAGACTTGAGAAATGAGATTGTAAATCTCAAATCTCAACTTGAGCATGTTCATATTGAGGATTCGGATGAACACAAGATAGTGGATTTGACTTCTCAAACTCTACTTTGAGTATTGAGAATGAGAATCTCAAATCTCGTGTTTATGTGCTCACATCGCAAGTGTCCACTTTGGATGCTTCTATGCGTTCTCTCACCGAGAAGTATGAGTGCACATTAGGCCGAATTAATAAATTCAATAAAGGTAAGGATCATTTGGATAAAATCCTAAATAACTTACTTCCGGCCAATCATCACATTGGCTTGGGATATAAGATGGGAAATTCATCCAAATCGTCTACTACCTTTGTTAGGCCAACTTCCGATGCCTCAACGAGTGGGAGCAAACACTCTGTTGGTAGTTCATCTACTAATGGTGCTTCCACTTCGCACACACCCTCGTTTGGAAAGAAACCCACTATGGGTGGACCTCCAAAGAAGGGTCATGCTTATATGTACACCAATACCATGCCACGTAGGAACACACATCCTACTCCACATGTTCACACATATGATGATTTTTACGCACCACATCCACGGGCACGTGCACATCAAGTGAGACACCCTCACGCACAGTAACTCCTGAGTAATTAACAAAGCCAACTAGTCGGTCCATGAAGGTTTACCGACCGACTAAATCGTCATCTAGTCGGTCGGTTCCCCTTCTTGTACCGGCTAACGTGCACAGAAAGTTCCGAAATGGAGCGCGAAGCTCCGGGATCGATTCCTAAGACTCCTAGGCTTGATCTAACAATAAGATATGACCGTTATGAAGCCTGTCATGAATGACTTACTCCAAAATCGACGATTCCAAGGAAGAAGCTAGAAAATCACGATGAAACGATCGAAAATGAAAGCTACGGAGACGAAAACCACACATGCGGAGAAAATCCACCAAAACATATATATATAATATAATTAATCCAGATACATAAAAACCAGTCGTTACATCATCCCCAACTTAAGAAAAAATTCCGTCCTCGGAATTTCCCAACACTCACGTGTCCGGGAACAAAAGTGGGAAACGCTCTCGCATATCATCCTCATTCTCCCAAGTAGACTCTCCAGGCGAGCCGTGTCGCCACATCACCCTCACAAGATTGACAACCTTGTTCCGGAGCGACTACTGACGCCTGTCCAGAATCTGAACTGGCTGCTGGTCATACGTCATATCAGGGCGAACGGTAATCTCCGAGAAATCCACAGCATGAGATGGATCGCTAATGTATCGACGAAGCTGTGACACATGGAAAACATTGTGAACTCCCTCCAAAGATGGCGGCAAGGCTAAGCGGTAGGCTACCTCGCCAACTTTCTCCAGAATGTCAAACGGTCCAATGTATCGTGGGCTCAACTTCCCTCGCTTCCCAAAGCGAATCACACCACGATTCGGGGAAATCTTCAAAAACACATGGTCGCCAGGCTGAAACTCCAAAGGACGATGTTTAGCATCCGCCCAATGCTTAAAACGGTCCTGAGCAATCCTCAACCTCTCCCGAATGTTCCTGACAACATCCACGGCCTCCACAATCATCTCAGGTCCCAACAGCTCTCGATCACCAACGTCATCCCAACTCAATGGCGATCGACATTTCCTCCCATAAAGAGCGGCGAAAGGCGCCATGCCAATACTCGCCTGGAAGCTGTTGTTGTAGGAAAACTCTACCAGATGTAGATGGTCCTCCCACGAACCCTTGAAATCCAACATGCACGTCCTCAGCATGTCCTCCAAGATCTGAATCGTCCTCTCGGACTGGCCATCCGTCTGCGGGTGGTACGCCGTGCTGAAACTCAGACGCGTACCCAAAATCTTCTGCAAACTCTGCCAGAACTGAGATGTGAACCTCGTGTCTCTGTCCGACACGATACTCACGGGGACTCCGTGAAGTCGTACGACCTCCTGCACGATTCACGTTACATCACTATCTAAACTAGGAAAAGGAAATAAAAACGGAGAGTAAAAGAATTTACCTCCATATACCTCCTCGCTAGCACCTCAGTGGACTGTCCCACTCGGAACGGAATAAAGTGCACGGATTTGGTCAATCGATCTACAATCACCCAAATCGCGTCATTCTGCTTCGGACTCCGAGGTAGTCCAGTCACGAAATCCATAGTGATGTGTTGCCACTTCCACTCTGGAATCGGAAGCGGTTGTAGCAACCCTGCCGTACGCTGATGCTCCTCCTTTACCAGCTGGCAAACCAAGCACTTGGCTACACTCTGAGCCACACTCCTCTTCATACCATGCCACCAATAGTTCAGACGAAGATCCTTGTACATCTTGGTCCCACCAGGATGCACAGAATACGGTGAACTATGTGCCTCCACCATCAACTCCTCTCTAATATCCCCAGCTGGCACACACAACCTAGCTCCAAACCTCAGTGAGCCATCCTCATGAATCAAAAAGTCAGTCAACAGACTGGCTTCCACCTGCTCCCGAATTTTCACCAGCTTCGGATCTCCGGCCTGGCCAGCCTTGATCCGATCCACGATCGTCGACTGAATCTGCATACTCATCAACGAAGAAGCCTCCCCAGGAAGAACAATCTCCACACCAGACTCACAAAAATCCTGCTGCAATCTCCACTGCGAAGTCAAAATCATCACCGCTGGAAGCCTACTCAGCGCATCAGGAACCACATTCACCTTGCCAGGGTGATACTGCAAATCAATCTCATAATCCGCCATGAGCTCCAACCATCGACGCTGTCGCATGTTGAGCTCCTTCTGAGTAAAAATATACTTCAAGCTTTTGTGATCGGTGAAGATTTTCACTTTTTCACTCAGCAGGAAGTGCCTCCAAATATTAAGAGCAAACACAACAGCAGCCAACTCCAAATCATGCATCGGGTAATTCTTCTCATGAACCTTGAGCTGACGTGAAGCATATGCCACAACATGCCCGTGCTGATGCAACACACAACCGAGACCCTTGCCAGAAGCATCGCAAAAGATCTCGAATCCACCGCTGCGATCAGGCACAACAAGAATTGGGGCAGTCGTCAATCTCTCCCTCAGAACACCAAAGGCATTCTCACAATCACCCGACCAAACAAAAGGTACATCCTTCCGCGTCAATCTGGTCATCGGCTCAGCAATACGGGAAAAGTCCTTAATGAAGCGCCGATAGTAACCAGCAAGCCCAAGGAAACTCCGAATCTCAAAGGCTGACTGCGGAACAGGCCACTCTCTGATGGCCCTGATCTTCTCGGGATCCACTGAAATACCATCTCCAGTCACCACATGCCATAGAAAAGCAACTCTGTCCAGCCAAAACTCGCACTTCAAAAACTTAGCATACAACCGATGCTTCCTCAAAATCTCCAACATCGTCCTCAAGTGCGAGGCATGCTCCTCCTCCGTCTTCGAATAGATCAGAATGTCGTCAATGAAGATAACGACAAACTTATCTAAAAAGTCATAGAAGATCAGATTCATCAGATTCATGAAAACTGCGGGTGCATTGGTTACACCGAAAGGCATAACCACAAACTCGTAGTGTCCATACTTCGTCCTGAAAGCTGTCTTCGGAACATAATCCTTCTTTACCTTCAACTGATGATAACCACTCGAAAACACCCTCGAACCTCCAAGCTGATCAAAAATATCATCGATGCGAGGCAACGGGTATTTATTCTTGATGGTCACCGCATTCAACTCCTGATAGTCCATGCACATGCGACGTGAACCATCCTTCTTATTCACCAGCAAGACCGGTGCTCCCCACGGAGACACACTAGGATTGATATAACCCTTCTGCAAAAGCTCATCCAGCTGCTTCCGCAACTCCTCCAACTCAGCGGGTGCCATACGATATGGCGCCTTCGAAATCGACTGCGCTCCCGGAATAAGATCAATAGAAAATTCCAAAGCTCGATCAGGTGGCAAACCAGACATCTCCTCAGGGAAGACGTCATCAAAGTCCCGCACAACCGCCGGCCTCTCCAGCTCCATCTGCATAGCCACAATCTCCGCCGGCCTGGCCCGAAATCTGACAGGACCAAGCGAGCTGCTACCTCGGTTGAACTCAAATACTGGATGTCCGAGAATCTCGAACACCACCTTCTTCCTCCGACAGTCGATCGTAGCATAGAAGCTCGCAAGCCAATCCATCCCAAGGACCGCATCATAATTGATGATGTCGTGGACAATGAAATCAGCGTAAAGCTCATGTCCACAAACCACCAACGAGCAAGAATTGCAACCACGATGCACCGAGACCACGCCATTTCCTGTGACGATATTCCAACTCTTGGAAAGAGGGGACGTCGACAAGGAATGCTTCTCCACTAAGCTCTGAGAAATAATGCACATCGATGCACCTGAGTCAAAGAGGACTCGTGCAGGAAATGTGCACACCAAAACCACACCTAACAAGCAATTTAACAATCAAACCCTAGTCTAGCAAACAATCATGTTCAAGCAAACAACGTAGTCTAACAATCAAAATTAGCTAGGAAAGTAACAGCTAGATTGAGGATTACCTGTGATAACCTCATCTATAGCCTCGCTCTCCACAGCGATCATCAGAAAAGCCTGCCTCCTCGACAGAAAAGCCTGCTAAAAAGCCTGCCTCTGTGGAACAAGAGCTGCTCCACATCCAGCAGGAACAGACGCTCTCTGCTGCAACGGCTGTGCTGCAACAGGTGCCCTCCAAGGCTGCTTCGACCTCGGACAATCCTTCATGGTATGGGTAGGATCCCCACAGACAACGCACTGGCCCAGGAATCTCCTACACTGATCCTTGACATGCCCGATCTTGCCGCAGAAATGGCAAGTCTTCTGAATAGGCCCTCCTGGCCTCTTGAACTGAGCTGGCTGATTAGGCTTGAAACCAGGCCTAACCACCGCTCTGGCCTGCTCCATAGGCCTCTTCCCAACACCAGAAACATGTCCCCTCCTCTGGCTCAGGTTCAGCTCCTGCCTCCTCGCAGCGACCAGAACCTTCTAATAAGAGTCCAGATCAGAGGAAGACACAAAACTCTGAAGCTCCAAAGCAAGTCCCTGCAGTAACCTCTGAGCCCTCTCATCTGCATCATGCACCATCTTTGGTGCAAACCGACTCAGCCTAGTGAACTCTTGGTGGTACAGGTCCACCGTCAAGCTCCCTTGCTTCAGATCAATAAAGCGTTGCAGCATCTCCTTCCTAGCAGCCTTCGGAAAGAACTCCTCATCAAACCTGGACTTAAAGGTAGCCCAAGCTATCGGCTCCACCAGCATCTTCTCTTCCGCATCCCACCAGTTCCGAGCATTATCCTTGAGTTGCCACTTCGCCAAATCAACCCATCCAGCCGGGGTGGTCTTGGCCATCTTCAAGTTATCCTCAATGTTCCGAATCCACTCATCGGTAGCCAGAGGACCCTCAGACCCATCAAAATAAGCAGGACCCAGCTCCCGAAATTTCTTCGCTCCCGGCTCGGAGCGAGGGGCATCCTGGATTGCCCAACCAGCTCGAACAACTGGAGCATTCTGGACTTGCAGGAGCATGCCCTGCTGCACTTGCATCATCTGAAAAATCATCCGCATCATCTCTCCATTGGTAGGTTCCCGCTAAGGCTCCTCGTCATGAGGGGACGCACCACTACCTCCATCACGGGTGAATCGCCTTCCTGCCATCTAATGACAAAGAAAACGAAGCAGATTAGACTCATAGCTTATGACTCGGATGTCGAACTTATTTTATTGGACATTCTAATATTATTATCGTCATTCCGATAATCGCAGTTACAGTAGGACCTGCATGGGCCACCAACAAAACCTGTCACGCCCCGCTTCCCTAAAATGGAGGCGAGACGTGAAAAGGTCCGCATGAGAGTGGAGCTGTGAAGCCCCAAACCCGATAAGCGTTAATAAAACATAAGCAGGTCCCTGTAACCACAAACGGAACAACAATAATAACACGAGGAGAGACAGAAATAAAATCTCAAATCTCAGAATTTGTCCAACATTAAAATTAAGTTCAACATCCAGAAAAGCCACCAGGCTAAAAGAAAGAGTCTAAAGGCCCAGAACAAGGCCAACAAGAGGGACAACATAACAAAGTATAGGTGCTGCACACCGACAACTACAGCAGTCTAAAACAAAAGGGAAAAGCTCAACGAAGACACTAGGACTGGTCCCCAGTGTCCACGTACTCCTCGCCAAACACAGGCTCGGGCTCGGCGTCCGCAAACACCTCGTCCTCAACAATGAACTCAGACTCAGGATCTAACATGTGTCACCCAAAAGAGTAAAGGGGCACATGTCAGCAAGTCTAAAAAGACTTGGGCAAGGAAACTGAAAGTAAGGTAAACTAACAACCTAGCAGTTATAGTATGATGCATGACATGGCAAGTATAGTATGGAAGTGACAAGTAAAGGAAAGTACAAGTAGCAAGTATGTCATGGATAACAAGTTTTACGAGTGAAACACGGACAAGTACAAGTCAAGTGGTTCACGTCAAGTGATCACGTCAAGTAAACACGTCAAGTAAACACGTCAAGTAAACAAGTTGTGCACAGAGATTCTGCCTGTTGGCTAGAGTGGCTAATCATGCCAACTCCTAAGCTCAAGTGACCGTTTATCTCTACCCCTCCACGTGTATCGAGCCAGGGCATTACCCCGCACACAGAATGCTCGCTTTTGGATCACGAGCCAGGAAGTGTATTTAACACGTATGGCGTAGGGTTATGCCTGCAACGCAGGTGCCTAGCCGGAAACAAGTAGATCGGGCATTGGCTATCAACCAACTCACGTAGCCCGCTTCTGGAACACGAGCCAGGAAATACCAGTATTGTAGTGTGTGCTACGAATGCGACATTCAACATGGATAGCATGGATGACAATTAATTCGCGTACCATTAATTAAAATTAAACATGACATGGTAGTTATGCAACATGATAAATGACGGATCTAGCTTCGTTGTCAAGCTAGTTCCTGAAATTGCGCCTAGGCGAGTATCATTTCGTCGCCTAGTCTCTTTTACGCCTACAACAAGCAAATGGCCTAAGACATGGGCCAAAACCCTAAGTGGCAAGTTTCACTTGCCTAGCTCCGAGGATGACGATCACGAAGGTTCATCTCACGGACGCTAATCTACGGGGAAGAGGTCGTTGCCATGGCAAAACAACATTAGAACAACATCCAACCTAGTTTTATTAGGGTTTCACAAAAACACAAATGGGTTATGAGGATATTAAGAGATCGAGTTATTACCGATTCGTTAGCGAAAGAACGATGCCGAGCAAGCACGGCGACGGAAGAAACGATCCGAGGAACCTACGGTTCAGATCTGGAAATGGGGAGAAAATCTGGAGAAATGGGGTTTTGAGGATTTTGGGGGGTTTTCTGGCGACCTAGAGGTGGTGGCCGGCCAAGATGGAGAGGGGAGCTCCAAGGGAGGAAGGAATGGCTTGGGGAAATGTTGGAGAGTGATTTGGGGGAGAAAATGGCTCAGGAGAATGAAAAAGGGATGAAAGAAATCGTGGGTGGGGTTTAAATAGGAAGGGCTGGCGGCTGCCCAGAAATTAGGGTTTTAACACTGATTAGTCGGTCAAAGAGCAACCTCTGACCGACTAGTTTGTGAACTAGTCGGTCGGTTGACCAACGCAGACCAACTAAGTGTAAACAGTAACTCCTGTATAAAAATAGGATTTAGATTTAGTCGGTCAGAGAACAACTACTGACCGACTAGTTTCTCATCTAGTCGGTCGACGAACGTTCTTAGACCGACTAAGAATGAATAGTACTTGGTATCAAAAATGATCATAGAGCTAGTCGGTTAAAGAACGATTGCTGACCGACTAGTTTGCAACCTAGTCGGTCGACAAATGTTCTTAGACCGACTAACGATAAACAGTAACTCCTGAGTAATTAACAAAGCCAACTAGTCGGTCCATGAAGGTTTACCGACCGACTAAATCGTCATCTAGTCGGTCGGTTCCCCTTCTTGTACCGGCTAACGTGCACCGAAAGTTCCGAAATGGAGCGCGAAGCTCCGGGATCGATTCCTAAGACTCCTAGGCTTGATCTAACAATAAGATATGACCGATATGAAGCCCGTCACGAATGACTTACTCCAAAATCGACGATTCCAAGGAAGAAGCTAGAAAATCACGACGAAACGATCGAAAATGAAAGCTACGGAGACGAAAACCACACATGAGGAGAAAATCCACCAAAACATATATATATAATATAATTAATCCAGATACATGAAAACCAGTCGTTACACAATGACCTTGGGTACCATGGAATGATATGTTTATCTTTAGGTACTCAAGAAAAAGAAACGGAGCAACAAATCCAAATTTAGCTCCAAGAATAATTGGATACTCGATAGCATGTGTTCAAAACACATGACGGGTGATGCTCAATTGCTCTCCGGAGTGGTGCCCATTGCAAATGGGAACCGGGTAGTCTTTGGAGGCAACGAGAGCGGAACCATCATTGGTGTTGGTAAAGTAGGTAATCCTTCTAAACCACTAATAAGTGATGTTTACCTTGTCAAAGGATTAAACCACAATCTCATTTCAATAAGCCAACTTTGTGACAAAGGTTACAAAGTTAGCTTTGCGAAAGGAATGTGTCATATTTTGAGAAAAGATAATAATGATTTGTTATTCTCTGGCATACGCCATAAGGATATTTATATATTAGATCTTCCAAAATCACATGAACAATGTCTCATTGCCAACACGAGTGAACAACACTTATGGCATCAACGTTTTGGTCATGTGAACTTTGGAACACTTTTTAAGCTTTCCAAGTTAAATTCTATTAGAGGCTTTCCTAAGCTTGTCTGTAACGACTGGTTTTCTTGTATGGATTTTATATATATATATATATATATATATATATATATATATATATATATATATATATATATATATATATATATATATGGTTGCCTTCTCATTGGTTGTGATTTCATTTCTCCGTCTCCGTAGTTTTCGTTTTCGTTCGTTTCGTCGTGTTTTCCTAGCTTCTTCCGTTGATCGTCAATTTCGGAGTAAGTCATTCATGACGGGCTTCATATCGGTCATATCTTATTGTTAGATCAAGCCTAGGAGTCTTAGGAATCGATCCCGGAGCTTCGCGCTCCATTTCGGAACTTTCGGTGCACGTTAGCCGGTACAAGAAGGGGAACCGATCGACTAGATGACGATTTAGTCGGTCGGCAAACCTTCATGGACCGACTAGTGGGCTTTGATAATTATTCATGAGTTACTGTTTATCGTTAGTAGGTCTAAGAACGTTTGTCGACCGACTAGGTTGCAAACTAGTCGGTCAGAAATCGTTCTTTAACCGACTAGCTCTATGATCATTTTTGATACCAAGTACTGTTCATTCTTAGTCGGTCTAAGAACGTTCGTCGACTGACTAGATGAGAAACTAGTCGATCAGTATTTGTTCTTTGACCGACTAAATCTAAATCCTATTTTTCGTCAGGAGTTACTGTTTCACTTAGTCGGTCTGCGTTGGTCAACCGACCGACTAGTTCCCAAACTAGCGGTCAGTGGTTGCTCTTTGACCGACTAATCAGTGTCGAAACCCTAATTTCTGAGCAGTCGCCGGATTCTTCCTATAAATAGACCCGATCACTTTCACTTTCTTTTTTTCTCCTGAGCCATTGTCTTCCCCAAATCCTTCTCCATCTTCCCCAAGCCCTTCCTCCTTCATCTCAAGCCTATCTCCACCATCCCAAGCTCCATCTCACCTCCATTGGCCAAGCTTCAATCTCCTCTTCAAAACCCCCTTTAATCCATTTTTCTCCAGATTTTCCCCGTCATTTCAGATCTGAGCCGTGGTTCCCAGATCGTTCATCCGTTGCCGTGGTTGCTCGGCGTCGATCTTCCGCTTCTATACGGTAGTGTTCGATCCTTTAATGTTTTCACAACCCACATTGATATTGTGAAACCCTAATAAAAATGGTTATTAGACATCATAGGATTCAATTAAGAAACCGGTTCTAGATATCTTTTCTAATGTTGTTTCTCTATAGCAGTGGTCCATTCACCGTAGATAATATTTGTGTGACGTGCTTGTCGACCGTCCTCGTCGGTATCAGGCAAGTGAAACTTGCATCTCTTGATTTGGGCCATGTCTTAGGCCATTGCCTTGTTTTAGCGTAAAAGAGACTAGACGGTGAAAGGATAGCCGTCTGGACGCCATTGACCTAGCTTGACAACGAAGCTTGGTCCGTCACCTTCATCATGCGTGTATGTCACGTTTAATTTCACTTAACGGTACATGTATTAACTGTTCATGTCATCTATGCATCTTTAACTGCCATGTTTAATTTAAATTAATGGTACGCGAATATCTGCTCATGTCATTGCATGCTTGAACACTCATCGTGATTGCGTAGCATCGCTACATACTAGTGCTACTTGTTCCGGCTAGGCACCCGTTTTGCGAGCACAACCCTAGGCCAATTACAAATCTGGCTCGTGGTCTAGAAAACGAGCTCAATACAGCCTGTGGGCAATAGGGCACTCGCATGTGTGTGAGTGATCCCTTGTACTTGAATACAGCCTGCAGGCAATAGGGCGCTCATATGTGTGTGGGTGATCACTTGTACTTGTTACTTGACAATACATGTCACACCTACCACTTAATACTTGCTACTTGTACTTGTACTTCACTTGTTACTTCCATACGATACTTGCCCTGCCATGCACCATACTTTAACTGCTAGGCTGTTAGTTTACCTTTCTTTCAGTTTCCTTGCACAAGTCTTTCGACTTGCTGACATGTGCCCCTTTTCTCTTTTGGGTGACACATGTTAGATCCTGAGCCTGAGTTTGTCGCTGAGGACGTGGTGTTTGCTGACGCTGAGTCAGTGCGTTGATCGAGGACTTCGTGGACACTGGAGATCAGTCTTAGTGTCCTCGTAGAGCTTTCCCTTTTGTTTTAGACTGCTTTTAGTTATCGGTGCGTAGCACCCATACTATGTTTGTGTTTGTTTTGTTGGCCGTGTGTTAGTCCTTTAGACTCTTTCCTTTTAGCCTGGTGGCTTGTCTGTGATGTTGGATATTATTGTGGACGAATTTCTGATATTGGTTATTTTATAACAGTCTCCTTTCTATATTATTATTATTTTTGTTCCGTATGCATTTACAGGGACCTGCTTTCACTAGATTGACGCTTATCAGGCGTGCAGCTTCACGGCTCCACGTCTGAGAGGACCTTCTCACGTCTCGACTCCATTTTAGGGAAGCGGGGCGTGACATTGTCTTTCAAAAGAAAAGCTTTTGTGACTCGTGTCAACGAGGCAAGCTTCCAAAATCGTCTTTTAAACCTAAGAAAAGCATTTCATCTAAGCGGCCTCTAGAGCTATTACATCTAGATCTTTTTGGGCCAACTAGAGTTGCTTCATTAGGAAATGCACGATATGGACTTGTCATCGTTGATGACTTTTCTAGATTTACTTGTGTATTTTCCTTAAGTAATAAAAATGATGCTTTTGAAAACTTCACGATATTTGTTAAGAAAGTACAAAATCTCATTGGAACCACCATTGTCACTATTCCTAGTGATCATGGAGGGGAATTTGAGAATGAGTCTTTCACAAATTTCTGTGATGAAGTTGGTATTACTCACACCTTTTCTTTCCCTCGCGCACCCCTCAAAATGGTATTGTTGAGAGGAAGAATAGGACGCTAGTGGAATGTGCTCGCACTATGCTTGATGATAGCCAACTTGGCAATCAATTTTGGGCAGAAGCGATACATACCGCTTGCTATGTGTTTAATAGAATACTTTTGAGGCCCTGCACCAAACAAACTTGTTATGAATTGTTGTTTGGTAGATTGCCTCAAGTTAAACATTTTCGAGTTTTCGGCGCAAAATGTTTTATTAAAAACACGTTTGGTAGCTTGGACAAATTTGATCCAAGATCCGATGAGGGGATATTTGTTGGATATTCCTCCCGTAGCAAAGCCTACCGGATATACAACAAACGAACCTCGACGATCGAGGAATCTCTTCATGTTTCATTCAATGAAGGTTTTGTCCCGACTAGAATTACTAATGATGATGACTCCATGGATGTCTTATGTGATTCTATTGGTAATTCTAATTCTATTGATTCTATTGATACTAACCCTACTAATGAATCTTTTGAGAATGTTCCTAGTGATCAGTGAATTCCCAAATGGCTTCATACAGTTCGTGACCATCCCCATGAGCAAGTCATTGGCAACATCCTTGATAGTGTCAAGACGAGATCTCAAGTCAACTACTTCACTCATTGTGCCTTTGCCTCCTCAATAGAGCCAAAGAATATTAACGAAGCGTGCGAAGATAGTGCTTGGATCCTAGCCATGGAGGAGAAACTCATTCAATTCGAGAGGAATGCGGTTTGGGAGCTTGTTCCATTGCCTTCGAAGAACCACACTGTTATAGGAACGAAGTGGATTTTCAAGAACAAGACCGACGAAAACCAAATCGTCGTCCGGAACAAAGCTCGGTTAGTAGCTCAAGGCTACCGACAAAAGGAATGTATAGATTTCGAAGAATCCTTTGCTCCGGTAGCTAGATTAGAATCTATTAGATTATTGTTATCTTTTGCATGCCATAAAGATTTTAAACTCTTTCAAATGGATGTAAAAAGTGTGTTTTTAAACGGAGATGTCGTTGAGGAAGTTTATGTTTCTCAACCTCCGGGTTTTATTAATGAAAAATTTCCAAATCACATTTTCAAACTTAAGAAAGCACTTTACGGTTTGAGACAAGCTCCTCGAGCTTGGTATGACCGGCTAAAGAATTTTCTTTTGGATTTGGGTTTTAAAATGGGAGAAGTTGATTCTACATTATTTGTTAAGTATTCGAATAATGATATTATTTTAGTTCAAATTTATGTTGATGATATCATTTTCGGTGCTACTAACTTCACTCTTTGCGAAGAGTTTTCTAATGTTATGAAGGATCAATTTGAGATGAGCCACATGGGTGAGCTCAAATATTTCTTAGGTCTCTAAATTTGCCAAATGAACGATGCAATCTTCATCCACCAAACCAAGTACACGGTGGAGTTGCTAAAGCGATTTGGAATGGAGAATGCCTCGGGCAAGAAGACTCCAATGAGCACTACTACACATCTTGATAAAGATACGTGCGGCAAAGATGTAGACATTCGTCTATATCGAGGTATGATAGGTAGTTTACTTTATCTTACTGCCAGTAGGCCCGATATTATGTTTGTCGTATGTGTATGTGCTCGTTATCAGTCTCAATCTAAATAATCTCACTTAGTAGCGGTAAAACGTATTTTCTGTTATTTAAGTTACACACTCGACTTTGGATTACTTTATCCAAAGTCTAGCACATATGAGTTAATCTCATATAGTGACGAAGATTATGCGGGATGCAAATCCGACGGGAAAAGTACTAGTGGCACTTGCCATTTTATAGGAAATTCTCCTGTCTCTTGGTTTTCCAAGAAGCAGAATTCCGTATCACTTTCAACCACCGAGGCGGAATATATTGCCGCCGGTGCTGCGTGTGCTCAGGTTCTTTGGATGAGACACACTCTTAAAGACTTTGGTATAAACTGTGATACTTGCCCTATCATGGTGGACAACCAAAGTGCAATTTGTCTCTCTAAGAATCTGGTACACCATTCCCGTTCTAAACACATAGATGTCTATCACCATTTCTTAGATGATCATGTTGCTAAAAAAGACATCATTTTAGTGTATGTTGAAACCCAGAAGCAAATCGTCGATATTTTCACGAAACCACTCAAGGAAGACTCCTTTGTGCGGTTACGTCGAGAATTGGGGATTATGGGTGAATCCGAGATTTAGGAGTCATATCTTCAATAATCATGCATGATATTAAAATTTCTTTATATATGCTCATGCTAGATTAATTGAGATTTTCTGGATTTTTGGTTGAATTTTCGGAATTTATGCTCGAAATATTCATGAACGTCGTATTTAAGATTTTCGATGTTTTATGGGGTAGTATAATGATTAATGAGAGTATTTCGATATATCGTCCAAGTGCGATTAGGAGAGAACTCAAATTTCAAAATTTCAAAATTTTTGGACTCTCTTAGTCGGTTCATGTTCATTGACCGACCGACTAGATTGAGTTCTAGTCGGTCAGTGAATGAACTCAGACCGACTAACTCAAGCCCTAATTTTGGCTTCAGTTACTGTTTGCACTTAGTCGGTTCATGTTCATTGGCCGACCGACTAGATTGCAATCTAGTCGGTCAGCACTTGAACTGTGACCGACTAAATGCACAGGGGCTGTTGTGTCTTTTCGCATTCCGATCGTTTTTAATCACTTCCACACCGATTAGATCACTTTCTAATCGGTGCGCTCGTTCCTCCTAAAACCCAAACCGATCGACTCCCTCTCCTTCCTCCGCCGTGTTCCGGCCATTTCTGGCCATCTCCTCTGTCGCGGATCTCTCTCCTACCCCTGATCTCTCTCCTACCCTCAGTCGACCTAGGTATCTCCTTCTCTCAGCTCCTAGGTTTCATTCTAGGTAAAATTCAATTTCCGTCGACCTAAGGTTTTTGTTAGGGTTTTTGCTCGTGTGTTGATTACGCATGTCTCGTCTCGATTATGGCGAAGACACGTATACCCATCCGTCCCTCTACTCCGTCTCCTATGACCGTAGAGTCGCCTCCTACAGACCCCCCTCAACCCAAACAAACTCCTCCCAAACGCCAAGCCAAAACCACTCTTCCCTCTTTGTCCTCGCCTCCTCTTAAGAAGAAGAGGACGGCGACTGCGAAGCCTAGAGCCACATCTCAGCCCAAGCCTAGGAAGCAGACCGTGTCTCCAGCTTCTTTCCGTGCTCCCACTCCTCCCGATGACTCCGACACCGAGTATATTCCGGAGACCGAGTATACCGCTAGGGCTCCTACTCCTCCTCCTCGGTCTAGCACTCGTCCATCTAAGGGGAAGGCTCTCATGCCAGTGGGTGGTGTCGATATATCGTTATGTCGCGATGACCTGATGTGTCTCGCGGCATACAATCGTATCGAACACTGTCCGTTGTTATTGGAGAACTTCGTTCAGTTCTCTGATTTCCCACATCTCGCCGATCTTCTTTCCGATAGCGGTCTCATAGATTATCTTCGCCATGACCCTAAGGAGAATCCTCCTTCGTACACCCGTCTCGTCAAGCTATTCTATGTGAATCGTGTCCGGGGTCAGTATGACGACACCCATTCCATTGAGACGACTGCCTTGGGGACACCGATTATCCTCACGGCAGAAATCTTAGGGGATTTGTTAGGTGTCTCTTCTTCTGGCCTTCTTCCTGCCGATATCTCTGTTGATGATATTTCTGATCTTGACCAGATCGTGCTTGCCGATATGTTTCATGTGATCCCTCCCGCCATGATTGGCGTCCCTTCTAAGTCATTTAAGCCGAATGCCTAGGTTCTTAATCTGATCTTGAAGTCGTGCCTCCTTCCGAAGTACGGCTCATCTAGCTTGCCATCCCAGCCATTCCTTAAGCTGATCTACGCTCTTTTCATGGCGAGCGAGATCAATTGGGCACGGATTATTCTTCACAAGATGGACTCTTTCGAATGTATTCAAAAGTCCACCAAGTCAGCCCACATTCCATATCCATGCCTATTGACTCTCATTTTCCGACACTTCGGCGTCCCTCTCCCTCCAGATGACCAGCGTCCTCTTGGTCCTCCTCTGAATGCGACGGCCGTCAAGAAGTCTCTTGCGGCACTTCGTCACGTTCAGAGGACGACTCCTTCAGCTTCAGCTCCTCATTCTACTCCTACACTCGCTGAGTTTGCCGTTTCCTTGAGACATGTGGAGTCTCGCGTCTCTCGTTCTGAGGTGATGCTAGCTCGCATCTGCTCTCACTTGGGCATTGAGGTTCTTCCGTCTGTTTCTGACGATGAGGAGATGGATGAGGATGAGCTCCAGGAGCTTGTTAGATCTGCTGCTCGTGCCCCTGGGGGTACGTCTGCTCGTGCTGCTGCTACTTCTGCTGGTGATCCCGAGAGCACACCTGCTGCCACCATTCCTTCGGTGGATACTTCATCTGTTGGTGCTCCCGAGACCACTCCAGTTGCCACTCTCCCATCAGTTGACACTCCGGTCATTGCTGAGACCACCACCCCTCATGCAGAGCCTGCTGTTACTGCTGACCCTCCCTCTGCCTCTTGAGCTTGCGTTGGAGGACTCTCCCTATGCACATTGGATGATATACTTTGTAGTGCGAGTATGGGGTAGGATAGTTTGGGTGGTTCTGGATTTTTGATGTATTTTTGGTGTTTTGATGCTACACTTCTGTTGTATGATCACTTTTGATGTCTGTGAGATATATGTTGTATGATGTGCTTCGATATGAGGATCGTTTATATGTGTGTTGGCAGATGTATAATTTTGTTGTACCATGTTCTTATATATATATATATATATATATATATATATATATATATATATATACATCGCATTGCCATTCATTTCTGTGTGCACATTACTTATATTTTTGTCTCTGATGTTGACTTCGTTGCTCGACGATTACATTTGATTTAATAGAAATTAATTCTATGAAAACATAGAATTGTTTTCCATGCACTAAATTCATCAAGAATGTTGATATTGGAGAGTATGTTCCATAACTCAATACGTGAAATTGATTTGAGTTTTGATGTTTTTATTTTTCGATTTTCGACTATGGTCTCGTTGGCACGCTTTGATTTACTTCGTATTTTACTTTGGTGTCATTTGGACCGTGGTCGTATTCTATGACTCCCGTGCTTTTAATTTTATTTTAGCCATTGTTGTTATCGTTGCTCTCCTCCTGCTCTTTTTGCCAATGCCAAAGGGGGAGAGAATTAATAATGACGATGTGCTAAATGATAATTTAAAGCAATTTACCGTGAATCTAATTTGATATGTTAGATTCTGGAATGCATGCTAGTACTATGGTTCTTTTGAACATTGTTTCAATTAGTATCCTAGTGTGCTAGAATTGTGTATGTCATACATCTTATGATGTTACTGTGCTATTTGGCATAACACTTTTGCATGATATAGATATATGTGTATGCCCACATCGCACACTTCACTTAGATTTGGTATGCTTACTTTTGGAGATGCTTTGTGGAGTTTAGCTGGAGATACTTTTGGAGATGTTTGGGATGCCTACAATTGGTTTATCATGCCATTATACTTAATTTATGTTATTATTTCATAACATAACTTTGTACACATGATTAAACATTTCCATAGTCATGTTTGGCATTCCATGCTTATCATTGCATTTTTTATGTTTGACTTAGATCTCTGTTTACTGATATTTACTTTGTCGCTCGACGATTATGTTAATTTGATAGCTTTTTTTGTATGAAAGCATAGAATTGTTTTCCATGCACTCAATTTGCTAAAAATGTTGATCTATGTCATTGTGATGATTTTGATTCCACCATTATGTATTTAATCATGTTCATGTCATATGTCATGCCCTTGCTCAAGGACAGTCTATCACATTATGCTTAATGTTATAAATTTTGTGATAATTGAGTTTGTTTGTGTACTTGACACTATTTGATCACTTGTTATTCTTTCACAAGTGATGTCATGATTTTTGCATTGTTACTTTTCTAACACTGCTCACACTACTCTTTACAATTAGTATCTATTGTAATCTTTTATCACATATGCTTATTGCTTATCTTCTTGTGATAATTGAGGGTAGTTGAGTTGTTGTTGGATATGTGCTCTTGCAATTGATATCTTTATTTTGATATCTTGTTTTAAATTGGTAGCTTATCTAGTTTACATTAGATATACCTTTGTGTTTTCCACTATCTATTTTTTGCTTTTGTTGTTTCTATACCCTCATGTCTTTTGAATAATGCCAAAGGGGGAGAGAAATAAACAAAGGATGTGCTTATTAAATGTTGAGTGTTAAACAATAACTTGAATCATATAGACTTTATGTATGATCGTTCATGTATATGATTCAGGGGGAGCATTGGTGATTACATTGGTTTATATTGATTACATTATATATATATTGGTAATCATGCTCATGTTTATGATGTGTATCACCTATATGATTTGTATTATGTACGCATATTATTTCTGGTCATTCATGCGATATATACACAACCTCATGTAATACACACACTATTAACTGCTGAATGATGCTATTGATTATTGATATTAACTTGATTGGCGTCATTGCAGGGGGAGTAAGTATATTTAATGCACTATTATTTGTTTTGTTTCTATTTGGTTTGTCATCATCAAAAAGGGGGAGAATGTTGAGTATTGACTCTCCACCTTGATTTTGATGATGATCAAACACAAATCATTGTGACTAACTCTTGTGATTGCAGTTAGCTAAAAGTCATCAATTAGATTCAAGAAGATCAAAAGTGACTACAAGTGTTGATTCAAGTGGAGGACTTGGTAGATCAACAAAGGTGAAGCATTGGCTTGAAGAACTTAAAGGCTACCTCAAACCTCAAGCCAATGGAATCAACAAATGAATGGAGATTCAATCCAAAGAGAAGATAGGAATGGTTGAGTCAAAAGCTTCGAAGACTATGGCGTTGGAGATATTCAAGTCATTCAACTAAAAGACTCAAGACCATGAAGAATTATGGAGATCGTCGCCAAAGTACTTTGTGATGGAAATTGAATTCCACCCCTAAGTAATTTTGATGATGAGCACACCAAATGAATGCTTAGTGTACTAACTACACTACACTTTAAGTATACAGATTTCGTGAAGCTCTACTAATACTCCAAGAAGCACGCATCAACGCTCCACGACAAAGACGAACATGGCTAAACTCAAGTGATGAAGGTCAAGCTCAAACAAAGCAAGAAGCTCAAAGAGAAGCTCATCCTCACTTCATCAAGTTGGCTAAACTACCGAAGACATGTTCAGAGTCTAGTGTGAGTGTGTCGTGTCTTTTAGGATATTTGTCAAAGCCATATCAAGTAGACAACACACACACACAAATGATTTCAAAACAAATGTTTTTAACTATCTTCAAAAATGGTTTTTAAAGAGCTTTTTCTAGTCACTTCAATTATAGTAGTGAAACTCCACGCACCCTGGAGTTAACTACACTTTTTGACTAGAACAACAGGAAAAACTCCTCTGGGAGTCGACTACCAAAAGTAGGGAGTCGACTACTTCTCAGAGATGAAAATTTCCTAGACTCCTCTGGGAGTCGACTACCTATATAGGGAGTCGACTACCTGCTGGAAATTTTCAAACGTTTTGAATTTGAATTTTAAATTCTTTTGAGTGATTTACTCCGAAATTTTTGGGACAAAAGTCAAACGAAATTCAAATTTCAAATCCCAGTTTTTCCCTATAAATAGAGCTTAATTCTTTTGTGAAAAACACAAGATTATTGAAAATCAAAATTTGCAAAAGCTCTCGTGAATCAAAGCTCTCTCATTTCTTCTCTAGCCAATTTTAATTTCAGTTTTTGATCTTGCAATATTTTTTTCAATTCTTTTGAAGATCATATTATTATTTTTATTGGCTAAGTTGTTTTTCAAAATCCTCTCTATTATTTCTCTTTAAATTCTATTTGAAGGATTTTTGAAAAAGCTCTAGATCACAAAGAACTTATCTCGTATCTTTGTGTGATCTAGACTATTATTCTATTGAGCCACTACACAATTGTCTATCTTTTGATTGGCTATAGAATCGTGTGTATTTCCAATCTCTATCACTTGTTGTAGAGTATTGGACAAATTTCTCATTGTGCTATTTGTTGGAACACTAGACAAGTCTAGTTGTTGCCATTTGGAAAGTCCTCGGTTTGTGAGGCAAGGGTATAACCCTAGACAAGTCTAGGCGTTGTGTTCGGAAATCCTGGTCAAGGCTAGGTCGTTGGAAATCCTAACGAGTGAAGTTAGGTGCTTGTATTTGCCAAGGCAGATAGTGGAAATCTCGTACCGGATTGGTCGGGGACTGGACGTACCCGGGTTGCGGGGAACCAGGATAAAAATCCTTGTCTTTGCGCTTGTATTTTCTGTGTTTGATTATCTTTGCATTTATTCTATCTTCAGCAAATATCAATCCTATTTCTATACGCTGAGATTTGCATCTGTAATTTTATTTGCTCTTACTTATACTCTGGGAGTCGACTACTGCTCATAAGGAGTCGACTACCTGCTGTGAATTTTCGCTGTGCACTTTAAATTATATTGTTGATTAAGAACCAAGCGTAGATCGCTCTACTTGGTTTCTTAGGCAACATTAGAAGGATTTGTTTTTGTGTTGATTGATTAAAGAACGAAAAAGTTTTATCTTTATACAACACTATTCAACCCCCCCCCCCCCTTCTAGTGTTGTTTGCCATCCACATGATCCAACACTTGGTATCAAAGCAAGGTTAAAACGATGGCATCAACAAACGTCTACAACACCCATACTCCTACAATCTTTGACGGCAACTTCTATTCCCAATGGAGAAGGAGAATGGAGATCTTCTTGGAAGCACAAGATCTAAGCTACTCAAGATCTATCGGTGAACGATATGAGATTTCAACCACTCCTCAAAATCAATGGAATCCGGACCAAGAAGAAGCCTACTTCAGAAACATAAAGGTAATGCATTTACTCTATACTGGTTTAACTAATGAAATGTTAGATCTTGTAGAAAGGGCTGAAACCGCACACCAAATCCTCAACTTATTGGATGAGGGATTCGGATCAAGGTCAAAAGAAATTCAAACACCCATAGAGACCATCAACACCAACGAAGAAGAGGAAGAGCAATCCAAAATTCATATGTGCATGATGGCTTGTCAAGACAATCAGGAAAAGGTATGTGAATCTAGTTCTGACGATGAAGATGATTTTGACATTGCTAGTGCATATGAAAATTTGTATAGAGAATTTGAGAGATTGAATAAGAAATACAAAAGTGTAAATAACAAGTACAAAGCTTTGAATAATGATCATGATGACCTATACAAGAAATATGATAGTTTGCTGGACGATTATAATGCTTTGAAAAATGATTGCAGTAATATTTCATTGAATGATCATAATTCCTTAAAGGCAAAATATGATGCATTATTGATTGATAATAACTTATTGAAAAATGAACATGCTCTGTATGTTTCATGTCTAAATGATAAGATAGATTCACTTGAAAGTATTATTGCTTCTAGTCGTATAAAGCATGAAGAACTAATTGCAAAATTTGATTGTATCAGGAATAATTCTACTTCTTCTTGCTCTTATACTCCTAGAAATGCTGTCAATAAATCTACTCATGCTCAAGCTTCTACTTCTAAAGATGTGGGTAGAAAAGTAAATGTTGTGCAAGCCAATGTTAAAAAGTATGCTTTCATGTATGGGAAAAATGTTAGATACAATAACGCATCTCACGTCTCACATGATCTACATGCTACACACAAGGTACACAAAAATAGTGTACACAATACACATCAAAAACCACATTTTGTACACAAACCTCAAAACATACACAATGTTAGAATTAACATGATATGGGTGCCTAAACACTTAGGCTTGAATGATAAAAATACTTATATTCATAATTTGACTAGCAGTATGCATAGATCTCATAAAGATTCATTTGTTCATAGGAAATCAAATTCGTATCGAATTTGGGTTCCAAACAAGTAACCGTTTTTTTAAAGGGTATCCACATGTTTCATGTATATTATTCTGATACCCAAACCTTTAAAAGGATATATAAATAAATTTTATTTCTAACATTTCGGACCCAATCAGAAATGGGTACCAAACGTGTAGAGATTATTTTATTTCAGGACATATGGATAATGGATAGTGGATGCTCTGCACACATGACGTGGAACGCAAAATTACTTAGTAATCTAAAAATGTATGATGGCGGAACCGTGACTTTTGGTGACAATAAGAAAGGTAAAATTGTCGGAATTGGCAATATCGGCAGTCACTCAAAATTGCTCATCAAAGATGTAAGCTTGGTGAAAGGATTAAAGCATAATCTTTTAAGCATAAGCCAACTATGCGACAAAGGTATGAAAGTTATATTTACTCTCGACTCATGCTTAGTCTATGACAAAGATATGAAGAATATCCTTGTTAAAGGTAAGCGAGTAGAAAATATCTATGTACTTAGACTAAATGAGTATGAATCAAATGTATGTTTAATTGTTTCAACAAACGATCCACTACTTTGGCATAGACGCTTTGGCCATGTGAACATCAAAAACATGGATAAGATTTCTAGGAAAGAGTTGGTGCAAGGACTTCCTAAGATAAGTTTTAAATTAGATAAAATCTGTGACTCATGTCAATTTGGCAAAATGCACAAGAGTTCATTTAAAAATATTGGAGCTCTCAGTTCTAATGGACCACTTGAACTACTCCATATGGACTTGTTTGGCCCAACTAGAACTCCATCATTATGCAACTCTAGATACGTATTTGTCATAATTGATGATTTTACTCGATATACGTGGGTATTATTCTTAACTCATAAGAATGATGCCTTCCGTGAATTCGAAATATTTTTCAAAAGGATTGAACGTCTATATTCCATGAAAATTATCTCCTTAAGAAGTGATCACGGTGGAGAATTTGAAAATGAACATTTTAAATCATTTTGTGAAGAACAAGGTATTTCTCACACTTTTGCTTTTCCCAGAGCTGCTCCTCAAAATGGGGTAGTTGAAAGGAAAAACAGAACACTCCAAGAGTGTGCACGAACAATGTTGTGTGAAAGCAACCTTCCAAAAAAATTTTGGGCGGAAGCTGTAGCAACCGCGTGCTATATTCAAAATAAAGTTTTAATTAGAAAACCTTTTGAAAAGACCCCGTATGAATTATTGCTCCAACGAATTCCAAAAGTATCTTACTTCAGAGTTTTTGGTTGTAAATGCTATATTCTGAATACTAAAGATAACCTAGATAAGTTTGACTCCAAAGCGGATGAAGGCATATTTAGCGGTTACTCTTTACGTATTAAGGCATATAGAATTTACAATAAAAGTTCCGAGACTATTGTTGAAACTCTACATGTAACATTTGATGAATCTCTACCTCATAACATTGCTCATGATGATGATGATAGCATGCTCATTGCATGCACTCCTAATAATGAATTTCTCAATGATATCCCTAGTTCTTTGCCTAAATCATTTCCTGAAGTTACACATCACCCACACACACAAGTCTTAGGTGACATTGATGCAGGAATTAGAACTAGATCTCAAATAGAACACTTAACACATGTTGCATTTGTTTCTAACATTGAGCCGAAAAAGGTAGAAGAAGCTTTTACAGATGAAGCATGGATCGAGGCCATGCAAGAAGAACTTCTACAATTTGAACGCAATCAAGTATGGGAGTTAGTGCCTAGACCGGAAGATCGTCCCGTTATTGGTACTAAATGGGTATACCGCAACAAACTAGATGAAGATGGAAATGTGATAAGAAATAAGGCAAGGTTAGTAGCACAAGGTTACTCTCAAGAGGAAGGTATAGACTTCGATGAAACCTTTGCTCCTGTTGCTAGACTAGAATCCATTAGGATGTTACTCGCATTTGCATCATATAAGAATTTTAAACTTTATCAAATGGATGTAAAAAGCGCTTTCCTAAACGGGTTCATAAAGGAGGAAGTCTACGTTGAACAACCTCCAGGATTTGAACATGATAAGAAAACAGGATTTGTTTACAAGTTAAACAAAGCTTTATATGGGCTAAAACAAGCTCCAAGAGCTTGGTATGAAAGACTAAGAAAATTCTTAAGTGACTCAAGTTATACTGTTGGAAAAATAGATACAACCTTATTTGTTAAGAAAGATCATAATGATATCATTCTTATCCAAATCTATGTAGATGACATCATTTTTGGATCTACTAATAATGATCTTTGCCAAGAGTTTGCCAAGTTAATGCAGGAAGAATTTGAAATGAGCCACATGGGAGAACTAACATATTTTCTCGGATTACAAATCAAACAAGGAAAAGAAGGAACCTTCATTCATCAAACAAAGTACGCAAGAGACTTGATCAAAAGGTTCGGGATGGAAACTGCATCAGGAAAGAATATACCAATGGCAACGTCCACTTCCTTAGACAAAGATGAAGCAGGTAAAAAGGTTGATCAGAAAACATATAGAGGTATGGTCGGTTCTTTACTCTACCTAACCGCCAGCAGACCAGACATCATGTTTAGTGTTTGTGCATGTGCCAGATTTCAATGTGATCCTCGGGAATCACACCTTAAAACAGTAAAATACATATTTAGATATCTTAAAACCACATCTGACTTTGGACTCTTCTATCCCAAAGGAAGCACATTTGATTTAACTTCATTTAGTGACGCAGACTATGCTGGTTGTAAAGCCACAAGAAAAAGCACAAGTGGAACATGTCATTTCCTTGGACATTCCCTTGTTTCGTGGTTTAGCAAAAAGCAAAATTCCGTTTCACTATCTACCACTGAGGCAGAGTATATAGCTGCCGGACTTGCCTGTGCTCAAATACTTTGGATGAAACAAGTCCTCGTCGATTATGGTGTTAATACATCTACATGTGTAATTTATTGTGATAATAAAAGCACCATAAATCTCACTAAAAATTCTGTTCTTCATCCTAGAACAAAACACATTGATATAAGACACAGATTTATTGATGATCATTGTGCCAAAAAGGATGTTGAACTTAAATTTGTCTCCTCTGAGTTTCAAGTTGCTGATATTCTAACAAAACCCTTACACAAGGATACATTCTCGAGACTTCGTCGAGAATTGGGTATTGTTGGAGAAAAAGAATTGAATAATGCTCAGCTATAATATATTTTTGTTGATGACAGGGGGGAGAAAAATGTTATAATGCAAAAATGTGAATATGTGAAATAGCTTCGATGCAGGGGGAGAACCGCATCAAAGCAGGGGGAGTAAGTATACTTGAAAATTTTATTCATATTCATGTATTCCTTCAAATTTTGCATTTGGGTGTCATCATCAAAAAGGGGGAGAGTGATGGAAATTGAATTCCACCCCTAAGTAATTTTGATGATGAGCACACCAAATGAATGCTTAGTGTACTAACTACACTACACTTTAAGTATACAGATTTTGTGAAGCTCTACTAATACTCCAAGAAGCACGCATCAACGCTCCACGACAA
Source organism: Scilla litardierei (assembly GCA_030789695.1). Lineage (NCBI taxonomy): Eukaryota > Viridiplantae > Streptophyta > Magnoliopsida > Asparagales > Asparagaceae > Scilla > Scilla litardierei. The sequence goes on from CM061133.1 coordinate 151,930,301, forward strand.
AGACGAACATGGCTAAACTCAAGTGATGAAGGTCAAGCTCAAACAAAGCAAGAAGCTCAAAGAGAAGCTCATCCTCACTTCATCAAGTTGGCTAAACTACCGAAGACATGTTCAGAGTCTAGTGTGAGTGTGTCGTGTCTTTTAGGATATTTGTCAAAGCCATATCAAGTAGACAACACACACACACAAATGATTTCAAAACAAATGTTTTTAACTATCTTCAAAAATGGTTTTTAAAGAGCTTTTTCTAGTCACTTCAATTATAGTAGTGAAACTCCACGCACCCTGGAGTTAACTACACTTTTTGACTAGAACAACAGGAAAAACTCCTCTGGGAGTCGACTACCAAAAGTAGGGAGTCGACTACTTCTCAGAGATGAAAATTTCCTAGACTCCTCTGGGAGTCGACTACCTATATAGGGAGTCGACTACCTGCTGGAAATTTTCAAACGTTTTGAATTTGAATTTTAAATTCTTTTGAGTGATTTACTCCGAAATTTTTGGGACAAAAGTCAAACGAAATTCAAATTTCAAATCCCAGTTTTTCCCTATAAATAGAGCTTAATTCTTTTGTGAAAAAACACAAGATTATTGAAAATCAAAATTTGCAAAAGCTCTCGTGAATCAAAGCTCTCTCATTTCTTCTCTAGCCAATTTTAATTTCAGTTTTTGATCTTGCAATATTTTTTTCAATTCTTTTGAAGATCATATTATTATTTTTATTGGCTAAGTTGTTTTTCAAAATCCTCTCTATTATTTCTCTTTAAATTCTATTTGAAGGATTTTTGAAAAAGCTCTAGATCACAAAGAACTTATCTCGTATCTTTGTGTGATCTAGACTATTATTCTATTGAGCCACTACACAATTGTCTATCTTTTGATTGGCTATAGAATCGTGTGTATTTCCAATCTCTATCACTTGTTGTAGAGTATTGGACAAATTTCTCATTGTGCTATTTGTTGGAACACTAGACAAGTCTAGTTGTTGCCATTTGGAAAGTCCTCGGTTTGTGAGGCAAGGGTATAACCCTAGACAAGTCTAGGCGTTGTGTTCGGAAATCCTGGTCAAGGCTAGGTCGTTGGAAATCCTAACGAGTGAAGTTAGGTGCTTGTATTTGCCAAGGCAGATAGTGGAAATCTCGTACCGGATTGGTCGGGGACTGGACGTACCCGGGTTGCGGGGAACCAGGATAAAAATCCTTGTCTTTGCGCTTGTATTTTCTGTGTTTGATTATCTTTGCATTTATTCTATCTTCAGCAAATATCAATCCTATTTCTATACGCTGAGATTTGCATCTGTAATTTTATTTGCTCTTACTTATACTCTGGGAGTCGACTACTGCTCATAAGGAGTCGACTACCTGCTGTGAATTTTCGCTGTGCACTTTAAATTATATTGTTGATTAAGAACCAAGCGTAGATCGCTCTACTTGGTTTCTTAGGCAACATTAGAAGGATTTGTTTTTGTGTTGATTGATTAAAGAACGAAAAAGTTTTATCTTTATACAACACTATTCAACCCCCCCCCCCCCCCTTCTAGTTTTGTTTGCCATCCACAGGATCCAACACTTTGTTCATCTCTAGCGACGTCCCAAGACTTCCTCAGAACGCGTGATCGTTGTGCCTGAAGCTTCGTTGAAGCTCAAGGAGTTATTCATGAAGTCGAGGGATTCAGAATCTTCATGTTGAAGCTTTGAAGATGGTTTGTCGTGTTTACTTTTATGTCTTCTAGCTTCGGTTTATTAGAATGTTAAGCCTTGAGTAGTACTTGTCTAGAAATCTTCACTACTATCTTATCCTATCTCTAGGATTGCCTTAGAAGCCATTAAAATGTTTCCCGAAGCTTATTGCTTCTTTTCTCGGCTTCGTATGCATCTTAGTTAGTTCCAGTAGAAGAACCAACTGACTAGATGACGATCTAGTTGGTTGAAAATTCCTCTTGAACCGACTAGACATCCTAGTTAAATTCATCCCATTCACTGTTGACCAATTAGTCGGTCTAAGAAGGTTCATCGACCGACTAGATGACGATCTAGTCGGTTGGAAATTCTTCTCAGACCGACTAGTTATCCTAATCAATTCAAGACTATTTGTTGACCAATTAGTCGGTCCAAGAAGGCTCACCGACCGACTAGTTGTCCAACTAGTCGGTTGGGAATCCTTCTCAGACCGACTAGTTCTCCTAAGTGAAATTTGACTTCTTTACTGTTGACTACTTAGTCGGTCCAAGAAGGCTCACCGACCGACTAGTTGGCAAACTAGTCGGTTGATGTTTCTTCTTAGACCTACTAGTTCTTCGTCTTCTGGATTTCACTATCTTTGTTGTCTTCTGTCTAGTCGGTCCAAGAAGGTTCACCGACCGACTAGTTGCAAAACTAATCGGTCAGTGATCCTTCTTAGACCGATTAAACGCTTCAGAAATAGAGCCGTTGGGACATTTAATGCCACGATTTTTGTGATCGTTTTGTCTCTTCCTATATAAGTTTGAGTTGCTTCAAACCTATAATCCAAGACTGATTTTAGAGACATTTTCACATCCAAGAGTAGAGTCATTCAACTCCATTTCTAAGCTCTCTCATCTCACAAGAATCTCTCCATTACTCTTTGAGCCCTAATTCCTCAAGAGAGATTCACATTCTTTGTGAGCTACTCAAGCCAAGAGCTTGAATCAAAGTCACCAACTTCACCCTAGCCATCTATTGTTGTCCATCTTGGTGGAGCTAGGGTTTGGTGCTCTCTTCTTCCTCAAAATCCATTCTTGCCCTATATTTGTAAGTATTTCTTAAGGCATAGGATTTTGTGGTAAGAGCTTTTTGTTTCATCTTCTATACATATATATTGTTGTATACTCTCGGTTGTTGAGAGGGTTGGCTTGATCCCAAGTTGTGGGAGTCAAGATTTCAGTTTTGCTCTCGATTTGTGAGAGTGTTCTTAGTCCCAAGTTGTGGGATAAGGTATTTGCGTGTTCCCGGGTTATGGGATAGACGAACATCGATTGTAGGTCGATTGCACTTGTGGGGTTTCCGCAAGTGGGCTAAAGGAAAGCTCTAGTGGTTTTACTAGAGTATCCGGAGGGGATCCGGGTGTTGCTGGATTAGGGCACCGGTAACAAGTCAGGGAGACTTGGGTGGCACCGAACCAGGGTACATTGCATGTTTGCTTTGCATTATTTCTTGTGTTGTTGATCACTTCTTTCATTCCGCATTTGTTGGTTAATTAGGGTTTTATTTGGCGTAAATTCCTTATAATTCTATAAAACACTATTCACCCCCCCCCCTCTAGTGTTTATTCCTCATAGCACAGGGTCACAACAATGAGTGTAAATTTACATGTTAGGCATACATATTAAAGTATTGATCTCCATGATGTTGATTGTTTTAAATGTCATGTTATAAAGGTTGTTAAATGCATAACTCCATGATTCATGTTGTAATGTAAGAAAGAAGGTATGTTGTTCCTTATGTAACTTTCCATGGAATTAAACAAGTATAAGAAAGGACATGGTAATGACGAATGGATTTTTAAGAACATCCATATGAAATGTGAATGTAGTGTTAAAACCACTACAAAGCAATAATGCCAAGAACTAATGAAAATGTGTGTGATAATGAGAGTAATAGCCTGAAGTCCTCGATCCATTCAGAAATGGGTGAGACTTTAGATATGGGTTTTGGGGGGGACACATGTAAAGAGTAGGCCTTAAGGAGTGGACACAGCTGAGGCTCCCACTAGCACTCCTGAGTGAGGGAGTTAGCTAAGTGTGAACATAGCATGATTATCTCACCCATACTCCTGGCAGTTGGTAGGGGAGTTGATAGGGTTGATGAGTCCGGTGGTGTACTCGTGATGCACCATGGCGGTAAATGATGGTTTGCTCTGTTTTCCATTGAAACCCCGGGATTTCTTACTTCCGATAGAGGAGTTACGAGAGGCCCCTCCAGTGCCCGTGTCACTAGTTGAGGTACCACTTTTCATCCACATTGGGTGAAGACCAGCTCCTTAATGGGCCTATTATTTACACGGGTTCCCAAACATAGAAAGTGATAACTTAAAGTAATTGTCTTTTAAATTCATAAATGCTGATGTCTTATGTTGACGTACTTCCCTGTTTACTTTCAGTATTGCATGTTATAATATGTTAACTTCATGTAATTTACATTTACCTCGCCAAACATGTTGTATCTTATTAATTGTGCCTTACTACCTTACTTTGGCTCTTGTTTGTCTTTTTATGATATGTTCATGTTACTTGGTCTGTGTAACCATTTACTTGTTAGACCCTCCTTAGATAGGTAGTCCGGTTCTAAACTGGGTCCTATTTAGCTTATTTCCTGGGTCACGAGTTGACGTGCCTTTATTTACTTTTCCCAAGTCTAGAGATAGAGCAGTCAGAGAAGAGCTATACTCAGGAGTTTACTCAGAAATGGAAGAGGGCAGCGTTATGCAGATGATTCCCAGGGGTAGTTAGGAAGTGAGTTGTACCTTGTACAGAGTATAAGTGTTTTCCTTTTGGGTTCTTTGGAGGAATTTTCTTGTTTACTTCTTTTGTACTCAATTCAGAGATGATGCATGTAAAACATGTATCATTGTATTAATTAAATGAAATGTGGGTACTTTTGGTTAGTTCTCTGTATTATCTCAGTGACAGCTTCTCGTATATTTTCTTATTTCATTGTATAGATGAGGGTCTCGACTGCAGCCAGTGGAGCTTTACTTGTACTTCCCAGCACGTGCGCAGTGACCTGCAAATTTTTTTACTCTCGTCCTTATCCTATTTCTGCATAAACACTCGTTAACATGGAAATACCAGTAATAGATTCGTACTTCCTAGGTGTCCTAGGGAGTGGGTCATTACATTATCAGCCGTAAGACGAACGGACATCCCATCGCAACTGAACGACCTATCTCGGTCGTCGATCATAAGACAAATGGGACATGCCCCTTGCTACCGAACGACATCTTTGTCGTCAGTCATAAGATGAAGGGGCCACCCCCTTGAAACTGAACGACCAATCTTGGTCATCGGCCATAAGACGAAGGGACCATGCCCTTGCTACCGAACGCCACCTTTGTCATCAGCTGTAAGCCGAAGGGGCCTCCCCTCGCAACTGAACGACCCATCTCGGTCGTCGGTTGTAAGATGAAGGGGACATGCCTCTTGCTACCGAACGCCATCGTTGTCGTTAGCTGTAAGATGAATGGGCCATACCCCTTACAACCGAATGACACCTTTACCATCAGCTGTATGACAAAGGGGCCACCCACTCGTAACTGAACAACCCATCTCGGTCATGGACATAAGACGAAGGGGCCATGCCCTTTGCTACCGAATGACATATTTGTCGTTAGCTGTAAGACGAAGGGGCCATGACCCTCTTAACCGAACGACACCTTTGCCATCAGCCGTAAGACGAAGGGGCCATCCCCTCGCAACTAAACAACCCATCTCGATTAGCAGTCGTAAAACGAAGGGGCCATGCCCCAGGCAACAAACGATGCCTTTGTTTTCAGTCGTAAGACGAAGGGGCCACCTCCTTGTAACTGAACGACCCATCTTGGTCGTCGGTCGTAAGATGAAGGGGCAACCCTCTCGCAACTGAACAACCCATCTCGATCATCAATCGTAAGACAGAGGGGCCATGCCCATCGCTACCAAACGACATCTTAGTCGTCAGCCGTAAAACAAAGGGGCCAACCCCTCGCAACTGAACGACCCATCTCGGTTGCTGACCATAAGACGAAGGGGTCATGCCCCTTGTAACCGAATGAAACATTTGTCATCAGCCGTAAGAAAAAGGGACTACCCCCTCGTAACTGAACAACCCATCTCAGTCGTCAGCCATAAGACGAAGGGTCCATGCCCCTCGCTACCGAACGACATCTTTGTCGCCAGCTGTAAGACGAAGGGGCCACCCCCTCGCAACTGAACGACCCATTTCGATCATCGACCGCAATACGGAGAGGCCATGCCCCTCACAGCCAAACGAAAACTTTGTAATTAGCCGTAAGACGAAGGGGCCATGTCCCTCGCTACCCAAACGACAATACTCATCGACGATCGTAAGTCAAAGGGGCCATCCTCTCGCTAGTGAACGACCTTCCTCATCATCGATCATAATTCGTCGGTTGTGTAACTGCCTCTATGCCACTAGACAACACTTGTCGTAAAACATATATATCGATACAAAGGCAAATCATTACGTTACTTAAGCTATTTGAAGAGGCAATGCTCAACAACTCAATCAAGCGCTTCGTTATGCGCAGAGTATTGACTTGTTGAAAGGGGCCAACCACCGACACGTACGCTCCCTAAGCGATGAGATGTGCAAAATGAGTCCTTTCTTTAGTTTTTTGAAAATATATGATTTTTTTCTGATCTTTTATACAAAAATACATCGTGATGTATAATAAAAGATACAAAACCCCAAAGGATTGCAGTTTTAAGAATGACCAGCCCCCTCTGACAAAGTGATCTGTCCCTCATCCCCCATAGCAGCTACATCAACAATGGCCTCATTGGCCGGGAAGGCAGTCTCCATGGTTGTGGCTTGGCCAACTTCATCCGATTGACTATCTAATTCATCTTCTTCATCAAAAGGAAGGTTAAGTTGGTCGATCGCAGCTACGTGAGCATGGAATAGATTTTTCATCTAAAGACGACACCGCTCTACGCCTCTTATGTATAGCTCATCCATATCGCACAAGCTGGCCTTATATGCTTGGACAACCTTTTCTGCGATCTTTTTCTCATAAATTTCTTGGGAGACGTCAGATGCTGGAGTTTGACCCTCGATCCCTCTTGCCTCCCACACTCACCTCTTCTCGAGCAGTTGTGTCCCTGACTCGTCTCGAATTGTGCAAGCGCTACTCTCAAGTCTAGGAGATCAATCAAGTAGTAAACTTGGAGAGTCAGGTGTCGAATCCACGGGACAGTCGACATGCAAACCAAAAGAATCCTTTTCTAAAGATTAATAAAACGATGAGACACTACCACCTTTCGAAGGTGAAGTAATCGTGAAGATGGTTTAACTTAAACGTGAAAGTAACACTAAAATACTACGAGAAAGTCGATCTAGAAACCAATGAGAGGAGCATGTGTCTGTTGTGATTTCGTTAAGGGTTTGTAATAGATGATTTTGAGTATCTCTTCTATAACTCAACGTCTCATCCGGCTAAGGTATGTGAACGTCGGAAAATGTAACGTTAAAGCGTAGAATATCGAGAAGTAATCACGTAAAATATCGATTTCATAAGGAAAACACGCACAAGTGCCCTCTCGGGTCATGATACATCCTCTTGGATCGCATCACGAATAAGTCTTACTCAGATCATATTTAATTAAGCATGCACACGTCTCCAATTAACACAATCAGTTAGATTATACGTAGAGATCGATGAAATACGTTATTATAACATGCATATATGGTGAAAAGACATCAAAATCAACGATCACATAGCCCTAACTACATCACAACCAACACTTAAAGGTACTAGCCACGCAAGGATAGAAGAAAACTCAATTTCATTAGCAAATACATGATCAAAGCTCAAAATACGTGCTAAATACACGAAATACAAGGTATAAGTTGAGATTTCTATCACCAAAACTCCTCCAAAAGCCGTATATCTTCTTCTGCAAGAGTCCTTAGCCATTGTCTCCAAAGTCCCAGAAACTCACGCAAAAATGAGCACAAGAGAGCCTCCAATACACAATGAATTCTCAACCCTAGGCAGAAATACGGTTAATAAGTGTATTGCGAGTTTGAAAACCTTAGAGGGTCCAAAACCCGCTTCAAAATATCTTAAACCCGCTAATCGATTGCTGCGACAAATCCTGGCCGTTGATGCAAGGCGGGATCGCCTGACATGACGACACGTGTCTCCCTCGTGGATCCGCTTCGTTATCTTCGACCCGCTCTGCGGACCCCGACCGAACCCATCTCGGATTCATCTCAACCGTTAATGAAACGGTGGGCTGTAACATTATGACGCCATGTGGACTGTAAGATCACCCACTGATGCTTCGTTAGAATTTCGTCCGTTGGATGAGCGATCGATGGTCATTCCGCAGCCACGTCTACCGACCGGTGAGGCATTCGATTTGGGCGAGACGCAGCAGGGTGCTGCAACGTGTCCTGCTTTGAGCAGATGCGTATGGTCAGGTGTATACCCCTCATATTTACGGTGTATTTCTTCGTATTTCAGTATTTAAAATGATATCATGCATTCAAATATTCATAGTAATTAGCACAGATCTCAGAAAATACAAATAAATAGTCGTTGGAATCGTGAGACTGAGATCTTCATATGAAAAATAATAAGATGGAATAAATAATCAATATATTGATGTGTTGTGCATAGAATAAGAGTTTTCTCTAATAAAAAATATTCTGAATATGATCGTATTAGAGATCAAATGAGCATCATATGCACACAAAATTGTTCTAATTAGACGTTTAAATATGAAATATTTACCCTAAATCTGTCTCTGCTCGCTCCCTCAGAGCGACTTCTTCTTAAATTCTTACTTCAAGGGAAATCCCCCTTGTACGAGACTCATCCAGCTCCTGCTCAAGTTGTTTCACCCGAGACTTGAGCAAATCATTTCGATGTTTCCATTACTGCAAAGATGCACTCGCCTTGTCGACGACTCTCCTAGCTGAGTCCGACCACTTCATTTCCTTGGCGAGAGTGGCTTCATGATCAACCACTGCCAATGATCGATGGCGAACTTCAAGCATGGCCAAAAGAGCCTTAAGACAAGGGAGAGATCAGCTTTATTGTTCGAATTCAAGCAAAGAGTGGATATAGATTTTTACCTGAAGGCACTTGTGGATTGCGAAGGTGGATAACCTCTCGTGGTCAACCTTCTCCAGGACGGCCATGTCTCATGGGAGGGCCAAATTCTCGACAAGTCAAGAGGCGCTTCCACAGCTCAGTAGAGCTGACTCGTCCTGACTCACTGGGTAAGCCGGCTGAAAAAGCTCTTCTTCAGAATATATGACCGGGTCATGGGGTGATCGGTCTTCCAAAAGGATTGACCTAAACTCCGGTGGGATGTCCTCTGCCAATAGTTCCAGAGAAGATTCTGTTGGAAGCAACGATCTAGGCTCTTGGTTTGATGATGACAAACGTGTCGGTGTATCTGACGTGTGTGCTTAGTGTGTTTCAGGCTTGGCGAAACAATATACTTTCACTATTTGGCGGAATTGCTATTCGTATAGCATATTGGGAGAAAGGGAGTGTGTGTGCACAAAGCAGTTTGACTTGGTCATCAGGATTGATAAGATCAAATCTTTATAAATCCTCTCCATATCCCTATTCAAATTCATGTCCTTATTCCTAGTCGGATACAAATTTCGTGCTCCTTGATTTAAGGGATTCTATCCTTCTCCAATACAAAATCTCTATTCAATTACAAATTTCCTGGTTGGCACAACCCTATCCCTTGCCAAATTCAAAAACCCTAGGAGCCGAAACCAAGTGCTTATATATACCTCTCATATCATAAACCAAGGTGTGCGGCTACAAAAGAAAACTCCCCCAAGAGCCGTGACCTAATTAGAGAGGCCGAAATTTCTTTTTGCCAAAAATTTGTAGAGGAGCCGCAATTTTACTCTGGCCGTGACTCCATGGTGCATTGATCAAGACCAAACAAATTTCATTGTTCATCCTGTGGACAAAGGCAAGTGGTGTAATTTTTTTATTAAAAGAAATTCAAGTTGCCTTTGTTTTTTTTGTGCAGTGTCAAAATCATCAGAGGTGCCAGCCATATCTATGTTGACAAGAACATTAAGTTGGCAAAAAGAATCATTTTCTCAAGCCAGCACAAATTATCTCAAGCACACGTTTTTTCTTTACAAAAATCTACAGAGGGCCCTGGTGCATGTCCAATGATCACAAAGGCATACACAAAAATTCAGTCGCCAAAAACAAAAGCAGTAAAAGGCCGGCCATGCTCTGTCTCATGGAAAAGAACAATGGAAAGCTAAGTTTTGTTTTTAATCTTTTTTGACTGGTCTCTCTTCAACTAAGTGTCTTGCATCATTTTCAAGAGAGGTGATTATTAAATCATAAAAGAAACTTTGATGTCTTTTAATTGTCAGGGAATCAAGCAAAACGTGGTGGCCTTTATTTCCCAAAGACCTACATGAAAAAGGAAGAGGCTTTGAAATCCAAAATATTATTTACTATACCTAACCTCTGTCATTGGTTACATGTTGAAAAAAGAAGAAAGGACTTGCATTATCAAAGAATCAAAAGTCTATTGATTCTCAAGAGGAGCCGAAGTTTACAGAAGGGGTTTTTTTCCTGTTTGTTCAAAACTTTTTTGTGTGAGGAGGCCGAATAATTTCTGTGATTCTTTCGATTGGCAGCCTCAAGATCCCATTCAAATCTCCAAGAACTTGCCGATACTTCAAGCACCCAACGGCCATCACGCTGCCGTATCAATCACCCAATGGCGCTACCGCACCAAACACTCAACGGCCCTCTTGCTGCCGTCGTTATTCTCCTGCTGCCATCGTTATTCTCCTGCTGCCGTGACGAGAGGCTGAAGCCGAGCTGCGCACCTTCTTCAAGTCGACATTGCGATCAAGCAAACCTGCTATGGGCCAAGTTGAAGGGAAGTTCCTTTGTGTGTACTGCTGGTTTAGAATTGATTGGGTGTTACAAAATAGAAACTTACTTGCTCTTTGTTGGAAGGCTGTGCTTTTCAAAGCATTAATTGGAGAGAAATACAAAAGGCCATTCATTTAAGAAGGGTGACAGCAAAGAGCCGACCTTAATTGTTGACAGGGCCACACGAAAGCCTAATTTTTCCACGCACAGAGAATGCACAAAGAACCAGAATCAAGGGGCTAAGATAGAAAGGGCATTCAAGGGCCAAACAACTTCCTAGCACAAAGCTAAAGCCGTACCACATCATCCTAGGAGCGAAAAGCCACATCTTGAGTTGCCGTTGCCGAGGAGACCACTACTACTTACCAGACGACTTCTGGCTCGTGCTGATTGACGAAGATGACGCCGCTACACAAACTGAGCTTCCTAAACTCTGTTCTTTATTATTTTGTGTATTTGTTGTGTTAGATCTTCGTAGGTGAAACTTTACCAATATTTGTGATTATTTTGGGACTTGTCTAGTTGGGACTAGACAAGTGGGACCCAGCTAGTTTGGGACTAGCTGGTAGAAAGCATTACTAGGATTGATAATGAGAGAAAACACTGTGTGTGGGGTACTGAGAGCCTGGCGAGTGTAGAGACGTAGAGGGTGCTCTGAGCGTGCTCTAACTTGTGGTTTTGTACCTATTGCGCTATTCAATACTAGTTCTGCTTTGGGGGCTGGAGTATGTCGTTGGGACGACTGAACCAGGGTAAATCTACTGTGTACTCTGTGTCTGCATTTTTATTTACCATGTTGCTGCTATAACTGCGTGTGCTTATTCGTGGGTTGCACAAATTATTTTTATAAGCCTATTCACCCCTCCCCCCTCCAGGCTAGGATCCAGATCCAACAAGTGGTATCAGAGCCAGTTTTGTAGATCTAGCCTAGTTTGACCATGGACCACATTGATAGTGCTTTTGCTGAGGGTCAGTCTATTTCCCGACCACCTAGATTTAATGGAGTAGACTATGCTTATTGGAAAAATCGTATGAGAATCCACTTGATTTCTATTGATTATAAAGCTTGGCAAATTGTTGAAAAAGGCTATAAATCACCTGTTTTTAAAATTGAAAACACTGAGATGCTTAAACCTGATGATAAATGGGATGATAATGATTGGAAGCTTTATTCTCTTAATGCTAAAGCTATGAATGCTCTCATTTTTGCATTAGATAAATCTGAATTCAATCGCATCTCACATTGTTTAACTGCGCAGGAAATATGGCATACATTGGAGGTGACGCACGAGGAAACGTCACAGGTGAAGGAATCTAGACTTGCACTTCTGAGCACGAAATACGAGGGATTTCGCATTCTACCGTCAGATACCATATCAGAAATGTTTGCGAGATTCACCAACATTGTCTACAAGTCTAGTTCGCTCGGTAAGCCATATTCTAGCCTTGAGCAGGTGAGAAAGATATTAAGAGCACTGCCAAGCTCTTTCAGGCCTAAAGTCACTGTCATCCAAGAAGCGAAAGATCTGTCACAGATGAGGGTGGAGGACTTGATAGGTAATCTAATGTCCCACGAGCTTGAATTGCAAAACGTGGATAAAAGGGAGAAACCTGAGGAGAAGGAGAAAGCTACAAAGCCACTTGCTCTGAAAGCTGACGAAAGTGAAGATGATGATGATGACATAGCGCTAATGGTTAGAAACTTCATAAAGTATGTCCAGACCAAGCAAGGAAGAACAGAAATGGCACCCAGGTTTAATCGCTCTAACTTTTTTCAGTCTTCTAAGCAAACTTATGATCAGAATGCTACTAATAGAATGACGTGTTTTAAATGCAAGAAAAGAGGACATCGAATAAGGGATTGCCCACATGAGACAGCTCAGGTAGCCAAAGAAAAGGGAAAATCCAAGGTGCTAACTTGGGATATAGATAGCGAAGTTGAGAGTGAGGAGGAGGAACACGAAGCCCACTCATACATGGCATTGATGGGAGTACACGATGAGGTAATTTCTGGTAGTAAAACTGAACTCCTTACTCTTTGTAAAGAAATGCAAGATAAAATAGTAGAGCTTGAATCCACTATAGATGATTATCAAAATGAGAACTTTGAAATGCAACAATCTGAATATGAAATGTCTAAAGAGATTGAAAAACTCAAAATTGATATTGTTGCTCGTGACTCTACTATTGACACTTTGAAAAAGGAAAAGTCCAGTTTTAATGATGAATCACCTTGTCTCTCTTGCCCTTCCTTGATGAATAATATTAGCATGCTTAAACTTGATTTGATTAAGCTCGAAACTGAAAAAGACTATGTGATTAGAGAGCTTAATGATAAATTCTGCATGTTGGATAATGATTTTAAAAGGAAAATGATTGAATTTGGAAAGAAGGAAGAGGAAAACAAGAGAACTTTTATAAGTAAATGCACATTGCTTGTGGAAGAAAATAAATTGTTGAAATCCAAAGTCTCTAATCTTGAATTGGCCATTAAGAAATTCTCTATGGGAAAACAATCGTTGGATACTATTTTAGAGAATCAACTATATGGCAATAATAGAAGAGGACTTGGATTCGGTTTGAAAAACGTTGAAAAGTCAAAATTCAAGAAATTCCACAATGCACATTCTATTGCAAAGAACTTATATGTAAAGTGCTTTACTTGTGATAGTGTAGGCCACACTTCATATTATTGTAAATATAGGAACACTAATATCAAGTTTAAACAAGTGTGGGTTCCTAAAACAATTTTGGCTAACACTAGTGGACCTTGTTGGATTCCAAGGTCACACTTAACACCTTTTATGTAGGTAAGGTGGAGTTTTGGCGAGGAGCGATAAATTCAATGTCTCATTCTTTTAGCTCCTTCGTCAAAGAGCGACGATAAGGTATAATTTTTATTCCCCTTTGCATTTCATTGCATACCTTCATAGATTGTTTTGTGTGCTTGATTTATTTTGTTTTGTGTGATTGCATGCATGATTTTTAATGCTTTTATTTCTGAAAAAAAATGAAAAACCAAAAATCAAAAAAAAATTTGCTTATTGATTATCCTCTTATGAATCTCTTAAGTGGTATTGTATGAATGATCAATCTATCCCTTGTAGAAGTCAATTCATTATTGTTGTAGCTACATGAACATGATGTTATTCTTTTGAGTAGCCATGACATGTCTCATAAGTTTTAAACTTGACTTCTACACCTACATTTGCACTTTCACGATATTTGACTTCTTAGTACTTTTGGAGATTCTTTTGAAGAATAATGGAAAGTGAATGTAGGAATGATTAATTTCTGAAAATTCTAAGGGATATGAAGTGTTTAGCCATGAATTAAAATTGAGCAAAAAAAATTGCAACTTAAAAAATATATGAAAATTGCTCCGTATGGAAAATGGATACACTTCATGGCTAATACACAACCCACGAGTATCCAACTTGTGCTAAATGGGTAATCATTAGCGTTGGTGTATATAACTCGTCAAGCAATGCCACCCGCATTTAAAAGTCCTTTTAGGCCATGTTTCGGGGTTCGGTAACTTGAACTCATCTTTGATGAGGTGGGAAAATTCAATCCTCACGATATTCATGAAAAATGGAAAATGTGGATTGATTTGGATGATTTTCTGAAATCGAATCTCCTCTTGTACTTTATTGTCTATATCACTACACTTACACTAAGGTGGAGAAGCCTTGTTATGAAATCCTATGAGCGTGAATTGTCTATTTCTTGGAATACTCATGCAAATTGCACGCTACATTTAATAATGGTTTATTTTTGCATGAAATATTGTTGTGACTTCATTAATCCACTTTTGGTGATTACAAAGGGGGAGAAAAAGAATGAAAGATTTGTGTGTTGTCTGTATTATTTGTTGAAGGGGGAGCTTGAGAAAAATACTTGAATAAATGTTGAAGGGGGAGCTTGAGAGAAGGGGGAGCATGCTTTTATATTTGTTATAATGTTGTGCATGCTATGAATATCTCATTCCATGATTCATATTGCATTACACCCTTCAACACACTTCACACACCCATCTATTGCTCAAATCTTTTATGGGTTTGTCATCACCAAAAGGGGGAGATTGTTGAAAGCAACGATCTAGGCTCTTGGTTTGATGATGACAAACGTGTCGGTGTATCTGACGTGTGTGCTTAGTGTGTTTCAGGCTTGGCGAAACAATATACTTTCACTATTTGGCAGAATTGCTATTCGTATAACATATTGGGAGAAAGGGAGTGTGTGGGCACAAAGCAGTTTGACTTGGTCATCAGGATTGATAAGATCAAATCTTTATAAATCCTCTCCATATCCCTATTCAAATTCATGTCCTTATTCCTAGTCGGATACAAATTTCGTGCTCCTTGATTTAAGGGATTCTATCCTTCTCCAATACAAAATCTCTATTCAATTACAAATTTCCTGGTTGGCACAACCCTATCCCTTGCCAAATTCAAAACCCCTAGTAGCTGAAACCGTGTGCTTATATATACCTCTCATATCATAAACCAAGGTGTGCGGCTACAAAAGAAAACTCCCCCAAGAACCGTGACCTAATTAGAGAGGCCGAAATTTCTTTTTGCCAAAAATTTGTAGAGGAGCCGCAATTTTACTCTGGCCGTGACTCCATGGTGCATTAATCAAGACCAAACAAATTTCATTGTTCATCCTGTGGACAAAGGCAAGTGGTGTAATTTTTTTATTAAAAGAAATTCAAGTTGCCTTTGTTTTTTTTGTGCAGTGTCAAAATCATCAGAGGTGCCAGCCATATCTATGTTGACAAGAACATTAAGTTGGCAAAAAGAATCATTTTCTCAAGCCAGCACAAATTATCTCAAGCACACGTTTTTTCTTTACAAAAATCTACAGAGGGCCCTGGTGCATGTCCAATGATCACAAAGGCATACACAAAAATTCAGTCGCCAAAAACAAAAGCAGTAAAAGGCCGGCCATGCTCTGTCTCATGGAAAAGAACAATGGAAAGCTAAGTTTTGTTTTTAATCTTTTTTGACTGGTCTCTCTTCAACTAAGTGTCTTGCATCATTTTTCAAGAGAGGTGATTATTAAATCATAAAAGAAACTTTGATGTCTTTTAATTGTCAGGGAATCAAGCAAAACGTGGTGGCCTTTATTTCCCAAAGACCTACATGAAAAAGGAAGAGGCTTTGAAATCCAAAATATCATTTACTATACCTAACCTCTGTCATTGGTTACAGGTTGAAAAAAAAAGAAAGGACTTGCATTATCAAAGAATCAAAAGTCTGTTGATTCTCAAGAGGAGCCGAAGTTTACAGAAGGGGTTTTTTCTGTTTGTTCAAAACTTTTTTTGTGTGAGGAGGCCGAATAATTTCTGTGATTCTTTCGATTGGCAGCCTTAAGAGCCCATTCAAATCTCCAAGAACTTGCCGATACTTCAAGCACCCAACGGCCATCACGCTGCCGCATCAATCACCCAACGGCGCTCCGCACCAAACACTCACCGGCCCTCTTGCTGCCGTCGTTATTCTCCTGCTGCCGTGACAAGAGGCTGAAGCCGAGCCGCACACCTTCTTCAAGTCGACGTTGCGATCAAGCAAACCTGCTGTGGGCCAAGTTGAAGGGAAGTTCCTTTGTGTGTACTGCTGGTTTAGAATTGATTGGGTGTTACAAAATAGAAACTTACTTGCTCTTTGTTGGCAGGATGTGTTTTTCAAAGCATTAATTGGAGAGAAATACAAAAGGCCATTCATTTAAGAAGGGTGACAGCAAAGAGCCGACCTTAATTGTTGACAGGGCCACACGAAAGCCTAATTTTTCCACGCACAGAGAATGCACAAAGAACCAGAATCAAGGGGCTAAGATAGAAAGGGCATTCAAGGGCCAAACAACTTCCTAGCACAAAGCTAAAGCCGTACCGCATCATCCTAGGAGCGAAAAGCCACATCTTGAGTTACCGTTGCCGAGGAGACCACTACTACTTGCCAGACGACTTCTGGCTCGTGCTGATTGACGAAGACGACACCGCTACACAAACTGAGCTTCCTAAACTCTGTTCTTTATTATTTTGTGTAGTTGTTGTGTTAGATCTTCGTAGGTGAAACTTTACCAATATTTGTGATTATTTTGGGACTTGTCTAGTTGGGACTAGACAAGTGGGACCCAGCTAGTTTGGGACTAGCTGGTAGATAGCATTACTAGGATTGATAGTGAGAGAAAACACTGTGTGTGTGGTACTGAGAGCCTGGCGAGTGTAGAGACGTAGAGGGTGCTCTGAGCGTGCTCTAACTTGTGGTTTTGTACCTATTGCGCTATTCAATACTAGTTCTGCTTTGGGGGCTGGAGTAGGTCGTTGGACGTCCGAACCAGGGTAAATCTGCTGTGTACTCTGTGTCTGCATGTTTATTTACCATGTTGCTTGTCACGCCCCGCTTACCAAAAATGTGGAGGCGAGACGTGAGAAGGTCCGCACAAACTTGAAGCTGTGAAGCTCCAAGTCTGATAAGCGTATAAAAACACTTATTATGGCAAGTCCTTGCAAAGCGAAACGAAACAACAATGATAATAAGGAAATGAGACGACATTTTATTGAATCTCCAAATGTCCATAAACAAATTACAATATCGCAGAAAAGCCACCAGGCTAAATTAAAAAGGGTCTAAGGCCTAAACATGGCCAACAAAGTATAACAGACATACAAGGGTGCCACGCACCGACACCTAACAGGAATCCTAAAACATAAAGGGAAACTCAACAAAGTCACCGGTGTCCACAAGACTTCTCCTCAGCAAACACAACGTCCTCTGCAACAAGCTCTGGCTCTGAGTCTAACATGTGACACCCAAAAGAGAGAGGGGCACATGTCAGCAAGTCTAAGAAGACTTGGGCAAGGAAACTGAAAGTAAGGTAAACTAGCAACCTAGAAGTTATAGTATGATGCATGGCATGGCAAGTATAGTATGGAAGTAACAAGTGAAGTACAAGTAGCAAGTAACAAGTGGTAGTTGTGACATGTAATGTCAAGTAACAAGTACAAGGGATCACTCAACGAGTGCCCTATTGCCTGCAGGCTGTGTTCAAGTACAAGTCAAGTAAATCACGTCAAGTAAACATGTCGTGCACAGAGATTCCGCCTGTTGGCTAGAGTGGCTGATCGGGCCAACTCCTAAGCTCAAGTGACCGTTTATCTCTACCCCTCCCACGTGTGTCGAGCCAGGGCATTACCCCCGAACACGGAATGCTCGCTTCTGGGACACGAGCCAGGAAGTGTGATTAACACGTATGGCATAGGGTTATGCCCACGTATAGTGGGTGCCTAGCCGGAAACTAGTAGGTCGGGCATTGGCTATCAACCAACACATGGCCCGCTTCTGGAACACGAGCCAGGAAACACAAGTATTGTAGCGTGTGCTACGAATGCGACATTCAACATGGATGGCATGTAGTAAGGCGTACAAATAAGGAATTAAACATGGCAGTTTAATATGCATGAACAACAAGTTAAAAGGGTTGGATCTAGCTTTGTTGTCAAGCTAGATCAATTGAGGTGACGGATCTAGTTTCGTTGTCAAACTAGATCAAATAGGCGTCTAGGCGGCTATCATTTCACCGTCTAGTCTCTTTTACGCTACAACAAGCAAATGGCCTAAAACATGGCCTAAACCCTAAGTGGCAAGTTTCACTTGCCTAGCACCGGGGATGACGATCACGAAGGTTCGTCTCACGGATGCTAATCTACGGGGAAGTCGCTGTTATGGAGAAACAATCATCAAAACAACAAGTAATTTCATTAGGGTTCCACAAAACACAACGGGTTATGAAAACATCAAGAGATCGATTTATTACCGTGAGGAAGCGGAAGAAACACTCCGGAGGACCTAGGGTTCAGATCTAGAGGTGGATGGAGAAGTTTGGAGAAATAGGGTTTTTGGGGGATTTTGGGGGTTTGATGAGATTTTGAGGTAGATGAGAGGTAGAATGTGTTGAGGGATGGTTTGGATGGTGGATTCAGGGCTTGGGATGAAGGAATAAGGGTTTGAGGTAGTAGGGCGCTCAATGGGGGAGAAACTAGGGTTTTGGGTCGTGAGGAAGGAGAAGAAAACGTTTGGGAGGGGTTTAAATAGGAAGGGCTGGCGGCTGCCCAGAAATTAGGGTTTTGGCACTGATTAGTCGGTCAGAGAACAACCACTGACCGACTAGTTTGGGAACTAGTCGGTCGGTTGACCAACGCAAACCGACTAAGTCCAAACAGTAACTCATGTACAGAAATAGGATTTGGATTTAGTCGGTCAATGAACAACTGCTGACCGACTAGTTTCTTATCTAGTCGATCGACGAACGTTCTTAGACCGACTAAGAATGAACAGTACTCGACTGCACAGAAGAACTAAGAATTAGTCGGTCTGAGTACAAAACTTAACCGACTAGTTTAACAACTAGTCGGTCGAGAGATGGACTTAGACCGACTAAACAGAAACAGTAACTTAAGTAAAATTAATCCAAGGAACTAGTCGGTTTGAGTAGAGTTGCCGACCGACTAGATCTCAATCTAGTCGGTTGGTTCCCCTTCTCGAACCAACTAAGATGCACTAAAAGTACCGATTTGAATCGCAGAGCTTCGGGAAGATTTCTATGGCTTCTAAGATCACTCTAACTCTAAGATATAAGCGATTTGAAGCTCGTCACGAATGACTTACTCCGAAATCGACGATCGAAGGAAGAAGCTAGAAAATCACGACGAAACGATCGAAAGTGAAAGCTATGGCGACGAAAACCACACATCCAAGGAGAAAATCCACCAAGCATATATTTTAATATAGATAATCCAATTACACAAAAACCAGTCGTTACATCCTACCCACCTTAGAATAAAGTCCGTCCTCGGACTTTCTAACATATCTAGTCACCCTAGTAACTACCATCAATCAATATCACATCAAAATTTCAACCAAGTACATTCATTTCAAGTGCTTATATATATATACTCTAGGTAGTCAATTATTAACACCACGGAAATAAATATATATTCACGCACATAGTACACTTATACTTATTATAATCAAACAATTTCATACACGTATTTCAATCACATGTATATAGTCAATATATTTATACAACAATAAACACTTATTACTTACTATAAGAAAATAACCAAGCCTCTCTTATTTGAAAATAATTTCACATTTATTTAGTCATTCAAATACATGCAAATATTCCACCATATTTTCACCTCACATATAGTCCTATAACTATATATTGGTATAGCCACCCACAATCGTGTGCGTAACACAACCAAGCACAAACAATTCAAACACCATACATACATCATCCATCACTATTCACCACCACATACAATCATACCAAAGTACATTGAGTATGCCCACTCAAGCTTGAGTGAGACTCAAATCATAGCAGGACATTTATATGCGTAACACAGTATCCTTACACATACCAATACCACTCCAAGGCATACACATCCACGTATCACATATTTTCACACCATATCCATCCATTTATAATTACCATATCAACACATCAGCTACATACAAGTTTAAGAGATGCAATAGTCTGGTATACCTCCTGATATACACGCATACGACATCTCACAAAACAAGTAGTACCAATCAAAATTATCATTCTGTTATCATACGTATATCACATCATACTCAAGCAGAAAATTACCTACACACAACATACAATTGCCAACACCCATACCACTATATACACACCACGAAATCAACACTACGACGACATAACCACTTAACTAATGGGCCCACCAAACTATAACAAGGTTGACACAGGCAATGACAAGTTCTATGGGCTAGACAATAGGAAAGAACCGAACCTAGATCATGACGAATAGAAAGATCGAAAAACATGGGTTCAGCTAGGACGAAGATAAGGAGCCAAATTTGGTTAGGGGAATCAGGGTAAGACTGTGAATGTTTAGGTGGAAAGATGATGCAATGATACCCTTAAGGAATACGTAAAGAAGGTAGTGTAAACAACACAAGTTAAAATACGTGAATTCAAAGACCGTTGTACTTCAAAAAGTCGGAGTCCTCGTTTGTATAAAATTATTTAGAGGTCAATAAACAAGTTGTTTGAAAGTGAGTTTGAGACGAATATATGTAATAAGAGGAAAAGTGGTTTATTGGCTTATATAAAATCATCATGAGGAAAAAGGAAATCAATTACTCGAACATTAAAACATAGGTCAGAAATGTTATGCAGCAGCAATCTAAAAATTTTGGAAAAGTTTTGAGATTTGAAGATTGAAATCAGATCAAGTATAGTGTGGAGAATTTAAGCGCATGCTAAAGGTTTTACAAATCTTAAAATTGAAGAGAAATCCCAAATAAACCATATCGAAAATACTTTTAGAGAAATCCGGATTTGCCAACAAAAATTGATTTATACAAGATCTTAATGTACGAGCAAAACGAACGTGGTACCGATATATAAAAATAATTGGAGTCATATTTTAGAATTTATCTTAAAAGTGTGTATGGTGAATGGAAAGATAATATCTTAGTAGTATGGAAAGAGAAAAGGATATTTAAACTCATCAAGTTAGTATTAAAACTTTTAAACCGTTTTATGAAGGGTCTAAGTCAGGAATGATTTCGAAATAGTAAAAAAATTTATTTTTTTATTATTTTTTTATTTATTTATTTTTAATTACAAAAATCTGAAATATGGAAAATGTTGATCATAAAATCGACTTGCTAAAAGCCGAAGTCCAAAGGGACTTGAAAAGTTTATTAAGAGTAAGCACGAGGTGTTTTCGAATAAAATTTTAATGGCACAAGTAAGAAAAGAAATTATGAATCGAGTTAGGAAAATAGAAATACGGTTCAGAATGAAATTGGAATATGAAAAGGGACAAGACATTTATATCGATACGAAAGTATATGCAGAAAATATTATAAACTTCTAATCTAAAAATCTCAACACAAGTTTCGATATTTAAAAACATAAATAATTTAAGTCGGCGAAGGAGCATGAAACCTTACATATATCAAAAGTGTTTCGAACAAATTTAAACTTAACGAAAGAAGAAGATCGAAGATACTTTTAGGGAAATAAGGATTTGCCAAAAGAATGTGTTGGTATAAAAACTTTTGAAGTACGAGTACGACGAACCTATAATTGATACAAAAATTAGTTGAAGTCCATTCAGTTTGGAAAAATACCCCTAAGGCATGTAAGATAAGTGGTTAAAATAAATTTTTGTAGTTAGGAAAAAGGACGGTATATCGAACCATCAGGATAGTAATAAAGTTTAAAAAATCGAAATGCGAAAGATACATTGTTAGAAAAATAGTACAAGATAGTAATTTTAAAATTACGACCAAAAGTCTTCAAAATTCAAGAACGACTTTTAACTCCATCGAAATTTAGGGAGACATATTTAAAGAAGTTTAGAACAAAATTTAAATTGAGTGAAACTTCAAATAAGGAAAGCATTCGAAAATAACTTTGGAAGAATCAAGATTTGCAACGGAAAACATTTGAAAGATCAAGGATAATTGTAATGAGGTGGTCATGTGAATTGAGGCAAGGGAAGTGGTTATGGAAACGTAATCTTCCAAAAATCTGCAGTCGGGAAAATGTTTGAACATAATTTTGATTTGTTGAAAGCTGAAATCATCTGTGACTTGAAAAGTATATTAAGGGAGCGCGACGAGTCATTTGAATAGCATAAATAAGAAAGGAAAATTCATAAATCGAATTTGGAAAATAGAATTGCGGCTCAGAATTAAATCGATTTATGAAAAGGGACAAGATATTCAAATAGGTATTAAAGGTATAGGCTGTAAGACATTATAAAACAGTAATCAAAAATCTCGTCAAAACTTTCGAATTTCAAAAATTAATTCAAGTCAACGAAAGAGTACGAGATAGAAGTATACATATAACAATTGAAATTCCATTTAGCTTGGAAAAGATTTTAAAGTATGTATGCTATGCGATTAAAATGGATCTCATAGTTAGAAAATGGTATATCGAATTTTTCCAAAATAGTATTGGAGTCTTTAAACCAAAATGCGAAAATATAGACGAGAAAATGGTTACGAGATAGCAATTATAGTTACAACCATTAGACTCCGAAATCTACATGGAATTTTGACTCAATCGAAAAGTGAGAAATTCAAGTATATACGTAGCGGGTTTAAAACAAAATTTAAACTTAACAAAAACTTTAATAAGGGAAATCGAAAAATAACATTAAAAGAAATTAAGCCTTGCGAACGGGGACCTTCGAAGGATCAACGATTATCGAAACATGGTGGTCATGGGAATCGAGGCAAGGGATTTGGTCGGATGATCAAAGCATAAACATGCCTAGGATATGACTTAGGAAAATCTACGGGAATCTCCTACGGTCAACCAGCTAAAGATTATGGAACTAAGCGCTAAGACTCCCTAAGGGCTAGACAGCGATGAAATGAGTTCAGCTTGGTCCGAAATCGATGAACCCAAGCGAGAGACCAAGGAATTCTAGAAGTCTACCCTAGTCAAAGCTAGACAGGAACCACTAAGGTAACTCCTACGACGACCAAATCAACTCCTAGCGGGGAGTCTAACTAACAATCAGGGGCCTCTAACTAGCAAGCACAGACGTCTAACTAAGTCTTCCTACCACCTAGTGACATAGGAAAACTACTAGACTCAAGGCTTATAAATTGGATGTTCTAATTTATTTAATGGACATTCCATAATTATTATCATTGTTTCGATAGTTCACATTTGCAAATGGACCTGCATGGGCCACCAATAAAACCTGTCACGCCCCGCTTACCAAAAATGTGGAGGCGAGACGTGAGAAGGTCCGCACAAACTTGAAGCTGTGAAGCTCCAAGTCTGATAAGCGTATAAAAACACTTATTATGGAAAGTCCTTGCAAAGCGAAACGAAACAACAATGATAATAAGGAAATGAGACGACATTTTATTGAATCTCCAAATGTCCATAAACAAATTACAATATCGCAGAAAAGCCACCAGGCTAAATTAAAAAGGGTCTAAGGCCTAAACATGGCCAACAAAGTATAACAGACATACAAGGGTGCCACGCACCGACACCTAACAGGAATCCTAAAACATAAAGGGAAACTCAACAAAGCCACCGGTGTCCACAAGACTTCTCCTCAGCAAACACAACGTCCTCTGCAACAAGCTCTGGCTCTGAGTCTAACATGTGACACCCAAAAGAGAGAGGGGCACATGTCAGCAAGTCTAAGAAGACTTGGGCAAGGAAACTGAAAGTAAGGTAAACTAGCAACCTAGAAGTTATAGTATGATGCATGGCATGGCAAGTATAGTATGGAAGTAACAAGTGAAGTACAAGTAGCAAGTAACAAGTGGTAGTTGTGACATGTAATGTCAAGTAACAAGTACAAGGGATCACTCAACGAGTGCCCTATTGCCCGCAGGCTGTGTTCAAGTACAAGTCAAGTAAATCACGTCAAGTAAACATGTCGTGCACAGAGATTCCGCCTGTTGGCTAGAGTGGCTGATCGGGCCAACTCCTAAGCTCAAGTGACCGTTTATCTCTACCCCTCCCACGTGTGTCGAGCCAGGGCATTACCCCCGAACACGGAATGCTCGCTTCTGGGACACGAGCCAGGAAGTGTGATTAACACGTATGGCATAGGGTTATGCCCACGTATAGTGGGTGCCTAGCCGAAAACTAGTAGGTCGGGCATTGGCTATCAACCAACACATGGCCCGCTTCTGGAACACGAGCCAGGAAACACAAGTATTGTAGCGTGTGCTACGAATGCGACATTCAACATGGATGGCATGTAGTAAGGCGTACAAATAAGGAATTAAACATGGCAGTTTAATATGCATGAACAACAAGTTAAAAGGGTTGGATCTAGCTTCGTTGTCAAGCTAGATCAATTGAGGTGACGGATCTAGTTTCGTTGTCAAACTAGATCAAATAGGCGTCTAGGCGGCTATCATTTCACCGTCTAGTCTCTTTTACGCTACAACAAGCAAATGGCCTAAAACATGGCCTAAACCCTAAGTGGCAAGTTTCACTTGCCTAGCACCGGGGATGACGATCACGAAGGTTCGTCTCACGGATGCTAATCTACGGGGAAGTCGCTGTTATGGAGAAACAATCATCAAAACAACAAGTAATTTCATTAGGGTTCCACAAAACACAACGGGTTATGAAAACATCAAGAGATCGATTTATTACCGTGAGGAAGCGGAAGAAACACTCCGGAGGACCTAGGGTTCAGATCTGGAGGTGGATGGAGAAGTTTGGAGAAATAGGGTTTTTGGGAGATTTTGGGGGTTTGATGAGATTTTGAGGTAGATGAGAGGTAGAATGTGTTGAGGGATGGTTTGGATGATGGATTCAGGGCTTGGGATGAAGGAATAAGGGTTTGAGGTAGTAGGGCGCTCAATGGGGGAGAAACTAGGGTTTTGGGTCGTGAGGAAGGAGAAGAAAACGTTTGGGAGGGGTTTAAATAGGAAGGGCTGGCGGCTGCCTAGAAATTAGGGTTTTGGCACTGATTAGTCGGTCAGAGAACAACCACTGACCGACTAGTTTGGGAACTAGTCGGTCAGTTGACCAACGCAGACCGACTAAGTCCAAACAGTAACTCCTGTACAGAAATAGGATCTAGATTTAGTCGGTCAATGAACAACTGCTGACCGACTAGTTTCTTATCTAGTCGGTCGACGAACGTTCTTAGACCGACTAAGAATGAACAGTACTCGACTGCACAGAAGAACTAAGAATTAGTCGGTCTGAGTACAAAACTTAACCGACTAGTTTAACAACTAGTCGGTCGAGAGATGAACTTAGACCGACTAAACAGAAACAGTAACTTAAGTAAAATTAATCCAAGGAACTAGTCGGTTTGAGTAGAGTTGCCGACCGACTAGATCTCAATCTAGTCGGTTGGTTCCCATCTCGAACCAACTAAGATGCACTAAAAGTGCCGATTCGAATCGCAGAGCTTCGGGAAGATTTCTATGGCTTCTAAGATCACTCTAACTCTACGATATGAGCGATTTGAAGCTCGTCACGAATGACTTACTCCGAAATCGACGA
Organism: Scilla litardierei; assembly: GCA_030789695.1. NCBI lineage: Eukaryota > Viridiplantae > Streptophyta > Magnoliopsida > Asparagales > Asparagaceae > Scilla > Scilla litardierei. The sequence goes on from CM061133.1 coordinate 151,955,975, forward strand.
TCGAAGGAAGAAGCTAGAAAATCACGACGAAACGATCGAAAGTGAAAGCTATGGCGACGAAAACCACACATCCAAGGAGAAAATCCACCAAGCATATATTTTAATATAGATAATCCAATTACACGAAAACCAGTCGTTACATTGCTGCTATAGCTGCGTGTGCTTATTCGTGGGTTGCACGAATTATTTTTATAAGCCTATTCACCCCCCTCTAGGCTAGGATCCAGATCCAACAGATTCCCCCCAAGGCTAAGAATCCTCACAAGAAGGTGGCTCTTGAGAAGAAGGAAGCTCCCTCGAGATTTTCTCTAAAGGAGGAGCCTGAGCTTGCTCCAAAGCCTGACCTTGCTCATAGGCTGCCATCGAAATAATGGCGTCACCCGAATCAGAAGAATCTGAATCGGAATTGATGAGTCGCCTTCTTGGTTTCTTCTTCTTAGTCTCGACCCTCTCAATTTCGACCATGTGTTGCTGCTTCTTTCTCTTCAACGGTTGGGTCGATCGTAGAGCTTCCTAAATCACCAAGGGTGAACCCTTGATAACTTCAGTAGCCACATCCTTCGAAAGACTCGTTGGAGAGGAAGGCACATCACTTTCAGCTTCTCAAATTGAAGCCTTGAGCACCTCTCGCACGCCTGGTTCAGCTTGGTATTCTAGTCCGACCATACCTGTGGAGAAGGGAAATCAAATCCAAGAAGAAGAAAGACAGAGTAAAAGCAAGCAAAAGATTCAACCTTTGGTCCATACGGTCATGGGTAACATCTTTTCATTGTGCAAGCAAGATTGGTTGGATTAGCATGGTCTGATGAAAGCCATTTTGTTGATTTTTTTCTCCTCAGGCAACTCCAATAGAAGATCAGCAGCCTTCGTTCCTTCCTCTGAAAGAGCTTTGTCTTCATCCATCGAGAGTTCGGGATTCCCCCATTCAGTGACAAAACTTGCTTCATCAGGAAGCACCACAAAGACGAATTGATTTTTCCATCCTGGATTAGAGTTGGGGAGATCCTTAAACAATTTTCTATCTCAGCGAGCAGTAGTCACGAACCAGCCCAGGAACAGTGGAGGGAGTACTTTAAAGAAGAAATTAAATAACTCCATGGATGGTTCAACGTCGTTCGATACGCATAGCGTGATGAAAATGACCAAGATGCCAACGACATTTAGCATTAGTTAGCAAAGGGAAAGGCCCAATGTGCTCAGCCAACATAGCATAAAGTGTGAATGGGAAATCGAAGCCCGAGATGAAAAGATCTCACATAGACTCCCACTTTGCAATTTCCAGGGAAATGAACCATCTCCTCCGCACGTGACCGCTGAATCTGGTAAATACCCCTCACATATCTCCTTTGCAAGCCAGAAACTTGGGTCACTTGAGAAGCTTGGCCAGAGACTATGTCAGGTACAATGGTTTTCCCTTTCCCCTTTTTAGGTACGAAAGCCGAGGCTTTAGCAGAGACATGAAGGGAGGAGGAAGCCATGATTGGAGGTTAAGATTCAATTCAAGAAAGATTGGAACGATTAAGTTTTCCCCTTTCTAAGCTATCTTATCGAGGTGAAACAACAATCAAAGTGAATCATATCATACAAGGACACGGTCGATGATCAAAGCATCCCAGTATCTCAGATTTCGAATCGACTCAGCATCTAAATCAGGAGGATGGAAGTTTTGGTTCGACTGTCGTACCCCATTAATGAGACATCACGTCACTTGACCCCAACAGGCAGATCATCTGAGCTCAAGTGACGGGGGCCATTGTTAAATCCATAGGCCGGCACTCGAGGACAAGATTACATTATCATTGAAAAGGCCTACTGAGACAGCATCTGGGCCTAATAGGCCCACGATGGATTCTAAATGTTTTACCCAGTCAAAGCCTGCATGCCATTTGCTGGTTGAATTTCCGTTGCTTAATGAGGTAACCGATAATGGGCTCATAAATCGTGGGAGGCATGGACAACAGTTACCCCTATTGATGAGAGAAGATCGTGCCATCATAATGGATGACCATTATTCCCCCAACGTCACTGAAGAGACATTCTAGTCTATAAATACAAAGAATATAAACAGAAGAAGGACAGATTCCATAGGTACAAACCCCTATGTACTCTGATAACTTATCTCTTTCCACTCACATATTTCTTCCTCCAAACGCTTGTGGTGACTGACTCGGGATGAATCCCCTTGGATCGATCTCGACAGCCCCAAGCCTTCATCTTACGTCCATTCTAACTTAAGAATCGGAGGGGCTTTGGGTCGAAACCCAGATCTGACTCACCTGACATTCATTTGTGGTACATGAAGATCAGTGCTCGACCCAGCAAATCAGTCGAAGAATCGTTGCAATCGATCTTTGTTCGAGGCTCGACCCAATAGTAAGGTCGAACGGTCGTCAAGCTCGACCGCGAGATCGATCGAGTTTCCCCAATGCTCTTAGACCAACTTTCGTCGATCTCGATTCTACCAACTGAGGGTCCCACTTTAAGTAGCTGACAAGGCTCCATCTCGAAAAAGGAGTCCACATCAGCCTAAATCACCGTTGATTCCAATTTGGTCTTTAACAAATGGTTTTTGACAGTTTCTTGTCCAATGGATACTTAAGCAACATAGTTTTGGTGAAGGGACAGAACTGCATGGTAGCTGTCACTAACAAGCCCAGTTTTAGTTGGAAGAGAATTCAGTCTCATACCCACAAGATAATTACGATTTTGAAATATACAGTCTTCACTTGTAGCTATCATCACTATCATATTTGTGACATGATCGTAGAGTAGGATCAGTCCCTACTGAAGTTGGAATCAGGCTGTTAAAGTCTCACATCGATGATGGATCATCATGGAAATTGAATGAATAAAATTAATGTATATGTGATATTCATGAATGATCACGAGGAGATGTGATCAATTGATTTGAGAGGCTCTCAATAAAGAGTTATGAAACAAGAAATAATTGTAAGGAGTTACAATTATTTCATCCAAGAAGAAAATCTAGAAAACTCTTTAAAACATGCCCTATTATACATTGGTGACGAGGTGTCATCACCTGTAAGGTGGCTGGACCATCGCCGATAGCGATTGTCAAGCCAGGTCGGCAGGCCAGACTGCACCTTGGCTGCGGCTAGCCTGCAGTGCTAGCCGATCACTAGCTGGCCGCGACCGTAGGCTATGGTTGTGGCAATAGTTAGGCCCCACCTAGCTATACACAACAAGACCAATTTGGAAAGGGGCTGGGTTTATTTGCGATTGCGAATTTAATCCAATTAGTTCGATCCAAAACCAATACAAATTCAAAGAGTTTGTCTAGAATTAGATATCGCAAGAGCTGTAGGATTTCTAATAGTTTAAATCTTTTAATTCCACCTTATTTTTAGATAAGAATTAGATTCAAATCTAGAATCTAACTAGGATTAAAAGAGTTAACAAATTAGCTTTCTTAAATGAACATGTTTAGAGATAGAGTTGGGTTCCAACTCAAATTTTGAATGGAATTTGGATTTGGAGTATCCAAGCACTATATAAAGGGATCGTCTTCACCACTAATTCCAACAAACAAGAGATCAAATATCTTTGCATCATAGATCTCTTGAGAGAGAAAAATTCAAGTCTTTTAAAGGAAGAATTTTTCTCCTAAAAGTAAAAGTTTTTCCTTCTCCTCCTAACTTGCATTAGCAACGCGTAGGGGACTTGGTTCGATTTCTTGGAGGGCTCGTGGATTGTCAAGGGGATACATCATCAAGGTGAATCATCTATCATGCATGGTTGGTGAAAGATCTTAGGGTCTTCATCGAAAGAGATCAGGATTTGTGGGTATCATGAAAGTATATCTGTGCAAAAGTGAGTTTTTATTTTTAACATTTAAATTCGTGTTTTTGCAGTTGATTTTGGCTTTTATTGCTAGTTTGTAAAACATTTCGATTTTTCCACGTTTCTACATTTTCTAATTAGAGTAGGACCCTGCCAATTTTGCCTTACAAATGGGTCCTTGAGGGATGGGAATAGAATTTGCGTGCACTATGGTGAAATCAGAGAAGAGCTATTTAAGGTAGCCCACAATTCTCCTTAATCTATTCATCCTGGTGGCACTAGGATGTGCGAGGATCTTTGTCAAAATTTCTGGTGGCATGGCATAAAGCGGTGTATAACTTGAAGCATGGCCAAGTGCTTAGTATGCCAACAAGTGAATGTTAAGGATCATCACATAGCATGCCTACTTTAACCTTTGCCCATTCCTAAATGGAAGTGGTAATACATCACCGTGGACTTCGTTATAAAACTACCTTAAAGTTCGAAACAAAATGATGCCACTTCAGTTATTGTTGATAGATTAACCAAATCAGTACTTTTTATTCTGTTTTGAATTGGACAACTTATCAAATTTCTTGCAAAGAACTACATGAGAGATTATGAGACTGCATGGAGTGTTGATGTCCTTTATCTCTGATCAAAACACTTGATTCACTTCACATGTTTGAAAAAGTCTCCAATCAACTCATGGGTATTGGACTCGGCTTTAGTACTGCATATCTCCCGCAAATGGATGTGCAATCAGAGCACACCATCTTGATACTGAAAGACATGTTGATAGGTTGTATGATGAACCTCAAAGACTCATGGAAAAATCACTTACACTTAGTAGAGTATATATACAATAATAGCTACCAATCCAGTATCGACGTGGCATTTTTAAGGTGCTTTATAGAAGGAAATCCAGTTCTCCGTTGAGTTGGGATGATATTTGTGATTAAGAACTGTTAGGCCATGAGATGATCATGGAATCATTAGACGTGGTGCGCACTATCAGGGACAAACTTCGTATTGTGCAAAACCGATATAAGCATTGGGCGAACACAAAGAGCTGTGATTTTAAAATTCAAGAAGGAGATCATGTGTTCCTGAAGATATCACCCAATAAAGGATTGATACATTTTGATAGAAGAGGAAAGCTTAGTCTAAAATTTATTGGACCTTTTGACATATTGGAACGAGTCAAAGAAGCGGCATGTCGCCAAGCGTTATCACCTTCATTGGAGAAAGTACATGATGTGTTGTTTGTCTTTCAATTATGTTAGTATGTGAGTGATCCTAAGCATGGAGTGGATTAATCGGAGATTTCAATATGACAAGATCTGGCATATGAGCAACAGCCGGTAGAGTTCCTAGATCGAGGATTGAAGACTCTTACAAATAAGATTGTCAATCTAGTGAGGGTAATGTGACTTTACGACTCACCGAGGGAATCTATCTTGAAACGGGAAGATGAAATGCGTAAACGCTATTCTTACTTGTTTACTACATCTTAGTTCTGAAAATACTGATGACAGAATTTTTTTAAAGGATGGTATGATATGCCAGTTTGAACCTATCAATATATATGTTATAGTGTAAATATTATTAAAACAATTTTAAATGATTTTTAAATATTTTTCTACAAATTTTAACTAATTTTTTGAGGTCAACACAACTCAAAACACGCAACCCAAAATATATTAACAACTTTAGTCTCAAAACATGTTATTTTGTGGTCCAAAAATTTAACAAAAAACATTTTCATTAGTTTTCTAACTTTTGAAATTTATGGTAATTTTTTAAAAAATTCATAAACATTTTTCAAAGTGGAAACTTGCTAAAATAAAAATAAATAAATAAATAATAAAACCCCAAAACCACCATAATCATGTTTTCGTTGCCTGTTTTAGTGGTCAACACTCCCATTAGCACTTAATTAACCAACCTTACTTAATTATTTAATTCAGTAAATTAAATTATTAATCAATATTTTATTAATAACTTTAACCTATAAATATATCCCCTAATTTCCCTCTCTCAAACATGCCGTCTCTCTCTCCCCCCCTCTCACTCTCCCTCTCACACGCACCGCACCACTGCCGCCCCTCTACGACGACCCAACTATGACCACATCCCCTCTCCGGCTACCCGATCATGCCGCCACCACCACCTCACCACCATCATCAGCTCTATATCTCTCTTTAAAACACAATGTTTCATCTGTTCCTTATTTTATCTTCAACGGCACCCACCGTTATATAACCATCGTTGTCCTACCACCGCCACCAAGCCCTGCTTCCCTCTTCCATCTCATTCTCTCAGCCCCTTTCACGACAAAATACAGAAAAATTCTATATATTGTTGGGGCATCCAACTGTCTCGTGCGTCAAGCTTAGGCAAATATTGTACCAGTAATTTAATTTTTTTGTTTTTATTTATTTTTAATTTAGTAAAATAATACTTTTTATCACAAATGATGAAACTAGAAATACAAACATATGATGTGATTCTACTAGTAAATAGGAATGTTTTGGTATCTTGTGTATCAGAATCCGACATGCAAATTACTAAATATTAATTTAAAATCCTAATTTTATTTATCAATAATTCAATTTTAAATGAGCAAGTTAGTTATTAATTGCTAAAATTACCAATTAGTCATAGAAAATTTTATCATACTTGAATAAATTTATATTCTACTAAAATATTTGTTGTTAAAAATTTTAAATTAATTCTTATATAATTTTGACGGATTAAAGTAATAATTATGAACACATTAGACATCATGACTAAGTTTGTTAACTCGCTATTTATTATGAAACTGCATGGAACTGGTTTACATGATTTATTGGACTATATGGACATGTCTAGACATATATGCTATCATGGTTGAGAAAGTAATTTTAAATTTTGCTTTTCATATTGGTATCTACGATAGGCGTAATTTGATAGGTTACTTAATTAAGAAACATGATATGGTGTTTCAATCACAGAAAGCATCCATATCACATTAGAGCAGGCATGTCCAAATGATTATGTAAATTTTCTATCAAATTAAATATTCATGACATACTTTTTCCAATTATATCCACTCTATTACGTTTTTAAAAATTATCCTTAGGACTTAGCATATATTCGTTGACCTAAAACTTGAGTTAACACGTGTGACTGTGGTAGTCTATTATCATAGAAGTTACGGGAGTGATTGGGTCCACCAATATTGATTGCCCTCCAATCACACACAGTGTAAGTAGGTGCTAACCGTCACCCGAAACATGGAGGTGGCATATTGGTGCCACGAAGAACTTACGTGGTGGGGTGCATGTGAGTTACATATTGTGCCCCCAAGCATAGACTTGTCACAAGATTAGGGTGACTAGCTTAGTAATGTTTGTAAATGACTCTTGTAAATTCCATGACATACTTACTGATCAATAGTAATTTTAAAATTGACACCCGCTAGACCTGGTTATTGCTACATATTTGTGGTAGCTAGAAAATGTTTATAATTGCATATTACCTTTTATATTGCAATCATTCATAGTTATATCGTATCCTTTTCACATAATTGATATTGTATTTGCTTTTACATTTATATGGTGTATCGCATGCGCGTGTATTCCTAAGCTGAAAATACTTGATGAGCGACTCTAGCTGATATGTATTTCCTTGTATATTGTCTTGTGAAATGTTTGTCAGGTTTCAGGGGTAATTCTCCCAAACAGACTATATCGGGAGTTGACCCAGTGGCACATGATTATATCAATCGTAATTGTTTGTAGCGAATATATTTTCTTATCACATTTTATGTAACATGTCGTAATAGCCACGTTAGGCCTAATGTTGTATACTTCATTTTGTGACGATGAGACTATAATAAAAATTCTCTATGTTGTATTTAAGTATGCCGACAAGGAACTGAAAGTTACTACATACGCTTAATGTATTTAAACCAAGGAGGAATGAACATCCAAAAAAAGTACTCACTCCTTAATTTAAGCACATTGTGGGCACGCTAGCGTTCTCGCTCCCAAGAAGAATGGAAAGCATGACGTGGCAAGGATATACGCCCAAACATCACATATGTTGCTTAGGGGTATCAGCCCAAGCTCCATATATGGTGCTTGGGCCCAAAAGTTCAAGTGCATTAGTTTTTCAAATTTTGAATAAATTTTGTTATGTTTCAAGTTTTTTTTGAGTTTAATTGAGTTTTAATATTTTTTTATTGAATTAAACTTGTTGGTTTAATTGACTTTATTGTAATTTTTAGGTTTAATTTCAAGAGAAGGAGATGGAGGAGGATTGTAATGAGGAATTGGAGGTGGAGGCATTGGTGGAGAAATGGAGGATGGAGAGACGGGTTGAGGCATTGTGGGGGAGGAGTAGGAGGCGGCGGATGTAGTGGTGGTGGTAGGCGGAGGAATAGAGGGATAATGCAGGAATATTTGAAAGAAATCTTATGAGTTTGGTAATTTTTAAAATAAGTGTATACGATCATGGATGTCATCTCTTCGACAAGTTACTATAAGCACATACCTAATTGCTACTTAAACAGATCACTTATTTACAAGTTTGCCATTCAAAATTTACAGACGTGTCATTAAGCTTTTTATTTTTTCTTTTTCTTTTTAACTCTTCAACTTCATTCAAAATTTACAGATGTGACAACTTCATTCCCTTCTTCCCTCGCCCATCGTCGCCACCGTCGCTCCTGCCTCCGTAAGATAGGGAGGCTGAAGCGACAGCAGTGGCGGCAGACGAGGAGAGGGGGAAATGAAGGGGGCTGAAGAGGAGTGAGAGGGCGGTGGTTGTGGTGGCTATGATGGCAGATGAGTGGAGCGGAAGGGAGGAAGAGGTGGGAGTTAGGGGGATGCGGTGGCGGGAGCGGTGGTGATTGTGTTGGATCAAGAGGATGGAGGGAGGTGGCTGCGCATGGGTGAGGGTGGTGTTGGGGGTGCCGTGTTGATGCGGTGGCGGGGAAGTGTGGGAGGAGGATGAAGAGAAGATATGTAATATGAGGATATGGTGTTGTGTGTAAAGTAAAGGATGATTTTAAATTTATTTTGGATGCGTGAGTAAAGTGGTCTGTGCGAAGAGCAATTTACAATTAGGCATGTGCGAAGAGCAACGCCCATTCGGCAAAAATGTGTAATATGAAGTCATAAACACTAGGGAGAAAATTGGGTAAATGCCATCGGTCAACCATGAGTTTTAATTTTTACCACCAACTTTAAAAAGTTTGCGAGAATAACACCCCGACTAAAAAAGAGAAGAAAATACACCCGTTCGTTCTCAAACATTAAAACCCAACAAAATTAAATACCCCCGTTCGCCGAACTCCGACCACCCCGCTTCGCCGTACTCCGACCACCCCACAACTACGGCAACGCCTCGCCGTACTCCGACAAAACCCTATGAGCAAATATAACCCAATTTGCGCCAATTTGCGCCAATATGCGCCAATATACGCCAATATACGTCACGTATATTGGCGCATATTGGCGCAAATTGGGTTATATTGGCTCATAGGGCTTTGTCGGAGTACGACGAGGCTTTGCCGTAGATGCGGGGTGGTCGGAGTTTGGCGTCAACGTAGATGCGGGGTGCTTTCGGCGTTGGGTTCCGACCACACCACTTCGCCGTACTCCGACCACCCCGCATCTACGGCAAAGCCTCGCCGTACTCCGACAAAGCCCTATGAGCCAATATAACCCAATATGCGCCAATATGCGCAAATATACGTCACGTATATTGGCGCAAATTGGCGCAAATTGGGTTATATTGGCTCATAGGGCTTTGTCGGAGTACGACGAGGCTTTGCCGTAGATGCGGGGTGGTCGGAGTTTGGCGTCGACGTAGATGCGGGGTGCTTTCGGCGTTGGGTTCCGACCACCCCACTTCGCCGTACTCCGACCACCCCGCATCTACGGCAAAGCCTCGCCGTACTCCGACAAAGCCCTATGAGCCAATATAGCCCAATATGCGCCAATATGCGCCAATATCACGTATATTGGCGTATATTGGCGCAAATTGGCGCAAATTGGGTTATATTGGCTCATAGGGCTTTGTCGGAGTACGTCAAGGTGTTGCCGTAGTTGTGGGGTGGTCGGAGTACGGCGAAGCGGGGTGGTCGGAGTTCGGCGTCGACGTAGATGGGTGTGCTGTCGGCGTTGGGTTGTGGGTTGGCGGTGATGAGCGGTGTCGAGGCTGTCGAGGGGAGTTGGAGGCGGTGCGAGGCGCTGGGCTTCACTCGCCGGAGGGAGAACGTCGTCGGCTGCAATTGTTTTCGCAGGTGGATTTAATTTTGTTGGGTTTTAATGTTTGGGAACGAAGTGAGTATTTTGGTCTCTTTTTTAAGGGGATGGTATTCTAGCAAACTTTTTTTAAATAGGATGGTAAAAATTAAAAGTGACGGTTGACCGATGTTATTTTGAGAAAATTGGCTAAATGCCACCGGTCAAAGGTGGGTTTTAATTTTTACCACTAAGTTTAAAAACTTGGCTAGAATAACACCCTAACGAAAAAAGAGACGAAAATACCCCTTCGTTCCCAAACACTAAAACCCAACAAAATCAAATCTCCTTGCGAAAACAAGTGCAGCGGACGACGTTCTCCCTCCGACGAGCGAATCCCAGCACCTCGCACCGCCTCGAACTCCCCTCGACATCCTCGACACCGCTCATCACCGCCATCCCACAACCTAACGCCGACAACACCCCGCATATACGTCTACGTCGACGCCGAACTCCGACCACACCGCTTCGCCGTACTCCGACCACCCCGAATCTACGGTAAGGCCTCGCCGTACTCCGACAAAGCCCTATGAGCCAATTTGCGCCAATTTGCGCCAATATACGCCAATATACGTCACGATACGTGACGTATATTGGCGTATATTGGCGCATATTGGCGCAAATTGGCTCATAGGGCTTTGTCGGAGTACGGCGAGGCCTTGCCGTAGATTCGGGGTGGTCGGAGTACGGCTAAGTTTGTTTTGCTGATGAACTTTTCAATGATTGGCCCCTAAGGTATGTTTTGAACCATTGGCTAGGTGTCAATATACCGATGCAAACAGGAAAACAGGGATATGTGGATCACCAGTTCAAGCAAACAAGGCATGGTGAGAGGTGAACATTGATGTTTATTGAACAGAAGACTGCTGACATAGGGCTTGCCTTTCACGAGTTTGCCGAGGGACAAGAAAGGCTTGCCAAGGATATGGCGGATGCATGGCAAAGTCTCCTACCTATGCTTGAAGCTTGTTCTCCTTGCTCATAGAACCCATCGTTGCATAGATTGCAAACATTGTGGCTGTATACATTCGTGAACAGAGAGAATTCATCCGGGTTATTGTAATTTGGAGAGAGAAACATTAGAGTTCCCAATAAGCGTTGGAATGTGGCAATCATGTACATGGGAATAATTTTCCGTTTGTTGTTTCCTTGCTAAAGAAATGTACTTAGTAAGTTGTGAATGTACGAGGAAGTCCAAAGTATGTTTTCAGCCCAAATTTTAACACTTTTTTCTATTTGTATATTATGTTATTAAAAACAAAGAAATATTCTCTGCTTTCTGAGCTTTGAACGGTTTGTGAAGGACCTCGCATCTACTTGACGCCGAACTCCGACCATCCGTTTCGCCGTACTCCAACCACCCCACAACTACGGCAACGCCTCGCCGTACTCCGACAAAGCCCTATGAGCCAATATAAGCCAATTTACGCCAATTTGCGCCAATATGCGCCAATATACGCCAATATACGTGACGTATATTGGCGTATATTGGCGCATATTGGCGCAAATTGGCGCAAATTGGCTTATATTGGCTCATAGGGCTTTGTCGGAGTACGGCGAGGCGTTGCCGTAGTTGTGGGGTGGTCGCAGTACGGCGAAACGGCGTGGTCGGAACCCAACGCCGAAAGCACCTCGCATCTACTTCGACGACGAACTCCGACCACCCGCTTCGCCGTACTCCGACCACCCCACAACTACGGAAACGCCTCGCCGTACTCCGACAAATCCCTATGAGCCAATATAAGCCAATTTGCGTCAATTTGCGCCAATATGCGCCAATATACGCCAATATACGTCACGTATATTGGCGTATATTGGCGCATATTGACGCAAATTGGCTCATAGGGCTTTGTCGGAGTACGGCGAGATGTTGCCGTAGTTGTGGGGTTCTCGAAGTACGGTGAAGCGTGGTGGTCGGAGTTCGTCGTCGACGTAGATGGGGGTGCTTTCGGCGTTGGGTTGTTGGTTGGCGGTGATGAGCGGTGTCGAGGCTGTCAAGGGGAGTTCGAGGCGGTGCGAGGTGCTGGGCTTCGCTTGCCGGAGGGAGAACGTCGTCCGCTGCAATTGTTTCCGTCGGCCGCTGCAATTTTGTTGAGTTTTAATGTTTGGGAACGAATGAGGGTATTTTAGTCTCTTTTTTAAGCGGGGTGGTATTTCAGCAAACTTTTTAAAATGTGTGGTAGATATTAAAACGTAGGGTTGACCGATGATATTTAGCCTATTTTCTCTGTTATTTTGCCAATTTTCTCAACACTAAGGTACCCAAAAAAAAAAGTCATCAACACTCTCTTCGTCGTTCAGTTTCTGCCTTCGATTTGTTCGCGCGAAAAGCCATGAGAGCTCGTCTCGTCGTTTTCCCGATCAAAGGAAGAAATTGGCGCCTTACTCGATCTCTCTACTCCTTCTCTGGTTCTCAATCCTCTTCGTATTCATCTCCAAATAATGAAGATTTCACCGCCAATGGCTCAAGCGAGGAAAATGTGGAAACGATCCGCGATTTCGTAGCAAATAAGGTTGTATATTGTAAACTTAACGGAGTTTGAATTTCTTGTTTCTTTCAAATTTTGATGTTATGTTGGTTTCAGATCCGCTGCCGCCGTCTGCAAAGCCCTAAACCCTTCGATCCCTATGCCTCATCGCAAACCCGAGCGAAAGCCCTTAACTTCTTATCCAGAAACCCTAGGTTCGGATCGCTGATGCGTTGCCGGACTTTGGACGGATTCGGGTACAACCTCTCGCTAGCTTCGTTCTCCAGCTTGTCGTCGGGATCTGTGAAGGACGAGAAAGAAGAACAGAGATCACAGTGTACTTGGATCAATCGGTATTTGCCGGCAGCGGTGCGGCCCTACGCTCTCCTTGCGAGGTTGGATAAGCCGATTGGGACTTGGTTGCTCGCTTGGCCTTGCTTTTGGTAATTGATTTATTCCTTTCAATTTTTTATTAAAAAAGTACTTTGGTGAAATTCGGTTATTCGTGTTAGTTTTAGTGACTTAATTCAACGTTAGAAAAATCCAGTGATAATAGATTGTTATGAACTCGAAAACATACAGTCGAACCGAGCAATATGATTACGGTTATCTAAACGTTAATGTTGTAGACCTCGTCTCAGTCCAGGACACTCCGTCTTCATATGTAGTGGTGGCTATAGTCATTTTGTCGAGCACTTTGTTCTATTTCATTGAACACAGATTTTCTTGTGCAATATTGTATTGCCGTCAGGGTTTATATGCTAGTATGTTAAAGCCAAACCAAATAACCGTTCGCCAAGTCAGCTGCCACATTAACATAATGGCTAGCTTGATTATGTGACCGTTGACACTGGGTTTCTTCATATAAATAGGCAGAGTGAACTGACGGCTGATGCCTAGAATCTTGTTGAGCCTGAATCAGACTTGCGAAACCTGGATCAGACTGTCAAAACAAGTATTCACGTAACAGAGAGCCTGTAAATTGTTTCGCCGGGCCGGCCTCCTCCTCCGGTATCTGAAAGAGAAAGGAAAAGACGTCGAGGACCATGTGGCGACCCTCCTGGATCGGTGGGGGAGCCCATCGAATATCCTCTGATGCCTAAGTCAGGCGATGACGGAGGAAAGGAGGTGATGAATATTAGATAGCATGTGGGATGTGTAGATGTGTGTGAGTTTAGCCTGTATGTCTCAAGTTTAAGGTGTTTAGCATACCCGTTTCGAGATGTGAGATCATAGATTCCCATGACAGAGATGATCCGCTACTTATGTAGAGTCTAGAAGAGGTTATGCCACGTCATGCAGTTATGAGAATCGCGGATCCTTAGGCATAACTGACTCCTGCTAATAAGAAGAGTAAGTCGATAAGGCAGAAGTAGTGGCCGTGTCTGCAGATAAGACATGCCGTTATTGACATGTTGTGCGGAGATTGAATACTGTTGCCAACGGTTTGGAGAGAGAGCGGCACGCCTGCCTGGGATCGTGCCGCGTGGATGGAGCGGGCTGACCCTGCCAAGCGAGTGGATGCTTGGGCCTACGTGGCTGAAGAAGCCAACCTCGGGTAATGAGGTCGTTCTAAGGAGCTGTGCCGTTAAGAAGATGACCTCGAAGAGATCGTCCTCGTGGGGCTGTTGGAGGAGTTAATCCCAAGAAGACTGTCCCTATAGAGTAACTTCTGAGGGAGCCGACTTTGCGAAGGCCGTTCCTGTAGAGCATAGCTGTTAAGGGAGTGGGGTCTTAACTGTTGAAGTCTGCTGGCAAGAAGCCGACCTCGGGTAGCAACGCTATCCTTGTAGACGGCCTCTTGTCTAGGATTCAACCTCTTGGAGTCCGTTCTGTAGAGATGAGTTGCTGAATGGACTGACCTCGAGATATCGAGGTCGTCCTGGAAGAGCTGAGAAAGCCGATCTTAATGAGGTCGTCTCTGCAAGGCTGTGTTGAGGCCAGGTCAGGTCGGCCTCTTAAGCCAACGGAGGTTTTCAACGGCAAGATAGCTTGCGGTGGTCCCATCTGTCGAATTTGACTGGGCTCCGCTGTTGGTGGGTTCAATCAAAAACATTATCTACAATGGTCCCTCGTCTTCTGGCTCGACACTGTCGACCTGAGCTGTAACCATGAGGTCGGGAGTGGAGAGGCGAGATGAGACCAAGAGAGAAGCTGATGCCAACACCGTCAGGTCGGTCTGACTCGCTTCGGAAATAAGAGTCCATGGTGCGTGGCAACGCTGGGGTGGAAGTGTACTTATGATGACGCGTTGACGCCATTTGGGAGTTGAAGGGATGTATCATCACTTGGGACTCAAAGAGGCTGGCTCGGGCCTTGAGTAACGGTTGATGTGGCGATGTCCGATTCGTCGACGTATCGTGCGGAAGATGGCTAGTCGTGGGGAATTTGGACGACCACGAATGTTTCTTGTCGGTTCTCATCCGAAGTAGTGTAAAAGGTGGAAGAAGGCATCTGTTATCTGTTCTTGCCCTTTTGCTTCCTTGTCTTCTTCTTTGCTTTCCTCTGCGACGAGACCATGTCTAAATATACCAATTGCACCACCTCCTAGGCCACGCCTTCTGAGCCCTAGCGTTGTCGTCATCGGAGAGAGTGTCGTCTCCAGTGGAGACCTCCCCGAGTGAAGAGAGTGACCATCCCCATGGGGAGATGTGAGAAAATGAAGAGCGGTCTGGGCTCGAAGGACCGGATAAGGTTGCTTCATCGACAAGGAGTCTGTGGCCCCGCCGTGATGATACTTGGGCTTGCGGTCTGCCCCTCATTGACCTGTCAATTAAGGCTGAGTCGTAGCCCCCGGGTGATCCATACCGATTCAGACGACGAGAGCGAATCCCACTATCACGTCTTGGCAGAGCGCCTGCGGAATGGAAAAGGAAGGGCAGATGAAGGGACGTTTGCTGAGCCGCCGCAGAAGAGGAGCAGAGTGGCGGCCTCCGTACAGGCATCAGGTCCACCACACATTAAGGCGACACAAGCACATACCTCCCAGCCTGGCGGGGGCCCAAGGTCTGGAAAGCGGGGAGGTGAACCAGGAGATGCCGCCCAGGCGCGAGTTCATGGTGTTGCCGAGCTCCTTGGTATATGGTCGCTCGATTACATGCTGAGGGAAACCAAGAGAGCGGCCATCGGTTGTCCCGAGCCAGAGATTGACGGATTTTCATAGGCACTCTAGCGGATAAGCCTGGTATGCTCCATTGTTGTAGTTTGTTTTTGCACTTTGGAACAATTCTAATTTTTCTCCTTTTGCACAAGGTCAAGCGAAGCAGTGTCGCTATTTTCACAGCTTCTGTCATTGTAGGTACCGGGTCCAATCTTTAGTGGAGGAGAATGTCTGAGTTCAGGAGCTGGTCCGCCTGAACGACGAGGAGCTTGTGGAGGTGAGGGCTCGGCTGTAGCAAGCCAAGATGGAAAGAGGAGCTGGAGAGGGAAGATGCTTAGGAGGCAAGGACACGTCACACTGCAGCTGTCGGGACTTCTGCTAATGCCCCCGAGGGCAGAGATGCCCCTGGCAAGGATGAACCCGCTCCAGGGAGAAATGTATAGTTTTCTGTTTTCTGCTTTTGCTTTTGTGCACCGTGTGGAACGGTAGAAAACTGCTTGTAATTTTTTTTGAAATGAATGAAAGTTTCTGTCGTTTGCCCAACTGTTGAAAAAGTCTGATTGTTGGACTTGCTCCGGTTGTTGACATTGTTTTGTCTGTGTTTTGTCTCGTGTGCCAGTTTCTAGCTCGGGAGACTAAGACTGGAGCCGCCCGCCTTGTGCGCGGTGTACCAGTACTGGGCACCTTAGTTTGCTAAGCGAGAGATTTGCCGCTTCGAACTCTTTCGCTTAGTGATATACTTGGTTTAGGGCTTTCTAGTTAGGTTAGATGGGTAGCTGGACCCAAGGGCAACGATGCACGCACATGAACTTTTGAGGAAGGTACCAGCAGGGCCACATCCTGAGCTGATGGCGTGGTGGTAGGAGATATCACGATCTCGCACCAACTGCTAATACATGGTTCCTCGCCATGAATGGCCATGACAAGTTTCTGTCGGGCTGAAAACTTCATCTGATGCCCGAAAAAATTAGACATGTTAGATGACAAAGGGGCAGTGTTGACAATGCTGGGACACCGAGGTCAAACTAGCGGTGGCCCCAGCCTAAGCTGTGTGTTAGGCTCAGCATAACTGGGGTTGAGTGCTGTTTGACAATGCTGGGACACTGAGGTTGGACAAGCGGTGGCCCCAACCTGAGCTGGGGGATAGGCTCAGCACTACCGTGGTCGAGTGCTGTTTGATAATCTAGACGTGGTATGACCGTGAGGTCGGATGTTAGAGGTCAGTGTTGGGACAATGAGTCTCGATAGCGTGCTTTGGACGTGGTATGACTGGAGTTGAGTGCTAGAGGTTGTGTTGGGGGCCCTCGAGGGAGCCTCGCCAGCGAGTCTTGGACGTGGCACGACCTGAATCGAGTGCCAGAGGTTGGCACTGGGGTTCTCGAGGGAGCCTTGTCTACAGAAGTCAGCGTTGGGACCCTGAGATCTCGACAAGAGAGGTTTGCGCGGGGACCATCAAAGAGTTTAACCAGCGGGTGCCCCGGTCTGGGTAAGGCGTTTGAGACTTATCATGGCCAAAGCTGGATGCTAAATAGTGGAGTTTCTCGCCCCACTGGGTCGTAAAGGTCGGACCAGCAGTGCCCCCAGCTTGAGATAGGGGTTTTGTTGAATACAACACTGTTCTAAGAGGAGTGTTGCTTGCTCTACTGGGTCACCAACTGTTGACCAGCGGTGGGCCCAACCTGAGCTGAGGGCTTTGTTGACGGCAACATCGTAGTGCAGAGCACTGAACTGTTGGATGCATCACGTTCTGATACGGACACTGCTTGCTGCTCGCCTTACTGGGACGTTAAGGTCGGACCAGCGTGAGCCCCAGCCTGAATCGGGGGTTTGGACCCCCTACTTCATGCGTAGATCTGCCGCGAGAGCTCGGGAATGAAGCTGCGATGGTCGGCCTTGTCTGCGTTCGATCGAGCCGACTTGTGGAGAATGGAAGGCCAATGTGTCGTAGAGTTGTGATGGGAGTTCGGTCATGCCGACATCCATAGCCATTTTCGGGTATCTACCGCTGAGGTCGTCCTTGTATAGGGTGGCTGCTAAGGCGCCGACCTTAGGTATAACCGCTAGGATCTTTCTCGTAAAGTATAAACCGTTAAGAAGCCGACTGTGAGTGTAACAGCTGAGGTCGTCCCTGTGGATCGTTTAACTATTAGTGATTTAACCGTGGGTGTAACCGCAAAGGTCGTCTTTAAAGAGCGTAGCTCGTGAAGGAGGCGACTGTGGGTGTAACCGCTATGGTCGTTCCTGTAGAGCGTAGCTCATTAAGGAGCGGACTTAGTCCCCAAGAATCTGTGTGGCTTTCTCCTCATACAGTGGTTGAGGTGCCTTGATTGAGATCATTAGTCACATATCCCTCCTTTGAAGGAGATGCTTCAAGGTTGAAACTTGCGATGAGACGTTAGATCTTCTTGATCTTTGTCATTAAGGAGGACGAAGATGGTGTTGGCAAAGATGTTGACGAGATGCTGAAGAAGATGCTGGACCGAGAGCCTATGCGGCGAATGTTGTCACAAGGCACTTCCTCTAGCGCCAGACTATTGATGCCTAAAATCTCACGGAGCCCAATTCAGACTCGCAGAGCCTGGATCAGACTGTCGGAATGAGTATTCACGCAATCGAGAGACCGAGCAGGGTTTCGTCGGGCCGGCCTCCTTCGGTACTTGAAAGAGAAGAAAAGACATCAAAGGACCAGGTGACAAACCCCTCGGCTCAGGTGGCAGACCCCCCGACTATCCTGCAATGCCTAAGTCAGGCAATGGTGGAGGGAAAAATGTGATTGGTGTAAGATAGCCGGTGGGTGTGTAGAGGCGTGAGCTGAGCTTGTATGTCTCGAGTTTAGTCTCGATTTTAGGGTGTTTAGAGTACCCGCTTTGAGTTGTGAGATTAGAGATACCCATGGCGAAGATGTTCAGCTGCTTATGTAAAGTCTAGGAGAGGTTACGTCACATCAGTCAGTTATGAGAATCATGAATCCGAGGCGTTAATGACTCCCGCGGATAAGGCGAGTAATCCAATAAGGCATGGAGTAATAGTAGTGTCTGCTGGTAAGGTAGCCCGTTATTGACACTTGCGGATATTGAACGTTGGTGCCAACGGTTTGGAGAGAGGGCGACCCGCCTGCCCGGGATCGTGAACATGGATGGAGCATGCTGATTTTGACAAGCGAGCGGGTGCTTGGGCGCACGTGGTTGAAAAAGCCGACCTTGGGTATTGATGTCGTTTTGAGGAGCTGTGCCGTTAATGAGACGACTCGCATGGCTGTTGAAGGAGTTGATCCCTAGGAGCTGTCCCTGTGGAGCGTAGCTGCTGAGGGAGCCGACCTCGCGGTGGCCGTCCTTGTGGAACGTTAAAGGTGCGAGGTCTCAATTGTTGAAGTTTGTTGGTAAGGAGCCCGACCTCGGATAGCAAGGTCGTCCTTGTAGAGAATCTCTTGTCTAAGAGTCGACCTCGTGGAGATCGTCCTGTAAAGACGAGCTGCTGAAGGGGCCGACCTTGAGATAGTGAGTTCGGCCTGGAAGAGCTGAAGAAGTTGACTTCGAGGAGGTTGTCTCTACAAGGTTGTGTTGAGGCCATGTCAGGCCGGCCTCTCAAGCTGAAAGAGGTCCCTGATGGCGAGTGTAGCTTGTGACATGTCCCATTTGTTGAATTTGACTGGCGCCACTGTTGATTGGTCCAGTCAAAAACGATAAAAACGATATCTGCAATGACATTGAGATATCCAAAAACTTTCTAGAGCTTTGATATGGAGCAATTTTTTCAATAAATTTTATCCCTAATTTCTCCTCATTCTTATGTGAATCTCCCTTATTTCTCTTTGATTCTTCATTAATTCTTCACATCTTTTCGCTTGAAGCTTGAAGGGTTGCTAGAGTGCTCAATTTGGGAATAAAACCTGCACAAATTTGCAAAATTCTAACGAGAAATTCAAAATAGCTGCTTTTTACAACTAGATAATGTTTTTGTACCTTTAACACTATGCAGTCTCTGAAATTTCCATGCACAACAACGAGATGCAATTAACGGATAGCCCCTCGTTACAAAATTGAGCACTTGGATTTTTCTTTTCTACGATGGACTAAAGTTGGAGAGTGAAGAATAAGAATCTCTAAATGGATTCATTAGTCAAGGTTAGGATTATTAATTGAGCATGGTAGGAATCTAGGTGTTGGTTCATTGATTAGGTTAAGCAAAGTTAGGGTGATTGTGTTTTAGAGATTTGTAATGGAGATCAATCTAAAGAGTTGATCATAGAGGATGTGCATTCCAAGCGACTTCAACCTTCAGATGCAATGAATGCATGTAAAAGTATATGTAAAAGTTTATTTCTACTAGAACATGAAGGGTGGATTTGTGTGTGTTGAGAAAAGTTTGAAATTGTTTGAAGTTGGTATCAATGGATTAATAGGAGGGTGAAAATTGTTGAGGAGTTTTATTGAAAGAATGAAGAGGAGGAAATAGATGAAGGTGACAATTGTTTAGAATTTCGGAGGATAAAACCCAATATTTTAAATATTAGATATAGGATATCAGGATTATATCGGATGAATGATTTTTATATCGGATTCGGATGTCGTGTGATACGTCAGTGATAATATTGGGTGGTGCACATATATGACATTACACATATACAATCTTGAAAACTAAAGAATATTTATAACATTATATATATCACTATGTCGTTAAAATGTCATGAATATGGCCAAATAGTATTAAGGTGAACATGTTTCGTCATGAATATTGAAAATATAAAAAGTTCACATAGCAATAGAAAATGTCATATGAGTTTGAAGTCTTATTTGTGAACTATGACATATGCATCACAAAATACTACAAAGCATTATAGGCTTTTAAGTATTATCCAAAAATATGCAAAATTTTTGTAAGCAATGTCATCAACATCACACATCATTAAAAAATTATATGAGCTAAAACTCTCATTTATATACACTATGCAAGACTATGTGAGCAGTGACAAGTATCATAAATCACTAAAAAATATCATAGTTTCTACTTTTAAAGTAATATGAGCTATGATATAGTTATCATAAGTTGCTACAAAACATTGTAGGAATTTAAAACTCATCCAACAATGTTCGAAATGGTGAGATGTGACAATTTTATCTATCCTCTTCCATTCTTTTTTCTACTTTAGTTCTATTCGTTAAACAACAGTGAAATATACTAGTACATGTTGTGTTATTAATAGCTCCTATTAGTAATAATAGCAATAGTATCTCTTATTGCAGTAGTCTAAGCAATAATAGAAGTAAAAAAGCTAGTGTGGCAAGTAAGAGCAGCAAGCATTAATAGCAATAAAAAAAGAAGAATACGAAGCATCGACAAGGAGGAGGAAGAAACAAACAGCTTCAAATTAGTGTAGCAATAATGACAAAAAGTAAGGCAATTTTAGCAGAAAGAATCAAATCAACATTTAAGATATCAACTTTCTCATGTAACTATTTAAGACAATATAAAATTTAATAATGATAAAAAAAATCCGTTATGATTCATGTCGATATTCTCTCCATCAACAACCATTGCCGATTGTCGATTTGTTATGTATTTATGACCAAGCTTTTCTATCTGTCTCTCCCCCTTTTTTATCATGTCATGAATTAAGACAGAAAAGTTTAGCTAACTTAAGAGAAAAGATTTATAAGTAATTTGAGTTAAAAAATTTAGCCCCTCACGTGTGTGTTTATAAGTAAAAATATAACTACTAACACGGATAGGCCTTATTAGCCAACATGAGTTGAAATGCAAACATCTATTTTTGCTATATCGTATCATTTAGGGGTCTAAATATGTTTTATCGACTGATATATTGGATGTATTGACCGATATTTAAAACAATACTAAAACCATCGATTGTTAGTCACATTTTTGTTACATGGGAACATCTACAACATACTCCAATGCAATGGCAGCGAAGATAGCTTGAACAAAATCAAAACAGGAGTTAGGCCTTACTGGAATATAAGAGACTCCCCATAATCGGAAGCACATGTTCCAAATTTTGGAACAACAATGATTTAATACAATGATACCAATAAAATCGAAATTCTGGATCTTAAGCAGCTTTCTAGAGGCAAGATTTCTACAACCCTTGGACAGCAAGGATATGGTTATTTAATTTCCTGATAATTGCTGAAACCATTGGAACGAGACGAGTAAAGCAATTTATTTAGAAGAATTAAAAGCTATTTAATATATATTTAAAATTCAGTCACTTGGTACGAGAAAAGTTGTAGTCTTGTCGATAAAAGAATTTGTTTACAAGAAGAGGTGCAGTGCATCTTTACTAAATTTAATAATCAGATAATAAACAAAATTATTCACATATTTACATCTTTATAGAACAGTGCAACAATAACTGCCTGTTATCCCATCAAACTCATTCCACTTTCTAGATAAATGTATTTCATTCCAACACAGCATTCAAAGAGCACCATTGTATGTTTCTTTTAGCAATATTGTTTTATGCAAACAATTTTCTTGCATGCAAAGAGATCTATTTTCCTAGTAATTTTGGGTCACCCCTCCACAGTTCTTCCACAAAAGAATGTTAAAGAAGAAGATGAAATTCACAAAGTGAGATTTAGTCATCACTATGTCTAGCTATCAAAAATAAACCTAAAAGTTATTTGGCTATGAGTTCTATGATGTCTCGTTCAGTCTTTTAGACTTTGACAGTTTGGACCTGCACCTAAGGAATTTAGCTAGCATGGGTACTAATGCTCCTTAATTCTATGTTAAACTAGGTCAATCACGTTAGCAGCTTCTCCAGGACATCTTCCTGATATGAAGATGTTAGCATTATTTGGATCTGGGGCTGTGCTTCTCCGAGGGGCTGGTTGCACTGTGAATGACCTTCTTGACAGGGATATCGATGTTAAGGTAATTATTTCTTCATTTGATTTTGTTTGGTTAAAAAAGAAAAGAAAACTAAAGAAAACAAAAGAAAATTTAAAAAAAGAATGTGAGAAAAATAGAAAGGAAACATCAGTTTTTGGTACGTAATCTTCGTTGTCTTTGCAGGTGTACAAGTGTATTAAGTGCTCAAATAAGTCTATTCAGCATTTGATAATTTACTTAATGCCAACTGTTGTTTATCTTTCAAGTTTGTAATTTTAGCACACGTGTTTGTTCATCACAAGTGTATATGCTTTCCTGAAATCTTCCTTGTTACTCCCTACTTAAACTATGCAAACCCACCCCCCTTACCAAAAAGACAAACCAGAAAATAAAACACACCAACGCAGACAAAAACAGACCTTACATGATTATCAAATCTTAATTTATCTGATTGTTGGTATTATATTGCTGTAACAGGTGGAGCGCACCAAATATAGGCCTATTGCTTCTGGCATTTTGACGCCATTTCATGGGCTTAGCTTTCTTGGTTTTCAGCTTATGCTGGGTCTCGGAATCCTTCTTCAACTTAATAACTATAGGTAGGTATTAAACTCATCTTTTAGTTATTCCTCCTTCCTAGAGGTAATAGTTTAGTGTTGTTTTATACCCTCAAAAGGTGTTGGATTGGTCCACCCAAGGTAATACACTAATAATATGGAGGAAGTAGACTGGATCAGCAGGTCTAGTTTGTAATTTATTCTAATGACACTGTATGTAGCACAAATATGCCCTTTGTGAAGCTCTATTGTGATAGACACTTGTAAGACTCCTGTTGCACGTGTTATTTTTAGAATCCTTTGCCAAGTGTCAGCACATCATATCATGTTTGCATGTCTGACCGTGCAATGTTAATTAATACCCGTCTTTTAAGCAAGGCATCTGCTGTTTCTAGGTAGAATTTATTGCTTGTTTCTAAATTTGGCAATGACATGGAAATGTCGACCAATAGGCCAGCTACTTTACGTTTTTATAAACGGTCCTTGATTCATTGATAAAATTTTTCTCACGATGACACTTTTTCTTAGACTACTGATAGGGATTTGGATGCAACTTGGACCTGTGTTTGAGGTTGTCTATAAATATTAATTGTGTACAAATATTTATTTTAGTAGTATAGCATTGTCGTAAAAGCCTACTAAACGCTGCTTAAGCATCCACTTTTGCTTTCCGTCGTTCGGAACATTTTCGCCTTGCTTCACGATTTTGAATTTGTTCTTATTGTATGCATCATCTAAAAATGTCAAATTATTGCATATCAATTCTATAACTCAATATAAGTAATCATCAAAAATAATATTTGTAAAATTTTCTCGTCATTTCTTGCCTTTTTTTCATTTGTTTATTTTTTGTTATGAATTTACACTTTTTTTAAAATCACTTTGTGCTTTTGATGCTTAAGCCCCACTAAAATCCTAAAAGCCTGAGCAATACCTCCACTTTCTGTTTTATGCTTTTTACAACCTTGTAGTATAGGTGCTCATCGGACAATCTGATACTTAAATGCAGGATAAATACCGAAAAGAACAACTGCGAACCGACAAATACAACACTCTTTCATGATGATGTTGAGTGTGGTAGTCTAGAAGAAACTGTCCAATGTACCTTTGGATCAGGAAAAAGACTGCAATAACTCAAGACATGGTGGTAACCTTCAAATGCTCTATAACTCTACACCTTAGTTGGAAAGCCACCAAATCTTTAATGCAACAATAGCATCACTTCCACTGACCATTGTTGATGGCGAAAAAATCATACTTAGTGAGGGAAGTAACCTAAGATTGCATTGTAAAGACCCAGCTTTGCCATTGCATGGGAGTTCAATTGCAAAGAAATTCGGTCTAATAAATTCAAATGAACCTATTTGTCAAAAAACAAGATGTCTTGGTTCCAATTGAACTGGGTTTGATGCAAATGGACATTGGAATGACTCGGTTGAATGTTTAATTATGAAAGGGTCCATCCTTTTCTAATTTGGCTCAATATATAGAAGAAAGGTGGCCCACTTTTCAAATTTGGTTTTATTTCTATGTGGGGTAATGAAAATTTGAATGGTTGAAGCAAGCAATACTAAGTTATGCTTGGACTCTTGTGATATGGCCCAAATTGGATGCATGAACTCTTGTGATATGGACAAAATTGGATGCACAAATGCAATGATGGCCGGGCTAATTAATAAATAAGGGGGTTCTTGTCATGAGTTTTGAAATCTGCAATTGTTGTACATTTGACTTCTATTGAACTCTCACATTATTAACAAAAAAATCTGATGCGGCCCCTCTCATTAATCCCCACATCCGCAAAAATAGCCCTCACCTAATTCCACTTCTCTCACATAATTTAAGTTCCTCTTTGGCGAGATTAAAGAGATTCAGATGAGGAGGTTGCATTGGCTGATTTAAAAAAAAGGAAAGGAGAGAAGAGAGCTCCGAGAGAAAGATGCCGAAAGTGTTCTTTTGACTGTTCAAACCAAACTAAAATCAGGGGGAAAAATCAGAAGATGGGAAATAGTTATGCTATGATCTCTCGGTTCCCATCTCATACATAATGTCATCAGTGAGGTTATACCCAATGCAAGGTAATAAATGAACTCACGTGATTGCGTAGTCAAGTCAACACAATTCTAGGTCTGGGAACACAGATAACACTATAGTCTTAATCACGTTTGCAAGCTTGAAGCGGCGGTGTTATTGTGATGTTACTGCACCGTCTGATCTGGCTCTTTGCCAATACTATAATGTTTCAACGACTGTATATTTTCTTTTTAATTCTAGTGGTGAGGCTCTAATGCATTTAATAACCCTTAAAATTGAATAACGGGATCCATCACCCTCGAAATTTCTTAACGGGTATGACACCCATGAAGATTTGTAATGGTTGCAAAGCCCATGAAATTTCTTTATGCGTCAATTACCTAAGAGCCACAATTTCTCAACAAGTATTGATGTGCCAGAAAATTTTGTATGGGTTCTAATGCCTATGAAATTATGAATTGTCTCTAATGGGTTTAGATGCACATAAATTCTAAATGGGTTCACTTGCACCTATGAGGCCTTAAAGAGTGTTCCTAAAACATGAAATTCATTAATGGTTTTCAACACCAATAAATTAATTCAACAGGTTTAACACCCATTTGAACTGGCAAGGGTTTCAAAATTCATGAAGTTTCCTAATGGGTGTTGCAGAGTCCTTATTGGGTCTGTACGCCTATGATTCCTAAATGGGTCTGGACGACCATCATTTCTAATGGGTCTAGATACCCTAATGAGCAATATATAGTCCTTAGCAGGTCTAGATACCTAAGGCACCTAAATGGGTCTGGAGCTTAAGATAAAGAGGTCTGAATGCCGAAGAAATTCTTGTGTGCATTTAATGATTATGAAGTGTTCCCAGATGAACGGGGCTTCACAATTCCAAAACAAGTTTGAACACAATTTCTAAATAGGTTTGAACACCCATAAGTTATAAACATGCCTAAAAACCCATGAAACAGTGAAAAAAGTCAATGAATTGCATGTGGGTTTGAAACTTGCCACAAAAAATTGGTCAGAGACATATGACTCAATGTGTCTGATTTGTCTTAAGGGATAAAATGTGATCAAATTCTCAAAGAAATAAAAGGTTGTAAATTTGACCTTTGATCAAATGGGCTAAGTTACCCAAGAAGCTAAAACTGGATTAAATTCCTTGAGACATAGGTCATAAATTGACCTATGATCAGGGCCTAAATTGCCCAAGAAATAAAATGGGATTAAATCACCTCCAGAAATTAAAGGATAAAATCGATCATGATCGAATGGGTTTCAATTGTCCAAGAAATAAAATGAGATAAAATTCCCCCAAGAAATAGAGGTAAAAAAGTAGCTATGATCAAATCGGCTTGAATTTCCTAGGAAATAAAACAGGATTAAATTCCAAAAGAAACAAAATGTAGTAAACCGACGTATGATTACATTTAAATTGCTTGAAAATAAAACAAGATTAAAGATTCCCAAAAATAAAAGGTTTCAAATAGACATATGGTAACTTAAATTTCCCAGGAATTAATTGGGATTAAATTCTTAAAAAATTACAAGCCAAAAATCAACTGTGATCAAATGGGTTTCAATTACCTCGTAACTAAAATGGGATAAAATTCCCTAGAAAATTAATGGGTCCCAAATTGACCAATAATCAAATGAGCTTCAATCGACCAAGAACTGAGACATGGTTAATTCCCCTATACATAAAAGGTCCTAAACAGGTGTATGACCAAATGGTTTCAAATTGCATGGGAACTAAAACAAGATTAAGTTCTCTTATAAATTAAAGGTCCTACACCAACCTATGATCAAATGGGTTCAAATTGACCCATGTAATTAGAAAGAATCAGATTCCAAGATAAATAGAAAGGCTCTAAATCCACTTCTGATCAAACAGGCTCAAATTGCATTGGACATGAAAAAGGATCCAGTTTCATGCAATATAGAAAGGTCCTAACAAGACATTTGATTAAACATGCTGAAATTAATGTTAATTGGGCTGTAAAGTTCTAAAACTAGAAAATTTAAAAAGATATCTTAAAGTCCTACCACTAGAACTACAACTCCAAATTTTAAAACGGATTGTGAAGTCCCTAAACTAATATTAAACATGCAGTTAAATTCACATATAAATCGACCACCATCTCACTTAAGTAGAAATTTAAATTCTAAATTCAAATCAGACCTCCATGTCACTAAGCTATAACCTAAAGTATGACCATGACACTAAACTGAAAATTCAAATACTAGACTCTCAATTTGACCATTTTATTAGCAAACTGGATATCTAGGAGAAGTCTGTTACGGCCGGTAATTGGAACATGGGCATTTGGGTAAAATGACATTTAAGGGGTGTTTTGCTATTTAAGGGGGTTGAGCCGGCCCTAATTCTTATGCGAAAATTGAGAAAGTTATTTTATTTATCCCCTTAGATTAATTGTATTAGGATTTGGCTTTTCCCCCTAGGTTAAGAATTATCTTCTAGTCATTAGTTAGCGAGTAGATTTATTGTATTAGGGTTTCTTTTAGTTCTAGATTTGAAATTCCAATAAAAATCCCCTTTTTTATCTTCAAATCCCTAGTGAAACGTATCAATTGGTATCAGAGCCGTCGATCCATGGCGAGCACGCGATCCACGGAGCGGATTGAAGTCTTGGAAGGAAAAGTTGAGAGGATTGAAGCCCAAATCAGCAAGGGTTTCATCGATTTGAGGAAAGAAGATGCGGAGATGGCCGCGGAGATCCGGAAGGAGATGAAAGAAAATCAAGAGAAAACGGAGGCCAAGATGAAGGAAAATCAAGGGAAAACGGAGGCAAAATTGTCGGAATTAGCGGAGGCTATAGCAGCGTTGACCGCTCATCTTGTACCAAAGGCGGATCCAAGCAAAAAGAAGCCACCTTTGGCGACGGACAAGGGCAAAAAGACGATTTTTTTTGAAGATGATCCGGATCTAGAAGAAGACGGAGGCTTCGAGCAAGTAGACAACGCGTGGGGACCCACCAAGACCACGCACCGCCGCGCCGCGAAGACAAAAACACCAGAGGGGGATTTCAGGCCCAACGGCACCCTCCGGGGTGGCCGCCGGCCCCCCAGGTACTTCTGGGGGGGTCGGCGAACCCCCTGGGGGGGCGGCCGCACCTGCCGCCCCCCTACGGCTTCGGCGGGCTCTGCCGCCGCCGCCTGGGGCCCGCCGACCCACTTCCAGGGCCAGCCGTCCCAGGCGACGGCCTGGGGGGCCTCGGCTGACCCCAGAGGGGGGAACCGAGGCCCGACAGACCCCTGGGGGGCCCACCGACTCCCCAGGACTCCCGACAGATGATTTCGATGGTTTCCCGACCCCCGGGGGCCCCGCACGAGGTTCATGGAGCGCAATTTGGAGGTTTTCAGCCTTTTGGGGGACCCAGCGGAGGATTTCAGCAGGGTGGATGGCCCCACCAGATCACCGGAGGCCCGACGACTCAGCCCCCACCCTTTGGGGGAGTGACGGGAGATTGGAGGGCGTACCAGGACCCTCCAGGAGGCCACCAGGCGGAGTTTGGACACCATCAGGGAGACTGGCAGGGGCATGGAGCAGAGGGAGGCTACCGTGATCAAGCTGAGGCTTATGTTCCAGACAGGCGACAGGGATACCAGCACAGGGGAGGTTTCCAGCCACAGGAGAGAGGTGGATTCGCGGGCGAGAGACGTCTGAGGAAGCTGAAGGTGCCTGTCTTGGAGGGGGAGACCCAGATGACTGGCTGTACCGGGTGGAGAGATACTTGGAGGTGTCCGCTGTCCCAGGAGAGGAGTGGATTCGAGCGATCGGGGTTTGCTTTGAGGGAGAGGCTTTGGGCTGGTTTCGCTGGACAGATCAGCAGCAGCCTTTTCAGACCTGGGCTGAGTTTACGACGCTCTTGACGGAGCGGTTTGGAGGAGGACAGGCTGGTGGCGTATTCGAGAGACTGTACTCGCTGAAGCAGGAAGGGAGCGTGGGGGATTATATCAAGAAATTTGAGTCGCTCTGCCATCGAGTTTGGGGAGTTTCTGAGGAGTCTCTGGAGGGCTGTTTCATGAAGGGGCTGAAGCCCACGGTGAGGTCGGGGCTGAGGCAGTTTGAGCCCGTTAGTTTGCGCGGAATGATGACGCTGGCCAGGAAGGTGGAGGATCATCAGGAGACAGAGAGAAGAGCCCGGGGGACGTGGGGAGGCTCTACCTTTCGATGGCCGGATCCTGGAGGGGGACAAAAGAGGGCCGCAGAAGGGGCAACATCCACTGACGGCACAATGGTTACCAAGGAGAAGGGAATGGAACTACGACCTGGGGGACATACACGAAGAATGACCGAGGCAGAGATTCGTGACAAACGGACCAAGGGCCTGTGTTTCAAATGCGACGAGAAGTTTACCCCTGTGCACCGGTGCGGGAATCGTACTCTTCAGATCCTGATAGTGAATGACGAAGAAGAGGGAGAAGAGAGTGTGATAATGCTGGAAGCCGGCGCAGACGATGATCAGGAGCACCTGCACGTGGAGTAGCTGACCATACCCTTCACGCACCACCTTGAGGACAAGGTGGTTTTTCCGGGGCGGAGTAGTGTTACGGCCGGTAATTGGAACATGGGCATTTGGGTAACATGACATTTAAGGGGTGTTTTGCTATTTAAGGGGGTTGAGCCGGCCCTAATTCTTATGCGAAAATTGAGAAAGTTATTTTATTTATCCCCTTAGATTAATTGTATTAGGATTTGGCTTTTCCCCCAGGTTAAGAATTATCTTCTAGTCATTAGTTAGCGATTAGATTTATTGTATTAGGGTTTCTTTTAGTTCTAGATCTGAAATTCCAATAAAAATCCCCTTTTTTATCTTCAAATCCCTAGCGAAACGTATCAAAGTCCTCTCCCTACTAGAAGATTCAAAAAAATGTCCTTTCTAATATGATTGTCTTTTCCCCATTAGAAAATTTAAAAAAGTCCTTCTAACTGGAAGGTCCTCTTCTTATTAGGAAGTTACAAAAAATTACACTTCTAATAGTAAAGTTATCTCCTTATTAGAAAATCTAATAATTATAGGAAAGTCCTCTTATTATTATATTAAAATTGCCATTCTATAGAGTCATATACGAAAACTTCAAAACTATCTTTTTGATGGGAGAGTCCTCTTCATAGCAGAAAAGCCAATAAAATCTTTCTGTTATGGAAAAGCCATCTCTTTATCAGAATATCTATATAAATGTCTCTCGAAGTGAGTGCCCTCTTTACATCAAAGTTGTACTAATTTTTTTTGCCTAAGGTGAAATACTTCTTCACATTAGAAATTCCACAAAAACAAGCTTTAATTATGCAAGTGCTCCACATCAGAAATCCATCCACCAAATTTGTATTTCTAATTCCAATGAGTTTGCTTCTGGAGTAATTCAGCTAGCAAAATGTCTTCTGAGGCCTTTGAGATACTCGAAAATCAAAATTTCAAATAGAATATTAAGCGGTACAATTACAGATCTAAATTTGGATTCAAAATAAGTTTATAACATGCTAATCCGAAGTACATTTGCAGGGGCAGAACTAGGATGAAATGATGTGGGGCCGATGGAAAAAAATATAAAGTATCAGATAATTTGATAGAATATTTCAAGAGCTTTCCAGTGATATAAAGAACACATAATTTGGATGTGTGTAGAAGAAGTAATGGCCAAAGGAAGTTTGGAGGTCTAATATAAAGATTTAGAATTAAAAAAAAAGGTAATGTTTGCATGTGGTTATGGTTTCATTCTCTACACTTAGTATTTTTCTTATAAATTTTAGTCACATGTGGTTGATATCACATGGAACAAATATGAAAAGTTTGACATGGAAATATGTAGTATATTTCTGAAATTTTAGAAGAAACATGAAGTTTTAAATAATTTTTATAAAATTGATTTCTTGAAAATAAGTTCTGAAATTCATATAATTTGATAGAATATTTCAAGAGCTTTGCAGTGATATAAAGAACACATAATTTAGATGTTGTAGAAGAAATTATAGCCAAAAGAATTTTAGAGGTCTAATATGAAAAAGATTTAGAATTAAAAAAAGATAGCATTTGAAAAGCATCTGGTGAGGCTTGAACTCGAGCTGTAAGGGCTAGCAACTAGTGCCTTAACTACTGGGACATAGGCAACTCTTGTGTTTGAAATGTAAAATATTTTTTAAGATGAGAGAAGTTAGAATTAAAAACAAGAGAGAACATTTGAAACGCTGCTGAAACTCACACTCGAACCGTAGAGGCTGGAAAGTGGTGCCTTAACCACGGGGACATAGACAATTTCTGTCTTTGAAATTGGTAAAATATTATATATATGTTATATTTCCAAAATAAATTAAGTTTTTTAGAGATTAAATTGTTTTAGAGATCAAAGGTAATTAACAATAAATTCTTGTGTCTATTGGAGATACCTATATGTGCTTTTAACAAACCTATACTTTTGTACAAGGAATCTTAGAGTATTGCCCTAACTAAATTTCTATCTGTTCTCCTAACCGTCCTGTATGGTAGCTCCTTTAGGGTTAGATTTGTGACCCTACAGCCATATCATCCGGCTAATGGTGCAGCTATTTAGGAGAACTGAATACATTCTACATTAGTTGGCATTTGTCACAGTATCTGAGTTGCTATGCAGGAAGAAAGTAGAGGGGATGCAATAGTTACATGCATTCACATGCTAACTTTTTAAACCATACCATACCATCCTCAAGGCTCAAAGAACATCTTTAGTATGGACATTATCTGTATGATTCACATACAGACATCATCATCCACATTCTGATATGACCCATTTTGAAGCTGACGTCCTAATTCATCTAGGTGATCTACTAGATTAAATGCTCCAAGCCAAAGCATAGCCGCACATAAATAAAGCTGAGGCTGAAACATTTCCCAAGGAAGAAGTTGAGAAGAAGTATCCACGAACTCTTGCAATTGAAGATAATATATGAAAGGTTCTTCAGCCAACTGTAGATGCCCAGGATATAGGAAACTTGATGTTTACTGTCTATGGTAATTACAGTTTGAGAAGATAGTGATTCCGTGCATGATGGGTGCAGTTTGAGATGATAGGAGGGGGTTACCTTTTTCTCTATATAAAATTTCCTTCTTTTTGTTCTATCTAGTGGAGATCTTTGTTGACTCTATCCCCTGTTTTTTCTTTTACTTGTGGCACTTGTAATTCCACATTAACACTAGGTCTTTCATTAATGTTTCGTTGGCAAGTATTCCTACCTTGGTATCAATATAATGAATTGGCTTTAATGGGGTTAAATGTCTTGTATCTTTGAAATGTATTGTCCTATTGAGATAAAGTATGAAAAGAAGGATGATACCACCTTCCTAGTCTCAAAACATGCAAAGAAATATAGGAAAAAAAACAAAAATATGGTGCAAGTATCACGAAGATGTTAAAAATCATGGTTCTAAATTTTTAATGCCGAGTGCATGGTGGCCAGTGGGATTATGTAACACATTTCAGTAATGAACATCAGGAGACGTGTCTGGGCATTAAGTAAATAGAAGGAACCTTGATGGATGAAAGATGTACATATCTCCTGTATGATCATCGAAAAATTTAGTGTAATGAGTTTCCTGATTGTTGTCTATTCAATTAAATTTTAAAAGAAGGCATTTTAATACAACCAATAAAATAATACAATATGATCCACACATGGTGAGTTCTATTAGTTATATGCAATAAACATAATGAATAACTTAAAAAAGTTAATGGACAATAATAGCACTTATAATTTTCGGGTAAAATACTAAGTTGCGAACATACCGGACAAAAAGCCAGGCGACATGTTGTATAAAACATGGCATGTTGGGGATATAAGCTATATCTAATTTCATGCAATAGCATTGATACACAAAAACACCGTTTTGGCTTGTCATGTTGGGACATATGGGGACATTTAAAACAAATATGGGGACATTTAAAACAATGGTAAGAACATAGGATGTCAATGTTTATGGAACATAAATAACCATTCCCTTTCAAATGTGATTACTGTTAATATCGAGTATAATTTGCATCACCTGTTTAGCCGCTCAATATGTAAAACATTCTTAGCAAGTCCACTGAAACCCCAGGTGCATATGCCACCAGTTCTGTTTTCTTGCTATTTTAAGATGACAGAAATTAACAGAGTTATCAAGTAATATCATTTCAGAGATCAGGCTGCTAAGGAGCATTGGTATGTTGCCATTTTCCTGACACACTTTGTATTCCAGAAGTCCAGATATGTGTCATATCTAGATGTAATTACATGCATCAAATAAACTATTGCTACCTAGGGACATTGTATTGGCCATTGGCCCCTGTTAACTCAAAAAAAAAGAAGCATCTCTAAGGATTGCTCTCTTATGCTAGCAAGCTAGCATTCTGTGAATGGAAGAATCTATATGTTTCTAGGGAATATGTGTAGATGGATACTTCAAAATGAGCATCATGTCTATGTCGGACACGTGTTGAACATCAACACTTGCACGACCCTCGCCCAACCCGTATCAGACGCTCCGAAGCAGGATCAGATTTTAAAAATCCAAAAAGTAGCATGTTGGCCAAGCTTTAATTACAACTTAAAGCTCGCGTGTCCGACAGTTTGGAGGCACACTTCTCTTCAAATATCTTTTATAAAAATGATCTTACCTAAGTAGGTACTACATCAACAAAGTGTAAACATCACTTAAACTACTAGTATTTTTTTGGATTTTTTGTTTGATTTGTTACTTGATTATAAGGTATGAATTTTTATCGTAGTAATGTTTTATTGTTTTTTTACTTTTAATAGAGCACATCCTAGTCACTATGGACTTTGATGTATATTATATATAGATACACGCGCACACATGGTTGTTTGGCAGTGTCCCCATACGCTACCTTGTAAGAATTTGACATGTCCCCATGTCATCCCGTGTCGTGTCTGCATCTGTGCTTCATGATTGGGAATTGCTTGTATTTCCATGCTTCAAAGATTTTCATTTTTTTCAACTTAATCATCCCTCCTATAAGGCTTATTTAGTGTAATCTCTTTTTACGATTATATCAGAATTCTATTGCTAGCATGATTTTCTTGGATTGTAGAAGGGGTTATTCATTCTTGTATTTTCTATGGTATGGCACCTTCTTCAGTTTGATTCATTTTTTGGTTGACTCCACTGAACATTTTAGTGACATGTTGTCGGAATATGTGTTGCAATTTGCAACTAAGCATTTCTTTTGCCTCTTATGTTACAGTTGCCCAGTTATTATAGCCTCTTATGTTGCAGTTGCCTGGTTATAAATACGTTTTGTCTTTTTCATCTAGCCGTGTCCTTGGAGCATCATCATTACTTCTTGTTTTTTCCTATCCACTCATGAAGAGGCTGACCTTTTGGGTGAGTATTATCTGTGTCATTTTACTATCATTCGATTTCTTTTTTGGCAAGTAAAAGTGATGGTCTTGTGTGGGTTAATACTATTATAACAGCCTCAAGCATATTTAGGTTTGACCTTTAATTGGGGAGCTTTATTGGGATGGGCTGCAATTAAAGAAAGCCTAGATCCTGCAATTGTCATCCCATTATATAGTGCTGGTGTCTTTTGGACACTTGTTTATGACACAATCTATGCGCATCAGGTACTTTTGATGGCACAATTTATCTATACAATATGTTCATTTTTTTGTGTATGTATTTATTTCTCGTGTGGATGTATCATCTATAGCCCCAATTTCATCCTGATGGAATTTATGAGTAGTTTATAAATTTAACATTCAGGATAAAGAGGACGACATGAAAGTCGGAGTAAAATCTACTGCATTGAGATTTGGAAGTTTGACAAAGAATTGGATTGGTGGATTTGGGATTGCGTGTATTGGTAGTCTTGCAGTCAGTGGATATAATGCAGAACTAGGTTTGACGAATATCACCCTGACTGTATTGCCATTTTTAACTGCATTTTTTTTCTCTAATCAGTATGCATGAATGGTTATGTTTTTATAACAGCATGGCCATACTATCCGTTTCTAGGGGTTGCAGCTGGTCAATTAGCATGGCAGATATTGACTGTTGACTTGGCTAACCGGGCAGACTGCAATAAAAAGTGAGTAACACTGCTGTTGAGGAAACTTTGATGCTTTTTTTGTTGATCATTTTCAGCTTGGTAAGCATTCAAAAGTGTTGCAATCTTGGAAGTATTCCTAATGTAAAGAAAAGGTTAGGCGACTTATGTTAAAATTTGTGATCTCTGCCGTTTGTGTTTAAATGTTTTTAATGAACTTCTAATGTTGATCACGTGGAGCATCCTCCCACATGTTTTTTTTTTTGAAATATTTGTGTCTTTGTCTTGCATAATTTGAAATAGTCCTTCTAATGTCTATTGTTAGATCCGGTCTGCCCAATAGGGGTGGCCCATTTTGAGTGTTTTATGTTATTTTATTAGGGTAGTGGTATTTTGGTAATTGGCTATTTTCTGAAATTGTATTAGAGGGAGGGGTGCTAGCCGGCCCTAGTTTATGCTATTGATTTGATTATTTTCATAATAGAGAGAGAATTCTGTTAGTCCTCGGGAAGGTGCGGACGTCTCTTATCAATCGGCGTCTTGGGAGGGCAATTACCCCTTTAAGTGTAATCAATCTATATTTATTTTCAGTTTATATCAATAAAAATCGTATTTTTGCCTTTGGTTCTCATTTTGGTATCAGAGCATCTCCGATTTATGGCGGCATCGACGATATCCAAGGAAAAGTTTGAGACTTTGGCGGAGAAATTCAATGGCGAGATAGAAGGTGCGAAGAAAACTCTAGCGGGGCATGATGAATCAATGGCGAAATTGACGGCTTCCGTTGATCGGATGACGGCTAGGCAAGATAAACAAGAGGAGGCTCTCGAACAAATTATTTTTCAGTTTTCAATCCTCACGGGGAAGGAGGAAAGAGGTGACGCGAACCCTAAAACAACGACAAAGGCCCCACCTTTGGACAAAGGAAAGCACGCGATGAAGAATTCAGAGGATTGGAGGTACACAGATCTAGAGGACAACGATCCAGAGTTGGAGGAAGCGCGGCAGGAGGTCGACAGCCCCAGCTGTGACTCCCGACGGCTGCGGCAACACACTGGAGAGTTGCGGGCCCCTTCACAGGAAGCCACGAGCCCCCTAGGGCATTGACAGCTTCGTGGGGCCTTCCCACGGGGCCCCACAGGTGCGGCGAAGACGCAGCAGGCCCCTGCGGGCCCTGCCGACCAGTGGCCCTGCCGCTGGGGCCCCGACCACTATCGACAGGGGCCGGCGGCCCCTTTCCAGGGCCGCCGAGGCCCCGTTGACCACAGAGGACCCCCACGGCGGTTTTGGTGCCCGACAGGAGGGATTTCAGCCCTTCAGTGACTATCAGCCTTATCCAGAGGACCCGCTTCGACGATGGATTTGACCCGGGGGTTTTCAGGAGTATGTGGATGATAGAGGAGGGTATTGGCCTCTCGACTCTCGGTATGGTGATGATAGATGGCGACCCCACACCACACCCATGAGGGACGTCCTGGAGACCATGTGGGAGGTTACAAAGACTTCCAAGAGGAGCACGAGGGCAGGCTTGGAGGCGACGGTGGGGGAGGACATGTGGGTCGAGGAGGAGGCCCACGAGGAGGCTTTGAGCGGCACTATGAGAGGTGGCAGCACTACCACCAGACTACACACGGCGAAGGACGAGGAGACCAGGGGACTTTCAATATCGACAGACTGCGGAAGCCAAAGATGTCTATCTTCGAGGGAGAGGATCCAGTGTCATGGATCTACATGGCAGAGAGATTTTTAGGGTCTCTTGCATGACAGAGGAGCAGAAGCTGGAGGCTGCGGCTATTTGTCTGGATGGGAAGGCCCTCGCTTGGTTCCAGTGGAAGGATGCAAGACGTCTTTTTCACTCGTGGGAGGAGATCAGGGATCAGATGGTGGAGGGGTTCAGAGATCCCCATTTGGAGAATGTGAGAGAGCAGCTGCTGACACTCAGGCAAGATGTCACCGTGAGGGACTATTTGGAGAGGTTTGAGGCCCTATCAGGACATGTGCATGGGTGTCTGACGAGATGATGGAGAGCACCTTCATGAAGGGGCTGAATGCTACTATTTGAGCAGCGGTCCGCATGCAAAAGCCTCAGAGCCTGATGGAGGCCAAGAAGTATGCTCCGATGGCGGAGGACTGCCAGTTGGAGGAGAGAAATGCGAGAGGTGGTTGGAGTGGACCGGTTTTTCGTAGTGTTCCGACCACGACAGGAGAACAGAAGACAGTTACATAGGTGGATCAGGCGAGTATTGAGAAGACTGGGGAGAAGAGCAGTGCACTGCCAGCAGGGGGTCAGTTCATGAGGATGACTGATGCCGAGATGAGGGAGAAGAGGTAGAAAGGGCTGTGTTTCAAATGCGATGAGCGGTTCACCCCAGGCACTACTGTGGGGTGCGCAAGCTGCAAGTGCTGATAGCCGGGGATGACGTGGAGGATGAAGAGGTCGTAGTGGAAGACGACTCCCACTTGGAGTAGGACTGCCAGAAACTTCATCCACCACCTTGAGGACAATGTGGATTTTCGGGGGCGGACTAATGTTAGATCCGGTCGGCCCAATGGGGGTCCATTTTGAGTGTTTTATGTTATTTTACTAGGGTAGGAGTATTTTGGTAATGAGCTATTTTCTGAAATTTTATTAGAGAGAGGGGTGCTAGCTGGCCCTAGTTTATGCTATTGATTTGATTATTTTTCATAATAGAGGGAGAATTCTGTTAGTCCTCGGGAAGGTGCGAACGTCCCTTATCAATCGGCGTCTTGGGAAGACGATTACGCCTTTAAGTATAATCAATCTATCTTTATTTTCAGTTTATATCAATAAAAATCATATTTTTGCCTTTGGTTCCTATCACATTTGTTGGTGACAATTCACTATTTATTGAAGGAATGACAATATGCAGTGTCTTCCTTTTAATCTCTCTGTCATGTGAAAGTCGTAAGAGATAATATACAACATTTATTTTACTTGAGCCTTCTCATATGAAGTGTCAACGTAGGTAAACGTTAAATGAGGATAGGTTCCCGTTCTGGTGACCAATTGAACATCTTTGAGATGTTTTTATCACACTGTAATTCTGCTAGCTAAAATTCTTTCACTTCAATATTGGGCTTCCTGCTTTTGATTGGCACATTGTAGCTTGAATCTGAAGTCAGAATCAGAGTTCTGAAATTTTCGAGAGTGTCCCTGCATTCTTTACTTGAATATGCCTTTGATTCAAATTTTAGGGCTTAAAATTGAAAAAATTCGATGATTAAATTGCATCTCTTTTAGTCCAGTTTGACAGAAGCAGCATTTATACATGACTTAGATACTTTGGATGAGTGGCCCTGCCGTTTGCTTGAAAGATGTCTACTTTTTTTTCAAGTTATGGACATTGATATATTAAAATTCAATTGTTTTCCTGAATTATATCTTTAACAAGGATATATATGATTCTGTTTAAAAATAATCATTTAGCTGATTAATGCAGTGGGTCTTGCCTCCTTAGTTCGATATCCCTTGTGCTCACAATGGTCAAAGGAATTGTTGAAGGAAAAAAATATGATAGTCAGAAAAGTAGTTTATTTTAATAAAATGACACTTGTCATTTAAGGTTTTTGTTAACCTTTATAAACATGTCTTGTAGAGAATGGGAGTTCATTATGTTTGCGATAGTTTTGAAGAAGAATTTGTATTTGGTGTCCCTTGTTTCCAAGTTGGGACTTGAGAGCAAGGGGATCCTCTTTAGTCTTGGTGAGTCCCAACTTGGGTTGAATGAATCCCTATTATCTTTGTTTCTGTTCCCCCTTTGTCTAAATATTATATCTTTATTTGGCTTTCTCTTTTAAGTTTATTTCCTACATGTTCTCCAAACACAACTGATTCTGTGAAAATGTGGGGCCTTTCTCCATGAGTAATGAAAATGATAATACTCATTGAGGCTTGGTTCAGTGTTTACAAGGGTTTAGTTATCCGAAATCTCAAGTTTAATACTAGGGTGCAACCTTTGGTAAAAAAGGTAAAAAAGGGACCAAATAACACTTGATGTCTAAATAATCAATTTCATTTGCGCTTGACCTCATTAGGAAATACATATGTAATTGTTCAAAGCTATGTGATGAGGATCCAGTTAGGCTTAGTTTATTTTAGATTTTATTTTAGAGTTATTTTGATTCTGGTTGCACTTGCACGTGTTGTGCATGGGTTTTATTATTTTCTGAAGTTTTATATTATTTTTAGTTGATTTTATGATTTGCATGTTTTGTGCACGTAATGTAGGCTATATATATTTTCTGCCTTGAACATTTAGAGATCAATGACGTGGAAGACATATTTTCTAAGAGAAATCATAATTTGATTTGTGAGGAACCTTATATCTCGTTGTGAATTTTTTTGTAAGAAGTTGAGAGAGGGTGTGTGAGGAATCTGGCTGCGCGACCTGAATTTTATCCACTTCTATCAAATCCCTAATAATATTCCTAAACCCCTAATTCCTTGATTTCTCATCACCCTAAAACCTTAGATCTAGATAAAATCCTAGATCTAGATCAAATCCTAGATCAACTTGTCTTGCGTCAATATGTTAATCCAATTTGGTTGTAACAATTTGAACCTTTAAATGATAGTCGTTATGTCATAGTCAAGTTAGGTTTCTAACATAAAGGAGAGCTGTAAATGGAGATGTCCTGCACCATCTGAATGGGATTCTAAATTCCTATTAATGTTATATTCATAATAATGCTATTGGCACTTAAGCTCATGCCCACCGGAAATCATTCATTTCTATTTTATTCCCATGTGTGGGAGTCATATCTGGACAACGGACAACTTGTATGTGAAGGACAGGTAGGAGAAATAATTTTATGTTGTTCAATACATGGAATGTAACTGTTTGGATGATTTCTCTTCAAAGGACGGTTGTCATAGATTGGATTCTGTCTGCAGGTTCCCATATGTAGGAGTCATAAATTGTTAGCCTCCATCCCAAACCCGCCCAAGTGGATTCAGTGATTTTAATAATCCGAGTAGCATCATATTAAAACTTAAAGGCTAAATTGCAAAAACACCACCTATGCTATATAGATAATGCGTAACTAATGGTCCCATCTATGTGATTAGCATGACTTCACGATGAGGGTTAAACATTTTTTTTTCTAATTTTGCTTTATGCTTCTCTCTCTTCCCCTCCCTCCCTCACTGCGTTACCCCAGATTCTCTTTTAGATGTCCCCTCTTTTTTTGGTCGCTATATATCTCGCCTCCTTTTAAGTTATTTCCTCTCTCGTCTTCATGCTCTCACTCTAGATCGTTAAGTTATCCCCTCTCTCGTCTTCCTGCTCTCACTCTAGATTGCTTCCTCTCTCCACACACACAACATCAATACCTATATCTTTTGCTGTTTTGCTCTGTGTGCAACATGCAGAAATGGAAAAAAAAAGTAACTGTTTTTGCTTAAGTCAAGCATAGCAATATCAATAGCTGCTTTTTTTTGTGAGAGGGGGAATGAGTGGGGGAGGGAGCAGTATAGAGAAAAAGCAATGGCAGCAATATGAGAAAGGAGAAAGAAGAAAAAAAGTAAAAAATGTAAAGAACGATATAATCTAATGGCTGTTAACCTTCACCGTTAAGTTTGTTGTACTTGTGCTAATAAAATAGATAAAGGATTATTTGGTATAACAAATCCATAGTTGATGGGGGTGGTTTTGCAATTTACCTAAACCTAAATATCATGAAATGGGAAGATTATCGTTCTATTTGAGCTTAGTGGTGTGAAGTGAGACTAGTGAACCGATTCTGAAACTGGGAATATACGCCTTTTTAAAACGACGATCTAGGATACACTATCTTTTGCCCATGTGCCTCATGCCATTATCCTTCTATTGTAGTTAGCTTGTGGCCTACCTTTTCCTCTCTTCAAATAAAATTGCATATTTGAATGTTTGTTATCTTGTTTTATTATTCTTTAGGTTTTTATGTAGTAGCCTAATGTGCTGTTTTCTCATCAAGCAAATATAAATTTTACTAGTTAAACACAAAATTGTCATATCCCGATGAATATCGTTTATCGTTTTCTATAATATCGTATTGTATATCATATCTTATGCATATTGCAAGATAATTCTTTATTGTGCAATAATTAAGCAAATAAGATATATAATTAAATATACCACTAAAATATGGATAGATTTAATCATATAGAACAAATACAAGATAAGGAGATATGATACAAGAAAAAAGCAAAATACAAAGGTTAACTGATATGAACTTGGATGGAAAACAACTAAAGTGCCAATTTTTATAAGAGAAAGAAATATAAAAGTGGACAACAAAGAGAAAAACAGCTAAGCAAACAAGATAAGAATCATTTAGGAGAGGATCTGCACCCACTATCTTGTGTTGATGGAACAAGGTATAAATCCCCCGAAGAACTAACCCTAATATTTTTTCTCAATCAAAACAAGCATAACCCCCAACATGGCCAGCCGTCCCTAATTATAGACTAATCCCTCTTATTCCCAAAATTACCAACATGCCACTCCCTTCATAAAATTGCCGCCGCCATGCCCCTCTTGAAGTGCAGCCGGCCTCCCCGTGTGCCCGTGGCCTATCCCGCGCCCTGATCCGTGTCCGTGCGCGCTTGTCCTTCGCCTCTGATGCTGTGTTGCCTCCTATGATATGTAATAATCGTATCATTACTCCCCCCCAAGAGTGCCACCTTGTCTTCAAGGTGGAAGTCTGGATACTGCTGTTGGATGGTCTCAAATAGCTCCAAAGTGGCATCATGATCTGGCAATCCCTTCTAATGAATAAGCACCTCTCGAGCACGACCCGGTCATTGACGTACTTCCGTTACATCCAAAGGGTCCATAATTACCTCCATGTCTTTCGTCAGAGTGGGTGGAAGCAGGGAAGAACTGTGGTCTCCAAGCGCCTGCTGCAACTGTGAAACATGGAACACCGGATGTATGACGGATGAAGGTGGAAATTTCAGCCGTTAGGCCACCTGTCCTATCTTGGCCTCAACCTTATATGCTCAGTAGTATCTTGCCGCCAATTTTTCATTGCTCCTCTGTGCCAAAGACTACTGCCTATACGGCCGTAATTTCAACTATACCTTGTTACCCACTGCAAACTGCACATCTCGCCGGTGGCCATCCGCCCTCGCTTTCATCACCTGCTGGGCTCTAGTCAAGTGCCGTTTCAACTCATGAAGCACACTGTTGCATTCGTCCAAATACTCCACGTGTGAGACATGTGTCGAACTATGGCCATAATGTACTATATGTGGAGGATCCCGCCGTACAAAATCCTGAAAGGTGTGTTCTGTGTCAAGGAATGAAAGGAGGTATTGTACCAATATTCAGCATATGCCAACCATCTTGACCACTGCTCCGGGGTCTCTGCTGCAAAAAAGCGCAAATATATCTTAATACTTCGGTTAACCACCTCGGTCTGCCCATCCGTCTGAGGGTGGTATGTTGTGCTTCGTTTCAAAGCCGTTCCCTGCATTCGAAACAACTCCCTCCAGAACGTACTCATGAATACCGTGTCCATATTGGAAACTATAGCTTCTGGGTATCCATGTAGTCGGACCACCTCCTGCAGGAAGGCCTCTGCCACTGAGACTGCGGTGTAAGGGTGCTTCAATGCTACAACATGGGCATACTTGCTCAGCCTATCTACTAACACAAAAATAACTGAATACCCTGCTGACCGCGGCAACCCCTCGATGAAGTCCATTGTGATCTCATCCCACACCCTATCTGGTAAGGCCAGCGGCTGTAACAGACTTGCAGGTGCCATTGCCAAGTATTTGTGACGCTGATAGGTGTCACAATTTGCCACTCGCTGAGCTATATCCTTCCTCATTCCAGCCCAGTACAATTCTCTGGCCATCATCATATATGTCTGCTGCACTCCTGAATGGCCTCCCACCGCGCTACAGTGAAACTCCTGAAACAGTAGAGGAATGTACGTCGAAGATCTGGGAATCACCAACCGCCCCTGATATAAAAGCCAACCATCAACCACATCATACCCCTAGTGATCCGT
Organism: Scilla litardierei; assembly: GCA_030789695.1. Classification (NCBI taxonomy): domain Eukaryota; kingdom Viridiplantae; phylum Streptophyta; class Magnoliopsida; order Asparagales; family Asparagaceae; genus Scilla; species Scilla litardierei. The sequence continues at coordinate 151,999,119 of CM061133.1, forward strand.
GGAGCCACGCAACACGGCCTCCCAAATGCCCCTAAGCCCCAAATCCACCTCTGCTTCCTCCAACAGTGGCCACCAATCCTGTAAGATGGGGATGGTCATGCTCGCAGATAACGGCTCTCCACACGACGCGACAAAGCGTCTGCCGCCTTGTTCTGTAGTCCTGGCCTGTACTGAATGTCGAACGTGTACCCCACTAGCTTGGACAGCCATCTCTGATGCTTTTCAGTAATCAACCGCTGCTCCAACAAGTACTCTGTTGGTCCGTGCGCACCACGAACTCTCCCAAGTAAATATGACCGTTATTTTTGAATAGCCAGCACAATTGCCATCAATTCACTCTCGTAGACCGATTTTAGCTGTGCCCTAGCTGAGAGTACATGACTAAAGTAAGCGATTGGCCGGCCCCTCTGCATCAAAATCGCTCCAAGCCCATAACCTGACGCATATGTCTCGACCAAAAACGGCACGCTGAAATCTGGCAGTGCCAGAACTAGGGTGGTGGACATCGCCTGCTTCAATGCCTCGAAAGCCTGGGTCGTTGCCTCCCACTAATTGAACCCATCTTTCTTCAGTTGCTCTGTCAAGGGCCACACGATGGTGCTATATCCCCGGATGAACCGCCTATAATATCATGTCAACCACAGGAATCCCTGCAAGGCTCTCAGGGATGTGGGAGTAGGCCAGTCCAACACCGCAGCAATTTTCGATCAGTCGGCTTCCACTCCTGTTGCAAAAACGATATGCCCCAAATATTCAACCTGCTGCTGACCAAAAAGGCACTTCTTCCGATTGCCATAGAGCTGATGGGTTCGTAACTCCTGTAAGACCATCTCCAAGTGACCCATATGATCCTCCAGACTCCTGCTATACACCAAAATATCGTCAAAGAAAACTAAAATAAACATTCGCAGGTGAGGACAGAAAACTTTGTTCATCAAGGCCTGGAAGGTCGCCGGTGCATTGGTTAGCCCGAAAGGCATGACCAGGAACTCGTAATACACCTCATGCGTCTTGAACGCCGTCTTGGGAACATCCTCTGCTCTCATCATTGTCTGGTGGTATCCCGACTTCAGATCGATCTTTGTAAACACTGTCGCCCCAAGAAGCTTGTCAAGCAGCTCTTCAATAACTGGAATAGGAAACTTGTCCGGCATCGTTTCCTTATTCAGGGCCCTGTAATCCACAAAAAACCGCCAGCTTCCGTCCTTTTTCTTTACCAGCAGTAACGGGCTAGAGAACGTGCTGACACTAGGCTGAATCATACCGGCCTGAAGCATCTCTCCCACAATCCTCTCGATCTCGTCCTTCTGCACATGTGGGTAGCGATAAGGCCGCACGCTGATGAAGGCCACACACACTCTCAAGCTAATGTCGTGCTCATGGTCACGAGGCGGTGGAAGGCCATGTGGTAACTGAAAGACATCATCGAACTGCCCAAGCAATTGCTCCACCTCCCGTGGGATCTCCTCAGTGGTCTTTTCCCTCTCCACTGTCAAGCCCTGGAACTCCACCAAAATTCTGCTGCCGGCCCTCTGCAGTGCACGTGCCATGGATCTGTAAGCTACCATAGAAAAACATAGGCTGGGGTCGCCTGTCAACACTACGATACGCTCCTCTTGAAACTCCATCTGCAAGTTTTTTCAATTCACCTTTACCTCCCCTAACTTCTTTAACAAATGCACTCCCAAAATCAGGTCCATATTCTCCAACTCCAACGGTAAGAAGTCCTCGATCACCTGCACACCCTGTAGTGTAACCAACAGGCCCTTGCAAATGCCCTTACTCTCCTCCATCTTGCCCATTCCCAATAGTACTGTGAATTTATCCATGCTACTCAGCTGTAATCCATGTCGCTTTACCACCCTCACGGATATGAAATTGTGCGTCGCTCTACTGTCGATCAGTACTGTCATGTCTTGCTCCCCCAGTCTCCCTACCAACTTCATGGTGTGATTTGGGGTGAATCCCACCACAGAGTTTAGTGATACCTCTGCCATGTCTTGGTGCGAATGCTCACCGTCATCCTCCTCACCCGCTACTAAATGCACTACCTCCTGTTGGTCTTCCTCATCTGGTACTATCGTCAGTTGTAGGAGTCGCCTCCACAGCGTTGTCCGGGCGTGAACATCTCATCGCATTTGAAGCAGAGCCATTTGGCACGTCTCTCTCATCTCTGCAGCGGTCATGCATTTGAACTGCCCTCTGAACGTGCCGCACTACTCCGCTCCACAGTCGGACTTGCTCCTCCATGTGTTGCCTTCTGACCCGAGGGCGGAAGAGGCATGCGGCTACTGGCATTGCCCCACGATCCCCTGATCCGTCGCTCCTCCGCATGCTTCTCCTCTGTCATGTGCGCTAAACGCATCCTATCCAACAGTCCCATCAGAGTCTGCATCCTCATCTCAGCCCAAATGGATGGTTTCAATCCCTTCATGAATGTCCCCTCCAACGACTCCTTCGACACCCCCGTAACTTGCCCGGCCAAAGCATCGAACTTCTTTGTGTACTCTCTTATTGATCCCTCCTGTTTGAGTGTATATAGCTGCTCGAAAAAATCTTACCTTTGCGCCTCTCGGAAACGTATCATCTCTCTTGTCAACTTCTCCCACGTCTGTAAGGGACTGTGCCTCTGTCGCCATCGGTACCATGCCAACTCATCCCCCTCAAAATAAATGCCCACTGCTCTCAATACTTTAGCCTCGGTCAATCTCATCACCTCAAAGTATCTCTCGGCTCGGTATATCCACCCCTCTGGGTCGGTGTTCTCGAAAACTGGCATCTTCAATTTCTGTAGGCGTCGATATGCATTTATGTCCTCATGTACATCTCCCTCACGGTGCCTGTCCCGCCTATGCCACCATTGGCCTGCCTGTAAATGTCGGTCCTGCATTGTTCCAAACCCTCGAGGATCTCCTTCCTAAGCGAATCTCGACGGATCTTCATGGTATCGCTCGTAGTCCTCGTACTCCGTCTGCGGCCACAAAGGCCTTTCCTCTGCAAAGCGAACATCCTGAGGCCTTCGCCCATGTTTCGCGCCCTCGTGGAGGAGTCGAAATCCCCCTACACCCCCCTGGAAAGGCTGGTCGAGCCGCTGGAAATCCTCCCCCGCCGCCAAACTCATCTTCGGGTGGGGGTCACACCCTTGGCCAGACGCCGGCCCCCACCTACAGAGTCACCGGGGCCTCCGGTATGCCCCGTCGGCCCTGGTTCCCCTTTTCGAGCACCGGAGGCTGTTGGAAGCCCCCCGCGCCACATGCTGCGGTGCCCGAGCCGGCCGCCGGGGCCCTAGAGGGCCTCAGTGGCCCTATTGGCCCAGGTCGAAGCTAGGGGGAGGTGGCTGTAGGAAGCCCCCAACCCCATCTGTCTCCCATGTCGCCGACGCCCACTCCTCCGGTGGGGGTTTTCTGAAGCTGGATCCCCCTTTTTCAGCCCTCCGATGCGCGTCTCCCTCGTCTTCAGATGACCCTTCCACCTCTTCAACAATTTCCTCTTTGCGCCCTTCGTCTGTTCCATTCCCCTTGAACAAAGGTGACCCTTTTATGCCTTCCACGAGTTGCACTAGAGTCTGGTCCATTCGTTGTTGCGATTTGATGATGGCATCCAATTGTGTGTTTTTGATTGGGACGCGGCCATCTCCGTGCGAACCTCTTCAATCTTCGTATCGAGGTTTTCTTCGAGCAGTTCAATCTTTTCCGTGGATCTGGTATTCGCCATGTGGATCTAGGGCTCTGATATCATTTGATATGAACTTGGATGGTTGTCTTCGAGCAGTTCAATCTTCTCATTGGATCTGGTATTCGCCATGTGGATATAGGGCTCTGATACCAATTGATATGAATTTAGATGGAAAAAAACTAAAGTACTGATTTTTATAAGAGAAAGAAATATAAAAGTGGACAGCGAAGAGAAAAACAACTAAGCAAACAAGATTAGAATCCTTTAGAAGAGGATTCGCTTCCACTACCTTGTGTTGATGGAATAAGTTATAAATCCCTCGAAGAACTAACCCTAATAGTTTTTCTCAATCAAAATAAGCATAACCCCAATATGGACAGCCGCCCTCATTTATAAACTAATCCCTCTTATTCACAAAATTACCAACGTGCCACTCCCTTCATAAAATTACCGCCATGCCCCTCTTGAAGTGCAGCCAGCCTCCCCGCGCGCCCGTGGCCTATCCCGCGCCTTGATCCGTGCCCCCGCGCGCTTGTCCTCTCCCTCTAATGCCGCGTCGCCTCTTATGATACGTAATAATCCTATCATTAACGAGGATCAAGAAATATCAGCGGGGAATCTGCAAGGGCATGTGAGGGTCATTGGGATCTCCTCAAGGGGTTACAATGGTAGGCATGTCCTATTTAATAGGTAGTGAAGCTTGTTAAGGCTTTGTAGTCTCCAAAAATGGTCAATGTGATTGACGAGCGTCGATGAGTGTCGATGAACTTTTATGAGTGTCGATGAGCTGAGAGACGATTTGAGCGTTTTTTCTTAAGAAGTGAAGAAAGAGATCAATTTTAGCCTCAAATATTAAGTGGGCCAAACGTATATGTTAAAACTAGACCCGAACCGATAAAGATGGACTATAACCTAGCTTTTAGTTGTTTATATATATATATAGAATAATGTGTATCATATAACATATGATGCAAAGCCTCATACACGGCACTAAAACTCCATACTCTATTTTTAGAGGATAGGAACCGATCATTTTGAGCCAAAATCACTAAATATCGGGTGAACCCAAGTGGGTTTGTCCGTTCATTTAACCGTTGCTAATTAATGGTTTTGCATGAATATCACTTTTGCGACGGATGGATGAACGGGCAAAACCTATTCGGTTCACTCGATATTCGGTGTTTTGAGGTTTTAGAATATAAAGATCAAAATGACCGGTTCCAGTTCTTCGAAAAATAGCAGAGATGTGATTTTTGGAGGCCACAGATGGGGTTTACACTCATGTGCCTTATGATACACATTATTGTCTCATACATATAGGAATATAGATGTGTGCTGTGATGAGACATCATTCTATGAATAATGGCAGATCTTGAAATTTTGGAGTCTTAAGTGCGTTTTCATAATTTTCAGGTTTAGGGGTATTTTTGTAATTTTCAGTTTTAGGGTTATTTTTGTATTCTTGTTATTTTCAGTTTATTGTTTATTTGGGGCTAAAGGGATTAGAGAAAGACGTCGACTCGTGTTGAATCTTGAGAAAAGAGTCTTTTGTGGGAGGTTGCGGCTTTGCCTTGAATAGAAGATTGGGAGAGCGATCCACTTCTTGAACGTGGCCAAGAGAGAGCAGTTCCTCTCGAAAGAACTCATCCTATCATTGTATCTTTTTTATTTTCAATTTTACATCAATAAAATTCCTATTTTCCCTCAAATCCTCTCTACCAAACCATAAAAATCACTCTTTTCCATTAAAAATCCCACCCTTTTCACCAAAAATCCTAACTTTCTCTATCAAAACCCTAGCGGATCCGATCACATTGGTATCAGAGCATTCGATCTTGGCATCCATGGCGACGTTACGAAATAAGGTTTATTGGGAGGAAGTGCGCGCGATAATTAAGGAGTTCAAAGCCTCGATGAAGTAAGAGTTGAAGCAAATCTTTGCGGAGACGTGCCGTGAAATTTCAATGATTTTCCACTCTCTGAAGGAGTCCACGAGGCCGGATCTGAAGGAAAACAATATCAAACATGCAGATCTGGAGCACAAGGCGCTCCTTTGAACCAGAAAGACGTAAAAGTCGACAACTTTAAGGTGAATCTGTGCTCAGAAGGCGAGGATCAACGCAAGGAGGAAGCAACGGGGGCGACAGCCCCTAGATTGTCTCCAAGGGCTGCAGGCATGCATGACCTATGGGCCCAGGCCTGAATGCCATGCAGGCCCAAGCCATAGTCCTATAGGATCTGCAGGCCTAGCAAGTGCCCCTGCAGGCTCTACAGGGCTAGCTTGCATGCCTGTAGGCCCAGGCTGCAGCCCTGCAGGCCCTGCAGGACTCGCCTGCAGTGTCACATGCCCGTTAGGTCCTGCTTGCAGCCCTGCTCGGTCCTGCCATGGCTCGACGACATCCTTCGAGGACCGTCATGGTCTGACGATACTCTTTGGCGTATGCCATGGCCCCTCGACACTTTTACGGAATCCATTGGCCTATGGTTTTCAGTCGGACAACCTTCCGAGCGTCAGCGTTTGTATTTTAGGCACGGAAGACCTTCAGCTAGATTACGTGATCACCGTGACATCTGTTTGATCATCGTTGAGGGCGGAGAAGACCAATCTTATCTTTTTGACCCAGGAGAAGACAGACAACCCATTTAGAGTGGATGGCCCATACTTCATGCACCACCATTAGAGTGGATGGCCCACACTTCATGCACCACCTTGTAGATAAGGTGGGTCTTCGTGAGTGGAGTAATGATGCGACTGCATTCTATGAAAACGGGCAGATATGAGAATTTTGGAGTCTTAGGGGCATTTTTCTTAAATTTCAGTTTTAGGGGTCCTTTTGTAATTTTCAGTTTTAGGGTTATTTTTGTAATCTTATTATTTTCAGTTTATTATTTATATGGAGATAGGGGGATTAGAGAGGGGTGTCGAATCATGTTGAATCTTGAGAAAAGAGTCTTTTGTGGGAGGTTATGGCTTCACCACAAATAGAAGCTTAGGAGAACGGTTCACCTCTCGAACGTGGCCAAGGGAGAGTGAGTTCATCTCGAAAGAACTCATCCTATCATTGTATCTATTTCATTTTCAGTTGTTCATCAATAAAAATTCTCTTTTTCCCTCAAATCCTTTACCAAACCATAAAAATCCCTCTTTCCCATCAAAAATCCTAACTATCTCTATCAGAACCCTAGCGGATCCTATCATGCTGTTAGTGCAAGAAAATTCCTGTGCAAACAGCTCCTGGAAATTTTTATTCGAATTTTTTAAAAAATTATTATACCCATTCTAAATCTCAAACCAAATATGGGTGAACCCCAATGGCATTTGACTCTTGATCCAACCGTTGTAAAAAGTTCTATTCTTCTGAAACCATTGAATTTGAAACAAGTAAATCAAGTGTCAAATAGCGTTGGATTCACTTGATTTTTGGTGTGGTGCTCAACCATGATGTGTAGAACAAGTCCTAATTTTTTTATCAGACCATGCTGACAACGCAAGAGATTTCTTGCGCCGGCAGCAATTATTCATTTTACACACACAGATGGCCATGTTTCCGTGCTAAAATTTGCGCATGGGAACATGGTGCGAAAAGATTTTTATTTTTATTTGAATTTTTTTTCCAATGCTTAATCCATACATTTACTTTAGAAAAAAAATAATGGGTGATCCGTAGTGGGATTTGACCATCTAATAATAATGAAGCAGTTACAAATTCAACGGTTTCCAAGTCATAGAACATCTTGTCTGATCGAATCAAGGGGCGAATAAGGGGGGGATTCTTAATTTTTGGTATTTGTGCGCTATAGCTTGTGTAAAACATATTCAACGATTCGGATCTTTGAAAAAAAAAAATCCACAAAACTCTTTTCTCACTTTTTTGCACCGAGGACCTTTTTGCACATGAAAATTTGCGCGCGCGCGCGGACACGCATCGATTAATATGAATATCATTCGAAAAATCTCGTATTGGTTTTATATGACAACCACATCATGCTATTTTTACTTCGTTCTATATGGTCGTCTGATATGTGTCGATAGCCCTTCAAACCATATCATAGCATATGATACATGTTACATATTGTATGACATTGATTACTTGGTTAAACATTTGAACGTCATTTACCTTTTTAGCTTGCATTTTGGACATTCCCACCACCAGTCTTCCTGTTTCTTATGGCGAAAAGTATTTGATTAGTTTGCATTTTTTTCCATGGCAGATTTGTTTCCAACAAATGGTTCGGAGCTTTGGTATTTAGTGGAATTTTAGTTGGTCGGCTTGCATCCTGACAGGTACTGTACATTATCTGTTAAGTGTCTGTGTTATCTGCCGTAAGGATGGATACATGATTTTCCATGTTTGCAGGATAATGAATCCAAAACATTTCCGGATTGTGTATTAAACCTGATGAATAAGGGGGCAGAAATTTATTTATACGTTGTATTTCTGCTTTCTTTGTGAAATATCCATCCATCTCACGCAGAATGCGAAAATGTCTACAAGAATAATCTTATTCCTCCCGTCAGGGTTAAATCGTCTTGTTCTTTGAATTGTGACACAAGAAGCTAAAACTTCCGTTGACTTTTATTCAGATCCAGAGTTGTAATTAAGCCATGGTCTTCTTTGAATTTTGCTAATCATGGAAGGTCAAGCAATGGTGATGTCAGATTTAAAGCCATTATGTCCTTACCACCTCCAAGCTGGTATAGAATTCTTGAATCCTTGACTTCGCCGATTACTTGGCGTACATGCCATTAATGTGTCTTTATATTTATGCTTCCATACATCTGCAGATTCTGCACAAATAATTCTACACTGTAACTGTATTATAGCAAGTCACCTAAGGGTAACAGGCTAAAGTGAACATGTTAAATTAGCATCATGACAATTGATCCTGTACACTATTTAATCTTTGTATACAATGTTTGGTCTAGCAATAAAGTAATTGTTTATTTTTTGTAATGCCTCAAGGTGCCTTCTGTTAACAAACACTGAACTGTAATCGACTCAATTGGACTTTGTTCCATGCTAATATCTGATCATCATCATCTCTCTTTATGGTTTGTGAAGCCATTAATTGTACTGCTATCTATAATCCTGAAGGTTTCCGTAGCATGCATGATAGTTTCCTGTGGAGTTCCTTCAGAAATTTAAGGGCGGTTCTCTGAAGGATGGATGAATGATAAGTTATGCCCTAGTTAATTGGATCACACCTTTTATCCCTTGTTCCTCCATTTGGAAGTCAGAAATTTCTTGTCAACTATGATATATCAGTTGGTTTTGTACCTTGTTTCCATTTCTGATAAAAAAAGGGTTCCCCCTCCCCTATTGTGGAAGGTTTGAGTGTAATTAGCATCTTTGCGAACAAAATGACAAGGAATAAAGAAAATGATGGCGGAGCATGATACCATTTACTGCTCTTGAGCGTTGAGGTTGGCACGTAGATGAGTGTGGATGGGAGTTTTGCTGGAAGCTATTAATAGTTCAGAATATAATAACATAAAGCAGAGGAGGAGGGGTTCTATAAGATTTATCTGTTTCAATGGAATTTCATTGTTAAAGCTAGGATGTTTAACTGTATGAAATCTGATTGTAGATTTTCATTGGCATTTACTGTTTTAATGTAAAACTCAGTGGTCGTCATTTTGGCATTAATGTGCTGGTGTCATGAATGTTCTCATGTATACCCTTGTGGCTTTCTTAAGAAATGACAAAATTGCAGAGTTTCCAAATAATGTAAAAGTATAATTACGTAAATTCCCAACTTTTAATGCAGAGGACATGTTATTAAAGGTGCATATATTTGACAAGTGTTAAAATTGCATGCACCAACTTGCACGAGTTGTATTTAATTTAATTTTTTTTCAAGTGCATGTGCGAAAGTGATCTAGTTTTATTAATGTGAATGCACCTCGTGTGTGATAGGAAAGTTTATCTGAATGTAAAGAGTATTGTTGTTTTCTTGAATTTGGCTAAAGCAGTTTCAAGTTTATACTGATGGTTCTACGAACCCCTGGATCAACTTATAGGGCCTGAAATGGTCATCCTTGCATTACTTCATCATGGTATTTCTCATGATACATGTCGAGACCTTTGGAAAGATGCAAATATGTTGTGTAATGCTGGGAAGGGCGATCATGTATTCCATGCACGTATAACAACCCATTAAGGGCCACTTGTTAGTCAAGTGCAATGAATGAGTCACAGATGGATGTTAGTCAAGTGCAACGTATAATATGTTGTGTAATTTCTCTAGAGATGTTGCTACTCAACCATGAAGGCATATAGGACAAGATGTGATATTTCTGGTAGATGGACTTGGCCACAACATTCATCGATAAGCGCAACGTTCCGCTGTTAGGGGTACGAGAGGCATATACGATCAATGTTTTAAAAAGCGAGTTATGCGCCTCTCTTGGCGTAGGCGGCTTCCTGAGATGCCCCTGTTAGAGGTCAGGATGTTAATTCGGCCCACCGGGCCGGCCCGGCCCGGGCTCAAAGTGTACCCGGGCCGGGCCGGGCCGGCCCGGCCCGGGTTGGCCAAACCCAGGCCCGGCCCGGCGGCCCGGGCCCGGCTAGGCCGGGCCGGCAATATAAAATAAAAATTTTTTTTTTAAACCCCTTAAAATTCTAAAAAATCCAACATAAAAATTACAACATAAAATTTTAAAAACTATTATCAAACAAATGATATTATTTTAAAAAAATTTAAAAATTTAAACTAAAATTTTTAAAAAGTTAAAAAAATTGAAAAAAATGATCAAAAAAATTTTAAAAAATGATTAAAAAAAATTTATACAACATAAATTATAATAACAAAAAAACTAAAATATTATTTTAAACATGTAAAAATTCCAAAAGAATTTTAGAACACATCTAAAATTTTTTTGAACACTTCTTAAATTTTTTCAGAAAAATTTTAATCCCGAAATTCGCGAAGGTCCCGGGTTGAACCTTTAAATTTTATTAATTGAAATTTTTTTGAGGGGGGGACATACGTTGGCCAGCCTAACCCCTCATACATTGGCCAAAAAAAGAAACTAATACATGTTATAAACTGCTAATACAAGTAAGTAAATATATCAAGTCTCTGCTGCTTCTTCTACCTCTTCTTCTTCAGAGTTTTCAGACAGGTCGGTCTGATATTGGGTTCTCGATTCAGCCCTGAACCAATCCTTCGCACAAACCGACGCTTCTACTATATCTGGTTTCAGTCGTGACCTCTTGTTGCTAAGAACACGACTACCTGCACTAAAAGCAGACTCCGAAGCAACAGTGGATATGGGTACGGCTAACAAATCACGAGCCATCATGGAAAGAATTGGATAACTATTCTTAGACTGTTTCCACCATGACAGAACATCAAAACCCTCATTATTCAAGTCTTCTTCAGAAAATACAAAAGAACTTGACAAATACCTAGACAGTTCATTAGCTGTGACTGATGTTTTTTGCTTCTTCTTGCACATAAGAAGGCGGACTCTGCTTGGAGCACTTGAAGATGCTTGAACATTAGATGTTTGTGTAGAACTACCATATCGTGTCTCATATACAGTAAAAAGTGACCTTAAGCTATTCTTAAAACTAGCTTTGTATTGTTCTGCTACATCTTGAAGGTTCATGTTTTCGTAATATGTATCTAAGAAGTCAAGTACTACATCCTCTTTAAACCGGGGATCTAAAACCTTCGCTATAGTGTATAGCAAAGGAACGGGATTCCAATACTTACGTAGTTTATTCTCCATCTGTTCTATCATTGCCCTAAGGTTTGGAGTCCTAATGTTGTCATTATCTCTATGTTTTTGTATGACTTCAGAGATCACCGCTAATTGGTCTAAGCCTAGAACTGAAGTAGAGTAATACATACCAGAAAACTTGTTTGTTGTCAAGTAGAAAATTTCAAAAAAATCATAAAGTTCATCAATAATAAGCCACTCATAATCACTAATTTCATAGTCACTATCATTTGCAAGGTATGCACTTGCAAACTCAGTAAGTTGGGTTCTATTTTGTCTAATACAACGTATCATTAGATACGTTGAATTCCACCTATGGGGGACACTAAATTTAAATGCCCTATACGGCAGTTGGTTATTACGACAAAACTGTTTATATTCTCTCTTTTTTTGTGAACTAGTTGTAATTAAAAGCATAAGGGCTCTAGGTTTTTCCAGATAAACAGAAGTAAGTTTTAGCCCATCCTGAACTAATAAGTTTAAAACATGGCATGCACAACGTTGATGAAAAATTAAACCATCTAGATCTGGGTTCCATAGACGTTGCAAATAAGAAATGGCTAAAGTATTATTCGAAGCATTATCAAAAGTAATTGATACAATTTGTTTCTCAATATCATAATCATGACAAATATTTTGCAAAGTTCTACCAATGTGTGCACCCTTGTGTGCATACTCTAACACCTTAAAACCTATAATTCTTTTCTGAATGATATAATCATCGTCTGTAAAATGGGCCGTAAGACACAAGTATGATGAACCCCATTTTGTAGTCCATATGTCAGAAGTCAAAGAAATTCTAGATTCTAAATTAAGAAAAATCTGATACAATTTTGCCTGTCCTTCATGAAACATGCTCATACAATCTTTTCTAAGGGTGTGCCTAGATAATTTTCTAAATGCAGGGTTAAATGCATTTTGCTCTAATCGCTCAAAGTCTGGGTGTTCAGCAAAATTTAGAGGTTGCTCTCTGCATAACACAAATCTCGCCATCTCTTTTCTCATATTTTCAACAGAATATGAGAAAGGAGTCAGAGAGGAAGATGATGAAGATAAATTTAATGTTTGTTGTCTAGCATCTTTTTTAACATGCGATTTCATGTGTCTTAGCAGATGCGAAGTGCCGGCAGTATGTGCGGCAGCAAAACTAGTTCTACAAATCTTACAGAATGCACGAATTTGGTCGATGCCATTACTGCTTTTAAAATTTCACGTGTAAAGTGCTCCCAAACACCGGACTTTGGTCCTTTCTTTTGGGTTTGTGTAGAAGGTGCAGCATGTGAAGCAGGGGTAGATGTTTGTGCCGGTGAACTTGTGTACGTGTGAGCAGCATGCGAGAAAGGTGAATGTGCAGGTGGTGGCATGACGGGGCTAGGATTATTACTAGCCCCAAAGTTATCTGGTTCTTGTGTTTCAATATTGGCTATATCAGGATTAAAAGCAGCCCCTACGTTACCACGTAGTAAATCAGCATAATACTCAAAATCGGCAGTATTAGTCTCATCATCTATATTAAAATTCATATTTATCTTCCTATGCGGCGGTCTTGACATTGTGCTAATCTAAACTTTATACTACAGAAACCTGTTTGCGCCTTTGAAGATGACCCGAGTTGTAGAGACCGGAAGCAGCGAATTTGAGTAGCGAATTGGAGTAGCGAGACGGTTGACGATAGCCGCGAGATTGACGACCGTAGAGACGGTAGTAGCGAGAGTTGTAGAACACCGGGTAGAGCCGTAGAGAGGTATTTAGAAAATTAGAGTTTAGAGATTTTGTGAGGGAAGAGATGAATGTAGAGATTTTGTGAGAGAAGAAAAGAGGGGGGGAGGGTATTTATAGAAGAAATTTAGGGTTTTAAAAAAAAATAAAAAAAAAATTATTTGGCCGTTGCCAAACGGGCAGAAATCTGCCCGTTTGGCAACGGCTACAAAAGTAACCGTTGCCGGACCCGGGCCGGGCCGGGCCCGGGCCCGGGCCTAAGGGGGGGCCCAGCCCGGCCCCGGGGCCGGGCCCGGGCCGCAGCCCGGCCCGGGTTTAGGAACCCGGGCCCGGGTCGGGCCGGCCCGGAGCCCGGGCCGGGCCGCCGGGCCTGGCGGGCCCCGGGCCAAAATAACACCATGAATTAGAGGTATGCGTTGTGAGTAGGCGGCATACCAATAAACCGAGAATTAAAAAAAGAAATTACATAGCGGGATAGAGAGGGAACCAAGCCGAAGGTGGGACCGGACCACTATTGTCGCCCGTCTACCCTCATCTCTGTTACCTCCCGTTGCTTGCGAAAGGGAGGAGAGAGCGAAATATAAGAGAAGGGATTAAGGTTTCAAAGCTTTCTCTTGAGAATAGGAGCGAGGGAGGCAAGCGAAGAGGTTAGTGTTCAAACATCCCTTCGCACGCTTAGCATATAGTAATCTTAAAGAAAAAAAAAATGGTAGTTTTTTTTTCGTTGGGATCAAATATGCTGCAGCCTGTCTTGCCTCATTTTCCTCATATTTTGAGAAGCGAGGCATAACAGAGGCATAACAAACAACTGATCGAGTCTATGTAATAGCAACCTATGTCTACTTTGGCTCCTCTAACTTCATCTAGAACTTCTCGGATGCAACTTATTTTACTCAATGCGGACTCCCCGGTTCCTTTGCTGTTGCCGGTGGACTCTTCGGCTCCGGTCGTCGGTTGTTTTTGGCCATTGATGCAGATTTGAGAAGAATTGGAAAATTGTAGAAGAGGAAAATAAATCAAGAAGAGATAACAGAGTAGAAATTTGGAGGGAACAGAACTCAATTTGAGTTTTGTATAAAAGTTCTTGATACCGGAATTCTTACAGCTCCATTGTTTTTATACAATTCCTGACAGCAAACAGATTTAACAAACCTCTAACTACTTAGCAGATATTCAACAACATTTTAGTTAGAGCTCAACGGAATCTCCTCGGTGATCAAACTAGCGAAGCAGACGATCGTTGGAGATTTAAATTCAACTTGTCTTGTCTTTGTAGGGATGAGATTGAATCACTTGAAGGAATCTGACGGTCACGATCTAATCAAGCACTAGGATCGAACAACCCATTTTATTCCAACTGATATGTATCCGTTCCCAGAGCTCCTCTCCATCGAAGCTGGGGATCAAGGCGGAGCAGTCTCTTGAGTGTCCTCCGACTGGCAATCGTCATCTGGGCTGTCCACAATCCCTTCCCCTAATTTTGACCTTGTCTCAAGGTCAAAAGAATGAAAATGCTTCAACAACTTCCAGTAGTCTTCCCAAGTTGCCTCCTCGACACTGCGTTGACGCCATTTGATCAGAGCTTGGGACACCACTGCATTTCTAATCCGGACAGCTCGACGATCCAAAACCTCTTCTGGTTCATCTATTATTTCTTCAATGTAACATGGTTGAGTGTCCCGTAGAACCACTCTTACACCTAGTTTTTCTTTAATTGAGAAGCATGGAAGACTGGGTGAATCCGAACTGTCGCTGGCATCATCAGTTTGTAGGCCACTTCTCCTACATTCTCTGCTATTCGATAAGGGCCATAATGCTTAGGAGAAAGCTTATGAGGTTTCGACATTGCTGCACTCAACTGCCTATACGGTTGCAACCGCAAGTACACCCAACCTCCCACTTCAAAATTCCTTTCCAATCTCCTTGAGTCTGAATACTTCTTCATTTTTTCTTGGACTTTCTTCAGATTGTCTTGTAGGAACTGGAGTGCTACTTGTCGTGAAAAGAGGGCTTCATCAACAGCTTGTACTTGAGAGGTATGTGGCGTATAAGATAGCAGAGCAGGCGGTTTCCTCCCATAGACAGCTTCAAAAGGAGTCATCTTAGTAGGACTTCGCCAAGTATTATTATATCAAAACCCAGCCAAAGATAACCATTTTAAGATAACCATTTTGGCCATTCTCTTGGCTTGTGGCTACAAAAACATCTGAGATATCATTCTAGGCCTCTGTTTGTAATCTCGGTTTGGCTATCCGTTTGAGGATGGTATGAGGAGCTGAGGGCTAAGACAGTGCCTTGTAGAGTGAAGAGCTCCTTCCAAAAGATACTTCTGAAAATTGGATCACGGTCGCTTACTATGGACTTCAGAAAACCATGGAGCTTGCAAACTCAATTGAAGAAGATCTGTGCTATAGATTTTGCAGTGTATGGATGCTTGACAGCAAAAAAATGAGCATACTTAGTCAATCTGTCTACCACCACGAATATCACACTTGTGTCGCCATTTGGGGGAAGTCCACAGAGAAAGTCCATATATAGAGATATCTTCCCAAATCTGCTCTGAAGAGGAAGAGGTTGCAGAAGTTCAGGGTATGCCACATTTTCCACCTTACTACATTGACATATATCACGTTCTCTCACATATTTCCTCACCATGGATTTCATGCCTTCCCAATGAAATGTTCTCTTTAACCTGTGCAGGGTCCGGATGGCGTCGGAATGCCCCTCAAGGGTAGTGTCATGATGCTCCTTCATTAGACTCTTCAGGATCTTCTGATTATTGGGGCTAACTAGTATTCTTCCTTTGTAGAAGTAAAGCCCATCCTGCTGATGATAGTGGCAAGCAGTCACACTTCCTTCCCTCATCTTCTTCTTAATATCATGGTAGTAGGGGTCCCGGCCCACCATTTCTTTAACTTCTGTCAAGCAATCGCATTGGACCGCTGGGATTGGACATAAAGAGAAGTAATCTTCTTGTAAGGCAGTATTGTTTTCCACTTATCTTGGGAGGCAGTCAGCAACCAAGTTCTTCTTGCCGGGCTTGTATTCTAATCGGTAGTTAAAATGATGAAGCTTCATCAACCATTTGTGTTGGATCTCTTGCTGGAGTCTTGAGCCAAGCAAGTATCTCAAACTTTGGTGGTATGTTCTTAATAATAAATTTGCGACCCAGGAGATAGTGACTCCATTTGGAAGCGACTATGATAATAGCTAGGAGCTCTTTTTTCATAAGTGGAGAGGGGGAGATTTCTCCTTTTGAGTTTGGAGCTCAAGAAGGCAATGGGACGATCCTCTTGCATTAGTACTGCTCCTATCCCTTGGCCTGAAGCGTCGCATTCAAGTATGAAATTCTTGCTGAAGTTAGGCATGACAATGACTGGTGAAGTAGCTAATGATTCCTTCAATCGATCAAAGGTAGCTTGGGCTTCATGACTCTAGTGATATTCCCCTTTCTTCAGCAAATCTGTCAGGGGTGCAGCAATGCTTCCAAAACCTCGAATAAACTTCCGGTAGTAATTCACAAGACCAAGGAATCCTCTTAGAGCTTTGAGGTTCTTTGGCACACTTCAATCCCTGATGGCTTCGACCTTCTTGGGATCCACTGCTACCCTTTCTCCCGAAATGACGTGCCCCAAATAATCAACTGCAGCTTGTCCAAACTGACATTTGGAGAGTTTAATATGTAGTTCGTTTTGCATGAGTATTTGGAAGGCCTTATCCAATTGTTCGACATGGGATGCAAGAGTTGAGTTGTAAATCAAGACGTTGTCGAAAAAAACTAAGATGAACTTGCCGAGGAATGGTTGGAAGATGGAATTCATTAGCTAGTGAAATGTAGACGGAGCGTTTGTCAAGCCGAAGGGCATTACGAGGAATTCATAATGGCCTTCATGTGTTCGGAAGGCTGTTTTCTGGATGTCTTTATCAAACATTTGAATTTTATGGTAACCCGCTCTGAGATCTAGCTTGGAAAAAATAGTAGCCCCTTGCAATTCATCCAGAAGCTCATCGATGATTGGTATTGGGAATTTGTCTTTGATTGTTTGCTGATTTAAGGCCCGATAGTCAACACACATTCGACAACTACCATCGTCCTTATGAAACATTACAATTGGAGACCCGTATGGGCTCATGCTATGGCTGATGACTCCCTCCTTCAGCATATCAGACACCTGCTTCTTAATAGCGCCTTTCAGGAAATGAGCAGGTCGATAAGGTCTGATGCATATGGGTTTGGCTCCTTGCTCAAGGGGAATGCAGTGGTCACAAGCCCTCCTGGGTGGCAATCCTTTCGACTCTTGGAATAACACGTAGTACCGGTCGAATAGCCATTGTAGATCATGGTTGATGGTGGTCACATCCAAAATGCACAGCTCTCTATCATGCGAATGGCAATCTTCTGGCAAAGTTAACATCACCAAAGTTAACAGTGATGTTAATTGGATGATATAGCCTTCCCCTCCTTATCTTATTGCCTTGCAAATAGTTTTCTCATCCGATAATTGGTTGGACCACTTAGTCCATTGCCAAATGCAGTCCCTCCATTGAAAAGTGAACTTCATCTGTAGCTTCCGAAAGTTAACCTAGATGTCGTCGAGCTGCTCCAACCAATGTGCACCAAGTACTATTTGGTTGCCACCCATTGGTAGAAGAAGCAAATCCACTAACTCCTTAACACTTAAGTTGAACTCTTCTGCAGATGCCCGATCCGAAAAGCTTTTCCCCATTCGCTACTAAGACGTCGAATGACTTAGATTCTTGTACCAATAGCCCCAATGATTTACCCCGCTCAGGGTTAATAAAGCTGTGTGTGGAACCTGAATCCACATGGACACTGACCGAATGTCCTTTAATTCTTCCCAATACCGCAGTGTGTGTGCAGCAGGTATTCTGCATATAGCTTGTAAGGATATAGCGGCAGAATCTTCCACCCTTTCAGATGCTTCTTGGTTCATCCTGGGTTCTAGGAACTCATTGGGTTCAAACTCCTCTGAGTTTTCTCCAGGATAAGCAACTACATCACACCACGTTCCTTCGATAGAAAAGAGGTGAGGACCCTTGCATTTATGTTCTCGACTCCATTTTTCGTCCCAACCAAAGCAGATATTGTTTCTTCTTTTGTATTGCACTTCATCGGGGTCAATTTCTTTACGGGGTTTGTAGAATTTGGAGTAGCAACCTTCACTGTGTTTGAAGAATTGACAGGACGAGGATTGGTAGTTGATTTGTTATGTTGGAACCCTGTGAAGTTGGTTGTCATCTTGAACTTCTTAACTTGGGTTACCTTCTTTTCATAATACTTGGCCAAGAAAATAGCATCCATCAGATCTTTGGGTCTTGTCGCCAACACTTCATAACGTAGCTCTTCCTTTAGGCCTCCAACAAACTTGTCATAGATTAATTCCTTTGGTAATTTCTCCAAAAACCACATGATTTGCTCCAACCTTTTCAAGAACTCGAGCACGGTACCTGTTTGACAGATTCACAAAAGAATTGAAGGGCATCTCCATCTTAGGCACACCGAATCTAGCCAACACTTCTTTCTTGAATACTTCCCATAACAAGAAGTTCTCCACATTGATCTTGCTCCACTCAAACCATTGAAGTGCTTCTTCTTTCATATAGAACCCACGTAGCTTGACCAAATTTTCTTTCTTAGTATTGTAATAATCAAAATTTGGGTTACCTGACTAAGCCATGTAATGACATCCTCTGTTCCCTTGAAGATCGGGAATTCTTGCCTCAACACCTTCGCTTGAAGACTGGGTAATCCTGGCTCCCTCCAATGAAGGGGTTCTTTGGCGAACGGTGGTTGAGCACCTCCATGACCCCATGCTCCTCTTCTTGAATCATCCAGTGACATTCCCAGAATTGGGGTCTTCATAGCATTCTGGTGCTCCCACTTGTCAATGAACTGCAGAAGTCGGTTGTTGGCGTTGGTAGTCTGGATCTTGAAATCTTCAAACCACTCCATAGCAACCTCCAGCTGTTGAAGCCGCGTCTCCAATGTGTTGTTCCCTGAGGTCACATCTTCTCGGTGCCGTTCACTCACATGGCTCGAGCCATGATCTTATACCAATTGTGGACTCCCAAACTCCTTTGCTATTACCGGTGGACTCTTCGGCTCTGGTCATCGGTTGGTTTTGGCCATTGATGCAGATTTGAGAAGAATTGGAAAATTGAAGAAGAGGAAAAGATATCAAGAAGAGATAACAGAATAGAAATTTGTAGGGAGAAGAACTCAATTTGAGTTTTGTATTAAAATTCTATATCTGGAATTCTTACAGCTCCATTGTTTTTATACAATTCCTGATAACAAACAAATTTAACAACCCTCTAATTACTCAACAGATATTCAACAACATTTTAGTTAGAGCTCAACGGAATCTCCTTGACGATCAAGCTAGCGAAGCAGACGACCGTTGGAGACTTAAACTGAACTTATCCTGTCTTTGTAGTGCTGAGATTGAATCACTTGAAGGAATTTGACGGTCACGACTTAATCAAGCACGAGGATCGAACGACCCATTTTATTCCAACTGATACTTATCCGTTCCCAGCGCTCCTCTCCATCGAAGCTAGGGATCAAGGTGGAGCAGTCGCTCGAGAGTCCTCCGACCGATGATCGTCACCTGGGCTGTCCACACTCACGGTGAACATAATGACGTGATCTTTAGTTAAAAGTCAACTACCAACAACTAGAAAATGCATATAATTTGAATTCATGTTTGAATCCACGACCACGACCACTAGCAGGCATATCCGTACTTTTAATGTTAGAGCCACTGTCTTGGATTCACCACCCATAACCAAATACCAAACATAGGGTCATAGATAGCAACGAATTGAATTGTCTCTAAGTATATGATCACAAGAAGAATCTAGTTTAGAGAGAAACTTGATACCAATATGCTCATGATATCGTTGAAGGGTCTTTAGATCCAACACGATTGGTTGATATAAATCTCTCATCCAAGATGTTATTTAACTCTGAATATTAGTTGGACAAAAGCCTTCTATATTGATGGAGTAAAAACCATAACCCTCATACGTGTCTATAACCAGAGGTATTTGTCGATAGATAAATTCGTCATACAATAAAGGTGGGCCGACGAGAACACCTTCAATGAGGGGACGCTTCATTGGATGGGGAGATGGACCTGCGGAGAGGTGAACCTGGGTCGGGGAGAGCTAAGTCTGAGCTATTGGATTGAAGCCTGACCTAACTTCGTGCTATCTTTGTAGATCTGCATCATAGAAGAAATCGTCAATGGGTTGGGTCTGAGGCCCGACCAAATCCCCTCCGATGCTTAAGTCAGTGGATGACTCAAAAAGGGGCTCAAGGTAGATAGGTCTGACCTATAGGGAGGTCGTCCCCATCACCGTTATGCCGAGCTATGTATGAGGAAATGTACAGTGGAGAAGATGCTTAGTAACATGATACCTGAGTGTAGGTTCCTCCCCCTATTTTTCCCATTGTCCCTAGAGTTTTTATATCCCTCCTTTTGTCTTGTACCTTCCCCACATATCATGTTAACGGTCACCATAAAAGTAGGTGAATAATGTGGCTTCATGGGAGTAACGGTCACCATAAAAGTAGGCTATAATCATTGAATTACTGTTCATTAAAGTAGGCCACGATGAGGTGTAACCGCCCACCACTGATGTCTCTTTATGAGGGAAGTGGAGGTTGACTCATTCCACTCAGGAGCTATGTCATAAAATGGCCTAATTATTAGGCATAATGGTAGGCCATAATTGATGTAACAATGGCCCCATCAATGTTTAAGGTTGGGGTGATGTGATAGCCATGAGGAAGAGATAACATTGGTTTGATATGTTGTGAACACGTGTGTGCGAAGGTGGTTTCAGCCACTACGGTATCGACCATGGCTTTTCGGCCACAGAATTTTTTTCTATGGCAGTAACCTGTCAGCCACCGAAACACGACTTTCAGCCATGGATTTGTCCATGGCTGAAAGCCGGATATGTAGTAGTGTATGTAGATGATATTATTTATACAAACAATGAAGAGTCTTGGCTTGACAAATTTAAAAGACAAATGGAGCATGAATTTGAAATGAGTGATTCAGGAAAGCTGCATTACTTCTTGGGACTAGAAATTAAACAAACAATTCATGGAATACATGTGTCTCAGCAGAAGTATCCTCAATCTATACTAAACAGACTTAAAATGGCAAATTGCAAATTTGTGGAAACCCCTTTCAATGCGAAAGAAAAGCTTGTAGTAGACGAGTCTATTGCTGGAGTAAATAAGAAGCATTTCAAAAGTATAGTGGGAGGTTTGATTATTTGGCACACACAAGACTAGATCTGTCATATGCTGTAAATCAATTGGCAAGAGTTATGCATAAAACTAATGTGATTCACATGACATCAACCAAAAGAGTGCTGAGATATTTGCAAGAACCAAAGAACTTGGTCTGTTTTATGGCAGAGATGAAACTTGCAAGCTGATATCATATTCAGATAGTGATTGGGGAAGCAGTGAAGAGGATAGAAGAAGTTTGACAGGATACACATTATTACTGGAAAAGTCATGTATCACATGGGGCACCAAAAGATAGAATTCAGCTGCGCTCTCCACAACAGAAGCTGAGTATATGTCCTTGTCATATACATCATGCCAAGTAGTATTGATGAAGAGAACTCTGGAAGATCTGAAGCAAGAGCAAGGTGAAGTTACTGTTATTTTTTGTGATAACAAGTCTACAATCCATCATGCAAATAATTTCATCAATCAATAAAGAACCAAGCATATTGATACAAGGTATCACTTCATAAGAGAATTGGTTTCTGAAAAAGCAATTGTGTTTCAACATTGCAAGTCATTTGATCAACTAGCTGACGGGTTTACAAAGTCTTTGGACATCACACAATTCAACAAATTCAGAAATGAGCTTGGTCTTAGACCCAGTCTGAATTAAAGGGAAGATATGTTGGAGTTAATTCAGACTTGAAGTGTGTTCGGCTGTTTAATAAGTGTGTTCAGCTAGCTTCATAAGTATGTCCAAGTTGTGAACAAGTGTGTACAAGTTGTGAACACGTGTGTACAGCCTCCAATGTAAGTATGTTCAAGATGTGAACACGTGTGTACAGCCTTATACCTAAGTATGTTCAACTGCTGAAGAAAGGAGATCAGCTGTGTGCAAAGTAATTATGTTCTTTGAGAAAGCAAGTCCCTTGAGATTTGTGTATTTTGTCTAGTGTAGTAAATGCTTGTACTAGTTGATGTAAGCTCTTGACAGAGCATAATTGTATGTATGGGAACTATAAGTTGTAGAAGTGAAAGAATTGTTAGGAAAAATAACGGAATAGAATAATATCTCAAACACAAACAAATTGGAAATGTAAGAATAAAAGGTAGAAGGATGACACCAGATATAACGTGGTTCGGTAAATTTTTGTGCCTACATCCACGGGGAGCAACAACAAGAACTTCCACTAATGTCAATAATGGATACAAGAGAGACACACTACTTCAAGAACACCACTTGAAGGAAACACTCTCTCACTCTTGTTGCTACCTACACACTACAACACTCAACTTGGAGTGGACACTCTTCACTGAACTTGGAGAAGATGATACTTGGATGGAATGAGATGCCTTTGGAATGAGCAAAGGACCTCTCCTTATATAGGCCTAAGGAGGAACCCTTCAAATGCCTTCATCAATGCTCCACTAACTCCAACATTACACATTTCCATTACCATCACACTTAATATAGGTCCATTCACATTCTATATTCAATGTGGAGAGACCTCTCAATTTCCCAACTCATGGAAAACCAAAAGAAACAAATGGGAGAATGAATTTGGCTGGAATTATTAACAATCTCCCCCTCCAACCAAACTGTCTTTTGTGGTTAGACTTACTTAAAGTCCATCCCAGCTGCCTTGCAACAATACTGCAGCTTCTCTTGCAGAACGACTTTTGTCAGCATATCTGTGATGTTCTTGTCGGTATGAATTTTTCCCAACTGGAAAAGCTTCTTGGATATCACATCTCGGATCCAATGATACCGCAACTCAATATGCTTAGTGCGAGGATGATGAACTGAGTTCTTACTCAACTGAATTGCACTTTGACTGTTGCAATGTAGCACATAACTTTCTTGTTTCATACCCAGCTCTTGAACAAACCTTCGCAGCCATATCAACTCCTTGCCCGCTTCATTAGCTGCTATATATTCAGACTCTGTGGTGGATAAGGCTACGAACTTTTGTAACTTGGACTGCCATGAAAAAGCTCCCCCCTGTAAAAGTAAATAAGTAACCAAAAGTAGACTTTCGACTATCAAAGTCTCCGGCCAAATCTGCTTCCGTGACACCCTCCAAAGTTGGTTTTGATCCACCAAAACTCAAGCAAAACTTTGAGGTCCTCCTCAAATATCTGAGTATCCACTTGACTGCCTCCCAATGCTCTCTTCCAGGATTAGAGAGATATCTGCTGACAATACTAACTGCATGCGCAATGGCTGGATGAGTACATACCATCGCATACATAAGACTACCTTCAACTGATGCATAGGGAATACCTGCCATCTTCTCTTTCTCCTCTTGAGTAGTTGAGCACGCCAATCTGCTTACTTGAAGTGATTCCCCAGAGGTGAGCTCACCGCCTTGGCTCCTTTCATGTTGAACCTCTCAAGCACTCGTTCAACATACCTCTCCTGTGAAAGCCACAGCTTGTGCTTCTTTCTTTCACGAGTAATCTCCATGCCCAATATCTGCTTAACTGGTCCGAAGTCTTTCATGTGAAACGCTTTTGACAAATCTGCTTTTAGTATGCGAATCATGAAAGCATCTTGCTCTACAATCATCATATCATCAACATAGAGTAGTGAAATTATGAATTTACCTCCAGGGAACTGTTGGATATACACACATGGATCTGCATCAGTGTGCTTGTACCCATGACTCACCATGAACAAGTCAAACTTCTTGTACCATTGCCTTGGCGCTTGCTTCAGCACGTATAGGCTTTTCTTTAACTTGCAAATCATTTACTCCTTTCCCTTTACCTCAAATCCTTCCGGTTGCTCCATGTAAATCTCTTCTTCCAAATCTCCATGAAGGAATGCCGTCTTCACATCTAGCTGCTCCACCTCCAGATCCATGCTAGTTGCCATGCCAAGAATAACCCTAATAGATGTCATCTTGACAACAGGTGAGAAAATTTCATCAAAATCTATACCTTCTTTTTGTCCAAAACCTTTCACAACCAAGCGAGCCTTGAACTTTGTCAGTTGCTCGTTTTCGTCCCTCTTCAGCTTGAACACCCACTTATTCTTGAGTGCTTTTCTCCCTTTAGAAAGCTCCACCAAATCATAGGTGTCGTTTTTCAACAAGGACTCCATCTCAGACTTCATCGCCAACTTCCATTTGTCGTTGTCTGCATGAGTCATTGCTTCCTTAAAGCATTCTGGTTCTCCGTCACTGGTCACCAAATTGTACTGTGAAGAAGGATACTTGGAATTTGGTATGAGAACCATGCTGGATCTTCGAACCGGCTCTTGAGAATTTTCTGCTTGCTCTCCCTGATTTGGACCCTCCTGGATTTGTTCCGCTTGATTAGGATCCTCCTCATTTAGCTCCTCCTGATCATGATTCCACTGATCATTATCCTCAAGTTCAGCTTCCTCGTTTCTAACATTCTCATTTGCATCATCTTGAGCCTCGTCTTGCGATTCTCTTAAGAGCGATGATGAATCATATGTGAAGCGTTCAACTTGATCTAGCACTTCTTTGCCAAGATCCGCAACCGTTTGATCTTCTTGAAACACCACGTCTTGACTTCTGAACAACTTGTTGGACTTTGGATTCCATAACCGGTATCCCATCTCCTCATTTCCATATCCGAGAAATATTACAGGGATGGCCTTATCGTCAAGTTTTGATCTTTCTTGCTTCGAAACATATGCAAATGCTTTGCACCCGAAAACCCTCAAGTGAGAATAAGAAGCATCCTTACCGGTCCATGCGCTTTTTGGCGTCTTCAAGTCCAACGATATACATGGCGATCGATTGATGAGGTAGCTTGCCGCTATCACTACTTCTCCCCAAAACTGTTTTGACAGGTTAGCGGTCTTCAGCATACTTCGGACTTTCTCCAAAATGATGCGGTTCATCCTCTCCGCTACACCATTATGCTGTGAGGTGCCAGGTACGGTCTTTACATGCCTGATGCCGTGCTTCGAACAATATTCTTTAAACTCGTTCGAAGTGTACTTTCTGCCATTGTCACTATGGAGACACTTGAGAGTCTTCCTAGTTTCCCTCTCAACCATGGCATGGTACTCCGTAAAGGTCTGGAACACACGGTCTTTTGATTTCAACAAGTACACCGAAACCTTTCGTGAAGCATCATCAATAAAGGTAACAAAATAATTATTGCGACCTAGTGATTCAACTTCCAAGGGGCCACATACATCAGAGTGTACTAGGTCTAACACATTTTGTTTCTTAGAAAGTTTATGCTTGAAACTCACTTTATGTTGTTTCCCGAGTAAACATAAATCACAAGAGTCGAGTGAGGTACCTTTCAAAAGGGGAATTAACGACTTCTTAGCCAAGACTTGCAATCCCTTCTCACTCATATGACCTAGTCGCTTGTGCCATAGATTTGAAGATGAACCATTCGCAATGTTCAACTCCCCTTTACATATCTTGACATATGTCTTGTAGAGGGTACAACACAGCTTCCCTCTAGCCACCACAAGCGATCCTTTCGTAAGCCTCCATTTTCCATCACCTCCATGACGATGAAAACCTTGTTTGTCAAGCACACCGGTTGACAACAAATTGAGACGCAGGCCCGGTACATGTCTCACATCCTTCAACATAAACTTGTAGCCCATATCGGCCTCGAAACAAATATCTCCAATTCCGGCAATGTGGGAATAGCTCTCATTCCCCATCTTCACTCTACCAAAGTCACTGGCTTTGTACGTAGTGAAGAACTCCGAGTTTGCCGTTCCATGGAATGATGCTCCCGAGTCAACAACCCATCCAGTTCCATCACAATCATCAAAATGTAAGTATTCACTTTCAAAGCAAAGGAAATCAAAGTCACCTTGAGACACAGCGGTAGTGCTACTTGTTTCCTCCTTTGATTTGTTAGCGTTGCCATCGCGACTCTCATTCGAGCCTTTCACCAACTTGTTGCAGTTTCTTTTCATATGATCGAAAAGGCCGCAATGATGGCACTTTCCATTGAATCTTGCCTTTGATTTGCTTATGCTCCTTCCATGGCCTTTGGGTCCTCTACTCTTGCTCCTTCCTCGGTTCTCTGCAAGGAACACTTGAGTATGATCCGAGCTTGAACTTATAGACTTCCTTCTCATCTCTTCATTCAACATGTTATCTTTAACATTATTCATAGACAATACACCGTCAGGGGCAGAGTTACTTACAGTCACGACGAAGGTCTTCCAACTATCAGGTAACGACCCCAAAAGCAACAAGGCTTGCAACTCGTCGTCGATCTTCATACCCATTAAAGCCAACTGATTGAATATCGTGCGTTGAAAGTTGTTGAGATGCTCGGTCACTCTAGCACCTTCTTTAAACTTGACATTCACCAACTCCTTGCGGTCTTCTTTTCGAACAAGGACTCCAACTTTAACCACAATTGATGTGCATCAACTTCGTTGGACACACGGTGAAACACACTATCATTCACCGATTCGCGAATATAACCAATAGCTTTGCGATTTAACTTGTTCCAATCCGCATCCGATGTTTCTTCTGGCTTCACCTTATCTCCTTCGATCGGCTCATGCAAATCCTTGCAATAAAGGATGTCCTCCATCCTCGGCTTCCACGTCACCCAATTTGAGTTGTTGAGACGAATCATGGTACTCTTTGAACCCTCCATAGCTCTGATACTACCGTTAGGAAAAATAACGGAATAGAATAATATCTCAAACACAAACAAATTGGAAATGCAAGAATAAAAGGTAGAAGGATGACACCGGATGTAATGTGGTTCGGCAATGTGCCTACATCCACGGGGAGCAACAACAAGAACTTCCACTAATGTCAATAATGGATACAAGAGAGACACACTACTTTAAGAACACCACTTGAAGGAACCACTCTCTCACTCTTGTTGCTACCAACATACTATACCACTCTTAACTTGGAGTGAACACTCTTCACTCAACTTGAAGAAGATGATACTTGGATGGAATGAGATGCATTTGAAATGAGCAAATGACCTCTCCTTATATAGGCCTAAGGAGGAACCCTTCACATGCCTTCATCAATGCTCCACTAACTCCACCATTACACATTTCCAATACCATCACACTTAATATAGGTCCATTCATATTCTACATTCAATGTGGAGAGACCTCTCAATTTCCCAACTCATGGAAAACCAAAAGACACAAATGAGAGAATGAAATTGGCTGGAATTATTAACAAGAATGATGTATATGTAATTAAAAAAGAAAAAGGAAGGAGAGAGAGTAAGATCTCTAAGATCAAGATCAGTAGAAAAAATATCCAAGAAGGAGAAAAAAGGCTTCAGCTTTGCCTGAAATTCGTGTGAAACATCCTTGAAAAATCGTTCTTCCTCATTCTCTCAAATTTGTGTTCACAGATTTGTGTACACACTTGCAGTGTATTGTGTATACACTAAAGTGCTTGTCTGCACACAAATATAGTCTAATTGGAACACAGTTATTCCAGTTTCTGCTCACTTTTGTTTTCATAGATTCTTCTTTGTTTTCTCATCCTCCACTCAAAAGATCCTATTTTTGGCTACTGAGCTTTGCCTCAACATCCAACATATAACACTTCTTTAAATGATCGCTCGGCTTCGACCGAGCCATGTCACTTCCGGCATGCCGACATGCAATATACCACACATCTATGAAAAGAGGAAACTGGTCCCATGATAAAAAAAGAGAATTGCTATCTGCACCTCAACAGTTGAGGTGCAGATACAATTCAGTGCAGTTTCTTGCTTTTTTGGAGGAGAGAGACTGTGATTAGAGGGGATGATGTGAAATAACTATCTTTTTAAAGGTAAAAACCGTACATGCACCTCATACAATGAGGTGCATGGAGCAGTTCTCTAAAAAAAAAAACACGCAGAGCCTTTCAAAGTCGGCACCTTGGAGCTGATGCCAGGCCCCTGCTGCATGCACACGCAAACTCTTTTATGTATCTATTTTTTTGGGTCGTCTCCCACAGCTTCCTTTCTCAAACTTGGACGCGAGGCGACGGTAAGAGCTGGAGGACGTGACTGATTCCTGCCCGCGAGTTTTAAGACGTCAGCGTCTCTTCCAGCTGTAATCCTGCTGTGTTCCTCAAACGTGCAGGATATCATAACAGCAAACAAACAAACTCATAATGGGAAGAGGCCGCCCGAGTCATCCAGCCCGATTTCTCCACCCCAATCTGACTCCTCTTTTCCTAAAAGATCCTCATGACAAATTAAATATATTAATAATAAGAGACAAAGACAGTCAATATGTGCACACGTTGTAACTTTAATCAGAGGTGAGAATTCCAGATTGCTACACTTGTACAATGCACGCAGCTCTATACCAACCTCATCTTTTGTTCTTCTATAAATAGAGGGGTTCTCATTAGCCTCTGAGTTCACATACCTTCAACAATAAAGGAGTCGATAATGACTTCATCAATGCTTCTCGTTGCTTCTCTTCTCTTGTTTGTGCTTGCCAGCCATGTTGTTGAGTCCCACAAGGTAACCAATCTGAATTTCTGCATGCTGTCCGGAGCTTGGATTATATATCTCTAATTAAGGCAATTGTTGTTGTAGATGACGGAGGAAGCAGCAGGGGTGGCTGACACAGTTGCCGGCTTAAGTAAGTTTTCCTCAACTCCTCAACTTTATCGAAACGCCACTATTACTAAGATATGTAAATTCACAAGAGCGCTGTGTATTCTTCTGGTTGCTTGCAGACTGCAAAGCACTGTGTGAGGTGAGATGCAGCAAATCGTCGAGGCCGAACCTCTGCAACCGGGCCTGCGGGGCTTGCTGCTCTCGGTGCAGCTGCGTTCCTCCGGGGACCTACGGAAACTACGACTCTTGCCCGTGCTACGCCTCCCAGACCACCAGGGGAGGAGCTCGCAAGTGCCCGTGATCTGGCCTCATGTAGTGACTCCAGTGTGTGAACGTGTTGGTTTGCTTGGTTGTGCATGTGTAGATGTTGAATAATGGCAGGATGTTTGATGCATATATGAGAGGAAACAAGCTAGCTAGTTGGAAATATTGTGTGTTTAATGGTTTGAAAATTCAGTTCCAGTGATATATTTTGTTTAAGAAGACATCAAGTGTTGAGTAATTAATCTTTGTTCAGCTAGGAAGTATGGTGTCAGATGTGTTCGTGGTTATTGGGATCTTCTTCGGCTCCTATACCTTCTTGATCGGCTTACAAAGTAGACAATCTATCATGTGTCAGAGGCATAATCAGGATTTTTTTTAACCTTGTGTGAAAAAAAGAAGCAAAGAATAATATTTAAAAAATAACAAAGCAAAAAAATTAAACGGTAAGAATGCTTGCATTATATATTGATAATGAACACAAAATAGTATGTTACATCCACGCAAAAGATGACATATAACATACCAAAAAGAGGATATCTTAGTCAAACTCTACGAGTATATCTTGAATCGAACTCATTTACAATGTTTTCTGTGTCGAGACTGGAAGTAATTTCTTTCTCAATGTAAAGTTGTAGAAAGAATATTCAAGAAAGACAAAGGTTTAACGTGGTTCTGCTAATAACTAGCCTACATCCACACAGAGAAGAGAGAGTTTTCTTATTTCAATTGTGTTACAATGAGGAGGGTAGTCGCCAATATTTATAAGGCTAACAAACCCTAAAAACAAATATAGTAACAACTAATATGTGCTCATCAAATAAACCACACATAGAAGGGATCCAACTGATCCTATTCTCTCTTCTTTCCAATACTCCCCCTCAAGTTGGTGCGAAAATGTCGATAGAGTCCAACTTGGACAATATCTATTGGAATTTATCAGCGGATAAACCTTTGGTGAAGATATCAGCCAGTTGTTGATCACTACGAACAAATGGAGTGCATATAGTATTGGCTTGTCTATTCTCTCGCACGAAGTGACAATCTACCTCAATGTGTTTAGTCCTTTCATGAAACACGGGATTTGCTGTAATATGAATCGCCACTTGATTATTACAAAACATCATCGTAGGTCGAGGCGAACCAAAGCCTAAGTCATTGAGAAGAGCCTGAAGCCAAATTATTTCACTTGTCGTGGACGCCATTGCATGGTATTCTGCTTCTGCACCTGATCGAGCTACCACATTTTGTTTTTTTACTCTTCCAAGTGACTAAATTTTCACCAACAAATGTGCAGTAACCTGTTGTAGATCTTCTATCAACAGGACATCCAGCCCAATCAGCATCAGTATAAGCAGAAATGTCATTATGTCCATTCTTATGCATCCAAATACCTCTTTCAGGTGAACCCTTTAGATACCGTAATATTCTATTAATCGCATTCATATGATTAACGGTAGGAGCATGCATAAATCGGATTACCAAACTTACAGCATATGAAATATCCGGGCGAGTGATAGTAAGATAAATCAGTCGACCAACCAAGCGTTGAAATTTCCAATATCCGAATATAACTCACCATCAGCATCAAGCTTACCACCACTATCAGTAGGCGTATCTCACGGTTTAACACCCATCTTTCCTGTTTCCTTCAATAAGTCAGGGTTATTTAGTACCGACCCCCCCTGTGTTTTCTCAAAAAATAGTACCACCCCCTATGGTTTCAATAATTAGTAAGACCCCCCTCTGGCACCTCAAGTTTTTCGCCACAATTAGTTTCACCCCCCGGTGTTTTCTCAAAAATTAGTATCACCCCCCTATGGCAGGGGGGTCTTACTAATTTTTGAAACCATAGGGGGGTTGTACTAATTTTTGAGAAAACACAGGGGGTCGGCACTAAATAACCCCAAT
Organism: Scilla litardierei; assembly: GCA_030789695.1. Taxonomy (NCBI): domain Eukaryota; kingdom Viridiplantae; phylum Streptophyta; class Magnoliopsida; order Asparagales; family Asparagaceae; genus Scilla; species Scilla litardierei. The sequence goes on from CM061133.1 coordinate 152,030,255, forward strand.
AAGTCAAGAACATACTTCCACTGATTAAGAAACATACCTTTATCAGAATGGGCATCTTACAACCCAAGAAAATATTTTAATAATCCCAAATCCTTGATAGCAAATCTTTTATGCATCAATGCTTTCAGTCTTGAGATTTCGGCTTGATCATCACAAGTAATCACAATATAATCTACATATACCAAAACGATAATTATGCCAGACTTACTTCTCTTAACAAATAAGGTCTGATCTGTAGCGCTTCTCTTAAGACCATTCACCATGAGAACCGAACTTAGTTTTGCATACTAGGCTCGTGGTGATTGCTTAAGCCTATAAATAGCTTTTCTTAATGTAACGACCCACTCTCAGGGCCCGTTATCGTTTGGAACATGCACATGTCCTGCTAGGCACAAATGAAGTCAACACAGGCTCTGTTGCAGAAACACGCCAAAATACTCTTACAAGAAAATAGAATACAACCTTATTACAGACCGACCGCGTACAGGAAAGGAAAATACAACTAGAATACAAATGATACACCAAGCCACTCAGAAAACAACAAAGTAAATCTCCCACACTCACTCTCAATACCCAGCGTCCTGCTGGTCCTGCTGGTCAAAATCGATAGCAAACTCAGCGTCTGCAGGCTCTGGTGCAAACTCTTCAACCTGAGAGATATCTGGTGGGTCCATCACAAAGAGAAGGGTCGCCAGGATCAGACGTAACTCAAAGTATCTCTAAGCATGGAGATTAAAACAATGTGCAAGCATGACAATCTAGAAACACGAAGAAAAGTAAAGTGCGAACAATAATGGTAATGAATTAGAGTAGAAATGTAACTTGCAGTTTTACAACTATCAGCAATTTCCAGCAGTTAAATGTACATTATTAAAAGAGACCAGGTTACGAGAATATTAATGTGCCTGAACCTAGATCGTAACTTATAATTCGTAGTACGGTAAGCAACAAAGAGTCCACCTGATACCACGGGTGCGCGTACCCAGGTTAACCCAAATCTGTTCAACAAATTCAATACTGTTCAATATTCTGTGATTCATGTCTGTGATTTTGTCACCGACTGGTGCGTCGGGACAACAACAACAAAGATCGGACTGGTCGCTCCCGTACACTTGCTATTATAAGTTACCCCAAAATCCAAGTGTCTGTGATGTTACCCTATTTACAATCCAGGAGTCATTATTTAGATTTACACATTTTTCAATACTAGCATTGATCGGCCCCGGATATACACCTGGAGAACGATTGTAGTTTTGCCGCAAGTGCACGGTCAAGTGGAGAGCAGGTATCGAACACGAGGAGGTGGTGTTGGCTCCAATCTATCCTAGGTTGGTTTGACTACGAATGTTTTATTGGTGGAGATGGTTATGGAATGATATAATGGAAATGGTGGTGGATGTCAGTGTCGGTGATAAAGAAGTCGGATAAAGTATCGATTTAAACACAATACAATAAAAGAGTCTAGAGCTAGGGAATCCCCACTACGGATCGTCATACATCATTGTAAATAGTGAATCTCAATATTACTAGGCTTGTGTTGGGGTGAACTAGTCGTAACTGAATAGAGAACCAAGCTCACGCTCTCGCGCTATTGCCGGTCTATAGCAACCTAGGATAGGGCCCAATCTCTTGCAAACCCTAGCCTAAGCCACTAGCATTAGGATCGACATCATCGTTCAATCGCCCCTCGAGCCCACTCTCGTGCAAACTCGAGTTACGATCTAGGTTGCGATAGTTCGTATTCGTCCAATCTCTTGTAAATGAATATGGGTATAGATTTATAATAAAAATCCTAGCTTTGGTCCAATCTCTTGCAAACCAAGTCTAGAGAATCTCTATTATAAACCTAAATCGAATATCTAGGCCTTCCCATCGATTAGAATCCAATCTCTTGCAAACCCCAATCGATGGAAATCCCTAGCTATCCGTAATAAATCGATCACAACCTAACCTCCTAGCAATTCTAGCAATGTAGAAATTCATTCATCACAAATCTGAAATTAGATCCATAGGGTTCATCCCCATGCCATAGAACAACAAATCTACTCAAGTATAGCAATAACGATATGAGAATCAATAAAAATCATTGCTTGCATACAAAAAGATAGAAAAAACAAAGATTCAAATAACAAGAACAAAATACTTAGCTTTGATGAAGATCTTCAATCCAAATACAAGCTTTTAGATCCAATAGGGGGCCTATGGCATGGCCTAACCTCTAAAATAATCACTAATAAAACATCATGGGAACCCCCTCTAATAATGGCTACAAATCCCTTATATAGCCCCCAAAAAACCCGAGCAAATAGCCCCTCAAACCCCTCCGAAACCCGCGCCCGAAATCATGTTCGCGTGTAAGTTATGTTCTGGGCAGGCAGCGACTCGGCCGAGTGGAAAGCTCACTCGGCCGAGTGGGAATTCCTGCAGAATTTCCAGAAAACAGCACTCTGTCAAAAACTGGCAAAAACTGGTCACTCGGCCGAGTGGAAATCTCACTCGGCCGAGTGGAAATGTCACTCGGCCGAGTGACACTGACATGCGAATTCTAGCACTGTAGCATCGACTTGCAGAAATTCCCCAGATTTCATCCGACCTCCGATTGACGCGTTCTTGGCGGCGTTAGAACCGTCATGAAGTCTATTATCCATAAAAAATATGAGAAAAATACTTTGAACTCTGAAATGATATCAGATTTCAAAAGAGTAGAAGGATGTCTGAAAATCTGGGCACTCGTGTCATCGGCTTCACTCAGCCAAGTGGGATTCTTCACTCGGGCGAGTGGGCTTCTCTACTCGGCCGAGTGAAAATTCCAGTAACTTCGGCCTGTTCTCTGGACGAATTCCCTGTACCACTCGGGCTAGTGAAGTTTCTCACTCGGCCGAGTAGGCTTTCTTTGTTCAGCCGATTATACACTGAAGACTTCGTGTGCGTATCCGTTCTGTTCGGCCGAGCGGGGCTTCTTGCTCGGCCGAGTGAGAGGTCTACTCGACCGAGTGATGCGCTGCTGTGCTTGTTTCTTCTTCTTTTTGACTCCTCATCGATTCTACCAAATTATTTCCTTCTCCACTCATCCTCTAACGCTGATATCTCCTCAATAAGGCCATGAGCGGTGCTTCGTTATGCGCGCAAGTCCTTTAAGCTCAGTTTTGCTCCCAATTGCTCCATATTTCCTGAAATCTGACAAAAACAAGAAATGATGAAAAGTAACGCAATATCATCGAATAATCGTGAAAATCGCAATATGAGCAATCGAAATGGCGTGCAAACATGCGGAAAAAAGGTGTAAAATATGGACTGATCAAACATGCAGTCTTTAGAGATATTACACAGATTGTCAAGATTAGTTAATGGTTCAATCGATCAATTTCTAAAGAAAAGAAACTAATTTTATGATGCATTTGTTTTTGTTTTAAAGCCCATGGCAAGAATATGAAGAGTTACTGATTCGCCTTGTAGTGAAAGGCGCATTTTGGTCAGCGGTAGGGGTACCTGGTTTCACAGTTGTTCAAAATGAGTTAGCTAGACAACTCAACTTACTATCTGACGCACCCAAAACCTACACCTAGGTTCCACCTGGCGGTGTCACGATCGCCAGGCGTGGTATGGCCCCAAGGCTTCAATTCCGGGCTCAATCCGCAAGCGAACGATGTCGAGTTATAGTATAAAAGATATCGAATCCCATAGGGACGATGATAGTGTCAATGGGTTCTCAGTTTATTTCTAAGTCTTGAAGTGAGATAGCTATCAGGGTAAAAGATTTGGTTGGGGTTTTGTTGTTGTAATTCTAATAAAGGGGACTAGGGCGTTAGTGATCACCACTAAGATCGTTCGGGGTCGACGTTGGGATAGGATCCTTGCATTGCATTAGAGTTAGGGAATTAATCCCCCAATTTGTACCACTCTCGTGGGTTAGAACTGCGGGGTATTTCGGTGGCTCTCGTTGACGTAATGGCGGTAGCCGTCAACGTAGTAGTATAGTTTGTCGATGGATCCCCTCAAGGCACGAGCCGGGCATGTTCACGAGCCTTGGTTGGATCCACCGATTTCTCTATTCGAATCCCTAGATACCCCTTAAGCACATCAATTCCACAGACCGTGGGCATGATCTCAGTACAGGTTATCTATGGATTCGGTAGGATCTACCGAAATACTTCCTTAGTCCCCAATTCAATGTAGGGATCTAGATCTACATCTTTCCCCTAGGATCTTAGGGCTAACCCATCAACCCTAGAATAATCTACTCACACATGGAAATATTAGCGAGCAAAGATACAATTTTTGTAGACGCAGACATCATAACAAATTGATAAACAAAGATCGAAAACTTACATCGAGAGAGATAAAGAAAAATGACATCTAATAGATCCACAGAGAAAATCCAGATTCCTAGAATGCAAGGAGAACGAATAATATTTCCAGTCAATCTCGATCCAAAAATTTCTTACAAAATTAAATCTAAGAACAATCCTCTCCAAAATCGCATAAGCTCTGCTCAAAAACGTATTCAAAAATTCCCCAATGAGTCGCCTCCTTCAGTCCTCGCACAGCTCCCAGCTTTAGTAGATCGCGCAATCGACGGCCTCTGAAAACATTCCAAAAATGACCCTGGAATTGCCGACCGAGTAGGTGACTCGATCGAGTAATACGTTGCTCGTTCGGTCGCTCGGACCGAGCAGATGAGCTGCTCGACCGAGCAGATGAGCTGCTCGACCGAGCAGATGAGCTGCTCGACTGAGCACTACAGGAAATAGGGAGGATTCAAAATTACCGCTCTGCCTACCCGGATCGAGTAAGCTCTACTCGGTCCGAGTAGGGGTCGACTCGGTCAGCTACTCGGGCAGCATCACTGGACTGCTTCAGCTGTGGAATTTGAGGTTGCTCGAACGAGCAGATGAACTGCTCGGTCCGAGTCAGCCCGTATCAGCTCCTCTTCTCAAATTGAAGCTGCTCAGTCGAGCAGCTGAGCTGCTCGGACCGAGCATTTTCTGGAAAACTGTCTGGGGAGCTGCTGGGGACTGTCTCTCTCCTCTGCTCTCTCTCTTCTCCTCCAATGGCTCCAGAAGTGTGGCGAACTCCTCCAGAGCCCCACCAATGAGCTCACAAGCATGTCGAATGTGTCCATACCCAAGTGAGATCCCAAATCGCTCCAAAATCCCTGAAAACTCATAAAACAATACGAAACTCGAAGATATCGTCAGAAATGCAATATCGTAGTAAAATGAGGGATTTGGATGCGAAAATGGCATGAGATGCAATGGAATAATGATATGAAAATAGTTGAAAATATGGACACATCAAAATCCCTCAAGCTTACCTCTTACTCGTCCTCGAGGAAGACGAATAATCGGTACGCCGGGAGGAAAACAAAAAAGAAATAAGAAAAATGAAAATAGAAAGAAAGGAAAAGCAAAAAGAGAAGCGAGAGGAGAGTGCTAAGGATGATCGGTCAGATCTCAGGCCTAATAGTATATCACGGTGATCTGAATGATAAACATACATGCTATTGGCAATTTCTAGCTTTACAAATCATATGACTAGCATGCAATGCAGGCAAAGAATATGGATCTACTGAAATAATGCCATCAAATCATATCAATCTTATGCAATCCCTAGAGTCTAGTATAAATACGTTGGCAGCGCCCTTTTTAATCATAGATACACAAGGAGCATAAAGAAATCATGCAACATGCAAAAGAGAATAAAAAAAGAAATCATGCCATTCAGATATTCATTTCGATACATGAAAAAATCTCCAAAAACTAAATCAATTCGTAAAGTTTAGGTGTTATTAAATCTTCCCATTATGCATCGTCTACACTCTAATGTCATGCTCACTCATGTGATCAGTTGGTTTACCGCCCCAAGCTTAGCTTGAGGCGTCGCATCTAAGAATATGATATGGAATTTTTTTCTTTTTCTTCCCAGAATAAATGACAGCTTCTAATGAAACGATATAAAATTTATTCATTTTCTTTCATTTTCTTTTCATTTTCACATATGAATATATACGCATATTTTTTTTCTTTTTTTTTCTTTTTTTTCATTTAGAAGCTATACTTTTTCTTTTTTGGGTTTGGGAAGTGAGATGCGGTAAAGATAGCTATGGGGTTGTAACCAACTGATATGTAGAGATATAAATAGATATGAGGAGAAGGAAAAATAGTAGGACTCTCGGTTCACTCATAAGAGGGTGCACGACGGTTTGATAAAATAAAACCCTAACTAAACTCATAGATAGCATGGATATTTTTACTTCTCTAAATGAATACTGAAAAGACATGATGTAAATAGTACCATAGCAGCAGGCATGTAATCAGAAGTGAACAAGATAAAAACAGATACTCCAAGTTTTCTAGTGATGCGTGAACCTAGGTTCATTTTCCAACATAGATCATACTATATACTAATTCATGCATTCGATTTTCAATTCATTTTAAGCATTAAATCAGATAGATCATCAAAAGAAATGCACGCATATAGATAGTAAAACTGAAATTCACCCTAATAGCATGTCATCGAAAATGAGCATCATGAAAGACTAATAAGCCACGAGAGATATCATCATGCGAACCATCCTTAGCAAATAAAGAAAGAAAGGCGGAGAAAAGAGGAAAATAAAGAAAAAGAGATGCATGCATGATGAAAATAGAAAATATGATGTAAAATGAGAAAAAACAAAAGACGTGAAAAATGGTGGAAAAATGAAATAAAGTCTGAAATAAGGAAAGAAAATGTAAAAGCAAAAATCAAAAATAAAGCGGTAGCGCTCATCCCCCAATCTAAACCTATCAGTGTCCTCACTGCTAAGAAAACGCTCGTGAGCGGGAGATGATGCTAAAGGGGTGGGGTGGGTGGGGGTGAAGAAGTGGAAGCGGTGGAAGGTGTTGTGGTGGGGATGTGATCTGTGGTGGGGATAACGGCGGACATGACAGGTGTGGTGGTGGTGGGGATGGTAGGGGTGATAGCGGGAGCTATGGTAGAGGTTGTGGTAGTGGTAGTGACGGATGTGGTGGTAAGGCAGGCATGACATTGTGGTCGGGAAGAGGAGGCGCCAGACGACGGCCTCTTCCCGCGAACGGGGGGTGTGGTGGCTCCACGTGTACGAACCATCATGAATACGGTATGTAAAATAAACGAGGGAATGAATGTACCGTATGCGAGAGCTATGCGAGGGATGCAAGTGCCCAGAGCTCCCACAAGCTAGTCCCCACAGCTGCTACTGACGTAATCAGAGAGTACCTGCAATTGGAAACGATCCAAACGTCAGATAATCGAGTAAAATTGGGCGATACATAGAATTTAGGTGACTTGACCGAGCAGTGATACTGCTCTGTCCGAGTCGTGCTACTAGGTCAGGGGATATGACCGAGCACTCTAGTGCTCGGTCTATGCCCTTGGGCACAGATTTGGGGGGAGGGGGGTGAACGACAATTGCTGGTAGAGAAAGGGGGGGTAGGCGGGGGGGGGGGGGGGGGGGGGGGGTGGTGGGTGGGTTTAAAGAGGGGTGAAGGGGGGGTGGGGTGTTGTGGGTCAATGAAAGAGAGTGGGGGGTTTCGAGATATCGGATGGGAGAGGGAGAGGGGGTGGTCGGTGGGGGGGGGGTGTTTAATGTTGGGGGGCGGGTCGACGGCCCCGTCGGCGGCGGTGGCGCAGTCGATGGTGCCGTCGACTGAGTAGGGCGAAGGGGGGAAGAGAGGGGAGGGGGCGAAGAGATAGAGAGGGAGAAAGAGAGAGATATGGGAGAGGGGCTGACCAGAGGAGGGCAGAGCAGTCGGTGGCGCTGGCGACGGCGAGGGAGGAGGAAGAAGGTGCGGGGGCTGGGGTTTTAACGAGTAGGGGGAGTGAGGGAGCTCGGGGGGGGGGGGGGGGGTTGTGAGGGTAAAATTACTTTAGATTAGGGTAAAAAAACTTTTATCGGTGAAGGTAAAAAAATTGAAACGGGTTGGGGTTCGAAACCCGACCCGACTCGGTCCGAGCATTAAGCCTGCTCGACCGAGTCAAAACAAAATTTTGATGCAAAAAACTCCCTTGTATGCTCGACCGAGCAGTGTGGTGCTCGGTCCGAGTCTATTCCTACTCGGGCCGAGCCAATAATATTCTGTCCTTGTGGCAGAGTGACGTTTTCTCCTCATTTTCGAAAGCCTGTAGTACTCGACCGAGTAATGAGTTGCTCGGACTGCGTCGAATTCTACTCTGACCGAGCAGGAGGCTGCTTGGGCCGTGCAGAAACTACACTCTCTCATTCAAATTTCCGTGTCTGCTCCGCTCGAACGAGCAGTGAATCTGCTCGGTCGAGTCTTCTGTGTCTCCTGTCCCTCTTCTTTTTCTTTGGTTTTCTCCCCAAATCTTCGAATCTGATGTTCTCCTCCAGCTTCCTTCCGTTTATAGTGTCGATACGCATACCCCCTCGTGTCCATCCTATACAAAAGACGAACTCATCAAATTTTTGTGATTTTATAGTTTTGTCTAAAATCACGAAATAAAAATTAAAAATAAGAAACTGAAAAAGAAAATCCAAAATCTAAGAAATTGGGTTGCCTCCCAATAAGCGCTCGTTTTCAGTCATGAGCTCGAATCCCTCAAATATATCAGTTTTCCTTTGGTGCGCACGGTGGTCGTGTGTCAATCTTTGTGATGGTGCAATCCGGCGGCATTTGATCTCCGCCTACTTCAAGATTCTCCTCCATGTAGCATATGGTCTCCGGTCCTTGATGATTTGATGAACGACGTAGAAACTCCTCATCCAATACCTGGATGTACACGGCGACCGCTTTGTTGTAGGTTGGGTCACCGTCATCGTCGATGCTTGTCTTCATTAGGTCCTTCATGACCACATCGGAAGTATAATCCTCAACAACTTCGTCTTCAAGAAGCTCCAGATTGCTAGCCCCTTCTACATGGGCATGCTTCCACATCGGCTTTTGTAGCCGAAACTCAGCTTCAATATCCCCCACGTTGAGAGAGAGGGTCACTTCTCGGACGTCTATCAGAACTCCGGCCGTCTCCATGAAGGGGCGACCGAGTATAAGTTGGGAGCTCCCTCCCTCAGGCATATCCATGATGATGAATTCGACTGGAACACATAGTCCTGGGGTATTTGGAGGATGACGTCCCTTATTATCCCCACCGGATAGGTGATGGAATGATCGGCAAGCTAAATGGACATGCTCGTGGGTTCTAGTTCACTCCCCGTCTGAAGTCTCTTGAAGATGGAGAGGGGCATCAAACTGATGCTAGCCCCCAAGTCAATCAATGCTCTACTGATAGGCATCCCGCCAATGGAGCACGGCACGGTAAAGCTCCTCGGATCCGGCAGCTTCCTAGGGAGATGATTTTTGATGACGGAGGTGGAATCCTCCAACAGCTTGATTTCTTCGAGCTTCCTCTTTCCCGTGATGAGATCCTTCAAAAATTTGGCGTAGGTCGGGATCTCGGTGATGGCGTCTATGAACGGGATGTTCAACTGAATTCCCTTCAGTAACTCCATGAACATGGAGTACTTCTTCTCCATCTTGGCTAGGGCTAGCCTCTGTGGGTATGGAGGAGGAGGTCGGGAAACTTTACTTTTGGATGCATCAACGGGAGGTGGTGTCATAGTAGGCATGACGGGAGGGGTATCCGCTCTCTCCTCAATAATGATAGGCCCTTCAGTGGCCTTATCTCTGTAGCTGTCATCAACAGCTTCTTCCATGGTGACCTTCTCCTTGTTTAGCACTGGAACCATAACGGGGTCACTCACCCGTCCTCCTCGTGTGGTCACTGAAACCATGGCATTGGCTTGGGCTCTCGGGTTTGCCTCCGGCTGGGAGGGAAATCTTCCCTGATTCTTCAAAAGTTGCGACATTTTCCCCCTCAGTTCATCGAGTGAAGAATTTATATTCTTGAATTGGTTTGATGTGTCCTGATTAAAGAGGATCTGACTGCTTATGAAGGTCTCCAATGTGGCTTCGAGATTGGACTTGGGTGCATTTGGCGCATAATTCTGCTGGGACGGCCAGTTGAACTGATAGCCCGGCGGTCGGTAGGGCCCAGCTGGCCTAAATACGCCTTGCTGATGGCTCTGCTGCTGCTGAGGAGGGGGTGGTAGCCTCTGAAATTGCGGAGGTTGCAGCCCTCCACTTGGGTTTCCATAGGAAAACCCCAGGTGATTCCTAGCAGCTGGATGCTGCCACTGATTCTGTCCCTCTCCTTGGATGTATTGCACGGTCTCAGAAGTCTCAGCACCATTGTAGTGGGCCTCACTAGGGATATATCCCTGATCTACATACTCCTTTGCAGGATGGTATGATGTGCTGGGTGAAGCAAGGATGGAGTCTAAACGCTGCTCAATGCGGGCCACCTGTTTGCACAAGGTCTCGATGTGAGAATCCAAGTGGCTAGAGACCTTGACCTCAGGAGTCCGGGTCACAACAGTCCGTTCATCGTTCCATTGTTGGGTGTTGGCCGCCATGTGCTCCAACTAATCTATAGCCTCCTCAGGAGACTTATCAAGTAGGTCGCCTTGCGCCGCAGCATCGATGATCATCTTGGTGCTAGGCTGGAGCCGGTTGTAGAAGCTCTGCACCAAATCCCAGGGCTCGATCCCGTGGTGAGGACACTGATGTTGGAGGTCCTTGAACCTCTCCCATGCCTTGTAAAGTGACTGCTGTGGGAGCTGCTTGAAATTAGAAATGGCTCCACGGATCCGGACCGTCTTCGAAGGTGGATAAAATTATCTACAAATGCGAGCGCAAGCTTCTCCCAGGTGGTGAAGTGGTTGGGAGGGTGGGCCCGGAGCCAATATGAGGCTTTATCCCTTAAGGTGAATGGGAAAAGCCGAAGCTTTACAGCATCATCACTAACGTCCTTCGCCTTGAACGTATCACACTTTGCCAGGAAGGTGTCAATGTGATGGTTGGGATTTTCATGTGGATGCCCGTGGAAGGGATCATGCTGCATCAGGTTAATCAATCCCGTCTTGAGCTCGAAGCTCACCGCCGTCAATTGCGGTCTGAGGATGGAGGAGTTGTTCCCAAGCGTTGGTTTTTTGTGGTCCCTGATGGACCCGGTGCGAGGAGGAGGAGGAGGATTGTTTTCCGCCATCTGAGCGGAGGGAGATGAACTTCTACTAGAGGATCTCAAAGCCCTCGCTGTCTTTTCGATCTCGTGATAGAATAATAACTCTCCGGTATATCCCTTGTAGCGAGTGTTCATGCACCAACAAAGCTCAAATAAATACCGTCAGTAGCACCGAAATAAATAAAAAGAATAAAAATGATGGAAGGGTGAGAAATTATTGGAATGCTAGCAAACTTCACAAAATAAAAACAAACTGAGAAAGAACACTATTGCCGTCCCCGGCAACGGCGCCAAAAACTTGACGCACCCGAAACCTACACCTAGGTTCCACCTGGCGTGTCACGATCGCCAGGCATGGTATGGCCCCTAGGCTTCAATTCCGGGCTCAATCCGCAAGCGGACGGTGTCGAGTTATAGTATAAAAGATATCGAATCCCACAGGGACGGTGATAGTGTCAATGGGTTCTCAGTTTATTTCTAAGTCTTGAAGTGAGATAGCTATCGGAGTAAAAGTTTTGGTTGGGGTTTTGTTGTTGTAATTCTAATAAAGGGGACTAGGGCGTTAGTGATCACCACTAGGATCGTTCGGGGTCGACGTTGGGATAGGATCCTTGCATTGCATTAAAGTTAGGGAATTAATCCCCCAACCACTCTCGTGGGTTAGAACTGCGGGGTATTTCGGTGGCTCTCGTTGACGTAATGGCGATAGCCGTCAACGTAGAGGTATAGTTCGTTGATGGATCCCCTCAAGGCACGAGCCGGGCATGGTCACGAGCCTTGGTTAGATCCACCGATTTCCCTATTCGAATCCCTAGATACCCCTTAAGCACATCAATTCCACAGATCGTGGGCATGATCTCAGTACGGGTTATCTATGGATTCGGTAGGATCTACTAAAATACTTCCCTAGTCCCCAATTCAATGTAGGGATCTAGATCTACATCTTTCCCCTAGGATCCTAGGGCTAACCCATCAACCCTAGAATAATCTACTCACACATGGAAATATTAGCGAGCAAAGATACAATTTTTGTAGACGCAGACATTGTAACAAATTGATAAACAAAGATCGAAAACTTACAGCGAGAGAGATAAATAAAAATGACGTCTAATAGATCCACAGAGAAAATCCAGATTCCTAGAATGCAAGGAGAACGAATAATTTTTCCAGTCAATCTCGATCCAAAAGTTTCTTACAAAATTAAATCTAAGAACAATCCTCTCCAAAATCGCCTAAGCTCTGTTCAAAAACGTATTCAAAAATTCCCTAATGAGTTGCCTCCTTCAGTCCTCGCACAGCTTCCAGCTTCAGTCGCCCAAGATCGTGCAATCGACGGCCTCTGAAAACATTCAAAAAATCACCTTGGAATAACCGACCGAGTAGGTGACTCGGTCGAGCAATACGCTGCTCGTTCGGTCGCTCGGACCGAGCAGATGAGCTGCTCCACCGAGCACTACAGGAAATAGGGAGGATTCAAAATTGTCGCTCTGCCTACCCGGACTTAGTAAGCTCTACTCAGTCCCAGTAGGGGTCGACTCGGTCAGCTACTCGGGCCGCGTCGCTGGACTGCTTCAGCTGTGGAATTTGAGGTTGCTCGACCGAGCAGATGAACTGCTCGGTCCGAGTCAGCCCGTATAAGCTCCTCTTCTCAAATTGAAGCTGCTTGGTCGAGCAGCTGAGCTCTCGGTCGAGCAGGTCTGGGGAGTTGCTGGGAGCTGCTGGGGGCTGTCTCTCTCCTCTGCTCTCTCTCTTCTCCTCCAATGGCTCTAGAAGTGTGGTGAACTCTTCCAGAGCCCCGCCAATGAGCTCACGAGCATGTCGGATGTGTCCATACCCAAGTGGGGTCCCAAATCGCTCCAAAATCCCTGAAAACTCATAAAACACTACGAAACTCGAAGATATCGTCAGAAATGCAATATCGTAGTAAAATGAGGGATTTGGATGCGAAAATGGCATGAGATGCAATGGAATAATGATATGAAAATAGTAGAAAATATGGACACATCACTATCATATAGGTTTATAAAATAATGACTTATGAAATAACTTTGTTTAAAAACTTATTTTATAAAATAACTATTAGTTAACTTAAACTTAACTTAATAAAAATAACTTAATATAAATTAACATAACACTTAAAAATAATAATAACTTATTTGAAACCTTATTTTAAAAATTTATAAAAACTTAACTTAATAAATCATAACTTAAACTTTAACTTAACTTTAAAAAATCTTCTGGTGTCGCACGCGGGCTCCAGCAGCGAGCAGTCGTGGGGGAGGGGAGGAATGGAGGATGAAATTTGGTTCAATTAGGGTGAATTTTGGGGATTTCGGTTTGGATCTCAATTTAATTTTCCCCGAATTCTGATTTGGATGTTGATTGGGTTAAAACTGATTTTGGTTTGAATGGGAAAAGAGAGTGGCTGATTTGGGTTGTTGTTGATGGCTAAAATTGGTGTATGAATGTGGTTTGTGGTAATGCAGGGAGATGGAAATCAACTGTTACCATTCTCGTTGTTGTTGGTGTGGTTGTTTTAAGGACAGAGGAGGGGGAACAGGTTGTTGGTGAGGGGAGCTAGAGGTGGGGGAAAATTGAATTGGATGGTGGATCTCATGTAATGCCCTGATATCTTCTGCACAAGTACTAGAGGGGGGGTTGAATAGTACTTTAAAATAATCAAGAGTATAATTCCTAATTATCTTGCAAACTCAACCAACAATGCGGAATGAAAATATTGACAACAAAGAAAGACAATTGCAAACAAATGATTTACCGGGTTCGGATCCACCCAAGTCTCCCCGACTTGTTCCCGGTGATCCTACGTCCGAAACACATTTAGTCGATCACAGTTAAAGCGCTGACCGACTAGAATCCAATCTAGTCGGTCGGCCAATGAGCTTAGACCGACTAACTGCAAACAGTAATTGAGGTCAAAAATAGGGCAAGATTTAGTCGGTCTGAGTTCAATCACTGACCGACTAGAACTCAAACTAGTCGGTCGGCTAATGAACTGGGACCGACTAAAAGAGTCCAAAAAATTGAGAATTCGAAATTTTGAGTTCTCTCCTAAGAACACTTGGACGAAACATCGAAATACTCGCATACATCATTATTCTACCCCATAAAACATAGAAAGTCTTAAATACGATGCGGAAATCGAAAAACCAATCACAAATCCCGAATATCACAACAAATCTTAGCATGAACATATAAGAATAACATTATCATTCGGTATTATCGAAAATATGAATCCTAAATCTCGGATTCACCCATAATCCCCAATTCTCGACGTAACCGCATAAAGGAGTCTTCCTTTAGTGGTTTCGTGAAAATATCGGTGATTTGCTTCTGGGTTTCAACGTACACTAAAATGATGTCCTTTTTAGCAACATGATCATCTAAGAAATGGTGACGGACATCTATGTGTTTTGAACGGGAATGGTGTATCGGATTCTTAGAGAGACATATTGCACTTTGGTTATCCACCATGATAGGGCAAGTATCACAGTTTATACCGAAGTCTTTAAGTGTGTGTCTCATCCAAAGAACCTGAGCACACGCAGCACCGTCGGCAATATATTCCGCCTTGGTGGTTGAAAGTGATACGGAATTCTGCTTCTTGGAAAACCAAGAGACAAGAGAATTTCCTATAAAATGGCAAGTGCCACTAGTACTTTTCCTGTCGGATTTGCATCCAGCATAATCTGCGTTACTATATGAGATTAACTCATATGTGCTAGACTTTGGATAATATAATCCGTAGTCGAGTGTGTAACTTAAATAACGGAAAATACGTTTTACCGCTACTAAGTGAGATTCCTTAGGTTGTGATTGATAACGAGCACATACACATACAGCAAACATAATATCAGGCCGACTGGCAGTAAGGTATAATAAACTACCTATCATACCTCGATATAGACGAATGTCTACATCTTTGCCCGTCGTATCTTTATCAATATGTGTAGTAGTGCTCATTGGAGTCTTCTTGCCAGAATCATTCTCCATTCCAAATCGCTTTAGCAACTCCACCGTGTACTTGGTTTGGTGGATGAAGATTCCATCGTGCATTTGGCGAATTTGGAGACCTAAGAAATATTTGAGCTCACCCATGTGGCTCATCTCAAATTGGTCCTTCATGACATTAGAAAACTCTTCGCAAAGAGTGGAGTTAGTAGTACCGAAAATGATATCATCAACATAAATTTGAACTAAAATAATATCATGATTCGAATACTTAACAAATAGTGTAGAATCAACTTCACCCATTTTAAAACCCAAATCCAAAAGAAAGTTCTTTAGGCGGTCATACCAAGCTCTAGGAGCTTGTCTCAAACCATAAAGTGCTTTCTTAAGTTTGAAAACGTGATTTAGAAATTTTTCATTAATAAATCACGGAGGTTGAGAAACATAAACTTCCTCAACAACATCTACGTTTAAAACGCACTTTTTACATCCATTTGAAAGAGTTTAAAATCTTTATGGCATGCAAAAGATAACAACAACCTAATAGATTCTAATCTAGCTACAGGAGCAAAGGATTCTTCGAAATCTATACCTTCCTCTTGCCTGTAGCCTTGAGCTACTAACCGAGCTTTGTTCCGGACGATGTTTTGGTTCTCGTCGGTCTTATTCTTGAAAATCCACTTCGTTCCTATAACGGTGTGGTTCTTCGAAGGCAATGGAACTAGCCCCCAAACCTCATTCCTCTCAAACTGAATGAGTTCCTCCTCCATGGCTAGGATCCAAGCACTATCTTCGCACGCTTCGTTAATATTCTTTGGCTCAACTGAGGAGGCAAAGGCACAATGAGCGAAGTAGTTGACTTGAGATCTCGTCTTGACACTATCAAGTATGTTGCCAATGAGTTGCTCATGGGGATGGTCACGAACTGTATGAAGTCGTTTGGGAACTCCCTGATCACTAGGAACATTCTCAAAAGTATCATCAGTAGGGTTAGTATCAATAGAATCAATAGAGTTAGAATTACCAATAGAATCACATAAAACATCCATGGAGTCATCATCATTGATAATTCTTGTCGGGACAAAATTTTCATTGAATGAAACATGAAGTCGATCGTTGAGGTTCTTTTGTTGTATATCCTGTAGGCTTTGCTATGGGAGGAATATCCAACAAATATCCCCTCATCGGATCTTGGATCAAATTTGTCCAAACTCCCATACGTGTTTTTGATAAAACATTTTACACCGAAAACTCAAAAATGTTTAACTTGAGGCAATCTACCAAACAACAATTCATAACAAGTTTGTTTGGTACCGAGCCTCAAGAGTATCCTATTAAACACATAGCAAGCGGTATGTACCGCTTCCGCCCAAAATTGATGGCCAAGTTGGCTATCATCAAGTATTGTGCGAGCACATTCCGCTAGCGTCCTATTCTTTCTCTCAACAACACCATTTTGAGGGGGTGCGCGAGGAAAAGAAAAGGTGTGTGTAATACCAACTTCATCACAAAAATTTGAGAAAGACTCATTCTCAAATTCCCCTCCATGATCACTACGAATAGTGACAATGGTGGTTCCAATGAGATTTTGTACTTTCTTAACAAATATTGTGAAGTTTTCAAAAGCATCATTCTTATTACTTAAAGAAAATACCCAAGTAAATCTAGAAAAGTCATCAACGATGACAAGTCCATATCGTGCATTCCCTAATGAAGTAACTCTAGTTGGCCCAAAAATATCTAGATGTAAAAGCTTTAGAGGCCGTTTAGATGAAATGCTTTTCTTAGGTTTAAATGACGATTTCGGAAGTTTGCCTCGTTGACACGAGTCACAAAAGCTTTTCTTTTGGGAAGTAAGCTTAGGAAATCCTTTAATAGAATTCAACTTGGATAGCTTAAAAAGTGTTCCAAAGTTCACATGACCAAAACGTTGATGCCATAAGTGTTGTTCACTTGTGTTGGCAATGAGACATTGTTCATGTGACTTGGGGATATCTAGGATATATATATCCTTATGGCGTGCGCCAGAGAATAAAAAATTATTATTATCTTTTCTCAAAATATGACACATTCCTTTCGCAAAGCTAACTTTGTAACCCTTGTCACAAAGTTGGCTTATTGAAATAAGATTGTGATTTAATCCTTTAACAAGGTAAACATCACTTATTATAGGTTTAGATGGGTTACCAACTTTACCAACACCAATGATGGTTCCGCTCTCGTTGCCTCCAAAGACTACTCGGTTCCCATTCTCAATGGGCACCACTCCGGAGAGCAATTGAGCTTCACCCGTCATGTGTTTTGAACACCCGCTATCGAGTATCCACTTATTCTTGGAGCCAAATTTGGATTTGTTGCTCCGTTTCTTTTTCTTGAGTACCTAAAGATAAAAATATCATTCCATGGTACCCAAGGTCATTGGGTCCTAAAAGATTAGACATTTGGAAGCCAAGTCCAATTGGACTTAGACTTCCCAACATAATCATCATTGTGCACTACATTCATGAAATAAGAATTAATGTATGCTTGTTTTTCATGCATGCTTGTGTCCTTCGAGCTCCAAATAGTGAATGTCTTGGGAGCCCTATTCTTATTGGGAGCATGCATACGTTGTTGATGTCTACGCGATGCATGTGGCCTGTGAGGAGGTGGCCTAGTAAATGCATGTCGTGGATAAGCATATGGCACATGATGAAATGGTGGTGGAATCATATGATATGGTGCATGATGGTAATTGTTCATATGATAGTGATGTGGATGAACATATGCATGTTGAGGAACACGTGCGTGAGTGTGTCTCACATGGTGTGCACGTGGCCGTGGCTGTGGAGCATAAAAATCATCATACGTGTGAACATGTGGAGTAGGAGGTGTGTTCCTACGTGGCATAGTATTGGTGTACATGAATGCATGACCCTTCTTTGGAGATCCACCCAAAGTGGGTTTCTTTCCAAACGAGGGTGTGTACGAAGTGGAAGCACCATTGGTAGATGAACTACCAATGGGGTGTTTGCTCCCATTCGTTGAGGCATCGGAAGTTGGCCTAACAAAGGTAGTGGACGATTTGGATGAATTTCCCATCTTATATCCCAAGCCAATGTGATGATTGGCCGGAAGTAAGTCATTTAGGATTTTATCCAAATGATCCTTACCTTTATTGAATTTATTAATTCGGCCTAATGTGCACTCATACTTCTCGGTGAGAGAATACATAGAAGCATCCAAGGTGGACACTTGCGATGTGAGTACATAAACACGAGATTTGAGATTCTCATTCTCAATACTCAAAGTTGAGTTTTGAGAAGTCAAATCCGGTATCTCGCATTCATCCGATTTCTCAATGCGAACATGCTCAAGTTGAGATTTGAGATTTACAATCTCATTTCTCAAACCTTCAACAACGGTGTCGTTGTTGATGATAATAGGCTTAGGTGAGGTTTGGAGACTAGTTAGCTCATCTTTAGTCTTAGTATATCTATTTACTAATTTAGAATATTTAGACCAAATTTGCTCGTTAGGTAATCTAAGATCAGCCATTGTTACCTCATCACCTTCATCCTCGCTTTCATCGGAGGAGGACTCTTGATCATGTTCCTCTCTAGACATGAAGCACATGTGTGCTTGCTCCACTTGTTCATCATCCTACTCTCCACTTGAGGAGTCATCTTCGGAGTCGGTGAATGTGCCGACAAGCCCTTTCTTGTACCCTTTCTTGTACTTTCTTGACTTGTCGTACTTTGGCGCCTTCCACTTCTCCTTTTGTTTGTTTTGAGGACAATCCGCTTTGATGTGTCCTGGCTTATTGCATTTAAAACACAAAGGAGCGGAGGCGTTAGTAGAACTAAATTTAGATTTGTTCTTGAAGTTACCTTTCCGGAAGAATCGGTTGAACTTCTTTGCCATAAGAGCAATGGATTCTAAGTCCAACTCGTCTTCCGATTCTTCATCATCGGTAGATGTAGATGTAGCGGCCTTGAACGCAATCGCCTTTTTCTTTGGCTCGTCTTGCTTCAAGTACGACTTCATCTTGTCCTGCATCTTTAGCTTTCTGTCCTTGCGTACCTCATATGACATCAAGGAACCCATTAGTTGTACGACAGTATACTTATTCATATCATTACCTTCCTCGATGGCGAAGGTACGCTTTTCCCAACAAGAAGGAAGTCCGTCAATAATCTTTGAGACTTTCTCCTTTTGGGTGTAGGTCTTTCCAAGAGCCTCCAACTCATTGTTAATGTCAACGAAGCGAGCATAGTACTCCTTCATCATCTCACCCTGTTGCATGTGAAATAATTCGAAATATTTATTTACAACAGTGAGTTTGGAGTCTCTACCCTACTCGTTCCTTCATGCAAGATGAGGAGTGAGTTCCAGATTTGATATGCACTCTTACATGTGCATATCTTGTTGAAGTCTTCGGGCTCCAACGCACATTGCAAGGCATTCATTGCCTTGGCATTGTTTACCTCCGCGGCGACCTCCGCGGTAGTCCACTTCGCGAAATCTTCTTCAGCGGGCTCGACATACTTCGTCAACGTAGCTCTCCATAGTGAAGTGCTCCGGAGGAACGTTTCCATCCGGCATTTCCAGTACCCATAGTTGGTACTGTTGAAGTGAGGAGGCCTAGTTGAGGAGTGTCCTTCCATCACCGAAGAAGCTCCTTCACAGTTCTTGAAGGTGATATAATCTGAAGGTGGACGAACGGTCTTGTTGTCATTGGTAGACATAGCTATGAACTTGGCTCTGATACCAAATGTAATGCCCTGATAGCTATTACACAAGTACTAGAGGGGGGTGAATAGTACTTTAAAATAATCAAGAGTATAATTCCTAATTATCTTGCAAACTCAACCAACAATGCGGAATAAAAATATGACAACAAAGAAACGACCAACGCAAACAAACGATTTAACAGGTTCGGATCCACCCAAGTCTCCCCGACTTGTTCCCGGTGATCCTACGTCTCAAACACCCGGATCCCCTCCGGCGACTTGAGTTAGAATCCTCTACCTCAAATTTGCACTATGAAATTCTTGTAGAAACCCTCCACAAGATCAAATTATACACAAATGAAAATATGACTCCCACAAACCGGGATCACACACTTCTCTCACAACCGAGAGATAAACTTGCAATATCAAAGTAAATGAAACAATAAACACTTACCACAAAAACCTATGCCTTGAGTAAAACTTACTGATTTTAGGGCAAGAAGGATTTTGAGGAAGATGATGACACCAAACCTTAGCTCCACCAAGATGACCAGTAATAGATGGCTAGGGTGGGATTGGTGACTTTGAATCAAGCTCTTGGCTTGAGAAGCTCACAAATGAAGAGAATCTCTCTTGAGGAAATTAGGGCTTAAGGAGTTTGGAGAGATTCTTTGTGAGAATGAGGAAGCTTTAGAAATGGAGTTGAATGCTTTCTCTTTGATCTCTAAATCACAATAAATGTCAGCCTTGAATGCTAGGAAGAAGCATCACAAATATATATAGGATAGAGAGAATAGAGAGGCAAAATTCGTGCATTTAATGCTCCAACGGATCTATTTCTGAAGCAGTCTAATCGGTCTAAGAAGGATCACTGACAGATTAGTTTTGCAACTAGTCGGTCAGTGATTCTTCTTGGACCGACTAATAGGTTGACAACCAAGAAGGATAGTTCAGACAATATAGAACTAGTCGGTCTAAGAAGACTTGCCAACCGACTAGTTTGACAACTAGTCGGTCGGGAAGTGTTCTTTGACCGACTAAGCAGTTGAAAAACAATAAGCTGAACACAAGAGAACTAGTCGGTCTAAGAACAAATTCCAACCGACTAGTTTCTCAACTAGTCGTTCGAAGGTTGTTCTTGGACCGACTAACGAGTAAACAGTAGCCCAGGCTGTGAAAATGAATATATAACTAGTGTGGGTCCAAGAACAACCTTCGACCGACTAGTTGAGAAATTAGTCGGTTGGAATTTGTTCTTAGACCGACTAGTTCTCTTGTGTTCAGCTTATTGTTTTTCAACTGCTTAGTCGGTCAAAGAACACTTACCGACCGACTAGTTGTCAAACTAGTCGGTTGACAAGTCTTCTTAGACCGACTAGTTCTATATTGTCTGAACTATCCTTCTTGGCTGTCAACCTCTTAGTCGGTCCAAGAAGAATCACCGACCGACTAGTTGCAAAACTAGTCGGTTAGTGATCCTTCTTAGACCGATTAGACTGCTTCAAAAATAGATCCGTTGGAGCATTAAATGACGAATTTTGCCTCTCTATTCTCTCTATCCTATATATACTTGTGATGCTTCTTCCTAGCATTCAAGGCTGACATTTATTGTGATTTAGAGATCAAAGAGAAAGCATTCAACTCCATTTCTAAAGCTTCCTCATTCTCACAAAGAATCTCTCCAAACTCCTTGATCCCTAATTTTCTCAAGAGAGATTCTCTTCGTTGTGAGCTTCTCAAGCCAAGAGCTTGATTCAAAGTCACCAATCCCACCCTAGCCATCTATTGCTGGTCATCTTGGTGGAGCTAGGGTTTGGTGTCATCATCTTCCTCAAAAATCCTTCTTGCCCTAAAATCAGTACGTTTTACTCAAGGCATAGGTTTTTGTGGTAAGTGTTTATTGTTTCATTTACTTTGATATTGCAAGTTTACCTCTCGGTTGTGAGAGAAGTGTGTGATCCCGGTTTATGGGAGTCATATTTTCATTTGTGTATGATTTGATCTTGTAGAGGTTTTCTACAAGAATTTCATAGTTCAAATTTGAGTTAGAGGATTCTAACTCAAGTAGCCGAAGGGGATCCAGGTGTTTGGGACGTAGGATCACCAGGAACAAGTCGGGGAGACTTGGGTGGATCCGAACCCGTTAAATCGTTTGTTTGCGTTGGTCGTTTCTTTGTTGTCATATTTTCATTCCGCAATGTTGGTTGAGTTTGCAAGATAATTAGGAATTATACTCTTGATTATTTTAAAGTACTATTCACCCCCCTCTAGTACTTGTGCAGTAGCTATCAGGGCATTACATCTCACTGGTTTCTTTCGGTGGGATTCAATAGGGTAGGGTTATGGTTGATTAGGGAAGGTGGGTACGGTTGGGTCGTTGGGGTAATAATAATATGGTAACAGTAATCAAGAAAAGTACTTAGTAATTTAAATTAGTTAGTAGTAATCAGTTAATTAGTGGTCAATTTTAATTAAAAGTAATTAGTTACGATTAACATGCCAATAGTTACGCTACGGTGAAAATGGTTTAAACAGAGACGCGCTCACATCGACGTGGACAAAAATCACTCGGACGAAAATATCCAGACGATCGAAGTAAAACTACATGCATACAACAGTCTAACATGACTAAAAATACAGGCCGTTACATCATACCTCATTAGAATAATTCCGTCCTCAGAATTCTCTACAAGGCATGGAAAAGGTAGGGGTAACGTCCTCGCATCTCATCCTCTCGCTTCCAGGTTGATTCTCCTGGCGAGTCGCAACGCCACATAACTCTGACTAGATCCATAGTCTTATTCCTAAAGGCTTTCTAGCATTGATCTAGGATCTCCACGGGTTGCTGCTAGTACGTTAAGTCTGGACGAACTGCGATCTCTGAGTAGTCCACGACATAACTCGGGTCGCTCACATAGCGACGCATCTGCGAGATGTGAAATACATTGTGCACTCTCTCTAAGGCAGGGGCAGTGCAAGCTTGTATGCCGCCTCTCCTACTCGCTCCAGAATATAGAAAGGCTCAATGAATCGAGCACTAAGCTTTCCTCTCCGACCAAAATGAATCAATCCTCAGTTGGGCGAGATCTTCAGAAAAGCATGATCACCGGGCTGAAACTCCAGATGTCGACGCTTCGCATCTGCCCAATGCTTGTACCTGTCCTGAGCCAGCTGCAGCCTCTCTCTAATGGTCTGAACCACATCCACAGCTTCGGTGATAAGCTCAGGACCAACCAACTCTCGATCTCCTACATCATCCCAGCTCAAGGGGGATCAGCACTTCCTCCCATACAGTGCCGCAAAAGGTGACATGCCAATGCTAGACTGGTAGCTGTTATGCAAACTCCACCAAATGGAGATGATCTTCCCATGATCCTTTGAAGTCCAGCATACATGCCCGTAGCATGTCTTCCAGTATCTGTATAGTACGCTCTGACTGACCATCTGTCTGCGGATGGTAAGCTGTACTAAAACTCAAGTGGGTTTCCAAGCTCTCCTGAAGGCTTCTCCAGAAACGAGATGTGAACCGGGTGTCTCTGTCAGAGACAATGCTGATAGAAACTCTATGCAGCTTCACAATCTCATCTATGTACTTCTTGGCCAATAATTCTGTAGACTGGCCCACTCTGAAAGGAATGAAATGTGCGGTCTTGGTCAATCGATCTACGATCATCCAGACAACGTCATTCTGCTTCGTACTCTTGGGTAGACCAGTCACGAAGTCCATCGTGATGTGCTGCAACTTCCACTCCGGAATGGGCAATGGCTGTAACAAGCCGACAGTCCTATGATGTTCAGCCTTCACCTGTTGGCACACAATACACTTCTCCACACTCTGTGCGACGCTTCTCTTCATGCCATGCCACCAGTAATGCTGTCACAGATCCTGATACATTGTGGTACCTCCAGGATGTATGGAGTAAGGAGAGCTTTGAGCTTCCTCCAACAGCTCTTCTCTAATGGCACCTGACGGTACATAGATCCTGTCCTTAAATCTCTGGATCCATCTGCATGAATCTTAAACTCTGGTCTCTGGCCTGCTATCACCAGATCTTTGATCTTCCACAGCTTCTCATCCTCCATCAGAGTAGACTTGATCCTCTCTACCAAGGTCGACTGGATATGCATGCCCATCAAATATGCAGTCATCCCTGGTAGAATCACTTCTATACTTATGTCCCGGATCTCTTGCTGCAACCTCCATTGAGTCGTAAGGGTCATCACCATTGGAAGATGACTCAATGCATCTGGTACGATATTGACTTTTCCAGGATGGTACTGAAGGTCAATGTCATAGTCTTGCCATGAGCTCGACCCATCATCTTTAACGTATGTTGAGCTCCTTCTGAGTGAAGAGATACTTCAGACTCTTATGATCTGAGAACACCTTCATGTGCTCCCCCAATAGGAAGTGCCTCCAAATCTTCAATGCAAAAATCACTGTCGCCAACTCAAGATCATGAGTGGGGTAGTTCTCCTCATGGATCTTCAACTGCCTGGATGCATATGTTATGACTTGACCGTACTGATGTAGCACGGATCCAAGTACTTTGCCAGATGCATCACAGAAGACTTCGAATCCTCCTGATCGGTCTGGAATGATCAAGATGGGTGCAGTTGTCAACCTCTTCTTCAGTTCCTGGAAAGTATCCTCACATGCTTTCGACCAAACAAACATCACATCCTTTATCGTCAATCGCATCATGGCTCCCGTGATCTTTGAGAAGTCTTTGATGTACCTCCGGTAGTAGCCAGCTAGTCCCAAGAAGCTTTGAATCTCGGTCACTGTTTGGGGAACTGGACAGTTTTGAACATCGGCTACTTTTTTAGGATCAACAGCAATCCCTGCTCCGGATACCACATGGCCTAGAAACGCCACCTCGTTCAGCCAGAACTCCCACTTGCTAAGTTTGGCATAAGCTGGTATCTTCTCAGGGTCTCAAGAACCTTCCTGAGATGCTCTGCATGCACCACTGCATTCTTCGCATAGATGAGAATGTCGTCGATGTAGACTACTACAAACTTTTCCAAGTATTCATACAATACTTGGTTCATGAGACTCATAAATATCGCGGGTGCATTGGTTACACCAAACAGAATTACTAAGTACTCATAATGATCGTATCTAGTTCTGTAACCCTCCGTAGTCCAGTCTACGGGATAGGGTTACGCGTTGTGGCCATGTACGGCGTATTGAAGGTAGTGGAGTAGGATCATTAGAGAGTGGGCCCCATTTAGAGGATCTTTCTGACAAATGAGGCTCATATTATTGGGCAGCGTGTCGGAATGTTGTGGTGTGTTTATGGGAAAATGATGTAAACTAGTCGGGCTGGTATGTTGATCAATCGACTAGTCATTTTCATGCACACTTGTGCTCAGTCACGTGCATACTTCGTTCATGGACACATGCATACATCACCACCATGAACATGGTGAGTGGACTCGCCATGAATATTTAGAAGATGGGGTTAGCCTTGGGCACACTCGTTCTTCAAATCGTGCACGCGGATATCGAGATTGACCATGTACATTGAGATGCGTGCGTGCAAAGGTGTCCCACAGCTATCATGACCGTCTTAAGATGTAAATGGGACCCTAGAAATAATTATGCACAGTGGCCATTGGGGGTTAGAGAGTTTCGCAATAATACCCCTCACATTTTCATTTCTACCCAATTTTGGGTATATTCGCAAAAAACAAAATGGAGGGAGGTTTTGTGTAAAATGTCAAGTGAGGGCTTTTGGGTCTTTGTGTATGTGTTAGTGGGTGTTTTAGGATTATGAGGCCCTCATGCATTGGATGGGCATGCAAGTAGAGAAGGTGAAATGACAAATCTACCCCTAGAGCTTTCTACACACATTATCCTTATCTAAACACTTCTCCACTCATCCTTATCCCTTCCATTTAACCCTTAGACTAGAAATTTCGTGGCTAACTGATGTGTGAGAGTGTGGATGAGTTCTAGAGGCGAGGGAAGGAGAAGAACTAGAGTTTGCAAGAGGTGGTGCCAAGAAGAAGATAAGAGTACCTTGGAGGGCCAAACTTGAAGGATTCCTTGGAGTTGAGCAGGGGGAGGTCATCATCTTCTTCCTAGAGGTTCAGGTAGAAGTCCTACACCTATAGGAGTAGGATAGACAAGTTAATTAGGGTGCATGTTTCATTTCTCTAGTTATTTGTTAAGCTTGTTCAAGTTATGGCTAAAATTCATGATTTGTTGTGCTAGATGTATGATTTTGTTGCAAGCTCCATCAATTAGTTACCTTTTGTGCCTCATACCTTTATTATGATGGTTTTATGGTTTCTACAAATTTTTAGAATTTTATCTTGATTTTTACTATTGTTTTCAACTTGTACAAAACATGACAGATTCTACCCAATTCAGGGGAGGTGTTGTTCGATTTGTTTTTAACCAATTACCCTATCAATTCTTTGTATTTTAAGCCCAAATTTTGGTATGTTATTCATCAAGTAGTTCTATAACTTTTCTTCAACTGGACAAACACCAATTTCGACACCTACTATTTTTAAAATTTCCATCTTTCAAAACTGTACAGAATGTTTCCATTTTCGACCACTTTTACAAGTATAGCTGTATTTTCTTACTCAAACCTTCAAATGACTTGAAACTAGTCCCATTTGAAAGCTAAAAACTTTATATTGATTTTCTGTATACTATGAATTTTTCTAATTCAGCCTCTTAAGTATTTTTTAAACACCCATTTTTACAGCCCAAATCTGCAGTTTAAAAACAGACTGAACCCTCTTCAGCTTTTAATTCATGAAAAATCTAATTTTTGGGTTTTAGATCTGAAATTTGGTTTGTGGAAGGTAGACACATAGATCTTTAACCCTGTGGAATTTTTGTGTGTAAACAAGTTCTTTTAATTCTCTGAAACGTGGATGCAAGTTGCAGTTATGTTGAAAGGTACCCAAATGTGAAGTGTTTATTGTTAAGTGCATGGTTATTGATGAAAGTAAAGTGGTTAGTTGTTCTCTAATGTTGCTGTGAATAATATTAAAGCATGTTTTAAGTTGTATAATGGCCATCCAAGGCTTAGTTGCTCAGTCTATGTTTATGTTTAAGCAAGTGGTGTTGTGATGTGGTTATGGCAAATGAAAGTGTGTTGTATTAAAGTTGAACATGAAACCCCTTTGAATGAGAAACTAACCCCAAGGTAGAAATGTCATGCTAGGGGTGTTCACTTGCACAGAGCAAGCTGACCCTCTAAGCAGGGGTTGGGTATGGGGGAAAGTAGAGAAAAGATGACAGTACTGGATCTAGACTAGTTTGGGTGGTGGTCGTTGACTGCGCACCGAGTGGTGGCCGTTGCTACATGGACCATGCACTGTCTTTGTGTTGTTAGCCTCACGTCCTGTTATGGAGTGGGTAGCCCATGCCACGTGATTTAGGTGGGGAGCCCCGGCCAGTTGGTGGGTGCAGTTGTTCCGTCCCGACCTATGGATGAGGTGTAGCTCTCGTACTCGAATCTTGGTCTCGAACTTTCCAACGCATCATAACACTTGTAAATTAACAAACTCAAAGACAAATGTGATAACCATATAAATTGTTGTGTGTTAGATCTCCTGTGGTGAGTAGTGTTCTTCTGCTGGTTACGCTTTGACGTGCCCTTTTCCGTGGTTTAGGGTCTGAGCCGGGTCTGTAGGACCAGAGTTAGTGTTCTTCTGTGGTGGTGTTGTTGGATGGCAGCGATGTGGATGTATGCAGGTGTCGTTGAGGACGAGCTGGTAATAGTGGCAGCTTCTGTTGACAGGGTTGTAATGGCTTTTCTCAGTCGTTCCTCCGGTGTCGTGAGGATGTACTCTTTTGATGTTGTATCTCTATAATAGTTGTGTCAGATGATATATAGTACTTTTTGAGTTGCCTTTTGGGTGGTGTTGTACATATTACTTTTGTAGCCAGTGGGCAGTTGTACTCATACTTTTGTAACATACTTCTATATATGGATATATTTGTGGACTCTAGCACTTGTAGTCTGTGTTGTTGTAGTTACTTGTACTCTCCTGCTTTACTTTCTGTACCACTTGTGATGTGATGTTGCACTTCTGTGATTGTCAGAGTTTCCTTCTTTTTACTTTACTGTGTTGTTTCAGTGTGAGCAGTGACCTGTAGTGTTTTTTATT
This sequence comes from Scilla litardierei, assembly GCA_030789695.1. Taxonomy (NCBI): domain Eukaryota; kingdom Viridiplantae; phylum Streptophyta; class Magnoliopsida; order Asparagales; family Asparagaceae; genus Scilla; species Scilla litardierei. Next base: position 152,058,136 of record CM061133.1, read on the forward strand.
TATACGCTTGGACTAAGTCCGCAGCCCATCACATGGTTCATCCCTTTTTGTCTCAAGGAATCAAGAAGAATATTCTCTTCCCTTGAGTATTAGGGTGACTGGAGCGTGACAGGTTCTGAATGCAGTCTTGGAAACATCTTCATCCTTTACCTTCACTTAATGGTACCATGTCCTCAGATCCAGCTTCGAATAGACGCTTGACCCACCGAGCTGGTCGAAAAGATCGTCGATGCGCGGTAGAGGGTACTTGTTCTTCACAGTGACTTTGTTCAGCTCGCGGTAGTCAACGCACATACGAAGGGATCCGTCTTTCTTCTTCACCAGTAGTATAGGAGATCCCCAGGGAGATACACTATGTTGTATCCATCCCTTCTTCAGTCGCTCATCAAGTTGGACCCGCAATTCTTCTAGCTCAGATGGTGCTAAATAATATGGTCCCTTGGACATCGGCTGGGCTCCTGGCATTAGTTCGATGGCAAATTTGAGAGTGCGATCCGGAGGCAATCCTGTAAGGTCATCTGGAAACACATCAATGAACTCTAGAACCACCTCTAGTATTTCGGGCTCAGTTTCCATTGTGGCTGCTACTTCTTCGGTCGACCTGGCTTTGTACTTCACCGGGCCTACAGATCTGCTCCCACTAATGAACTTGAACTTCGGATGATCAGGAATGTCGAAGGTTACCCTCCTTCGACAACAGTCGATGGTGGCATGGAAAGTTCCCAACCAATCCATCCCAAATACAACATCAAAGTTCGGTATAACTAACATCATGAAGTCAGCGAATAACGCTCGCCCACAAATCACCACGTGGCATTGAGGATACCCACTGGTCGCCTTTATCACACCGCCACCCGTGTTGACGTTCCAATCGGTAGCTAGAGTTTTGACAGGAACGGTGTGCGTGCGAACAAATCGACTCGCTAGAAAGCAGTGTGATGCTCCCGAGTCGAACAAGGAGAGGGCGGTTTCCCAGCTACTAGCACAACACATAGGTACAAACACTAATCTTAGCAACCAATGCTAATGAAAGAAATGATCTACTAACTATGCCAGAAATATACATGTGATCACTTCACCGGTGGCCTCAGCCTCTTCGACGGTCATGGTGTAAGCCTAGCGTCTCGATGGTGGTTGTTGCCTTGCCTACTGGAACACCCTCTGCTGTGGAGGTAGATGTGGACACTGTGGAGCGTTCCCAATCGGGGCAGCACAGGGAGCTGGAGCTTGAGCTGGAGCTTTAGCACGGAGCTTTAAATGTGGGCAATCCTTAGCCATATGTCCTGACGCCCCACAAACCAGACAAATGCCTAAAAGACTTCGACACTCAAACTTGAAGTGTCTAAGCCTCCCACAGTAGTGGCAGATCGGGAGGGCCTGCTGCTGTTGTCTTGACCTCTTAAACTGAGTTTGCTGAATAGGGCGGTGCATCTGAGGCCGTCTGCTTGGCCCAGCATGGGATGGTGGGGGCCTCGCAGATGCTGCCAGCCTAAGCTCTTCCTTTGCCTCCTCTTCGACCATCTCATGGTTACGAGCAATGGTCAGAACTGCAGTATGTGTGGTCAGATTAGCACCAACCATCATCCTCCGAATCTCAACATTGAGCCCCTGCTGGAACTGCTGGGCTCGAGTCAAATCATTCGTAACCATCTCTGGAGCAAACATGCTGAGCCTGGAGAACTCAGCATCATACTGATCCACCATCATCGAACCCTGCTTCCGGTTGATGAACTTTTTCCTCATCTTGATCATTGCATGTGGGGGAAAATATTAGGCGTTGAATGTAGTTGTAAAACCATCCCACCAAATAGGCAATCCCAGGCGGTCTTCTACCGCCTGCCACCAGTCTCGAGCACCATCAGTCAATTGCCTCTTGGCGATAGCCACCCATGCTTCTTTTCGGATCTGAGATGCCCTCAGATCATCAGTAATACCTCTGAGCCATTCTTCCGCCTGAAGATGGTTCTCAGTCCCTGCGAATGTCTTCGGGCTCATCCCTCGAAAGTAATAAGCACTCGGGTCAGCTTTCTGCTCTCTAAGCAACGCATGTCCCAAAGCTTGTCTAAGCTGCTGATGAAGGGCATACATGTCCCGCATGCAATCTTCTGCAGACAACGGTGCAGTCAGGAATGCTATCGCGTCTGGACCATTGTTGTCTCTATTGCCAACATCATTCTGGTTAGGACCCCCATTCCGGTGGTTGATCCCAGATCCAAAAGCACTGTCCTCGCTTCCCGAAGTGTTCCTTTCCATTGCTTACCTGCGTTTCATAAGGTTTGATCAGTTCCATTGAGTATTTTATACGGCATATTTTGAAATTCCTGTATTGTCCATGTGGTATTTAGCACAGACCTGCATGGGCCACCAAACTTGTAATGACCCACTCTCAGGGCCCGTTACCGTTTGGAACATGCACAGGTCCTGCTAGGCACCAATGAAGTCAACACAGGCTCTGTTACAGAAACACGCCAAAATACTCTTACAAGAAAATAGAATACAACCTTATTACAGACTGATCACGTACAGGAAAGGAAAATACAACTGGAATACAAATGATACACCAAGCCACTCAGAAAATAACAAAGTAAATCTCAAACATTCACTCTCAATACCCAGCATCCTACTGGTCCTGATGGTCAAACTCAACAGCAAACTCAGCGTCTGCAGGTTCTGGTGCAAACTCTTCAACCTGAGAGATATCTGCAAAGAGAAGGGTCGCTAGGATCAGACGTAACTCAAAGTATCTCTAAGCATGGAGATTAAAACAATGTGCAAGCATGACAATCTAGAAACACGAAGAAAATTAAAGTGCGAACAATAATGGTAATGAATTAGAGTAGAAATGTAACTTGCAGTTTTACAACTATCAGCAATTTCCAGCAGTTAAATGTACGTTATTAAAAGAGACCAGGTTACGAGAATATTAATGTGCCTGAACCTAGATCGTAACTTATAATGCGTAGTACGGTAAGCAACCAAGAGTCCACCTGATACCACGGGTGCGCGTACCCGGGTTAACCCATATCTGTTCAACAAATTCAATACTGTTCAATATTCTGTGCTTCATGTCTGTGATTTTGTCACCGACTGGCGGCTCGGGACAACAACAAAGATCAGACTGGTCGCTCCCGCACACTTGCTATTATAAGTTACCCCAAAACCCAAGTGTCTGTGATGTTACCATATTTACAATCCAAGAGTCATTATTTAGATTTACACATTTTTCAATACTAGCATGCAGTCTTTAGCGATATTGTGCAGATTGTCAAGATTAGTTAACGGTTCTATCAATCAATTGCTAAAGAAAAGAAACCAATTTTAGCATGCATTTGTTTTTGTTTTAAAGCCCATGGCAAGAATACGAAGAGTTACCAATTCGCCTTGTAGCGAAAGGCGCGTTTTGGTCAGCGGTAGGGGTACCTGGTTTCATAGCTGTTAAAAATGAGTTAGCTACACAACTCAACTTACTATCATATAGGTTTATAAAATAATGACTTATGAAATAACTTTATTTAAAAACTTATTTTATAAACTAACTATTAGTTAACTTAAACTTAACTTAAGAAAAATAACTTAATATAAATTAACTTAACACTTAAAAATAATAATAACTTATTCAAAACCTTATTTTAAAACTTCATAAAAACTTAACTTAATAAATCATAACTTTAACTTTAACTTAACTTTAAAAAAATAATACTTTTATAAAAATATAACTTAACCTATTAATAATAACTTATATAACTTTATAATACTATCTTATATATTATCTTATTATAATAAATTAACTTAACCAATATAATAACTAAACTTAACTTTATATATAAAATCATAACTTAAATAATAACCTAACTAATAACTTTAACTCTAAACTTAATAAATAACTTACCACTCTCTCTCTGCCTTCTTCTCGTTCTGTCTCCTTTCTTTTTCTTTTTTTTTGTTTTGTTGCAGGTGAAAGGGGTCGACGGCTAGGGGGGCAAGGCGCGGCGGCTTGAAGGGCGGCGCAAGGGGGGCTAGGGCACGACGGGTCGCGTGCGGGGCTATTCCAACGGGGGCCGGCGGTCTGGAGGGCGGCGCGACGGTCGAGAGGCGGGGGCGGCGGCTTAGGGAGGTGGCCAGCCAACGGGCTGGCGGAGGCGACGGTGCACTAGGGCAGGAGCGACAGCCTGTAGGGCAGGAGCGACAGCCTGCAGGGGAGGAGGGCACCGCCGGTCTTCTGGTGTCGCGTGCGGGCTCCGGCAGTGAGCAGTCGCGGAGGAGGGGAGGAATGGAGGATGAAATTGGGTTCAATTGGGGTGAATTTTGGGGATTTCGGTTTGGATCTGAGTTTGATTTTCCTCGAATTCTGATTTGTATGTGGATTGAGTTGAAACTGATTTTGGTTTGAATGGGGAAGGAGAGTGGCTGATTTGGGTTGTTTTTTATGGCTGAAATTGGTGTATGAATGTGGTTTGTGGTAATGCAGGGAGATGGAAATCTACTATTGTCGTTCTCGTTGCTGTTGGTGTGGTTGTTTTAAGGACTGTGGAGGGGGAACAGGTTGTTAGTGAGGGGAGCTGGAGGTGGGGGAAAATTGAATTGGATGTTGGATCTCACCGGTTTCTTTCGGTGGGATTCAATAGGGTAGGGTTAGTGTTGATTAGGGAAGGTGGGTACGGTTGGGGGGTTGGGGTAATAATAATATGGTAACAATAATCAAGAAAAGTACTTAGTAATTTAAATTAGTTAGTAGTAATCAGTTAATTAGTGGTCAATTTTAATTAAAAGTAATTAGTTACGATTAACATGCCAATAGTTACGCTACGGTGGAAAAGGTTAAAGCAGAGACGCGCTCGCGTCGACGTGTGGACGAAAATCACTCGGACAAAAATATCCGGATGATCGAAGTAAAAATACTGGCACACAACAGTCAAACATGACTATAAATACAGGCCGTTACACTTAATTTGCAAGCTACTCCAAAAAAGGACTCTTGTAGATGTGGAACATTCATATAGACTTCTTCTTCTAGGTCTCCATGAATGAAAGCATTTTTCACATCCATCTAAAATGGCTTCCAACCATGATTTACTGCTAAGGACATGAGAACTCGAAATGTGTTCATTTTGGCAACTGGAGCAAACGTTTCTTTATAATCTTCTCCATACGTTTGAGTAAATCCTCTAGCAACAAGTCTTGCTTTATGTCATTCAATCGTCACATCGCTCTGGTATTTGATTTTATAAACCCAACGACACCCAACAGTCTTCTTTCTGAAAGGTAGCTTAACAATATCCCATGTATGATTCTCATCAAGAGCATGTAACTCTTCCTTCATTGCTTGTCTCCAAACTGGAGAGGAATTAGCATCTCTAAAATTACTCAGCTCAACTTCACATGACAATGCACATAGAAAATCAGAATGTTTTTTGGTAACATTATCGTATGTTAAATGAGCTTGTATGGGATAGGAGATAGCACTATGATAGGTAATATGGTCTTTCAACATCAAAGAAGGACGCTTTTCTCTATCGGAACGTCTCGGAGGCTGATGATCTGCATCAGTTTCAACTACCGAATGTGATTCTTGATCAATTTCAACTGTTGGCGAACCAGTTTTGATATCAATAATAGGAGATGGTGTTTCAGTTACTGGTGTAGCATCAGAGGACATTTCAACTACCGAATGATCGGCATCAGTTTCAACACTGTCATCTATGGAGCTAATAATTGGAAGCGACACCCAAAAATCAGACATATACTCCCCATGGGACTGACTCCCATACTTATCCTTCCAGTCGAAGAATGGTTTGTTTTCAGAAAAACCAACATTTCGAGAGACAAAAATCTTACGAGCGGAACTGTCATAACATATGTATCCTTTCTGCGTAGAAGAATAACCAAAGAACACACATCGAGTTGCTCGAGGGTCTAACTTGTCACGATTAGTGGATGATCGATGCACATAGCAAACACACCCAAACACTCACAGATGAGATAGACCAGGTTGCGATCATGCAAAACTTCTAATTGAGACTTGAAATCAATCACTCTACTAGGCGTACGATTAATTAAGTAAACTGCAGTCAGAACTCCGTGGGACCAATATTTCTTAGGCACATTCATCTGAAGCATAATAACTCTCGCTGTTTCCAGAATTTGTTGATTCTTCCTTTATGCTATGCCATTCTATTGTTGTGTATCTACACAATTAGTCTGGTGAATAATACATTGGCTGCGAAGATATTCACCAAGAGAATGGTTGACATATTCTGTGCCATTGTCAGATCTGAGAATTTTTACTTTGGCACCAAATTGAGTTATTACAAAAATTCTTAATTACAGCACCTACCTCCTTTTTAGATTTCAGCAAGTATAACAAGTAGCATGTGATCGATCATCAATAAGTAACAAAAAATATTTGTAACCATCACAAGAATCAATAAGAGCATGACCCCATAAATCAGAATGAACTAAAGTAGAGGTTCATCAGATACTGACATAGAGTTAACAAAGGGTAAACGAGTTTGTTTAGAAAATTGACAAACATCACATAATGTTGACTCAACTGGAATGGAAGGCAAAATACAAGACAAAATATGATTGCAGGGATGACCTAATAGCTTATGCATAATTTGACTCTCAGTCAAGGTGCTAGTATGAAACGCTCCTTTACTTGGATTGAACAAATAAAGCCCATGAGAATATGTTCCTTCACCAATCGTTTTCCTCGACTTTCGATCCAGAAAGATAACCGAATTAGGAGAGAAAATAACATCACAGTCAAAGGAATTAGTAATTTTTCCTACAGAAAGAAGCTGACCTGGCAAAGACGGAACAACAAGAGCATCAGAACTAGAAGTAGTAGGAAAGAATGTAACTTTACCACTCCCAATAATAGGGACCGAAGCCCCATTAGCCACAGAAACAGTACTATTATCAAAGATATGATTGAATGAATGCACAGACGAAAGATGATTAGCCAAATGATCAGTAGCACCAGAATCTATAATCCAAGTGCTAGATTTTTGAAGATGATGAAAAAGCATGATGATTACCTAAAGCATGGGTGACAGGGTTACTTGTTGGGATCTACATCATGGCTATTACTGCTTGCACCTTCTTTTTCCATTTTTGATCATACTTGGCCTTGAGATGAGGATGAAAACACCGATCTATAGTATGCCCTTTCTTGTTGCAGTGGTCGCAATGAAATTCTCGGGTACCTTTACCAGTATTAGCTGCCGGTGTACTAGAATTACCTTGATTTGAAATAACCTTCGAATCATCAATCATAACAGTTTTCTGAGTTTCTTCACGTTGGACAGTAGCACAAATACTGGAGAGAGATGGTAGTTCAGAATTCATCAATACTTGACTCTTAAGTTGCTCATAATCTTCTTTCAAGCTACTCAACAAAGCGAAAATTTTGTCCTCCTCAACCCGCTTAAGAAGGATTTTTGCATCTATTATATGAGGGCGATAGAAGTTCAGCTCATCCCACATATGTTTCAGATTCCCATAGTGCTCAATGAAGGACTTATCACCTTGATTTGCATTAGCAATTTCACGTTGCAATTGAAAAACACGAGCTGCATTATTCTGATTTTCATAAATTTCTAACACAGAATCCCATAAATCTTTTGCAGTATCGAAAAAATAAAAATTTCAGAAATTTTAGGTTCCATGGAAGCCATACCATAACTGTTTGATCATTAGCAATCCATTCCTGGACCTTTTTCGGATATTTCTCGTCAGGACGATCGATCGTCCCATAGATATATCCAAGCTGCGATCTTCCACCAAGAGATAAATTCACAGCCCTAGACCAAGTTGTATAATTAATACCAGTAAGAAGAACAGACGTTAACCTCATAGTAGTATTCTGGTGTGAGAAAATCTGATCGGAATCCGTCATGGCAACGAAGTCTACGGTCGGTGTTGGGTTGGAGAGGGATGAGCTGCTGATCTGATTGGAGAGGGACGAGCTGCAGATCTGGAGTGAGTTCAGATCAATGGGATAACAAACTGGCGCGGCAGATCAGATCTGGACGAACAATGATCAGATCAAATCAGATCAGATCTAGGCCAAGTGGCACTACAGATCAATGGGGAGCACAAGCCGGTGGCGCTGCAAATCTGGGTCGCAACGGGGAGCAGACATCCGATGGAGGGAGCACAGATCGATGGGCAGAAGACTTCCGGCTGTAGGAGGAAGGAGCACGGGTGGACCTCCGACGGCAGACCAACCTCGCTGCAGACCTCTGGCAGGGATGTGCACAGATCCAACGGTGATGTTGGGGCGCAGATCTGACGATGAACGAGTTTTTTCATAAGGCTAACAAACAAACTCCGACGAGATCTGATGTTGCAGATCCGGTAATGTTGAGGCACAGATTCGACTAGATCTGATGTCGGAGCACAGATCCGGTAGGATCTGATGATGGAGTCGAGAGGTTCTGTTGATCCGGCGTGGGAGTTGCCGCCGACAGGAATTCCACGAGAAGGGCAGTACACACCAAAAAAACATAACCCAATCTTGAAAAACACAAAAAAACCAAGTTACAGATCAACCTGCTCTGATACCATGTAGAAAGAACAATTAAGAAAGACAAATATTTAACATGGTTTGGCTAATAACTAGCCTACATACACACAGAGAAGAGAGGGTTTTCTTATTTCAATTGTGTTACAATGAGGAGGGTAGCTGCCAATATTTATAAGAGGCTAACAAACCCTAAAAACAAATATAGTAACAACTAATATGTGCTCATCAAATCAACCACACATGGAAGGTATCCAACAGACCATATTCTCTCTTCTTTCCAATAAAAGTATCATGGTATTAGCAAGCAGGTCATCTCACATCTTGTTGCGCATGGTGTTTTTATAAGTTTCATTGTCGAAAATGTTCTTTCTTACTTGTAGTCGAAACGAAAAGAGTCAACACGGGCAAAATCAACTGATCAATAAAAGTGTATCTTTTCGATTTTCCCACGCTTACCAACTTTTGGCTTAATCCTGAAAGTGTAGTAATATTTTGAAAATCTAAGTCACACCAAATATCATGCTCATAATGCTGCAATTGATGCTTCATCTGGTAATTAATCTTCATTTCACTAAAATCTTAAGGATATTACTTGTCCACAAGCATGCAAAGGTCGTCAACTTTGAATGATTTAAAAAAAATCTTTTGGATCCAAAGTAGAACTTAGGCATAGAAGCTACACTGCCTTATCAGAGAATCTTTCACTTAACTCCATCACTTGTGTGTTAACAACTTCAAGTAATATATCAACGCGATAATAATGTTCAATTATGTCGAAACGGAAAGAGTCAACACGAGCAAAAACAACTGATCAATAAGAGTGTAGCTTTTCGATTTTCCCACGCTTACCAACTTTTGGCATAATCCTGAAAGTGTAGTAATATTTTGAAAATCTGGGTCACACCAATTATCATGCTCATAATGCTGCAATTGATGCTTCATCTGGTAATTAATCTTCATTTCACTAAAATCTTCAGGATATTACTAGTCCGCAAGCATGCAAAGGTCGTCAACTTTGAATGATTTTAAAAAAAATCTTTTGGATCCAAAGTAGACCTTAGGCATATAAGCTACACTACCTTATCAGAGAATCTTTCACTTAACTCTATCACTTATGTGTTAACAACTTCATGTAATATATCAAGGCGATAATAATGTTCAATTATAATTCCATCACTTTGCTGACAGCAACGGCCTATGCCCTTCAAATAATAAGCACTCATATTATGTATATCAATTTCATGTTTTCTGCAAAAGGATACTTTGGAGAAAGTTTTTCCATTTGGAAGCATTTGCTAAGTCATCGAACAGACTTTTTGTGATAGAAATACATTCCAGACCAGTTATAATATCTTGATCTTTCCTTGCAGCAATGTACAAAGTACTTCTATGTAACGACTGGGTTTTGTCTATTATATATATGTGTTGGTTGTTCTCTCCTTTGTATGTTTTTACCGTTTCTATAGTTGGGTGTTTTCGCTCAGTTCTTTATAGTCTTCTAGTTCCTTTCCATAGAACGATGAACTTGGAGTAAGTCATTCATGATGAACTTCATCTTGACTGCATCTTAGAGCTAGAGTGATCTTAGAAGCCATAAGAACCTTTCCCGAAGCCTCACGCTTCATTTCGAGACTTTTCGTGCATCTTAGTTGGTTCAAGAAGGAGAACCAACCGACTAGATTGCAATCTAGTCGGTCGGCAACTCTTCAGGAACCGACTAGTTCATCTTGATTATTTCAGCTGAGTTACTGTTTCCTCTTAGTCAGTCTAAGCACATCCATCGACCGACTAGTTGTCAAACTAGTCGGTTAGAACTTGTTCTTAGACCGACTAATTCTGAGTTCTTTCTGACAGCCGAGTTACTGTTTACGGTTAGTCGGTCAAAGAACGACTATCGACCGACTAGTTGAGAAACTAGTCGGTTAGAGTTTCTTCTCAGACCGACTAACTCTCAGTACTTTTTGTCTATCATATTCAACCCTTAGTCTGTCAATGAATATTCACCGACCGACTAGTTCCCAAACTAGTCGGTTGATGAACCTTCACAGATCGACTAAATCTGTCTACCCTGTGTTGACCATGTTCACTGTTTGCCTTTTAGTCGGTCTCAGTTGGACGACCGACCGATTAGTTCCCAAACTAGTCGGTCGTCCACTCTTCACTGACCGACTAATATGCCCAGAAACCCTAGGTTAAGTTGTAGCCGCCACTTTTTATTTCTATTTAAACCCTATATGCTTTCACTTCTTCCTTCACTTTTCCTAGCCAAACTTCTTCCCCAATCATCCCCCAACCTTCCACTTGCCTTTCTTCTTCCTCCTGTGATCTCTCTCACCCCCATTGCGCCGGCACCACCCCGCGAGCCGCCGGCCAACCCTAAAACCTCCAAATTCTCTTTTGCTCCAGTTTTTCCCCTTCATTCTCACATCTCCAGATCCGTTACATCTCAGCCGCCAGGAGATCTTTTCAGCCGTAGTTCTCCCGGGATCGCTTCTTCCATTACCGTGCTAGATCCGATTTGGCGACAGCAATCCGGATACGTCGAGATCCTCTCCTACCTGCAGATTCGTAGGCATCTTGGATCGTCGTTCTTCCGCTTCATATACGCGAACCCATTTCCCCCGTAGAGTAGCGATTTTGAGACGAACTCTCGTCGACCGTCATCACCGGAACCAGGCAAGTGAAACTTACCAACCTTGTTTTAGGCCATGCTTTAGGCCATTTCCTTGCTTTTAGCGTGAAAGAGACTAGACCGCGAAATGATAGCGGTCTAGGCACAATTTCAAGTTCTAGCTTGACAACGAAGCTAGAACTGCATTTTGTCATGTCATGTCATGCATTTGCCTATCACGTTTAATTTCTCTAACGGTACGCACTTTTCATTTAAATATCTGCCATGCATTGCATTTGTACATGTCATCTGATTTGCATGTTGCATCGTAGCACACGCTACAAAATACTTGTACAATCCTTGTTTCCGGCTAGGCACCTGCTATGCTGGCATAACCCTACGCCATACTTGTTAAAACACTTCCTGGCTCGTGATCCAGAAGCGAGCATTCCGTGTTCGTGGGTAAGGCCCTGGCTCGATACACGTGGAGGGGTAGGGATAAACGGTCACTTGAGCGTAAGAGTTGGCCCGTACAGCCTCTCTAGCCAAAAGGCAGAATCTCTGTGCACGACGTGCTTACCATATTTGTACTTGTCCTTGTGAATGTATACTTGTTATCCTTGTCATGTTCTTGCTTCCATGTCATATTTACTCCTTGCCATGTCATACTTCCTGTGTTTACTTATTTGCTACACATCTTATATATATGACATGACATGCACACTTTAGAATTGCTAGGTTGCTTTCACCTTTCTTTTAGTTTCCTTGCACAAAGTCTTGTAGACTTTGCTGACATGTACCCCTTCTCTTTGGGTGTCGCATGTTAGTTACTGAGCCAGAGTCCGTAGCTGGGGACGACGAGTTTGTGGAGTTTGAGCCTGGTTCCACAACTGACGCGGAGTACGAGGACACCTGTGACCAATCCTAGTGTTCCTTCGTCGTTTTTCCTTGTTAGTCTGTTGTTAGCTTGTCGGTGAGTAGCACCATCTTGTTAGTTGTTTTCTTGTTGGCCATGCTGGGCCCTTCCTTTTAGACTCTGTTGTTAGCCTGGTGGCTTCTCTGGTTGTTGTTGAACTTTTATTTGGACATTGAGATTGATAATTTATTATTATTCGTCTCTTTCTATCATTGTTATCTTGGTTCCGATTCGCATTACATGGACCTTACGTGGTTATTCCAGACGCTTCACAGGCGGGAGTCTCACAGCTCCTAGCCTGAGCGGGCCTCGTCACGCCTCGCCTCCATTTTTGGGAAGCGGGTCGTGACATTCTATTAAATGTAAGTTAAAAATGAAGTCAAATAAGCCCTCACTACAGGAAAAATGACTTTTACTGACGGTAATAGCCGTCAGTAAAAGTCAACTTGCTATCAGAGAAAGTTTTCACTGACAGCATTCTCCCATCAGCATGCCCATCAATGGGCGACGGTAAGTAATACAGTTACCAACAGAAACCGTAAATGAAAAGTCCCTGACGGACAGCAGCCACCGTCAAGGATATCTGAATTATCACTGACGGAAACCATCAGCGATATGACGAAGCACCTTTATGGACCAGTCAGTAATATTGTCAGTATTGATACGGTATTCATCAGAGAAATTATATTATCACTGAGAATAGGTCGTCAGCATTAATGCTATTTTTTAAAAATAAATTCGTTACTGACAGACACGTCAGTAATAGTGTCCGTATCGTTGACGGTTTCCGTCAGCGATATAACAAAGGACCTTAACGGCCCCGTCAGCAGTACTATGTATTGCTGACAGTATCCATTAGAGATATTATAATATCGCTGATGGAATGCCATTAGTGATACGCCTTTTTGTTTAAAATAATTTAGTTGCTAGAGAATGTTGTCAGTAATATAGAATATTAAGAAATAAATTTTTTAGAAACTGCAAAATACAAAAGAAAAACCACCAACAAAAAAATAAGATTCAGTATTAAAATTTTTTATAAATTTTTTAATAAAAAAGGAGGCTCAGATCTGCCCATTATAATCAATTGGGAAAGAATGGATGCAAGATAGTTGTCTGCACGATTAGAGGCCTTCCTATCTCGCCACGACATTTTCCTCAAAATTAAGTTGTAAACTTATTGGTAGATTATCATCATCATCGCCTCTAAAAAATATGTTTCAATGTGTTTTGACCATGTAAACATTAATATCTTAACAAGTTGATTGATCTTTGTGTCTGTGGGTATGTCTTTTGTGTCTGTGATATGTTTCAAAATACAAAAGAAAATCCACCAACAAAAATCAGAAATCCAAAATATTATTCAGTATGCAATTTATAAAGGGGGAGGCTCAGATCTGCCCACTGTAATCAGTTGAGAAATGATGACTGCAAGATGGTTGTCTGCATGATTGTAGGCTATACTACCTCGCCTAACCATTGTAATGACCAATTTTTAGTAATACATTTTATTTGTTTTCTCCCTTGTCGTACGTCTTTTCCGTATCTGTAATTTAATACGTATTCGTATTTTCGTATTGTGGTAGGCGTAATTATACCTCGTACTCATATTCGATGTGAACCCTTGTACGTATTAGTCATAATTATTTTAAATCTAATATTTAATAATTTCATTAAAATGTTTATTTCAAAATTTTAAAATTCAAACTTCAAATTACTTCCATATTAACTAAGGAGACTTTTACTCCTCTTAATCACAATTAAATCTAACCCATTATTACAATTACTTAAATTGTCTTTTCCACGTTTTCTCCACTTTCAAAAGCTTTCCTATTTTGATTAAAACCCATATTCCCCTATCACCCAGCCGCAATTTTCCCTGGGATGTCACATGCACATCCAGCCCTTACACAAATAAAACCTAATATAAAAACCTTAGAGCTTCAAATAGGAAACCTAGAACTAAACACCCAAGGCCATTCTGTACTCTCCTATATTATTAAACTCATACAATAACTAAAACCTAAAACTTGAACCCAGGCACTCACGTGAAACCCAAACCCAAGAGCCCTACATAAAACTAAGCCTATAAAGTAAACCCTAAGCTAAACACTAGGCCTCTACACTTAGCCACCCCTTTGAAACTGAAACCCCTTGCCTTCATCTTTCCATCACGCACACCCAGCTACCGCCTAAACCCAGAACTCTCTCCCCTAGTTCGTTTTCCACCTTTGGCCTCCCCCCTGTCCGGCGCCTTTCCTCCCCCTCTCTTCATTTGACCCGGCAACCACCTCGCGTACTCTCCACGCGCCCAGGTCGCTCCCCCTGAACCCCCAGTCTGCACCCAGCACTTCAATCGCCACTGTCCTTCGACAGCCACCACTGTCCATCGCGTCGCCAAGGCCTCCCCTCACGGCCTGCCACCTCCCCCAGGCCGCCGACAACTCACACGGCCTGCATCAGGCTGCCAGGCCCTCCTCCGGCCACCAAGACCCCCCGTTGCCATTCCCTCCTGCTCAGCAAAGTCACCGTAGCCTCCTTGCTGCTGCCCTTTCTTCCCTCAGCCTCCACGCCATTCAGATCTGTCGTCGTAGCCGTCGTAGCCGTTGTCAAACGACGTACGCGTCCCGATCCTTTGCTGCGCTTCGTTGGTTAATAGATCTACCCCTTAAGATGCCATAACCCACACCATAATGTAGAAAACTTAATATAAAAAGGCGAATCACTAGACGTCGTAAGGTTGTTTGATACTCGGTATATTAAAAAGAATCTAACTCAGATATATGTTTAACCAAAATAGTTAATCGGACGTACCGTAGCGTAGTACTCGTCGAGACAAACCCAACGACACCAAGAACATTGAAATCAGGCAAGTGTACAAATTATTGTGAATTATTGAAGTTGGATTTTTTTATAGTCATTTTCATTTAAAGCTGTATAACTCGAAATCTGCACGTGAAATGACGCATGAAAATAATACCATGATGTTCTAGACTTAAAATGTGATGCATCGACATATAACTTTGTATGTTTTAGTTTTAAACAGTGGCAAAGAAAATCATTATCAGTAGCATGTTCATTAAATCAACCTGTTCAACATTCTTTTTAATTATTGTAAATATTGTACCATAAGTAATATTGACGATTTTAAATTGGTGCATATCTTGCTTGGTCATTTTTGGAATGTATAACTAATGAGTGACATCGTGAAATCGTGTGCCTCAAAGGCAAAATCATGACTTCGTGATGTCGTGTGAGTCGTCTAGGCTGGCTCATGTTTCAGCACAAATCTGGGGTGGGGTTACGGTTGAGCGGCCACTAAGCGTATGAAGGGATCCTCTCTTCAAGAGCACTACCCGCATGCAGTGGGTAGCGTCAATCATGGTAGTACCCCCGTAAGAAGAACGATCCACTCATCACGTCTTAAAGGCGTGAACCCTATGAGAGATAGAAAACACTGACACAGAACTTGAATTTACTATTGATGTCTCAGCTAGAATTTCCATGTTAATAAATCTTAAAAATGCCATGTTCATTACTTTACTTCTTAAACTGATTAGAACTGCCATGTTAGGAATACTTTACGTTGCCTTGCTTAAAATTTCCATGCTTGAAACTTGTTGCTGACATCTTGTATAAGACTATTAAACCTTCGTAATTCTATATTATTTGTATACCTTGCCTTGGGTTTCTGACCTTTACTTGCAGACCCTTGCTAACATACATTCATGTTTTTGGTATGTATGTCAGATCTCGAGCCTGAGCACATGGAGGACTTGTTTGAGACGCCTGACTTAGAGAGCCAGGAGTTCGATGTTGACGCCGAGTCCCTCCCTGTGGAGGACTAGAGACCTGCCCTGTTGTCGCCTTCCTTTAGTTTTACTTTCAGTGCTTTGCTTAGCGTACGTTCCTTTTGTAGTTACTTTGGCCCAGTTGTGGCTTTTCGCTTTATTTCGTGTATGGCCATGTTGTTGCTGCCTTTCTTTTAGTCTTGCTTTACTACCTTTTTGTAGGATTATTACCCTGTTGTAGTTTCCTTTGGCCATCTGAGGCCTTGTCGTTTTATTTCTTGTACGAACATTTCTTGTTGTGGCCTTTTAAATTAATGAAATGATATTTTTATTGTTCTAAAATTCATGCAAGAATTCTGCGCAGTTTTTACGACAAACGCTTAATGAACTCGAGCTTCACCGCTCCAGTTCATGTGGACATTCGTAACGTTCTCGCTTTCGTCGTCTTTTGAGAAGCGGAGCATTACAGGTTTTAGTGGTGGCCCTTGCAGGTCGTGCATTTGCAAACTTCAAAACAATGGAAATACTATCATTAGCCAAACGTCTAGAACTAACATTGTACACGGAATTTAACCAAGTATGTTGTCTCTGTATAATGGGGAGACCCAACATCAGGATAATATAAGGAATTAGTTAGACACCCATGATTGTTAGTTAGATAACTTTGCTCAGATTTAGTAAAATCATCTTAGAAGTTACCTTGGTAATCGCTCACCCAGCTTTGACCATATTAGATTTTAGAGTTTCCTTTAGCCATTCGCTCGGACCTATCAAATTCCGGGCCTAGCAGGACATAGTGAATGTCGCATCCGTGCAATTCGAACCGGTGAAGTCCGCAATTGTTAGAGACTTCAAAGGCACATTTTCAAAAGATGTTCCAGGTCCATGCTCTAAATATAATTACAATCTTGATTCTCAAGGGACCATTCCCCATGAATTCTCCATCACAGCCTAGTTCATTAGAAAATCCTAGTACCAAGTGTTCCTAATCTTTGGTCGACCCAATAAATGTACCCTTGATTTTTATCATTCCTAATCATTACACTTCCATGATAATGACCGATCGTGGCAGATTCACTAAGTTATCTCCTAGTTGTATGTATGTTTTGATCATTCAATTCATTGCCCTTGATTCATGTGAACCCCTCATGATAGCCATCATTATCCTCTTAGTCCTCCACATTACACCCTTAATACATGAAAATCGTGCTGGTGTAAGATGCTTTAAGAACAACACTGAGGACATAACAATCCTGTCTCTTAATCGATATCTCTTTCATTGGAATCCTCGCCCAGATTAACTTATTTGAGAATCTTAGTATATACATAGATCTCATAATTTTCAGCTGACTTAAATTCATTCTTTAATTTTGAAACTTTCTTCACCGTAATCTTTAATTACAACCATATAATGATTTTCTAACCTATATCATTCATACTTATATATTTATCTTGCTTCCTTCATATAATAATTTTCATTTTTAAAAACCTTACTTCTATTTCACTAATTCAATATAGCACTTCTTTTACTATTACACTACTAGCATATTTCAAAACAATCAAGCATTCATACTTTTAAACACTTTCCATGCTAACTAGAACTCCAACTTTTCAGTGTGTCAGTTTTACATTTATCGTCTTTAGACTTCAAATTTTTTGTAAAAATCTATCCATATTTGCAAAACAATCACTTCACCACTATACTCATTACTCTTTTCATTCATTATTTGATTGATAACATTTCCTATTTTTAACTTTACTATCTACTTGCCATTTTAACTTATACCATATACTCATTTTGTTATTCTTTTTCACATATCCTTCATCCTTCCTAAATTACTTAATTATTCATAATTATTTTTATGCCACTTAACCAAACAAACTCCTTATACATACCTCATCTGGAATCGTACATCGATCGCAATCTTAATTCGTTGCATCATTCAACTCTGAATCCTACACTATTGCTTAGTTCACATTAGTGCTTGTCACTGCTTAGGTCAACGTTAGTATACGTATAGTGGGTTCATGAGTATTAATTGCGACGTTGTTGTGGTACATATATATAAGTAGAGTGTGTGGACCCGTGTGTGAACCTCTGTGTACCACTCAGGTATGGGTGTGCTTACCCTTAGTATATTAGTATATTATGGTTGTCTCTTGTGTTATATATACATATTCAGTGTTATATATGATATAAATAAAGCTGTATGTAGGGTATTATAGTGTAATATTTATACATATATGTGTGGATAGCTATATCACTATAGGAATATCTGTGCGTATTAGAATTAGTGTTTGAATACCTACTAGGGGTCTATGTAGTTTGAATGTACCAGTCAATACTGGTAATTGTATGCTAGTAAATTATGTGCATGTCTGGTATAATGTATGTAATAATATAAGTGTTATAGTTGAATGTACATATTGTATGGTCTACATATTGGTGCGTATGGGCGTGTGCCCATGTGTGGATAGGTATGTGCTTAGTTATAGGTAGATATATACTTATTGTATGAACACGTGTGATTTACGTATAGTTGTAGGGTTATAATATTGTGTAGTATTGCTTGTCCCTACGGGATATTGTATGTGCATGTGTATACCAGGAGGTATGCACGATTATTGTAATTATGTATGGATAGGTATATCTAGCAATATACTTTCTCTAGGTGGATTACTATGTTCATGTATACTTGTGTGAACATAGTATCTAGCAATAGTATGTACTTCTAAGTTTTGCGTGGATATAAGGTAAGGGTGTAATAATGTAAGTACGGATATGTATGTAATGTGCATGCGTGTATTTATAGTATGTGACTATATGATGTAGGTGTAAGTATATGAATATGTGTATGCATTATTTTTATGATGAATGTATGCCTCGATAGGGTGACTTTATTATGAGTCTGACCATCCCTAAGTTGATCATACGTAAGGAAGTCTGAGGACGAACTTGATTTTAAGGTGGATAGATGGTGATAACGTGCACTATATATATATATACTAGAGCGTGTCTATTGTTGGATATTGTGCAATATATTGTATGCATCTATAAGTGTAGTAATATTTATAAAGTTATATAGTATGCAAAATGATTGTATGATTGGAGTGTTACTTGATTGAATGTGATTGTACTTATGTGTTAGTATTGGTAGGACATTTATAAGATATGTAGTACTATATGAATGAAGATTATGATTGTATACTTATGGTGGTGCATGATGTATTAATAATGATGGGGTGAAATTACGTATTAAGATATAGTGTATATGTATAAATAAAGGTATGCTTGATGTGTGACATTATAGTATTTTATTAGTTATGTATATGTGTATAGTGAAGTGTTGATATTAGTTTAATTGTATGGTGTTATAGCTTGTATAAATTGTGTGGTGTTATAGTTATGGTATATTAGTATGTAATACTGATATGAATTAGTGTTGTGTGTATGTGCGTTTTACTGTTACTATCTTGACCGTTAGTTAGTACTACTAATAGTGATAATACTATTGTTGTTGATATTAGTGTTGCTATATATTAATTGAGTATTTACGCGTGAGTGCGTAGTTGCTATTACTAGTAGTGTGCGTTCATAGTAGGGAGTGTGGTGTGGGTACATCGAGAGAAGATATACCTGAACGCCATTCATATCTATTTCCCTGCACCGTAGTTGTTAGAGATTCCGAGGGCGTAATCATTCTTAAGGTGGGTAGGATGTAACGACCAGTTTTTAGTAGTACATTTTATTAGTTTTCTCCCTTGTCGTATGTCTTTTCCGTATCCGTAATTTAATACATATTCGTATTTTCGTATTTTCGTTGGCGTAATTATACATCGTATCCGTATTCGCTGCGAACCCTTGTACGTATTAGTCATAATTATTTTAAATCTAATATTAAATAATTTCATTGAAATGTTTATTTCAAAATTTGAAATTCAAACTTCAAATTACTTCCATATTAACTGAGCAGACTTTTACTCCTCTTGATCACAATTAAATCTAACCCATTATTACAATTACTCAAATTGTCTTTTCCATATTTTCTCCACTTTCAAAAGCTTTCCTATTTTAATTAAACCCATATTCCCCTATCACCCAGCCGCAATTTTCCCTAGGATGTCACATGCACATCCAGCTCCTACAAAAATAAAACCTAATATTAAAACCCTAAAGCTTCAAATAGGAAACCAAGAACTAAAAACCCTAGGACATTCTGTACTCTCCTTATATTATTAAACCCATACAATAACTAAAACCTAAAACTTGAACCCAGGCACTCACGTGAAACCTGAACCCAAGAGCCCTACATAAAACTAAGCCTATAAAGTAAACCCTAAGCTAAACCCTAGGCCTCTACACTCAGCCGCCCCTTTGAAACTGAAACCCCTGGCCTTCATCTTTCCCTCGCGCACACCCAGTTGTCACCCGAACCCAGAACTCTCTCCCCCTCTTCGTTTTCCACCTTCGACCTCCCCCCTGTCCGGTGCCTCTCCTCCACCTCTCTTCATTCGACCTGGCGGCCACCTCCCGCACTCTCCATGCACCCAAATCGCCCCCTTGAACCCCGAGCGTGCGCCCAGCACTTCAACCGCCGCTGGCCTCCGGCAGCCGCCCATGTCCACCCGCCGCCTAGGCCTCCCCTCATGGCCTGCCACCTCCCCCAGGCCGCCGGCAACTCCCACGGCCTGCAGCAGGCTGCCAGGCCCTCCTCCGGCCACCAAGACCCCCCTTGCATTCCCTCCTGCTCAGCAAAGCCGTCGCAGCCTCCTTGTTGCTGCCCCTTCTTACCTCAGCCTCTATGCTGTTCAGATATGCCGTCATAGCCGTCGTCAAACGCCGTACGCATCCCGATCCTTAACCGTGTTTCGCCGGTTAGTAGATATGCCCCTTAAGATGCCATAACCCACACCGTAATGTAGAAAACTTAATATAAAAAAGGCGAATCACTAGACGTCGTAAGGTTGTTTGATACTCATCGAGACGCCATAACCCACACCTTAAATGTGTTTCGCCGGTTACTAGACGTCGTAAGAATCTAAGTCAGATGTATGTTTAACTAAAACAGTATATCGGACGTGTCGTAGCGTAGTACTCGTCGAGACGAATCCAACGACACCAAGAACGTTGAAATCAGGCAAGTGTACAAATTATTGTGAATTATTGAAGTTGGATGCTTTTATAGTCATTTTCATTTAAAGCTGTATAACTCAAAATCTGCATGTGAAATGACGCATGAAAATAATACCATGATGTTCTAGACTTAAAATGTGACGCATCGACCTATAACTTGGTATGTTTTAGTTTTAAACATTGGCAAAGAAAATCATTATCTGTAGAATGTTCATTAAATCAACCTATTCAACATTCTTTTTAATTACTGTAAATATTGTACCATAAGAAATATTGACGATTTTAAATTGGTGCATATCTTGCTTGGTCATTTTTGGAATGTTTAACTAATGAGTGACATCGTGAAATCGTGCGCCTCAAAGGCAAAATCGTGACTTCGTGATGTCGTGTGAGTCGACTAGGCTGGCTCGTGTTCTAGCACAAATTTGGGGTAGGGTTAGGATTGAGCGGCCACTAAGCGTATGAAGGGATCCTCTCTTCAAGAGCCCCACCCGCATGCAGTGGGTAGCGTCAATCATGGTAGTACCCCCGTGAGAAGAACGATCCACTCATCACGTCTTAAAGGCGTGAACCCTATGAGAGATAGAAAACACCGACACAGAACTTGAATTTACTATTGATGGCTCAGCTAGAATTACCATGTTAATAAATCTTAAAAATGTCGTGCTCATTACTTTACTTCTTAAACTACTTAGAACTGACATGTTAGAAATACTTTACTTTACCTTGCTTAAAATTGCCATGCTTGAAACTTGTTGATGACATCTTGTATAAGACTATTAAAGCTTCTTAATTCAATATTATTTGTACACCTTGTCTTGGGTTTCTGACCTTTATTTGCAGACCCTTCCTGACATACATTCATGTTTTTGGAATATATGTCAGATCTCGAGCCTGAGCACCGGAAGGACTTGTTTAAGATGCCTGACTTAGAGAACCAGGAGTTCATCGTTGACGTCGAGTCCCACCCTACGGAGGACTAGAGACCTGCCCTGCTGTTGCCTTCCTTTAGTTTTACTTTCAGTGCTGTGCTTAGCGTACGTTCCTTTTGTAGTTACTTTGGCCCAGCTATGGCTTTTCGCTTTTTTTATGTATGTCCCGGTTGTTGCTGCCTTTTTTTAGTTTTGCTTTAGTACCATGTAGTTGGATTAGTACCCTGTTGTAGTTTCCTTTGGCCATCTGAGGCCTATTTCTTGTACGAACATTTCTGGATGTGGCCTTTTAAATTAATGAAATGATATTTTTATTGTTCTGGAATGCATGCAAGAATTCTGGCAGTTTTTATCACAGACACTTAATGAACTCGAGCTTCACTGCTCCAGTTCATGCGGACCTTCGTAACGTTCTTGCTTCTGTCGTCTTTTGGGAAGCGTGGCGTTACAACCATTTTTTCTCAAAAATAGGTTGTAAACTTTATTGACAGATCATCATCATCATCGCCTCTAAATTGGAAGAGGATGAGAATAGAAGAACGTAATTCTCATCCTCAGACACACAAGAGACACAGAAGACACACACATGCACAAAGATCAATCAACTTATTGAGATATTAATGTTCCCATGAAAAATCACTTTGAAACATATCACATACACAGAATACACACACACACACACACACACACACAAAGATTAATCAACTTATTGAGACACACACAGAAACAAAGATCAATCAACTTGTTGTTATATAAATGTTCCCAGGGAAAAACACAAAGATCAATCAACTTGGTGAGATATTAATGTTCCCAGTGAAAAACATAAATATCAATCAACTTGTTGAGATATTAATGTTCCCAAGAAAGAACCCATTGAAACTGTTGGGAATAATGAATTGGCGAACCAAACTGAGATATGTGTGGAAACAACCAATCCTATAAGCTAATCAGGAATCTAGGACTAGCAAAAATGGATTCTCAAATAACCCAACAAAATCCCTTTGACCTTGCAAAGTAAAGTAGCAAACGAAGAACATCAACAATAATAAAATCAATCGCAGACACATAAGTGTTTACCCTGGTTTGGTTGCGCACAACCTACATCTAGCAATTCCAAGATGATTCTACTATCAGAGAGATCCACAAATGGTTACAATCTATCTTCCACTCACGTGAGTAATAACTTGGCTAAAAGCACAAGCCCTCACAATCTTACTCAAGGAAGAAGAAATCAAAAGGAGTAATGAAGAGAATCACTCAACTTCACAAGCAAACTCCTAACCCTAATCTCTCGACGAAACTCTTCAATGGCGGCGACTGCTACTCTCTCTTGCTCCAGATCTTGAAAACGTCCTTAACCTAATCTATTGAGCCATTCGGATTAAATATGGCACTCAAAAAAAGATGGAAAACAATCTCAGCCGTCGACTGAAAAGCACTGGCCCCGCAACGCTCGGTCGAGCGAGCTCAACGCTCGACCGAGCGGTCTCTCCGCTACTGCTGCTGTCGCTGGGGTGGAAAAAACGTGGCGCTCGATCGATCGTCAACTTTGCTCGACCAAGTTAACAATCGCTCGATCGAGTGTCAACTTCATTCAACCGAGTTGACGATCTCTGTAGAGCTTCAAAAAAGTGCCAACTCTCTGTTAAATTGAGCTTAATTCACTCGGTTGAGTACTCAAACCACTCGACCGAGCGGACAATAACTCGGACGAGCTGTAGAGTACTCGATCGAGTAAATGGGCTTCTCAGCATGTCAAAGCCACCAGCTCGGTCGAGCGACTTGCATGCTTGACCGAGCGACCTGGGCATATAGTGTGAAAGAGTTGAATCACCAAAATTCAACACTCTACCTTGATTCAATCTCTTCACTCATGCTGTAGCACATCCACGCTACTCGCCATGACCCTCTCTCTGGGTTTCATCATCATCTCGGAATACACACCCTCTAGTGCCACCTAAGCCAACAAGGAGATCAACTCCAGGCACACCTGGATCTTGATGGTGGGAATTGACTTAGTAAACATGTCTGCAGGGTTCTTCTCAATCGGGATCTTTTGAAGCTCCACTTTCTTCTTCTCCAATTCTATGAAGGACTCTCGCACCTCAATGTGCTTCATCGAACTGTATGCCTGGTGCTTTGCCAGATAAATGGCACTCTGGCTGTCACAGTACACTTGTGACAAACTCTACGGCACCCCCAAATCTCTAAGCAGACTCCTCAGATATTGGCCTCCTTCACAGCTTCCACTGCTGCAATCAACTCGGCCTCTGTGGTCGATACCACAACTATAGATTGTAGGACTGGCCTCTACGATACCGTGGCAGTGCCCAAAGTGAACACATACACTGTGGTAGATCGCCGCCTGTCCCTGTCTCCTGCATAGTCACTGTCGCAATATTCCGTCAGCACCTTTCCGTCTCCTCTCCCGTAGAGAATCCCGACACTAGATATGCCTTGCAGATACCTCAGAATCCACTTGACGTCCTGTCAATACTCCTTGCCTAGGTTGGCCATATACCTGCTAACCACTACCATGGCATGTGCAATATCTGGATGCATGCATACCATCGTGTACATCAAACTTCCTACTGCACTTGCAAATGGCACCTGAGACATATACTTCTTCTCATCCTCAGTGCTTGGTGACTGTGTTATAGACAGTTGAAAATGAGCTCCTAGTGGTGTTGTCACGGGCTTCGCGCTCTCCATCCCAAAACGGGTCAGCACCTTCTGAATGTACCTATGCTGTGACAATCTTAGCTCATGTCACTTTCTATCTCGGAAAATCTCCATTCCAAGAATCTTCTTTGCAGGCCCTAAGTCCTTAATGTCGAAATCTTGCCCCAGCTTTGTCTTTAGCTTCCTCACTTAAGACATGCAATTGGAAGCAATAAGCATGTCGTCCACGTAGAGCAACAAATAGATCTTCATGCCATTCTCCAGTTTGCGCACATACACACACTGATCCTTGATGCTCCTCTCAAAGCCTACTCCAATCATGAAGCAGTTAAATCGTTTGTACCACTGCCTGGGTGACTGCTTCAACCCATACAATGATTTCTTCAACCTGCAGACCATATTTTCTTTCCCCTCAACCATGAACCCCTCTGGTTGTTGCATGTATATTTCTTCATCAAGATCTCCATGCAGAAAGGCAGTCTTCACATCAAGTTGCTCAACTCCATGTCCATGCTAGCCACTAGTGCCAACAATACCCAAATGGACGTGTGTCGCACAACAGGTGAGAATATCTCGTTGTAGTCCTCTCCTTTTCTTTGTGTGATTCCCTTGGCCACTAGTCTTGGCTTGTACCTGACATCATTACCATCATGGGTTGAGCTCTATTTTACCTTGTAAATCCAATAACATCCAATGGCATGCTTCTCGCTGGGTAACGACACCAACTCCTAAGTGTTATTGCGGTGAAGGGAATCCATCTCATCCTCCATAGCTCCATGCCATTGAGCAGCATCTCCTGAGTCTATGGCTCTACCATATGACACCGGCTCCTCATGCTCTAGGTTGAGTGCATATGACTCCATGTCATCGAAAGAATATCCCGCGTAGTCCTATACTCCAAATCTCTCGGGTGCCTTCTTCACCTTCTTAGATTTCCGCGTTTCTTCTTCACCTGTATAAGTGTCAACGTGTACCTGAGATGGACCGGGTGTTTGCTCATGGTCCTCAACAAGAACCTCATCACGTCTTTCAACTGGGACGTTGATGTGTCATTATATTCCACGTTTTATCTATATGATTACACGTCAAAATGATTGCTCAATTACACATTTCATACGCTTTTACGCTCATAATTGGAACTATTGTACTTTAAGAGCGTTTGGTTGCATTTAAGGGAATATCGAGCGATTTGGAGTATATTGGAGGAGAGAGTGCGTGCTTCGACACCGGAGCTTCTGAGGCACCGTGTTCGGTGACTCAAAGCTGTTGGGGAGCAAGGAAGGGGCAAGAGAGAAGGGACGAAGAAGAGGATAATGAAAAAAGTGACTCATTAATTCCAGGTCACTCGATCGAGCTATGATGCGGCGAAGAAATCGGGCGACCCAAAGTGCTGGAAACTGGACATCCGTGCACTCTTTTCAACTCTGCTATCACGTGAGATTTTTCCTTATTTTTATGATATTTATTTCCAGATAGTAGTATTCAAGAAGGTTCCAACGCCACAAAGAATGTGCCAATCGGAGGTCGGATGAGCTCTGCAGAATTTCTGCAATCTGATGCTACAATGCTGAAATCTGTTTTCGACCACCTACTCGACCGAGCAGAGTGACAAATCGTGATAAAATCTGTTCTTATCCTCCTACTCGACCGAGCAACCACCTACTCGAACGAGCAGCTACCTACTCGATCGAGCAGGACCCTACTCGGTCGGAGCAGGCAGATCGATGTTTTGGGCAATGAATCCAGACTTCTAACGACTCGACCTGAGCAGCCACTTGCTCGACCGAGCAGCTACCTACTCGGTCCGAGTAGACCCTACTTGGTCCGAGCAGGCAGAGCGTGGTTTTGGACAAGGAATTCATATTTTCTGACGACTCGACCGAGCAACTACCTACTCGGACCGAGTCGCCATGGGCCCAGATTTTAAGTTGCGTTCGGATCCTGCTTTGGGGACGACTTTGAGAGGGCTTCTTGAGGCAGTGTGCGAAGGTTTTTGAGGAGGGGAGATATAATCGCACCCGGATATACACCCGAAAAACGACTGTAGTCTTACCGCAAGCGCACGACGTAGTGGCGAGCGGGTATCAAACATAGGGAGGACAAATGACAGTACTCTATCTTGATCACCTAGCTATTGATGGTAGAATGGAATGGGTTGGATAGTAATGTGTCACAATCGTTCAAATAGCAAATAAAATTCTATATAATAAAAGCGTCTAGGGATAGGAAATTCCCAGTATGGATCGTCACTTATCCTTATGGATCATGAATCTCAATGTTGCAATGCTTGAATTGAGGTGAAGTAGTCGCAACTGAATGTAGAACCAAGCTTACACTCTCGCGATATTTCCGGTTTATAGCAACCAAGATTAGGGCCCACTCTCGTGCAAACCCTAACCTAAGCCACTAGCATGAAGATCGACATCATCGTCCAATCGCACCTCGAGCCCACTCTCGTGCAAACTCGAGTTACGATCTAGGTTATGATAGTTCGTATTCGTCCAATCTGTTGCAAACGAATATTAGTATAGATTTATAATAAAAATCCTATTTTGATCCAATCTCTTGCAAACCAAATCTGGAGAATCTCGATTATAAACCTAAATCGAATATCTAGGCCTTTCCATCAATTGGGATCCAATATCTTGCAAATTCCAATCGATGGAAATCCATAGCTACTCGTATTAAATCAATCACAACCTAACCTTTTATCAATCCTAGCAACAATTCAATTCATTCATCACAAATCAAAGATCGGATCCATAGGGTTCATCCCCATGCCATAGAACGACACACTACTCACAATTCATCATAGAAATCCGAGAAATAACAAATACGATCATATCACAATTCATAGTTAAGAGAGAACAATTCATAAAAACAAGAAATTTAGAGAGAAAGATCAAACCAAATTGCGCGTCTATGATCTCCAGCTGAGAATTACTATAGAATAGATGTAAAAAATAACTTCAAGTCCCTCCTAAGACTAGGAATAAAACTAGCCTTAAATACAAGCCAAAATCGTCCAGAAATTCCTGAAAGAATTTCCCCCGGCACAGCCAAAAACCCTAAATCACGACACAGTCTGAATGCGTCACTCGGCCGAGTAGAACATGTCACTCGGCCGAGTGACAGACCCAATAATAAACAGAGAATCAGGGATTTTTGGGGGTCTGTCACACTATCATACTCGGGCGAGTGGGCTTCTTCACTCGGCTGAGTGAGCTTTCTTGCTCGGCCGAGTGGGTATTCTTCCAAATTCCAGTAAGTCGGATGCTTTTTGGGAGAAAATCCATGTCAGACTCGGGCGAGTGGGTTTCTCCATTCGACCGAGTGAACTTTTCTTACTCGACCGAGTGAACTTTGAAAATCAGCAGTTTGTATCCGTTTCACTCGGCCGAACGCACTCCTTCACTCGGCCGAGTGAACTATCTGTTCGGCCGAGTGAACTGCTTCTGGGCTCTTTTCTTCTCCTCCTCGCCTCCTCGTCGATTCTATCAAATTCTTCCTCTTCCGCTCATCCTCTAGCGCTGCTAACTCCTCAATAAAGCCGTGGGCGGTGCTCTGGTGTGTGGGAAAATCCCTTGATCTCATTTTCGCTCCAGATTGCACCATATCTCCTGAAATATGACAAAAACAAGAAATACTGAAAAGCAACGTGATATCGTCGAATAATCATGAAAAACTCAATATGGGTGATCGAAATGTCACGAAAACATGCATGAAAAAGGTGTAAAATAAGGAGCGATCAAAATCCCCCAAGCTTACCTCTTACTCGTCCTCGAGGAAGATGAGTAAAAGGCGAACCCGGCGGGTAAAAATAAGGAAAAAGGAAAAAGAAGATAGAAAAGAAAATGAATAGGGAAGTGCTAGATCATTTTCTCAGGACGTGGACTTGCTTACTGAAATAGCACACGACGAATAAAAACATGCCAAAGATTTTTATCTCGATATCATGATCATATATATATGTGCATTCGATACAGAAACCCAAGAATATCAAAAAGATACAAAATATGAAATCATTCTAGAATTAACATCGTCTGAGGCATCTAAAGTAATATACAAAATCATAGATCACACGCATTTCAATTGATCGCTTTCTATTTGGAGTATAATAGGTATCACACAATACAAAGCAATAAGAATAGAAAGTAAGTGGCATTCATGAGATGCATGCCAAATTTGAATTCCTGGATTTCGTAATACTTCTAGTAATCTCCCTGAGTATAGAAAATTACCTAGCTTAGGTTGTCATGCACAGACAAGTAGTCACTCTCTCACAAATCATTGGATCCTCTCCCCTAAGCTTATCTATAACCGTGGTGGCATCAGATAAAGCAATAAGACTTATCCCCATTTTTGAAGCTCCAAAAAATAAAAATAAAAGAGGGAAGAAAGAGAGAAACAAATGAAATGGGATCATGTATGAACTTCTTTTCTCCTTTTTTTCTTTTCTTTTGCTCTTTTTGCTCTTTTTTCTCTCTTTTTTTAAAAATCACATATATACAATAAGGATCCCAAATTAAAAGATAGAGAGATATGCATGTATTTTTTTTTATTTTGGGGTGTTGGAGCATGGACTCTATAGCAGGGGAAAGATGCCATTATAGGATCCGCTAAATGGAGATTCACCAATGATTTTAAGTATAGAAATGATGTTCAAGATATGTGGAGAAAGAAAAATATGTAACGCTCAGTTCACTCTTTAGAATGTGCACGACAACTTTCAGCAGAGTAATGTAATCTACTCAGTTTGATTTCAGAAAGTAAACTAGTCTAGTTATATCAAAATGGCATACATTCAATCAACCTGAAAGTCAAGTGTACAATTTTCATGCAAAAAGAACTGATGGCAGACAACAAAGCAGTACTCCAAATATAGGCAATCAATGCGTGAAGCTTAGTGTGTTTTCTATGAAAAGTATACAATATAAATCATCAGACTCAGCTAATAGTAGAATTTCATTCACATTCATATAATGAAGGTGTTGGTTACTATCTCGAATGCACAGCAAAGTATAACATATGATATCTGAAATAAAAACGATGGCATGACAAGATAATATGCATATAGAGATAAGCTAATTCCACGTCATCATCATCACAGAAAATTCATCTCTAGCCAAAAAGAATAAAACAAATAAGGATAAAGGAAAAATAAGAACTACTGTACATATGCAGCATACACGGAAAATAAGAGAACACGATGCATGAGAAAAAAATGAAAAAGTGGGTGAAAATAAGTGTAAAATAAAGAAAGGTGGAAAAATGAAAATAAAAAAGGAAGAAAAAGAAAAGTGCATAAGACACTCACTCCCCCAAGCTAAACGGCACAGTGTCCTCAATGTGCAAAGTACGGCACACCGAGAAATATGATAGGGGTGGGGTGGGTGAGGATGCATGCATGATAAATGATGAAAAATGAAAGAAAATGAGATGGATATGCAAATGATGCGTGCAGAGATCAAGATCATGCAATATAACTGTCCCCAAAAATACCACCTCTCTTCCAAGATGATATAGACAAATACGAACAAAAAGTGACCAAAATGTGTAGAGAGGAGTTGCGCAAAATCAGCAGAAAAGATGACATCAATCATAGCAGCAGCAAGAGTATGGGAGGCATCAAGTGTATGACTAAATGGGTGGTGGGACACCAGCACCGTCCTGTGGTGGAGGTGGTGGCGGAGGTAGCTGCTGTGGAATGGGACGTTTAGCGGCAGGCTGAGGAGGGGGCTGTGACAGTTGCGCAAGAATCTGGTTCAGGCTAGCCTGAATACCAGGGAGTAGAGTGACACGAGACTGTACAGTGCTAACGGTAGCGGAGAGAGCCCGGAAATCTCCTCTGAGCCCACTAACGGCCCCCTCTAGAGCACGCAGGTGCTGAATTATGGTGTCAGTGGGAGGAGGGGCGGAGGGTCGAACAAGTGGTGAACGGGGCTGCCTCGCACGGCTACCGTAGACAACAGGTGTAACTACAGGGTTGGGCGGTGGTGTTGTGCTCACTAGAAGACGCTCAGCCTCTGTGGAAGGCTGAGACGTAGTAATGCTCGCAGAAGTGTGAGCAACGACAGAGGCTGAAACGGTGACAGAGGGCGAGAAGGGTGCAGAGGTCGCTGACACAGAAATGGGGACAGATGTCACGACACTCTCGGTGAAGACAGCGGTAGTTGAGATGGAAGTGTCGACGACTGGGGAGGCCGTGAAGTGTGCAGAAAATGACTCCCCAGAGGTCAAGAAATATAGAGTGGACAGGGTCTCGGCTGCGAAAACAAAAGAAGGCTCGTCGCTCTCAAGAATGGTGGTGGAGCTCTTAAAACTCACATATGAAATAGGATCAACGGTCAACGGCACAGAGGTGGTGGTGATGGTGGTGATGGTGGTGGTGGTAGCCTCAGTACGTGTACTCCCGACACTGACAGAAGTGTGGACAGAGGTGTCGGGAGGTGCAGACAAATCAGGTGCAGGCTGAGGGATCTCCGGGCCCAGAGGTGGAAGGAGGGGCTCCTGCTGAGCGTCCTCAGGCTCTAGCACGTATACAGCTGGGATGAGGACATCCATCGCTGGAATCCACACACATCCTGCGGGTCTAATATGGGTCCGAGCGGGGCTCGAAAGAACCATGTAATCCGCGCCAAAATGACCGTGCAGCCATACCCAGTGGTGTTGACCATGAGGACGCAACATCCTCATGCGGGCCATAACGTCAACTGAAAGGGAAGTGGGGCCCGGGGGTCGAAGCAAACCAGCTGGTAGGTCTACTCCGCACATGGTAGCCAGAAGAGTAATAAGACTACCGCAACAGATAGGCGTCCTGGCGCCGACAGAGATAATGATGCGTTTTAAATACCAACTAGCTATGTCAATCTAAACTGCGGGGAGTAAGACGTCTCCCTGGCAACGGCGCCAAAAACTTGATCGCACCCGGATATACACCCGGAAAACGATTGTAGTCTTACCACAAGTGCACGGTGAAGTGGCGAGTGGGTATCGAACACGAGGAGGTGGTGTTGGCTCCAATCTATCTTAGGTTGGCTCGACTACAAATGTTTAATTAGTGGAGATGGTTATGGTATGATGTAATGGAAATGGTGATGGATGAAGGTGTCAGTGATAAAGAATTCGGTCAAATAGAGATTCGAATTCAATATAATAAAAGAGTCTAGAGCTAGTGAATCCCCACTACGGATCGTCATTCATCCTTGTAAATAGTGAATCTCAATATTACTAGACTTGAGTCGAGGTGAACTAGTCGTAACTGAATAGAGAACCAAGCTCATGC
The DNA here is from genome assembly GCA_030789695.1 of Scilla litardierei. Taxonomy (NCBI): domain Eukaryota; kingdom Viridiplantae; phylum Streptophyta; class Magnoliopsida; order Asparagales; family Asparagaceae; genus Scilla; species Scilla litardierei. Next base: position 152,090,017 of record CM061133.1, read on the forward strand.
TCTCGCGCTATTGTCGGTCCATAGCGACCTAGGTTAGGGCCCACTCTCGTGCAAACCCTAACCTAAGCCACTAGCATGAAGATCGACATCATCGTCCAATCGATCATCGAGCCCACTCTCGTGCAAACTTGAGTTACGGCCTAGGTTGTGATAGCTCATATTCATCCAATCTCTTGCAAACGAATATGGGTATAGATTTATAATAAAAATGCTAGCTTTGGTCCAATCTCTTGCAAACCAAACCTAGTGAATCTCGATTTTAAATCTAAATCGAATATCTAGGCCTTCCCATCGACCGGAATCCAATCTCTTGCAAACCCCAAATCGATAGAAATTCCTAGCTATCCGTGATAAATCAATCACAACCTAACCCCTTTAGCAATTCTAGCAACATATGAACCCATTCATCACAAATCAGAAAGTAGATCCATATGGTTCATCCATATGCCCTAAAACAGCGAATCTACTCAAGCATAGCAATAACAATGAAGGAATCGATAGAAAACATTGCTTGCATGTATAAAGATATCAAATCAAAGATTCAAATAATAAGAACAAATATACTTAGCTTTGATAAAGAACTTCAATCCAAATACAAGCTTTTAGATCCAAGAGGGGGCTTAGGGCATGGCCTAACCTCTAAAAAGTCTCTAAGAAAACATAGAACCTCCCTCTAATGACGGCTACAAACCTTTTATATATCCCCCCAAAACCCTAGCAAATAACCCTAGAAAACCACTCAATTTCATGCCCAAAGACAGCTCTGGCCTCAACTTAAAATCTAGGCCTACAGTCACTTGGGCCGAGTGGGAATATGACTCGGCCGAGTAAGAATTCCTACAGAAACTCCAGAAAACATCACTCTGTCAAAAACTGTCAGACTCGACAGAGTGGAAAGCTCACTCGGCCGAGTGACACTGATATGCGAATTCCAGCACTGCAGCATCAACTTGCAGAAATTCTACAGATTTTATCCGGCCTCCAATTGGCGCATTCTTGGCGACGTTGGAACCATCATAAAGTCTACTATCTATAAAAAATATGAGAAAATAAATTTAACCACTGGAATGATAACAGATTTCAAAAGAGTGGGAGGTTGTCTGAAAATCTGGGCGCTCGTGTCATCGGCGTCACTCGGCCGAGTGGGTTTCTTCACTCGGGCGAGTGGACTTTTCTACTCAACCGAGTGGTCTTCTACTGCACTCCCTAAAATTCCATAGAGTTGGCTTCGATTCCCTTCAGCAATTCTGACTCACTTGGGCGAGTGGAGTTCTCTACTCGGCCAAGTGGAATTATCTACTCGGTCGAGTACATTGTGGCTCAAGATCTCTTCGTATCAGTTGTACTCGGCCGAATACGCTTCTTCACTCGGTCGAATGGGCTGTGTTACTCGGCCGAGTGGCATGTTTCTGGAGTTAACTCTTCTTCTCCTCGCCTCTTTGTCGATTCTATCGATTTTCTTCTTCTTCCACTCATCCTCCAGTACCGTTAGCTTCTTGATAGAGCCATGGGCGACGCTCCGGTACGCGTGCAAGTCCTTTAAGCTCATTTTTGCTCCCGATTGCTCCATATTTCCTGAAATCCGACAAAAACAAGAAATAGTGAAAAGTAACACAATATCGTCGAATACTCGTGAAAATCGCAATATGAGCAATCGAAATGACGTAAAAACATGCAGAAAAAAGATGTAAAATATGGACCGATCAAAATCCCCCAAGCTTACCTCTTACTCATCCTCGAGGAAGATAAGTAGAGAGACGAACTCGGGAGATGAAAACAAAGGAAATGATATGAAAAAGAAAGAACACAATGTGGAAGGGGTCGCTAGATTATTCTCTCAAATCTCAAGTCATAAGCTACACATCACGATGACTCAGAAAATACGAATCACATGCTATAAAGATTTCATATCTTACTTAAACATGGTACTTGCAAGGTTTTAAGAACAACAAAAGGGACTCTCTAAATTTATACAATCAATTCATATCCACATCACGCATTTCATAGAATTTAATATACAAATGTTGGCGATGCACTTTTCAATCAAGAGTTATAACAGAAGCATATAAGAATCACACCAAGCATGCAATGGAGAATGGAAAAAATCACGACATTCACTTATTTATATCAATTCATAAGAAATCTCCATAACTAAAGTATTTTGCTAAGTTTCAGCATTATCAAACTTTCCCATTCGTACACCTCTCCACTCTAATGTCGTACTCACTCATATGGTCAAATGAATTTCCCCCCAAGCTTAGCTTGAGGCATCGCATCTAAAGTAATATGATAGTAGAAAATGAGATTTTTACCTTGGTTTTCCCAAGTATTTTGTGGCTCCAATAATGAGATAGAGAGATATTTTTCTTTTTCTTTTGGACTTTGTTTCTCATTTTTCTTCTTGGATTTTTGTAGGAGCTATATGATTTGTATTTTTGGTTTTTGGCTCCTTTTGGCTTTTTGGACTTTCTTGGCGCTAACTTTTTCTTTTGTAGGGATTTTTTGGGAAATAGATGCGATATAAGTAGCTTTAGGTGGTGAACTCAAGTGACATGTAGAGAATAAAAAGATATGTTGAGAAGGAAATGGTGTAATGCTCGGTTCACTCTAAGATGTGCACAAATGGTTCAATAAGATAATACATCAACTAAACTCATATGTAAGCATGGATATTCTCAATCATTTCAATAAATGGTGAAGTCAGGCAGTAAATGGTACAATCATATCAGGCATGCAACAGAAGGTGAATAAGACAATAAGGCAGATGCTTCCGATATACAATTGATGCGTGAATCTTGGTGCACTTCCAATTAAAGCATACTAAACGCTAATCCATACATTCAGCTTCAATTAATATCATGCATTCATAGAGAGGAATCATCAAAAGAAATAGATTTGCACGCACATGTGAATAGCAAGACTATGGAATACTCTAAGTAGCATGGCTAGAGTAGTAAGCATCGTGATGGCTACTAAAGCAATAAGAGATATCATCATACGAAATTCATCTAGCGGAAGAAGAGAAAAGAAAATAAAGAAATAAAAAATAAAAGAGAGGAAAGAAAAGAAAAACATGCATACAACATGATGCATGAATACACATAAAAGGAAAATAAGATGTAAAAATCAAAAAGATGATGCAAAATTTTTGAAAAAATCTAAAACCCCTAAAAATAGAGTAAAAGTGCAGCTAAATGGCATGGAAATGCACTCCCCCAAGCTTAAACTTCACATTGTCGTCAATGTGATCATAATGAAAGAATATGAGGAACAACGATAGATATGGGGGGAATGAAAAATGATGGAATGAATGACATGAAATCCTAATGTAACTACATGCACATACAATGATGCATGAGAGCGCCTTCTGTCACGCCCCGCTTCCCATTAGGCTTGAGAGCGAGGACGCGAACGGGCCTGCTTATACAAGTCAGGAGGAGGTACTTTTGCTTTTATTTCCCCCTTGACTTAACACAATAAGCGTCTGTGTGAAAACCGCAGGTTCTTGCTTGCATTACTCAAAAGCAACGCAGATAGAAAACATTATTACAATCTCAAATGTCTCAACGGAATTACAACAAATGTAGAAAAGAAGAGTGGGTCATATGACCCGTACAACAAGTGAAAAGAAGTGCAATGAAAGTTCTCTAGTTTGATAGTTCTTGGTCCACTAGTTCAGCTATCTCAACTAGTCCTCCTGGTGCTAAAGCTCGGGATCTGACATACATCCAAAAACATGAATGTATGTCAGCAAGGGTCTGCAAGTAGAGGTTAGAACCCAAGGCAAGGTATACAAATTTATACTGAATTTAAGAGTCATTAATAAATTAAACGAGATAATGACAACATGCTGATTTAAAATGTAAATAGAGTAAAATACTCCTAGCATGCAGTTCTAAGCAGTTTAACAAGTAAGGTGAGCAGTTATGACATGACAGTTATAACGAATTAAAAAGTAAGCACTTTAAACATGGCAATCTTGATGTGCGAGCAAGTAAACACGATCATTACAATTACAATGCAATGCTTTCTATTATGCATAGGGTTCTCGCCTTTAGGTCGTGATGAGTGAGTCGTCCTTCTCACGGAGGCCTTCCATGATTGGCGCTAACCCACCGCATACGGGTGGTGCCCTTGAAGAGAGTACCCTATCATACATCTAGTAGCCGCTCAACCCTAACCCCACCCAAGAATGTTGTGCTGGACACGAGCCAGGCGCTAAACCGACATATACTGGAACACGAGCCAGACTAGTCAATGTGACCCTATTGGAATACGAGCCAGACTAGTCACACATGACCGACGGAGTAGCCATATTACAAGCACGAATTCACGATTTCAAGCACGAATTTGTCAACTTACATGACATCACGAAAGTCACGATTTCGCCTTCGAGGCTCACGATTTCACGATGGCACACGCTAGTTAATTATTTCAAGACGAGCAGCAATCAAATAATATAATCATTTATATTTATACATCATTTTCAAATGTTTACAAGTGCGTCAGAACAGCATTCACAATAATTTAATCAAAAGGGTGAACATGAGAGTTTAACGAATATGAACAGAAAACCAACTTTTCTTGTTATTGTTCTAAACTGAAGTATATCAAGTTATATGCCGTTGGATCACGTTTTTAGTCATGGATGTCATGGTGGTAATATTACGTGTCATTTCACGTGTAAATTTTGAGTTATACAATTTTAAATGCAAAAGATCAAATGAGCATCCAACTTCAAAAATTCATTATAAATTGTACACTTGACTGATTTCAGCGTTTTTGGTGCCGTTGGGTTCATCTCGACGGGTACTGCGTATCGGTATGTTCGTTTCTCTATTTTGGTTAGACAAATCACTGAATTAGATAAATTGCGAGATAATTAAAATGTCGGGTTAATCCCCGAATTGGGTTCGTCTAATTTTATTGGGTTCTCTGGCTAAGGTGATGTCTATATTGTGTTATATCATCTTATATTACCATGGTAAGCAATATTTAATCTCTAATGTTATCCTAACATCATTGACAACTACTAAAATTTAATACTCGCTAATTAAATAATATTAACAACCTAATACTAGTTAATGACATAGTTATCATCATGTTAACATCTCGACCAATAACACTACCTACTCTACACCTACCCAATATGTTAATTTTATTCTCTCTCTCCTTTATTCTTTATATAGGTTGTCACCCTCTTTCATGGTTAACATTTTATTTATTAAACTACCTTCTCATTCACTTTCTTCTCTTTAACTTAGTACTATAACTTAAAGGCTGTCACTTTCTCTTCTTATTTCTAACTCTTTCTTTATTAATCACACAGGCTGCCCCCTCTTACACAATTAATTAATAGAATATTGACGTGTCACGAGTGTGTGCCCCCGGTTCGCTATGCTGCAAATGGCCAGGGGACCCGCGTGAGGGGTTTAGATATTTGTAACCGCAAGCGCACGGTGTTGTAGTGTGGCTTGGGGGTCGAACACAGGGAGGCTAGGATGTGCTTGTATCAAGGAGGACCAAAATCACCCCGTGGGCGAGCTAGCCCGAATCGGTTGATGGGTTGTCACGGAAAGGAATGCAAGTTATGAACAATAAGAAAATAAACCCGGGACTTTGGTTTCCACTCCAACGAGCGACTCTCGCCGATACGGCCTACGGGTAGGATAGCGATCGGGATTGGGGTCTAATGGTGAGACGTTGCCTCTGAAAGTGGTACCAGCATCCCATGGGCCCGATATTCCGTTCGATGCCCAGGATGATACACCGGACTTCCCGGATTCGATCAGTGGGCACTCCCGTGTCCATTAACACTGATCGATTCTGGGAGCACTAAGCTCGCAACGATAACTCCCAACGTCTCATCCTGCCGCTCCCGCGCGCTAGGATTCGGTGTCTACGCTAAGGGCGTGAGCAATGGCTAGGGAGTCAACCGCCAAGTTTATTCCCCCTTGGCCCAACGGTCAAAGGCGGTCTTTTTCCCGCCGATGACAATGAAACACACCGCGTAACCGTTAGATTCCTAATCCCTATCGATTTCCTAACCCTATGGATGCATCGAGAAGAGCCCCCGAAGGGGTTTCCGCCAAAATCCCAGAGTTGGGAACTACTCACAAATATTCATTAAAAAGCGATCTAAACGAAAATGAACCGTTGAAATCATAATCAGACGATTGGAATGCGAAGGAAATAGAGCAATTAAGATAATACTAAAGTTTAAGAAAGATCTGAAAACTTACAATAGAAAAGTAATTACAGCCGTCACAATAGGAGAAAACAGTAAAAACTAACAGCTCCCCCGTTTCTGGAACCCTAGGGGTCCTATTTATAGGATCTCGTATCACCCGATCGGTTGACAAGTCAACCGATCGGGTGATCCGTTACAGATAATAAACAGAAAACGGCGGACTTTCACCCGGTCATATGAACCGGTCGGTTGAGTTCTTGGAGTGACCGCTTGGATCTTGGCACCATCGGGTGAAGGGATCGGTTGGGTGCCCGTGTCTCGACTCCTCAGCATCAGCTACAGATGAACCGATCGGGTTGGAGTCACCCGATCGGTTGGAATTTGGCTCGAAAAGACAGAGAGTTGGCCCCCGTTGAACCGGCCTGTGAACCGATCGGGTGACTTTCACTTGAGCTCCGGCTGAGACCAGGTGGTGCACGCGTGCATCACCCGATCGGTTGGAGATGACCAACCGACCGGGTGAGGGGCTGAAAGATGTAATCTTCGTCGTTTGACCCCCTGGATCACGCGTGACTCCTCCCGTTGCTCCGGGGACTTGAGATATCGTCGTTAAACGTCCCCTACGCGGGCAATCTCCTGTAAACATGGAGAAACAGAGAAAAGTGAAAGAAAATGAGAAAATAGGAGAGAATGAATAAAAGACGGCGGAAAATACGGAGAAACACAAAAGAAAACGTGCGTGAATATATGAAATATAAACGCACGTCAAAATCCCCTAAGCTGAACTCTTCCTCGTCCTCGAGGAAGACGAGTGAGAGTAGGAGCTCGGAGGGGAAAAATAGAGAGAAAGAGAGAAAAAGATAACTCTATATCCTAGATCGTCCGTCAGAGCCAACAAAATCAAAAACGACACACCAAGCAAGCAAACGTCAAATCACATCACTAAACTTAGGAAAACGAGTCCAAATAAGTGTCCTGGGCCCACGCGGTGAAGCGCGAGTGAGTGTGGTCGTGCGCTAGCAGTCGATGTCGCTATCTACGATGTGCAATAAAGCTCGATATACACGGACCCAGGAAACGACCCAAATACCGATTCAAATTTGAAATTACGGTGAATATTAGTTCAAGCATGCATGAGAAGAGTAAAAGAATAGAAGCGTATCATGCATCGGGGACTCCACAACCAGGGTTACGGAAATCACGCCACTATAGCCTAGATAATCGCTAGAATGTCCCTATGCCAAGTGTTTTCGAAAACGATGGGGGTTGAGATGATGTGGAGTAGAACACTTGGTGCAAATTCTCGCCTTCCCTTTATTCTCGGTAGATAGGAAAAATATTCACACTTGAAATTTTTGGGTTTTGGGTATTTGTATTTTTTTGGCTTTTTGGCTATACAAAATTTTTCTTTTCTTTTCTTTTTGGGTTTTTTTCTTTTCTTTTCTCTTTTTTTTGGATTTTTGGGTTTTTGGCTATACACATGTGTACTCTCCCAAGTGGGAGAACGGTACACGACGAGGGGATTTGCACCAAGTAAAATAAAAATGAAATCGGATTCTAAACACTTGGGCAAAGGAGATATTTCTTGCTAATCAGAGCATAGGCTAAATGGGTTATCCTAGTCCTTAATTGTGGAATCCCAACACATGCGAAATGAAGTACCCGATATATATATATATATATATATATATATATATATATATATATATATATATATAGCATGCAGAAGCAGACAGGGAAAATAAATACAGCATATTCAAATCGCAGCATGATAATCTAGGGGTCATTCCTGGACAGGTATATAAAGTAAAATCACAAAGTAGAAGCACACCAAACAACTAGGCACGACGCACGGCTCACAAAAAGCTAAGTGGACCCACGATGCGTGAAATGCAAGAGGACTCGAAATCCTAGGGTCAGTGATTGTGATTATCGATGCCAAGCTAGGTGTGTGTGATTTTGTGGCGATTCATCATAGGGTTCATCTCTAGGAGAAAGAGATAAAAAGAAGAGAAGAGAAAAAAGGAAAAAAAAATAAAAAACACGATGAAAACGACACAAAAACGAAAAAGAAGGACTCAAATGGCGCACACAGTGCGACTCCCCCAAGTTGAAGCTTGCATTGCCCTCAATGCAATATGAGTGAGTACGGGAGGGCAATGAAGATGGGGGGAATACGCACCGACACAAAAAGAAATAAAAACGAGAAAAACACAGAGATGAAACTGAAAATAAAGAAAGATCAAAATCAAAATCAAACGACACGAAAATAGAAATAAAACCACACGACATAACACTCAAAAGGGGAAAAACAAGCACACACACAAAAATGAGAAAAACAACAAAACACGACAACACACCAAAATAGACGTCCCCCAAGCAAGACATGACAGTACTAGCGAATAAAATGCGATCGTGAAATGCAGAAATATGCGAGGGGGAGTCAATCGGATTCGCTGGTACTAGAATGGTAGGGGGAGGGAGAGGAGGGTGGGGAAAAGTGAATGAAAGAATCCTCAGAGGAAGAGGAGGGCGTGCCTATGGGGGAAGGAGGGGCGACAGGCTGGAGCACGGGTGGATCGATGTGCACCGGGGGGCTGTGGTGGAGAAGGATCGTACCAGGTGGGCCGACAGTTGGGTGCCAGTCGGGAGGATCCAAGGGTGGCAGATGCACTAATGGAGAATACCAAGGATCGGGGTAAAACTCCCAAGGCAGACGAGATGGGGGGTAGGGTAGCCGCAAAGGGGCTAAAGGTGGCAGGATCGCGAAAGGTGCGCAGGCGGGGCCATAGAGGTAGACAGCACGGTCTTCACCGAAGGGAGTGAGCATATTGATATCGATCAAGTAATCACGATCAATACGGCTACGTCCAGGCAAAATAGGGAGGTCGGGTGGCACTCTCAAAACACAGCTGACAATAAGGGTGATCATCCCACCACAACAGATGGATCCAGAATTGGCGCGGCTAACAGCAAAAATTTCGTGGATGATCCAATGAGCGGCGTTTATGGGCATAGGGATGTGCCCAAGGATCCTGTCATCGGACATGGCATAGAGAAAGAAGAGCTCATCCCTAGATACAGTGGACACATCCATGCGGGCAAAAACAGTGTTGGCGAGGATGCAATGGGCGAGGCGGTAACACGGGTGAATAATGTAGGAGGCAAGAGCCTCGGGTGGAAAGGTGGTGTACCGGGTAAACCGTTGCCAAACACCATCAGCCTGGAATTGAGAGTAGATGTCAGTTCGATCGTGGGTGGAATGTTCAGTATTAAGATCGGGGTGGCGGAGATTGAGGATATTGTTCAACTCGATGAAACCCAGAGAAAAATCGCAGTTGAAAGCGCGGAAGGAGAAACCCCCATCAAACACCTCGAGGGAACTGAGGAATTCAAGCGTGAGATTCCTGTGTGTGTGAGCATGGATGTAAGAGAGGGTATGGCACCCGATACAGTTGAAAATTCTGGCGACGCCGTTCGAAAGCCCTAGAGCTTCGAGTGTGGGGCGATCGGCGAAGAGTGTAGGTCTCATCGGGCGATGAAGTAGTGCTCGCAAACGGTCAGACTGTTCTTCCGTAGAAGGGTTTATGCCAAGGAAAGAGGGGGAAAGGGGCCGTAGAGCGGATCATGGCGCGAAGATGATGCAATCTCTTTCCCTTTCTTAGACATGGTGACAATGTGGGCGGTGAAAAGGAAAGTGGGGGCGTGCTTATGATGAATATAGAGCAAGTCAAGCAGGTACAACACCAATTTAGGATATTACAGATAAAGTAAGAGATGTGTAGAGTGGAAGAGTGTTACCCATCAATGTAGCAAGATCAAGCTCCCGGGGGACTCGCGAAGTAGGATGGAGCAATTCGGGAAGCCGCCGCTCGCTAATCCGATAAGAAACAGGTTTTCAAAAATTTTGGGGGCTAGGGTTTGGGTTTGGGTGTTTTGATGATGGAACGTCGACGATGGCAAGGTGGCGGGGGTGGGGAAGTATGGGAGTGAGAGGGGATGAGGGTTTAGGGGCAGTATGTTGGGTGGAGAAGGTCGATTCGACAGTTGGAGAGTGTGTAGACGCGTGAAGGGGATTTTCGGGGGTCGGGTGGCTGTCATCGTGCGGTAGGGGTATTTATAGGGGCGAAACTGAACCGATCGGGTGAGTTCTCACCCGATCGGTTAGGCCAATTTCGAAAGTTTCCTGTCGGCCAACAGCTGTGGTGAACCGACCGAGTGAATAGTCACCCGATCGGTTGACCGTTTCCCAAATTTTTCCTGAGAATTGGGGGTTGCTCACCCGGTCGCCTCAACCGATCGCACTCTAACTCAACCGATCGGTTGAAATTTCCCAAAAATTTTCCGAGACTTCTCCCCAGATCACCCGGTCTGTCACCCGGTCTCTCCATTCTTCAACCGATCGGTTCATTTGGGGACAGTTGCGGCTTGTATCTGATACATCCCAACCGATCGGTTGAGTTATCAACCGATCGGTTGGAGCTTTGTTTCCTACAAAAACCAACAGATTGTCTAAGTCCCTGAACGGATGTTCTTGCGGCTGATTTTATTTATAAAAATAGATAAAATAAAGTAAAAAATAACACTAAAAAGTGGTGCAAAAGTTTAGAGCATGGGTTGCCTCCAATGAAGCGCACTTGTTTAACGTCGTTGGCTCGACGCCCGCAAGTGATGTTCACGGTGGTTGATACGGGTGATGCTCGAAGTTCGGCATCTCTTCTTCATCGGAGCTTAAGGCCTTTGGAGTAGTCAGCGGCTGGAGAAAGATTTGCTCGACCACCCTCTCCTTGTTTTTGGGATCCGGGGGCTTCGCTTTCACATTGGCGTTCATCGCCATCTTCTTAAGGATCCGGACCTCGTCTTTGGTGAGGTCCATGGGTTCTTTCCCCGATTTCCTCGTAGGAGGAGCCTTGGGGAACCCGGGAGGGGTCGTACGTGCTGCACTTGCTTTCTTAGCAGCATCATTGTTCTTGGGGCCGTCTTGGTCTTCTGAATCCCCCAAGTTATCGGGGGGATTTCTTAAGAGAATCTCCCAGGAGCTCTCTTCAGCAGCTTTGTCTTCTTCCACCTCCAGCAAATTACACCGAGGGTCATCTGGGGGATCGGGGTACTTCATGGACAACCCCAGATCAAATTCAACCTTTTCTCCGCTGACGTTTAGCGAAAGCTTTCCGTTCTTCACATCAATCAAAATGCCAGCAGTGGCCATGAAAGGCCGTCCCAGGATGATGGGGGTGTGTGCGTCTTCAGGCATGTCCATGACAACGAAGTCCACTGGCACATGCACCCCTTTTACATTGACGGGGAGGTCATCCACAATCCCCACCGGATATTTGACCGACCGGTCAGCAAGTTGTAGGGTCATACCGGTGGGCTCCAGATCACCCATTCCTATCCTCTTATACATCAATAAGGGCATCAAACTGACACTCGCTCCGAGATCGACGAGTGCATGATGAATCTTTACTGCACCGATCGTGCAAGGGATTGAGAAGCTCCACGGGTCTTTAAGTTTCAGCGGATTTGCCCTCTGGATGAGAGCGCTACACTCCGCCGTCAACACTACTTTCTCCTTTCTAGACCCTCTCGTCACCAAATCCTTCAGGAATTTCGCATAGGAGGGGATTGTTTCGATTGCTTCCAGGAAGGGGTTTGCAAGCTCAGGTCCTTGACCATGGTGAAGAACTTGCCATATTTCTCGTCGATTTTGGCCTGAGCTAACCGTTGTGGAAAAGGCACAACGGGTTTGAACACTTTCCGGCTCCCTTCCTCGTTCTTCTTCTTCTCTTCTTCAGAGACTCCCTCCGGAGTCGTAGGATTTGATGACGAAGCACCGGAGTCGTTTGATTTTTCGATCGGTCGCTCGACGACCAACGGTGCTTCCGGTCTGTTAGGGGGCACTCTAGTAGGGATTTGTGTCCTGCTTCTCAGAACGATAGCGGACACATTTGCGTGCTCGTGCACGAGTGCCGACGTTTGGGTTGCTCCCCTCGGGTTCACCTCCGGTTGTGGCGGCAATTGGTTTTGTGACCTTGAAAGGGTCGCCACTTGTAACCCCAGCTGGGTTACTTGGTCCGTGAGGGCCCGCTGACCCATTTCCAGCTTTTGATTGATCTTCTCCTGGTTGGTTATATATTGAGTCAAGAGAGACTCAACCGGAGAGACGGCCCTCTGTTGGCCAAACTGCTGCTGCTACTGGATTGGCTACTGATTCCTGGGGGCGTAAAATTGTTGCTGAGGCTGCTGCTGATATTGTTGCTGCTGAATCTGACTCTGCTGTGGCCAAGTCGGCTGATATGTTTGTTGTTGCGGCTGCTGAGGCGGCGAGGGGCTGGAATGGTGCCCGGTAACCAAAGTTAGGGTGGTTCCGGTTATTTGGAGAGTAGGCCGGGTTGGAATTGGTTCTTGGTGGATACGGCGCATTTCCCGTGGGGTTGTAAAATAGTGCGCTCGCCTGATCCAACGGTGGTGAGACGTCACCACCATCGAATTCCCCAAAAATTTCGGATTCTACCGCTGCAATCTGTTGTGCACCGGCCCCACCGGCTCCTACCATTAGTACGGAGATCTGGGTCGAAAGCAAGTCGAACTTGCTTGAAAGTTTGTCGACGTCCTCGACTCTGTGTATACCCCCAGACCTGGGTGTGGCTCTCTCATCACACCACCGCTCATTGTTGGATGCCATATTTTCCAGAATATGTCCGGCATCTTTCTCGCTCCTTGACATGAAGGAACCCCCAGCCGCGGCGTCCATAGAAGATTTTAGGTCATCCCTCAGCCTATTGTAGAACAGATTAATAATCTGCCACTTCGGAAGCTCATGGTGAGGGCATCTTCTCTGCATCTCCTTGTATCTCGTCCAAGCTTCATGCAAGGACTCGTGGCTGTCCTGGGAGGAGGAGGAGATCTCACTCCTCAACTTCATGGTCTTCCCCGGAGGAAAGAACTTCGTCAGAAAAGCGTTGGAGAGCTTCTCCCAGGTATTGAAAGTGTTGGGGTCCTTCCCCCTAAGCCATTGCTTGGCTTTGTCTCGCAGCGAGAAGGGGAACAGCTTCAGACGGATCGCCTCAGTCGTGACACCATTAATCCGGAAGGTGTCACATTTCTCCAAGAAGGAGTCTAGATGCTCGATCGGGCTCTCCATGGGTGCACCCGAAAACTGGTCATGCTGGATCCATGTCACCAAAGACGGCTTTAGCTCAAATCTTTGGGCCGTAATAGCTGGAGGACGGATGGCGGAAGTGGACTCGATAGATGGCATCGAGTACTCCAACAGGGACTTGCGAGGCGGGGTGTTCTCCTCCATGGATTCGGGGTCCTCTCTTCTTCGCTTCTCAGCGGCCAAGCACCTAAGGGTGGCGTTAATCTCTGGATCAACGGGGATCAAGTCGTCGAGACTTCTTGAACTCCTGCGCATGAAAAACAACAAACACCCGTGAAGCGACAAGTGGGAAAGAAACAGATAAGATAAGAAATAAAAAAGAAGAAAATAAAAAGGAAAAAGAAGAATGCGAAAATTATCACGAGGTAGGGATAAGAGCTAGACACTAGGGTTCAAGAGATCCTAAAATAACAAGCACGTTACCTCCCCGGCAACGACACCATAAACTTGACGTGTCACGCGTGTGTGCCCCCGGTTCGCTATGCCGCAAATGGCCGGGGGACCCGCGTGAGGGGTTTAGATATTTGTAACCGCAAGCGCACGGTGTTGTAGTGTGGCTTGGGGGTCGAACACAGGGAGGCTAGGATGTGCTTGTGTCAAGGAGGACCAAAATCACCCCGTGGGCGAGCTAGCCCGAATCGGTTGATGGGTTGTCACAGAAAGGAATGCAAGTTATGAACAATAAGAAAATAAACCCGGGACTTTGGTTTCCACTCCAACGAGCGACTCTCGCCGATACGGCCTACGGGTAGGATATCGATCGGGATTGGGGTCTAATGGTGAGACGTTGCCTCTGAAAGTGGTACCGGCATACCATGGGCCCGATATTCCGGTCGGTGCCCAGGATGATACACCGGACTTCCCGGATTCGATCAGTGGGCACTCCCGTGTCCATTAACACTGATCGATTCCGGGAGCACTAAGCTCGCAACGATAACTCCCAACGTCTCATCCTGCCGCTCCCGCGCGCTAGGATTCGGCGTCTACGCTAAGGACGTGAGCTATAGCTAGGGAGTCAACCGCCAAGTTTATTCCCCCTTGGCCCAACGGTCAAAGGCGGTCTTTTTCCCGCCGATGACAATGAAACACCCCGCGTAACCATTAGATTCCTAATCCCTATCGATTTCCTAACCCTATGGATGCATCGGGAAGAGCCCCCGAAGGGGTTTCCGCCAAAATCCCAGATTTGGGAACTACTCACAAATATTCATTAAAAAGCGATCTAAACGAAAATGAACCGTTGAAATCATAATCAGACGATTGGAATGCGAAGGAAATAGAGCAATTAAGATAATACTAAAGTTTAAGAAAGATCTGAAAACTTACAATAGAAAAGTAATTACAGCCGTCACAATAGGAGAAAACAGTAAAAACTAACAGCTCCCCCGTTTCTGGAACCCTAGGGGTCCTATTTATAGGATCTCGTATCACCCGATCGGTTGACAAGTCAACCGATCGGGTGATCCGTTACAGATAATAAACAGAAAACGGCGGACTTTCACCCGGTCATATGAACCGGTCGGTTGAGTTCTTGGAGTGACCGGTTGGATCTTGGCGCCATCGGGTGAAGTGATCGGTTGGGTGCCCGTGTCTCGACTCCTCAGCATTAGCTACAGATGAACCGATCGGGTGAGAGTCACCCGATCGGTTGGAATTTGGCTCGAAAAGACAGAGAGTTGGCCCCCGTTGAACCGGCCTATGAACCGGTCGGGTGACTTTCACTTGAGCTCCGGCTGAGACCGGGTGGTGCACGCGTGCATCACCCGATCGGTTGGAGATGACCAACCGACCGGGTGAGGGGCTGAAAGATGTAATCTTCATCGTTTGACCCCCTGGATCACGCGTGACTCCTCCCGTTGCTCCGGGGACTTGAGATATTGTCGTTAAACGTCCCCTACGTGGGCAATCTCCTGCAAACATGGAGAAACAGAGAAAAGTGAAAGAAAACGAGAAAATACGAGAGAACGAATAAAAGACGACGGAAAATACGGAGAAACACAAAAGAAAACGTGCGTGAATATATGAAATATAAACGCACGTCAAATATTAAAAATCCCCCTTTAACTCTTTAACTCTCTCTCTTCATATAACTTTAATAAGGCTGACTATCTTTCTCTCTCACACTCTCTTCTCTCCATGTCTCCTTTGTCTCCTCTCTTTCTTCTTCTGTTCTTTTTCTTCTTATTTTTGTTCGAAGCTTGCAGGCAAAGGGGAGAATCACGCACCAAGGGGAGGAGGAAGCGACAAACAGCGCAGGGGGAGCTCCGGCCTATGGCGGCCCAGGCGGCGGCTCCAGGCGACGCGTGCTCTCCGGTGCTTCTGGGCGTGCAAGGGCGGCGGTTGGCCGGTGGCCATCACCGGAGGGCAGCGCGGCAAGCTGGGCGGATCTCCAGCGATGCGTGGTGGTGCGGGCAACTCCAGGGCATCAGCGCGAGTTCCTGTAGCGATGGCGGCAACAGTTGGCTTCCAGGTGATGGAGAAGGGGAGGAGGAAAGGAGAGGGTTTGTTTGTTCAGATTGAGTTTGAATCTGAAGTTTTCATTTCAGATTATTTGATCCGAAAATTTGTATTCAGATCTTAGTTTAATAATCCCTCAACTTCAATTTCAGATTTGAAGAATTTGGTTGGGTTGATTTTGAGGAAATTGGTTTGGTTGTTGAATTTTGTGGGTTGTAATTTGGGTTGGGTTGATTCTGGTTTGGAAAATTTGGTGGAGGATTTTTGGGTTCTGATTTGCTTGATGAAGAACAGATTGTTGGCTTGGGTTTCTGATGTTTGTGTGTTTGTAGAATAGTTTAGCAGGGGAAGATGTCTGGCTTAAGAAGATGAGCATGGGAGACAACCTTTATCATTTTGTCAAAGTAGTTTTAATTTGATTAGGATATGCTTTAATGCTAACTTTAGACTAATTGAAGAAAACGTGTTTTGTAGAGAGACGTGTTTGTTTTTGTTTTGATTACTAGGCAAGGAAAACATCTGCCTTCAAAGAGACGTGAGTGTGTTTTTTTTGACATGTTAAGCAGATATGAATTTGTTTTGTCAAATAGGTTAGGCAAGATTAGGATAGGTACTAAATGTAACCTTTTGACTTAATTCGAGGGGGATGTATCTGATTTCAAAAACGTGTTACACTCTTTAACCCTACTTAAAAATTAAAATGAGAATAACAGGGCATGCCAAGTTAGGAGATTAACGTAATTAAGTAATTAAGTAAAATTAAATATAATTTGTAAAATAATTAAAGTATTATTAAAGGTGATTTGCAAGATGTAATTAGCAAGATAATTTAGTTAAAGTAATTAGGAAGTTGTAATGAGTAAGATAATTAAGTTAACCCATTTAGTTAAACTTGATAGTCAATTAATGATAACACAGTAAAAACGAAATCAGAGACGCGCTCGCGTCAACTCGTACAGACGAAAGATTATCCGGATGACTGTAATAGAATACCGATATGCACGATCTAAAACAGGTCTAAAAATACAGGCAGTTACACCTTCCCCCAAGCTTATACCAAACAATCCTATTCAAATGTCTCGATCAAAAATGTCACGGCTTTTCTAAGCGAGATCGAGTCAAACGAATAAGAATGTGAGTATTCACTTGAAAGAGATGCTCGATGGGTGGTGAGCAAAAAGGGTGTGACACATCAAAATATGAAGAGGGCAATTAATAAATATAATGGGTTTGGGGTGTAAAAATTTTTGTTGCCGTCATATGAGGTGATATTTATTCAAGCAAATCTATACGGTCCTCTCGCTGTCGAGAGGATTCGTGTTTATTTAAACCACAAAGATATTGCTACACTACTGGATTGATATCACCTATAGCAAAAGGCGGATCCAATATCTTTGCCGGTGCAGGCAACTGCTCCAACTGCTCTTTCCGTGGCTCCGCCAGACGCGTGTGTCCACAAACACCAACGAACTCCAGCAATGCATCCTCCAGCATCCCACAAGGACTCCACCTATACCCTGCAGAGAATAGGATGCATCAGTTCGCGACAAAAATTTCACCATCATAATAAAAGTATTCCAAAGAGGATCGTCTATAGAAATATATGAAATAAATAGTGGTGGACGATACTTCCTTAGAAATAATTCAATATCCTCTCGTGCTGTGATAGTTTTCTCTGTGGTATCCTCTCTCAGATACTCAGGTAAATCTGGATCATAGGTGTGGACCTCCTCGATAGGCTCGTCAAACTGTGACACGTCCAAGCATACATCCGATCCATAATCATACGTGCACTGCAAAAGGTATGACGTGTCAAAAATATCTGAATCAAAGTAAATATCAAATGGAATACATGATTCAGCAATGGGATGTGTAAAAATAACTCCCTGAGTGGGAGCAGTAAGGTCTGTGGGATAGTCCTCGACGTCAGTGGAAGGATGAGGTGGCTGCGGGAGCTCTAATGGAGGAGGATAGTTCTCGGGATCCTCATGAATGGATGTGTCCTCATCCCGATGTACGACCTCCTCGGTGATAAGCTCTGGCTCTATGTGTAAGGCCTCCTCAAAAGCATGCTCTGGCTCCGCATGTGAGGCCTCCTTGTCAATATGCTCTGACTTGACAGGGTGCTCTTTTGCCTTCTCATCAACTATCAATGTAGGCTCTCTCTGGAATGGTGATGCTGGCTGCTCATGTGTGTCAACTTGTGGGGATGTATCATGGGGAGAGGAATCCTCGCAAGCAATCCAAAAATATAGTCTATCCCCCTCAAGACTGACATGGATGTCCTCCTCAATTGTTCCTGCAGCTGAAACACGGTTCATAACAAAATCTGCAAATCGTAGCTCAAATGCATCACCTACTGTAATTCTAACTGAACCAGTGAACCTCACTGACTCCAAGAGGCCCTCAAATAAGTTCTGAAATGTGTCCTCATCTGGCGGCTCATATGACTCAATTTTTGCTTCCTGCACTGCCTCTTCGTCCATTCACTCTTCATATGCAATAGTTGTATCGTAGGATGTGGGATCGACGACGGCACATTCTGGCTCTGGTAATATGTCTGGCAATTCTTCTTGCCCATAATATGAAGAAGCAGAACTGATATCTTTGGGAATCCATGCAACCTTAAGCATGAGCCCATTCATTTTAAGTTCCCTCTTCACCCATTCCAATTGAAGGTCGCCCTTATCAAGCATGGCTTGCATTTCAACCTGGTGTGCATGCATCTCATCAAAAAAATCCTTTGTTTCTCATCAAGCTCGGGCCAGTGCATTTCCTCAAAAAAGTATTCTCCCATTTGAGCACTCTGATCAAAATAGTATTCTCTGGTCTGAGCACTCTGATCAAACTCTGTGGTCCACGTAGTATAATCCATAACATCTGAGCAATAAAGATAAATACCTGAAGAAAAATATCAGTGGCACAAAAGAATACGGAATTGATAATAATGGTGGCGGGGGTGAAAATTTACTTTTGTTAATTTTTTTTGTTTTTATCGTAGCCAAATCAACCTAATTGTGACAAATTGGCACCCAACGGAAACACCTCCCTGGCAACGGCGCCAAAAACTTGATCGCGCCCGGATATACACTAGGAAAATGACTGTAGTCTTACCGCAAGCGCATGGCGTAGTGGCGAGCGGGTATCGAACATAGGGAGGACAAATGACAGTACTCTATCTTGATCACCTAGCTATTGATGGTAGAATGGAATGGTTTGGATAGTAATGTGTCACAATTTTTCAAATAGCAAATAGAATTCTATATAATAAAAGCGTCTAGGGATATGAAATTCCCAGTACGGATCGTCACTTATCCTTATGGATCATGAATCTCAATGTTGCAACGCTTGAATTAAGGTGAAGTAGTCGCAACTGAATGTAGAACCAAGCTCACGCTCTCGTGCTATTTTCGGTTTATAGCAACACAGATTAGGGCCCACTCTCGTGCAAAGCCTAACCTAAGCCACTAGCATGAAGATCGACATCATCGTCCAATCGCACCTCGAGCCCACTCTCGTGCAAACTCGAGTTACGATCTAGGTTATGATAGTTCGTATTCGTCCAATCTCTTGCAAACGAATATTAGTATAGATATATAATAAAAATCCTAGTTTTGATCCAATCTCTTGCAAACCAAATTTAGAGAATCTCGATTATAAACCTAAATCGAATATCTAGACCTTTCCATCAATTAAGATCCAATCTCTTACAAATCCCAATCGATGGAAATCCCTATCCACTCGTAGTAAATCAATCACAACCTAACCTTTTATCAATCCTAGCAACAATTCAATTTATTCATCACAAATCAAAGATCAGATCCATAGGGTTCATCCCCATGCCCTAGAACGACGGCACTACTCACAATTCATTATAGAAATCTCAGAAATAACAAATAAGATCATAACACAATTCATAGTTAAGAGAGAACAATTCATAAAAACAAGAAATTTAGAGAGAAAGATCAAACCAAATTGCGCGTCTATGATCTCCAGCTGAGAATTACAATAGAATAGCCGTCAAAAATAACTTCAAGTCCCTCCTAAGACTAGGAATAAAACTAGCCTTAAATACAAGCCAAAATCGTCCAGAAATTCTTGATAGAATTGCCCCTGGCACAGCCAAAAACCCTAATTCGCGACACAGTCTGAATGCGTCACTCAGCCGAGTAGAACAT
Source organism: Scilla litardierei (assembly GCA_030789695.1). Lineage (NCBI taxonomy): Eukaryota > Viridiplantae > Streptophyta > Magnoliopsida > Asparagales > Asparagaceae > Scilla > Scilla litardierei. The sequence continues at coordinate 152,110,004 of CM061133.1, forward strand.
GTCACTCGGCCGAGTGACAGACCCAATAATAAACAGAGAATCAGGGATTTTTGGGGGTCTGTCACCCTGTCATACTCGGGTGAGTGGGCTTCTTCACTTGGCCGAGTGAGCTTTCTTGCTCGGCCGAGTGGGTATTCTTCCAAATTCCAGTAAGTCAGATGCTTTTTGGGAGAAAATCCCTGTCAGACTCGGGCGAGTGGGTTTCTCCATTCGGCCGAGTGAACTTTTCTTGCTCGGTCGAGTGAACTTTGAAAATCGGTAGTCTGTATCCGTTTCACTCGGCCGAACGCACTCCTTCACTCAGCCGAGTGAACTATCTGTTCGGCCGAGTGAACTGCTTCTGGGCTCTTTTCTTCTCCTCCTCGCCTCCTCGTCGATTCTATCGAATTTCTTCCTCTTTCACTCATCCTCTAGCGCTGCTAACTCCTCAATAAAGCCGTGGGCGACGCTCCGGTGCGTGTGAAAATCCCTTGATCTCATTTTCGCTCCAGATCGCTCAATATCTCCTGAAATACGACAAAAACAAGAAATAGTGAAAAGCAATGAGATATCATCAAATAATCGTGAAAAACTCAATATGGGCGATCGAAATGTCACGAAAACATGCAGAAAAAAGGTGTAAAATAAGGAGCGATCAAGATATTAGAAGGATAGCCGTCATTTTTAGCCGAGGAGAGTTTTTAGAGGGTTTTTAGAGTTTTTTGGAGACGATCTTTCGTGAGTTAGGCTATGCCCAAAGCCCCTCCCTTGTATCAAGATAAGTATTTTATTTTTCTTAAATTCTATTTTAGTTCTTCTCATTGATTGATTATTGAATATCTCTTTGATGCATGCTACGACGAGTTCTCTTGCTATTATTGAATCTTCTATTGTTTTTCCAATGATGCATGCGTAGTTCTAGCTAGGGCTAAGGGATTAGCCCTTGGATTTTAGGATTTTGATGTAAAGTTGGGATTTTTTTGGTGCGTTGGTATAAAAGGGGTTGTATGTTGGGTGATCTAGCAAGATCCCTAGGAGAACTCGTACTGAGATCGTGCCCACGGTCAGTGGAATCGATGAGCTTAAGGAGTGTCCTACGGATTTAATTAGGGAGTTAGTGGTTTCAACCGAGGCACGTGACCATGTCTGGCTCGTGCCTTGATGGGATCCACTGACGAACTATATCACTAATTGACGGCTACCGCCATTGCGTCAGTAAGAGCCACCAAAATACCTTGAAGCTCTAACCCACGAGAGTGGTATGAGCTGAGAGACCATCCCCATAAATCCAATGCAACGTAAGAATTCTAGCCTAGTGTCGATATCCGATGATCCTAGTGACGAGTCCTAAAGCTCTAGTCTTTTATATTTTATTTCTTTCTTTCTTTGTGCGGAACTCCTTGTTTGTGACATTGAGTGACACGACTTTCGCATCCATCACCATTACGATGCTCCATAATCCACATCCATCAATAAATCTGCAAGTCTAACTCAACCTAGGAGTAGATAGGTAGTATAGCACCGCTTCCCCGTGTTCGATACCGTGCGTTTGTGGTTAGATGACATCGTTTTGGAGTTAATTCGGGCTCGATCAAGTTTATGGCGCCGTTGCCAGAGATTTATCTCCATGTAATTCGCACCATAACTAGGTTGCTCTATGGTTACATTTCGGACGCATCAAGTTTATGGCGCCGTTGCCGGGGAGCCGTTTCGCCATATTATCTATTTACCACAATTAGGTTGATTAGATTGCATTAAAAAAATAAACAAACAAACAAACAAACAAACAAACAAACAAAAACATAGAGAGATTATTCCCCACCACCTGCTATTATTATTTTCTATATCTCTCTTTGTACCACTGACGTCTTTTCCAGTTGTTTACTTTGTTTGATCAGGTACAGTTGATACAGCGATGGTGCTTCCAAGGATGCGACCAGGTTCTATACGATCCTATATATACCTCGCTACATTCTATCAGGCTGATGGAGAGTCCTTCAGAGATGCATTGTGCAAGTTCGAAAGAATGTTAGGGATGTTTCGTACGGAGTCAGACCATGAGTGGGATGGTTCCAAGCTGTTTGATATCTTTGCTGGAAGGCTAAAGGGACCCTCACATGAGTTTATGAAGAGGATGCAGGTGGAAAAGTTCAATGATCTACAGTTGGTAGTAACCTGGAGCAAATGATAGATGATGCTCGATCCACCGGTTCGCTAACCGTTACGGTAGGTAAACCATCCGACCAAGTATTCATCGATTTTGTGATGGCTAATGTCTCTGATGCAGGTACTATCATAGATGGAGTGTATGCTTCACTTGAAGGTGATCATATCCACCTTTACACCATCAACACTCCACAAATAGAGACATCTGAGTTGCAGCAGGAGGACACATATATGGACCTATTGAGAAACATTGTCGACGTAGTTCGAGAAACCGGTCCATTAACAATAACGGCAGGTGACCCTTTTTAGCTTGGATTTCAAAACTTTATTACTCATCATATCTCTTCCACAGGAACAATTGATGATGGAGTCTACGCTGTAGTTGAGGGGCTCAAGACCCACTTTTATACCGTGGCCGAGATACAGGAGCCCATAGAGCCACCTGCACCCACCGTGGAGAGGGCCAAGCCACACCATCCAGTGCCTCTAGTTCCAGGACGGAAACGAAGACATAGGCGTAAAAAGGAGAAGATGAAATTCACTTTGCCTACTATACTAGAGGAACCCGAAGAGGAGGCCGAAGCATTGCATCGCGAGGAGGCAGAGCTATATTTATTTTACATATTACACACGGAGCCATAGACTTTCGCCGAGGAGGTAGTGCATTGGGACGAGGACACAGCCATTCATGAGGATCCTGAGCATTACCCTCCTTCTCTTGAGCCACCGCAGCCGCCTCCATGTTCTACAGAGGCTGAGCATCCCTCAGAGGACCACCCTTCCACTGACGCCGAGGACTATCCCACAGAGCTTTTGGCCCCCCTTCAGGGAGATCTCTTCACTCCCTCGCCCTTTACATTTGATTCCCTTCCCGTGTATGATGTTTACTACGATTCAGATTTGATGACTCATTGCACCTTTTGCAGGATACACATACATATGATCAAGAGGTACGATGGGACGTATATAAGGAGGAGAGCGAGGAGTTAGCACCCATGGATGCTATTGAATATGATCATGAGGTGTGATGGGATAAGTCTGACGATGATGATGAGCTACCTGATGAGACCCACGCTTATATGCCAAAGCTACCTAAACAACCTGAGGCAAACAACAAGGAGTTGATCTACGTGGTGCACGAGAGTAGAGATTTATTTCCAGGGAAGTGTCATCAACCGTCTTTAATTTTAAATACTTGTGTTGATGACCCTCTTTGGAATGCATTTATTGTGGGGAAGAATTATCCACATCAGATTGATGCGGATTATCTCTTGCAGGGTACAGGTGGAATCCTTGGGGAGATGCTGTGACCCGCATTGCTGGAATCTGATGGAGTCCATGGACACATGCACCTAGCGGAGCCATAGAAAGATCAGAAAGAGCAGCTGCCTGCACCGGCAAAGATACTGGATCTGCCTTTTGCTATAGGTGATATCAATCCAGTAGTGTAGTATTGTATGCTTTAAATAATCACGAATCCTCTCGGCAGAGAGAGGACTGTATAGGATTTTATATGATTTCTTAGTTTAATAAATTCACTCCATATGATGGCTCAATTATCTTTTGCACCCAACCCAATATTTATCATCCATGCCCACCCTTGTATTTGGCGCTTATTTTGCCACTCTCCCCAATTTTTATGTGATGTTTAAGCTTGGGGGAGAGAGACTATTTTGTTGAGTGGCCCCCCATATCTTGTCGTTGTCCTCTATTTATATTATACACACATTGAGGACAATATGATGTTTAAGCTTGGGGGAGTGCATAGTGCACGCACTTTGCTTCATCGTGAAACACACTTCGAAATTTCCATTTAAACCATGTTCACTTCTATATTTATGTCTCATATGCTTTATTTTCTATGAAATATCATGGATTTATTTTTTTATGAACTTTGATATCTGTTAGACTAGAGTTTGATTCCTTAATTAGTGTATCTTTGTTAATATGCTTTTTCATAGTAGAATCCATAGTTTCACAACCATATTCTCGAAACAGTTAAGCTAAAAATGAATGAATCAAATCTGAAAATAATCATTTGACTCCCGCGTGATTTGATTGATAATTCTATTGCTTCATGGATGTTTAGTGATTCAAAAGAGATAGGATAACCACACGACAACCAAAGTAGTGATAATTAGGATTCCTGAAACCGAGCCATGTCTAGATTCTATGCTTTTTCTTTTGTGAATAGCCAATAAATGATCTTTGATCATGTTTTGCATTCCATCGCGTTTACATGAGTTTGCAAAAAATCCCAATAATGCAAAAAATTAAACAAATATCCTGAACAAAAGGCCTTAGGGGTTCTTCGTAACCCAATGCCCTAAGACCGTCTGGTCTGGGATGCATAGGCCGCTTTTTGTATATATTGAGTTATCTCGTGTATATAAAGAAAGAAAAATGCATATGAAATATTCATATAGCCAAAAACAATATAAAAGTACAAAAATCCCTATCCTTATCTCCATTTCTATGTAGAACAAAGACATGGCAAAGTTGATGGGTTCTAGAAGTCTTGAAATGGTCGTAGTGTGGTGATGCCTTACCTTGATTGAATTTGTTAAATTCATTCCATGAAGTATAACAAAATACCACGCATGCTTGAAAACGTTTGATCATGACATATTATACTGCTTAGAGAATGAGTTGTGGACAATGATTTCATTTCTGTGAACTTACTATATTACATGATAAACTATGATATGATATAACTCTACTCTCATTTTATTGCTTATCAAGTTCATTACATTTATTGAAATCCACGTTATTTCAATTTGAGCGAGATTTAAGTATTTGTTGTGTATATGTGTTCTAATTTCATATTGACTTGTGCTCACGAGATCTTGCACACCTTGGGTTCTTATATTTTCTGAATTTGAGGTTGAACCCCTTGACTCCATTACACACCACCATCTCACATCCCCATTGTATCCCTCTTCCATGTTAGCTTCTTACTAGTCTTCCTCGAGGACGAGTAAGAGGTAAGCTTGTGGGATTTTGATGTGTCATTATATTCCACGTTTTATCTATATGATTACACATCAAAATGATTGCTCAATTACACATTTCATATGCTTTTACGCTCATAATTGAAACTATTTTACTTTAAGAGCGTTTGGTTGCATTTCAGGGAATATCGAGCGATTTGGAGTATATTGGAGGAGAGAGTGCGTGCTTCGACATCGGGGCTCCTGAGGCGCCGCGTTCGGTGACTCAAAGCTGATGGGAGAAAGGAAGGGGCAAGAGAGAATGGACAAAGAAGAGGAGAATGAAAAAAGCATGGTTCTATAATACCATGACTTATGTATTCTTGGTCACTCGATCGAGCAATGATGCAGCGCAGAAATCGAGCAACCTAAAGTGCTGGAAACAGGACAGTCGTGCACTATTTTCAAATCTTCTATCACCTGGGACTTTTTCGTATTTTTCTGATATTTTTCTTAGATGTTAGACTTCAAGACGGTTCCAACGCCACCAAGAACGCGCCAATCAGAGGTCGGATGAGCTCTGGGGAATTTCTGCAATTTGATGCTGCAATGCTAAAATCTGTTTTCGACCACCTACTCGACCGAGCAGCCACCTACTCGACCGAGCAGAGTGACAAATCGTGCTGAAATCTGTTCTTGACCTCCTTCCCGACCGAGCAACCACCTACTCGACCTTGATGGGATCCACCGACGAACCATATCACTAATTGACGGCTACCGCCATTGCATCAATAAGAGCCACCAAAATACCTTGAAGCTCTAACCCATGAGAGTGGTATGAGCTGAGAGACCATCCCCATAAATCCAATGCAACGTAAGAATTCTAGCCTAGCGTCGACATCCGACGATCCTAGTGGCGATTCCTAAAGCCCTAGTCTTTTATATTTTATTTATTTCTTTCTTGGTATGGAACCCCTTGTTTGCGACATCGAGTGATACGACTTTCGCATCCATCACCATTACGATGCTCCACAATCCACATCCATCAATAAATCTGCAAGTCTAACTCAACCTAGGAGTAGATAGGTAGTATAGCACCGCTTCCCCGTGTTCGATACCCGCTCACCACTTTACTGTGCGCTTGCGATTAGACGACATCGTTTCGGAGTTAATTTCGGGTCGATCAAGTTTATGGCACAGTTGCTGGGGATTTATCTCCGTGTAATTCGCGCCATAACTAGGTTGCTCTTGAGTTACATTTCGGACGCATCAGACGTCGACCATCAACTCTTTGCATGGTCGCTGAGTGGGCTGTACTGGAAGGTTGACAATGTCTGTCAATGTCTTCTCTGCTGACGTGTCCCCTTTTTAATGAGAATGCTCTGCCCTGAGCATTGCATCCTCATCAAAAGTGACATGTTGGCTCACAATCGCTTTCTGAACCACTGGATCTCATAAGCGATATCCCTTGACGTCGTGGCCATATCCAAGAAAGATACACTTCTTTGCTCTTGGATCCAACTTGTCGACCCCTCTCGTGCACATACGCCGGTGTCACGCCCCGCTTCCCAAGAATGTGGAGGCGAGACGTGAGGAGGTCCGCTCAGACGTGGAGCTGTGAAGCTGCAGTCTGATAAGCGTATAAAATATCAATTGGCAGGTCCTTGCAAGTGCGACACGGGACAACAATAATAACAAGGAAAGAGAGAGATAAAATATTCAATCTCAGAATATCCACAATAAATTTCAACATCACAGAAAAGCCACCAGGCTAAAAGAAAAATCAAAAGGAAAGTACAAGAGACTGAAAAGAGGCCTAAGGCATGGCCGACATAATACATATCATCAACAAGAAAAGAGAGGCGCTACGCACCGACAGCCTAACAACGACTAAGCAGAAAACAACAACAGCTAGAAGGAGCTCTAGGACTAGTCTCCTATGTCCTCGAACTCAACACCTGCAACCTGCTCGTCCTCAACGACCAACTCTGGCTCACAATCTAACATGTGACACCCAAAAGAGAAAAGGGGCACATGTCAGCAAGTCTAAAAGACTTGGGCAAGGAAACTGAAAGTAACTAACAACCTAGCACTTGTAGTATTAAGCAATGACATGGAAGTTAAGTATGATGCAACAGTTTAAAAGAGAGGCAAGCATGCACAATGTAGCAAAAGCTACCAAATCACTAATCACTTATCATTTAACACTTATCACTTAACACTTATCACTTAACACTTAACACTTAGTGCATAGAGAGTCCACTTGCTGGCCAGCTCGTGGCTCAGTCCGTTTATCTCTATCACTATCAATCACTTAAACACTAGAGATTTCACCTACTGGCCGGAGTGGCTGATCAAGCCAACTCGGGCTCAGTCCGCTTATCTCTTACCCCACCCATATGTGTCGAGCGTTGGGATTTCCAACTCACTATGCTCGCTTCTGAAACACGAGCCAGGAAGTGTATTTGGCATAGGGGTGCACCTAGCCGGTATCCGAGCGTTGGGGTTTCCAACTACAGGGCTCGCTTTTGGAACACGAGCCAGGAAACATAGTATTGTAGCGTGTGCTATGCAATCACGATGAATAATCACTATGCAATGACATGAACAGATATTTGCGTACCGTTAATAGAATTTAAACATGACAGGCAAAGATGCAGGGATGATATGAACAGATAATTGCGTACCGTTAATTGAATTTAAACGTGACATACAAGCATGATGAGGGTGACGGATCTAGCTTCGTTGTCAAGCTAGATCAAAGGGCGTCTAGGTAGCTATCCTTTCACTGCCTAGTCTCTTTTACGCTAAAGCAAGGTAATGGCCTAAGCACGGCCCAAACAACAAAGGTAGCAAGTTTCACTTGCCTGAAATACGTGCCGGTATCACAATTCTCAAGGTCCAAACACAGATTCACAACGACCAGAGCTCCCACGCTCAGTCCAACAACCAGCCTACAGTCCCGTATTATTAAGTTGGATTAGTGAGTTACAAAACATTAAAACACAGTTTTTATCTGGTTAACATGCGGTGTGGGTTCCTACGGTTCAGATATACCTTAACACGACGCGAGAGCTACACTGGCGTCGGGTAGCGACGCCAGGGGTTGGATTCCGGTAGCGTGTAAGGTAACAGCGTCAGCTCTAGAAAATGTATTATATCTGATATAGTCGATATCGGGTGTCCAAAGATCGCGATGAGAGGCGAATCTTATATGCGAGATAGGATCTATAAGAACAAGTAAAAAGTTACAACTAAGTGATATAATAAGTAACCCATACAGTTACTGTCTACCCATTAATTTATATAAACTATGCATATATATATATTCTTATAAACAAGAAGCTAATATCTATGGGGTAATATGAGGTTTACTGCTGCCTGCAACTCTAATGTAGCAGCACAAAACAACCTCCTAGTAGTAATCCAATCTTAACATATCAGACAATGTAACCAACCAGTATTATAATAGGATAATTAACTTGCAATACTCAGCTTAACACAGCCGACATTGTCTCCTCTTCAATCCTATCGCAGGGCAGGGGAGAGGAGATGCAGGAGGTTTGGTATGCCGGGGTGTGCTGCGACGGCTTCGGACGGAGACGAGATGGGAGGAAGGCGACGGGGTTTGGAGTGGAGGAGAGCCGAGTCGGCGGTCGGTGATGCACGGAGCAGGGAGAGCTGGGGTACTCTGTTACAAACAGAGGATTGGGAGTAAATAGGGGAGGGTCTGTCGTTCAAGGGGGCCGGATGGAGGAGGATGGTGTCAGTGTGTCTGTCGGTGTGGAGACAGGGCTTGAGGCGGGGAGTTGCCTGAGAGATGAACGGAAGGGTGTGCGAGGCTGAGGAGGCATTGGGCTTCGATGCGGTGGTCGGAGTCCAAGGGAGGAGCTGCGGACGTTTGGTGGGGCGAGCACGGCGGAAGGGGCCCTGTCGCTGCTGGGCAGCACCGAGCGACGTCGCGGGTGGTTTGTGTGGGGGAGCTCGGGTTTGGTCTGTGCGACAAGGGTGGATCTGGCCGGCGGGTTGTTAAGGTTGGCCGTGGGTTCTCTTTGTGGAGATGCGCCGGCGGGTACGCAGGCAAGGGGATGCCGGAGGAGGTGTATGCGCGGCTCATAGAGAAGGAGGAAGGGGGTCTTTCCGGTGGAGAGGAGACCGGAGAACCGCCGGAGGGAGAGAAGGACGTCGGTGACCGCAAGAGGCGTGCGTGGGTTCAAAAGATGATGGTGGCGGCCGCAGATCGAGTTGGCTGTGAGAAAACATATGGGAGGCGGCGGATTCATTAGGTTAGGCTTGGGAGAAGAAAATATAAAAACCCTAAGTTAATATATGTATATTGGTAGGCTCACGTGGGGGGGGGATATGTTAGGTCTAGGTTGCTGTGAAACATAGAATAGGGCTTTTTTTTAAAAATATAATAATCCCTAAAGGCTAATGAACAGGAGAAGCTGAAACGTGGGGTTAGGGCTCGCGGGCTTGGGCTAACATGTTGGAGTTGTTTGGTAAAAGAGTTTGTTATTAAAAAAATTAATAAAAGCCCAAACTTTCATTCCCTCTCTCTCACCTGAGTTTGCATGCGGCTAAGGCATAGGAGTAGGTTAAAATAATATTGGGTGTATAATATAATAAAGGTTATCAGGGAAGTAGATGTCATGTGCAACTTAGGTTTAAATCAATATTACATTGGGGAGGGAAGTGAAAGTAGGTCAAACGGAGTCCAAAAATTGTGAAATAAATGCTGGGGTGACCGGGGCGACGAGAGAAAAGAGACAGTGAAGGCGGATCACAATTTCGACGACGAGAAACGAAATTAAAAATAGAATGGCCTCACGACAGAAGTGAAAATCGCGACGTCTCGTCAAATAAGATCAAATCGTCGGAGAACGACCCGGAAATGTCGTTCCAAATGAATTCCACAATTTGATACTCTTCGAGAGGGTCACAACGACATATCACACCATAGTGTTCAAAGGCAAGCAAGGTCTAAAGCAAACACGTGCACGCTCAACAGCACGTGCACGAAGAAGATACGATCGGAAAGCGACCGTTACATCCTCCACACCTTAGAATAAAGTCCGTCCTCGGACTTTCTAACTATAACCATATCCAGTCACCCTAGAAATACCCTCAATCAATATCACATCAAAATTTCAACCAAGTACATTCATTTCAAGTGCTTATATATATATACTCTAGGTAGTCAATTATTAACACCACGGAAATAAATATATATTCACGCACATAGCACACTTATACTTATTATAGTCAAACAACTCCATTCACGCGTTCAAATCATTCATATAGGCAAGTATATTCTATATAACTATGAAACACTTATTACACATTATATGAAAATAACCAAGTCTCTCTTACTTATATGAAAATAATTTCACACTAGAAAATACCATCGGAATCTACACGTATAGGTAACTACCTATGGACAAGACAATAAGAATACACTAGTCCCTATATCTCCTAGTGTACGCCAAACAATCAACATGCGAAATCACACCATACAATTTGTTAAAACAAGTTCACTATATCTAATATACATTCACCATCATTATAATTTCACAATTTATAGTCATTCAAATGCATGCACACATTTCACCATATTATCACTTCATATATAGTCCTATAGCTATAATCACGTCACACATTACCATAGTCACCAATTCCTATAACTATCACACACATTACCCGTGTATGGTGCACATCCACGCATGCTAATGCAACATTCATATATACCACCATATACTCAGCACATATACACACTTAGCTTTAGCTAGCACACATATATTCACGCAGGCAAGTTCTTAGTAATCAACTATACCACAAGACCAACACCTATAACTATATACTGGTATAGCGACCCACAAGCTTGTGTGTAACATAACTAGGCACAAACACTCCTATCACTATACATACATCAACATCGCTATATGCAAACTACAGACATACATAACAATATACTTAGAGTATACCCACTCAAGCTTGAGTGAGACTCAATACACAGATCAGAATATTCTATATACGTAACATGGTATCTATACCTACACTAATACCACTTCAATATATATACGTCTACCAATATAACCATATACATACCATAGGTCAAACACACTTAATATTTAGTTAGGTAATACTCACATAGTTCAATCACCTTATATACCATAATAATATTACAGACATCAGCACACGTATAATTACATTACTCTCCCTAATAAATGCATTTATCTATAGTTACACCCATGTAACTTACATATTCACACCATATCCATCCATCTATAATTAGTACATCGACACATCTACTTCGTACATAGTTAAAATATGCAATAGTTGGGTATACCTCATGGTATACACGCATACAACATCTCGTAAAAGCAAACAATACCAATCAAAATTATAATCCTACTGTCATATGTATATCACATTTATACTCCTGCAGTTAATACATAACCACCTACACACAGTATACGAATACCAACACACATACAACTTCATATACACCATGTAATTAAATACACTACGACGACACAATAATTTATACTAATGGGGCCCACCAAATTATATTAAGGTTGACACGACGACGACAAGCTCTATTTGCTAGACAAACGGAAAGAAACCGAAACCTAAAAGTGTAACGAATGGAAAGATCGAAAAGCACGAGTTCAGCTAAGACGAAGATAAGGAGCCAAATTGGTTAGGTGAACCAGGGTAAAACTGTGAATAATTAGGTGGGAAAAGAAAGAGATAATGATACTCAGAAAATAGGGTGTAAGAGTTATAAGTTAAAATACGAAGAGTACAAAACCAGTCATACCTCAAAATTGGAGTTCTCTTATGCATAGAAAATGTTGGTGATCGATAAAATGAGTTGTTCGAAATCAGTTGGAGTCGTATATAAATAAGAAGATGGTTTATTAGCTTATTGAAAACCATTAAAAGGAAGAATAAAACATTCACATGAACATGAAGGAAGTAGGTTAGAAAATATTATACGACAGCAATTTAATATATTTGCGGCAAAATTTCGAAATTCAAGGCATGAAGTTAAATTAACTCAAGTGTAGAAAATTTAAGCTCATGTCAAACGCTTTCAAAGTCTTTAAACTAGGGAGGGATTTAAAATAAATAATATTGAAACTATTTTTAGAGGAACCAGGATTTTCCAAAAGAAACGGTGTTATATAAAGATTTTACAGCACGAGTACGACGTACTTAAAACTGATACATAAAAATTAATTGAATTTCTATTTAGCTTGGAAAAATATTTTAAAGTATGTATGTTAAGCGGTTAAAATGGAACTCATAGTTAGAAATGGTATATCGAATTTTCAAAATAATAGTAGAGTTTTAAAATCAAATGCGAAATGTATCAGTTAGAAAATAGTTACAAGATAGAAATTTAAAATTACGACTAAATACTCTTCAAAATCTAAGAACGACTTTTAACTCAATCGAAAGTAAGGGAAATATACTAAAAGGGGTTTTTTTTAACAAAATTTAAATTGAGTGAAAACTTTTAATAAGGAAAAATTCGAAAATGACTTTGAAAGAATCAGATTTGCAACGGAGAAGATTTGAAAGATCAACGATAATCGTAATGAGGTGGTCATGTGAATCGAGAGCAAGGAATGTGGTTGTGTGATGAATACACCTAAATTACGATTCAAGAAACTACGAGAGAAATCTACGGCAGACAACATCGAAGTGTAATGATCAGGAAAAGATTGAATCAGTGGGTTCTAATTATCGGGTTGACTAAAGGTCGAGGGAAACTTAACACTAAATCTTTCCAATGAGTTAGAATATATATTAGAGACCTCAGGGACGGTCCTAAGAGAATCAAGATCATGTTCTGTTGGGCCCGAAATTGATGAACCCAAACGAACGACTAAGGGAAAATTCTAGAAGTCTATCATGGTCGGAGCCAGACAGGAACTACTAAGGTAACTCCTAAGACAATTGTATCAATCTCTAGCAATGAGTCTAGCTAACAATCAGGGATTCCTAACTAGCAAGTATAGACGTCTAACTAAGTCTTCCTATCATCTAGTGACAAGGAAAACGATTAGAACTAGACTCAAGACTTGTGACTTGGATGTTTTAATTTATTTAATGGACATTCTATAACTATTATCGTTGTTCCGATAGTTCGCATTTGCACATGGACCTGCATGGGCCACCACTAAAACCTGTCACGCCCCGCTTCCCAAGAATGTGGAGGCGAGACGTGAGGAGGTCCGCTCAGACGTGGAGCTGTGAAGCTGCAGTCTGATAAGCGTATAAAATATCAATTGGCAGGTCCTTGCAAGTGCGACACGGGACAACAATAATAACAAGGAAAGAGAGAGATAAAATATTCAATCTCAGAATATCCACAATAAATTTCAACATCACAGAAAAGCCAGCAGGCTAAACGAAAAATCAAAAGGAAAGTACAAGAGACTGAAAAGAGGCCTAAGGCATGGCCGACATAATACATATCATCAACAAGAAAAGAGAGGTGCTACGCACCGACAGCCTAACAACGACTAAGCAGAAAACAACAACAGCTAGAAGGAGCTCTAGGACTGGTCTCCTATGTCCTCGAACTCAACACCTGCAACCTGCTCGTCCTCAACGACCAACTCTGGCTCACAATCTAACATGTGACACCCAAAAGAGAAAAGGGGCACATGTCAGCAAGTCTAAAAGACTTGGGCAAGGAAACTGAAAGTAACTAATAACCTAGCACTTGTAGTATTAAGCAATGACATGGCAGTTAAGTATGATGCAACAGTTTAAAAGAGAGGCAAGCATGCACAATGTAGCAAAAGCTACCAAATCACTAATCACTTATCATTTAACACTTAACACTTAACACTTATCACTTATCACTTAACACTTAGTGCATAGAGAGTCCACTTGCTGGCCAGCTCGTGGCTCAGTCCGTTTATCTCTATCACTATCAATCACTTAAACACTAGAGATTTCATCTGCTGGCCGGAGTGGCTGATCAAGCCAACTCGGGCTCAGTCCGCTTATCTCTTACCCCACCCATATGTGTCGAGCGTTGGGATTTCCAACTCACTATGCTCGCTTCTGGAACACGAGCCAGGAAGTGTATTTGGCATAGGGGTGCACCTAGCCGGTATCCGAGCGTTGGGGTTTCCAACTACAGGGCTCGCTTCTGGAACACGAGCCAGGAAACATAGTATTGTAGCGTGTGCTACGCAATCACGATGAATAATCACTATGCAATGACATGAACAGATATTTGCGTACCGTTAATAGAATTTAAACATGACAGGCAAAGATGCAGGGATGATATGAACAGATAATTGCGTACCGTTAATTGAATTTAAACGTGACATACAAGCATGATGAGGGTGACGGATCTAGCTTCGTTGTCAAGCTAGATCAAAGGGCGTCTAGGCAGCTATCCTTTCACTGCCTAGTCTCTTTTACGCTAAAGCAAGGTAATGGCCTAAGCACGGCCTAAACAACAAAGGTAGCAAGTTTCACTTGCCTGAAATACGTGCCGGTATCACAATTCTCAAGGTCCAAACACAGATTCACAACGACCAGAGCTCCCACGCTCAGTCCAACAACCAGCCTACTGTCCCGTATTATTAAGTTGGATTAGTGAGTTACAAAACATTAAAACACAGTTTTTATCTGGTTAACATGCGGTGTGGGTTCCTACGGTTCAGATATACCTTAACACGACGCGAGAGCTACACTGGCGTCGGGTAGCGACGCCAGGGGTTGGATTCCGGTAGCGTGTAAGGTAACAGCGTCAGCTCTAGAAAATGTATTATATCTGATATAGTCGATATCGGGTGTCCAAAGATCGCGATGAGAGGCGAATCTTATATGCGAGATAGGATCTATAAGAACAAGTAAAAAGTTACAACTAAGTGATATAATAAGTAACCCATACAGTTACTGTCTACCCATTAATTTATATAAACTATGCATATATATATATTCTTATAAACAAGAAGCTAATATCTATGGGGTAATATGAGGTTTACTGCTGCCCACAACTCTAATGTAGCAGCACAAAACAACCTCCTAGTAGTAATCCAATCTTAACATATCAGACAATGTAACCAACCAGTATTATAATAGGATAATTAACTTGCAATACTCAGCTTAACACATCCGACATTGTCTCCTCTTCAATCCTATCGCAGGGCAGGGGAGAGGAGATGCAGGAGGTTTGGTATGCCGGGGTGTGCTGCGACGGCTTCGGACGGAGACGAGATGGGAGGAAGGCGACGGGGTTTGGAGTGGAGGAGAGTCGAGTCGGCGGTCGGTGATGCACGGAGCAGGGAGAGCTGGGGGTACTCTGTTACAAACAGAGGATTGGGAGGAAATAAGGGAGGGTCTGTCGTTCAAGGGGGCCGGATGGAGGAGGATGGTGTCAGTGTGTCTGTCGGTGTGGAGACATGGCTTGAGGCGGGGAGTTGCCTGAGAGATGAACGGAAGGGTGTGCGAGGCTGAGGAGGCATTGGGCTTCGATGCGGTGGTCGGAGTCCAAGGGAGGAGCTGCGGACGTTTGGTGGGGCGAGCACGGCGGAAGGGGCCCTGTCGCTGCTGGGCGGCACCGAGCGACGTCGCGGGTGGTTTGTGTGGGGGAGCTAGGGTTTGGTCTGTGCGGCAAGGGTGGATCTGGCCGGCGGGTTGTTAAGGTTGGCCGTGGGTTCTCTTTGTGGAGATGCGCCGGCGGGTACGCAGGCAAGGGGATGCCGGAGGAGGTGTATGCGCGGCTCATAGAGAAGGAGGAAGGGGGTCTTTCCGGTGGAGAGGAGACCGGAGAACCGCCGGAGGGAGAGAAGGACGTCGGTGACCGCAAGAGGCGTGCGTGGGTTCAAAAGATGATGGTGGCGGCCGCAGATCGAGTTGGCTGTGAGAAAACATATGGGAGGCGGCGGATTCATTAGGTTAGGCTTGGGAGAAGAAAATATAAAAACCCTAAGTTAATATATGTATATTGGTAGGCTCACGTGGGGGGGGGATATGTTAGGTCTAGGTTGCTGTGAAACATAGAATAGGGCTTTTTTTTAAAAATATAATAATCCCTAAAGGCTAATGAACAGGAGAAGCTGAAACGTGGGGTTAGGGCTCGCGGGCTTGGGCTAACATGTTGGAGTTGTTTGGTAAAAGAGTTTGTTATTAAAAAAATTAATAAAAGCCCAAACTTTCATTCCCTCTCTCTCACCTGAGTTTGCATGCGGCTAAGGCATAGGAGTAGGTTAAAATAATATTGGGTGTATAATATAATAAAGGTTATCAGGGAAGTAGATGTCATGTGCAACTTAGGTTTAAATCAATATTACATTGGGGAGGGAAGTGAAAGTAGGTCAAACGGAGTCCAAAAATTGTGAAATAAATGCTGGGGTGACCGGGGCGACGAGAGAAAAGAGACAGTGAAGGCGGATCACAATTTCGACGACGAGAAACGAAATTAAAAATAGAATGGCCTCACGACAGAAGTGAAAATCGCGACGTCTCGTCAAATAAGATCAAATCGTCGGAGAACGACCCGGAAATGTCGTTCCAAATGAATTCCACAATTTGATACTCTTCGAGAGGGTCACAACGACATATCACACCATAGTGTTCAAAGGCAAGCAAGGTCTAAAGCAAACACGTGCACGCTCAACAGCACGTGCACGAAGAAGATACGATCGGAAAGCGACCGTTACATCCTCCACACCTTAGAATAAAGTCCGTCCTCGGACTTTCTAACTATAACCATATCCAGTCACCCTAGAAATACCCTCAATCAATATCACATCAAAATTTCAACCAAGTACATTCATTTCAAGTGCTTATATATATATACTCTAGGTAGTCAATTATTAACACCACGGAAATAAATATATATTCACGCACATAGCACACTTATACTTATTATAGTCAAACAACTCCATTCACGCGTTCAAATCATTCATATAGGCAAGTATATTCTATATAACTATGAAACACTTATTACACATTATATGAAAATAACCAAGTCTCTCTTACTTATATGAAAATAATTTCACACTAGAAAATACCATCGGAATCTACACGTATAGGTAACTACCTATGGACAAGACAATAAGAATACACTAGTCCCTATATCTCCTAGTGTACGCCAAACAATCAACATGCGAAATCACACCATACAATTTGTTAAAACAAGTTCACTATATCTAATATACATTCACCATCATTATAATTTCACAATTTATAGTCATTCAAATGCATGCACACATTTCACCATATTATCACTTCATATATAGTCCTATAGCTATAATCACGTCACACATTACCATAGTCACCAATTCCTATAACTATCACACACATTACCCGTGTATGGTGCACATCCACGCATGCTAATGCAACATTCATATATACCACCATATACTCAGCACATATACACACTTAGCTTTAGCTAGCACACATATATTCACGCAGGCAAGTTCTTAGTAATCAACTATACCACAAGACCAACACCTATAACTATATACTGGTATAGCGACCCACAAGCTTGTGTGTAACATAACTAGGCACAAACACTCCTATCACTATACATACATCAACATCGCTATATGCAAACTACAGACATACATAACAATATACTTAGAGTATACCCACTCAAGCTTGAGTGAGACTCAATACACAGATCAGAATATTCTATATACGTAACATGGTATCTATACCTACACTAATACCACTTCAATATATATACGTCTACCAATATAACCATATACATACCATAGGTCAAACACACTTAATATTTAGTTAGGTAATACTCACATAGTTCAATCACCTTATATACCATAATAATATTACAGACATCAGCACACGTATAATTACATTACTCTCCCTAATAAATGCATTTATCTATAGTTACACCCATGTAACTTACATATTCACACCATATCCATCCATCTATAATTAGTACATCGACACATCTACTTCGTACATAGTTAAAATATGCAATAGTCGGGTATACCTCATGGTATACACGCATACAACATCTCGTAAAAGCAAACAATACCAATCAAAATTATAATCCTACTGTCATATGTATATCACATTTATACTCCTGCAGTTAATACATAACCACCTACACACAGTATACGAATACCAACACACATACAACTTCATATACACCATGTAATTAAATACACTACGACGACACAATAATTTATACTAATGGGGCCCAC
Source organism: Scilla litardierei (assembly GCA_030789695.1). NCBI lineage: Eukaryota > Viridiplantae > Streptophyta > Magnoliopsida > Asparagales > Asparagaceae > Scilla > Scilla litardierei. The sequence continues at coordinate 152,128,290 of CM061133.1, forward strand.
CAAATTATATTAAGGTTGACACGACGACGACAAGCTCTATTTGCTAGACAAACGGAAAGAAACCGAAACCTAAAAGTGTAACGAATGGAAAGATCGAAAAGCACGAGTTCAGCTAAGACGAAGATAAGGAGCCAAATTGGTTAGGTGAACCAGGGTAAAACTGTGAATAATTAGGTGGGAAAAGAAAGAGATAATGATACTCAGAAAATAGGGTGTGAGAGTTATAAGTTAAAATACGAAGAGTACAAAACCAGTCATACCTCAAAATTGGAGTTCTCTTATGCATAGAAAATGTTGGTGATCGATAAAATGAGTTGTTCGAAATCAGTTGGAGTCGTATATAAATAAGAAGATGGTTTATTAGCTTATTGAAAACCATTAAAAGGAAGAATAAAACATTCACATGAACATGAAGGAAGTAGGTTAGAAAATATTATACGACAGCAATTTAATATATTTGCGGCAAAATTTCGAAATTCAAGGCATGAAGTTAAATTAACTCAAGTGTAGAAAATTTAAGCTCATGTCAAACGCTTTCAAAGTCTTTAAACTAGGGAGGGATTTAAAATAAATAATATTGAAACTATTTTTAGAGGAACCAGGATTTTCCAAAAGAAACGGTGTTATATAAAGATTTTACAGCACGAGTACGACGTACTTAAAACTGATACATAAAAATTAATTGAATTTCTATTTAGCTTGGAAAAATATTTTAAAGTATGTATGTTAAGCGGTTAAAATGGAACTCATAGTTAGAAATGGTATATCGAATTTTCAAAATAATAGTAGAGTTTTAAAATCAAATGCGAAATGTATCAGTTAGAAAATAGTTACAAGATAGAAATTTAAAATTACGACTAAATACTCTTCAAAATCTAAGAACGACTTTTAACTCAATCGAAAGTAAGGGAAATATACTAAAAGGGGTTTTTTTTAACAAAATTTAAATTGAGTGAAAACTTTTAATAAGGAAAAATTCGAAAATGACTTTGAAAGAATCAGATTTGCAACGGAGAAGATTTGAAAGATCAACGATAATCGTAATGAGGTGGTCATGTGAATCGAGAGCAAGGAATGTGGTTGTGTGATGAATACACCTAAATTACGATTCAAGAAACTACGAGAGAAATCTACGGCAGACAACATCGAAGTGTAATGATCAGGAAAAGATTGAATCAGTGGGTTCTAATTATCGGGTTGACTAAAGGTCGAGGGAAACTTAACACTAAATCTTTCCAATGAGTTAGAATATATATTAGAGACCTCAGGGACGGTCCTAAGAGAATCAAGATCATGTTCTGTTGGGCCCGAAATTGATGAACCCAAACGAACGACTAAGGGAAAATTCTAGAAGTCTATCATGGTCGGAGCCAGACAGGAACTACTAAGGTAACTCCTAAGACAATTGTATCAATCTCTAGCAATGAGTCTAGCTAACAATCAGGGATTCCTAACTAGCAAGTATAGACGTCTAACTAAGTCTTCCTATCATCTAGTGACAAGGAAAACGATTAGAACTAGACTCAAGACTTGTGACTTGGATGTTTTAATTTATTTAATGGACATTCTATAACTATTATCGTTGTTCCGATAGTTCGCATTTGCACATGGACCTGCATGGGCCACCACTAAAACCTGTCACGCCCCGCTTCCCAAGAATGTGGAGGCGAGACGTGAGGAGGTCCGCTCAGACGTGGAGCTGTGAAGCTGCAGTCTGATAAGCGTATAAAATATCAATTGGCAGGTCCTTGCAAGTGCGACACGGGACAACAAAAATAACAAGGAAAGAGAGAGATAAAATATTCAATCTCAGAATATCCACAATAAATTTCAACATCACAAAAAAGCCAGCAGGCTAAAAGAAAAATCAAAAGGAAAGTACAAGAGACTGAAAAGAGGCCTAAGGCATGGCCGACATAATACATATCATCAACAAGAAAAGAGAGGTGCTACGCACCGACAGCCTAACAACGACTAAGCAGAAAACAACAACAGCTAGAAGGAGCTCTAGGACTGGTCTCCTATGTCCTCGAACTCAACACCTGCAACCTGCTCGTCCTCAACGACCAACTCTGGCTCACAATCTAACATGTGACACCCAAAAGAGAAAAGGGACACATGTCAGCAAGTCTAAAAGACTTGGGCAAGGAAACTGAAAGTAACTAACAACCTAGCACTTGTAGTATTAAGCAATGACATGGCAGTTAAGTATGATGCAACAGTTTAAAAGAGAGGCAAGCATGCACAATGTAGCAAAAGCTACCAAATCACTAATCACTTATCATTTAACACTTATCACTTAACACTTATCACTTATCACTTAACACTTAGTGCATAGAGAGTCCACTTGCTGGCCAGCTCGTGGCTCAGTCCGTTTATCTCTATCACTATCAATCACTTAAACACTAGAGATTTCATCTGCTGGCCGGAGTGGCTGATCAAGCCAACTCGGGCTCAGTCCGCTTATCTCTTACCCCACCCATATGTGTCGAGCGTTGGGATTTCCAACTCACTATGCTCGCTTCTGGAACACGAGCCAGGAAGTGTATTTGGCATAGGGGTGCACCTAGCCGGTATCCGAGCGTTGGGGTTTCCAACTACAGGGCTCGCTTCTGGAACGCGAGCCAGGAAACATAGTATTGTAGCGTGTGCTACGCAATCACGATGAATAATCACTATGCAATGACATGAACAGATATTTGCGTACCGTTAATAGAATTTAAACATGACAGGCAAAGATGCAGGGATGATATGAACAGATAATTGCGTACCGTTAATTGAATTTAAACGTGACATACAAGCATGATGAGGGTGACGGATCTAGCTTCGTTGTCAAGCTAGATCAAAGGGCGTCTAGGCAGCTATCCTTTCACTGCCTAGTCTCTTTTACGCTAAAGCAAGGTAATGGCCTAAGCACGGCCTAAACAACAAAGGTAGCAAGTTTCACTTGCCTGAAATACGTGCCGGTATCATAATTCTCAAGGTCCAAACACAGATTCACAACGACCAGAGCTCCCACGCTCAGTCCAACAACCAGCCTACAGTCCCGTATTATTAAGTTGGATTAGTGAGTTACAAAACATTAAAACACAGTTTTTATCTGGTTAACATGCGGTGTGGGTTCCTACGGTTCAGATATACCTTAACACGACGCGAGAGCTACACTGCCGTCGGGTAGCGACGCCAGGGGTTGGATTCCGGTAGCGTGTAAGGTAATAGCGTCAGCTCTAGAAAATGTATTATATCTGATATAGTCGATATCGGGTGTCCAAAGATCGCGATGAGAGGCGAATCTTATATGCGAGATAGGATCTATAAGAACAAGTAAAAAGTTACAACTAAGTGATATAATAAGTAACCCATACAGTTACTGTCTACCCATTAATTTATATAAACTATGCATATATATATATTCTTATAAACAAGAAGCTAATATCTATGGGGTAATATGAGGTTTACTGTTGCCCGCAACTCTAATGTAGCAGCACAAAACAACCTCCTAGTAGTAATCCAATCTTAACATATCAGACAATGTAACCAACCAGTATTATAATAGGATAATTAACTTGCAATACTCAGCTTAACACATCCGACATTGTCTCCTCTTCAATCCTATCGCAGGGCAGGGGAGAGGAGATGCAGGAGGTTTGGTATGCCGGGGTGTGCGGCGACGGCTTCGGACGGTGACGAGATGGGAGGAAGGCGACGGGGTTTGGAGTGGAGGAGAGCCGAGTCGGCGGTCGGTGATGCACGGAGCAGGGAGAGCTAGGGTACTCTGTTACAAACAGAGGATTGGGAGGAAACAGGGGAGGGTCTGTCGTTCAAGGGGGCCGGATGGAGGAGGATGGTGTCAGTGTGTCTGTCGGTGTGGAGACATGGCTTGAGGCGGGGAGTTGCCTGAGAGATGAACGGAAGGGTGTGCGAGGCTGAGGAGGCATTGGGCTTCGATGCGGTGGTCGGAGTCCAAGGGAGGAGCTGCGGACGTTTGGTGGGGCGAGCACGGCGGAAGGGGCCCTGTCGCTGCTGGGCGGCACCGAGCGACGTCGCGGGTGGTTTGTGTGGGGGAGCTAGGGTTTGGTCTGTGCGGCAAGGGTGGATCTGGCCGGCGGGTTGTTAAGGTTGGCCGTGGGTTCTCTTTGTGGAGATGCGCCGGCGGGTACGCAGGCAAGGGGATGCCGGAGGAGGTGTATGCGCGGCTCATAGAGAAGGAGGAAGGGGGTCTTTCCGGTGGAGAGGAGACCGGAGAACCGCCGGAGGGAGAGAAGGACGTCGGTGACCGCAAGAGGCGTGCGTGGGTTCAAAAGATGATGGTGGCGGCCGCAGATCGTGTTGGCTGTGAGAAAACATATGGGAGGCGGCGGATTCATTAGGTTAGGCTTGGGAGAAGAAAATATAAAAACCCTAAGTTAATATATGTATATAGGTAGGCTCACGTGGGGGGGGGATATGTTAGGTCTAGGTTGCTGTGAAACATAGAATAGGGCTTTTTTTTAAAAATATAATAATCCCTAAAGGCTAATGAACAGGAGAAGCTGAAACGTGGGGTTAGGGCTCGCGGGCTTGGGCTAACATGTTGGAGTTGTTTGGTAAAAGAGTTTGTTATTAAAAAAATTAATAAAAGCCCAAACTTTCATTCCCTCTCTCTCACCTGAGTTTGCATGCGGCTAAGGCATAGGAGTAGGTTAAAATAATATTGGGTGTATAATATAATAAAGGTTATCAGGGAAGTAGATGTCATGTGCAACTTAGGTTTAAATCAATATTACATTGGGGAGGGAAGTGAAAGTAGGTCAAACGGAGTCCAAAAATTGTGAAATAAATGCTGGGGTGACCGGGGCGACGAGAGAAAAGAGACAGTGAAGGCGGATCACAATTTCGACGACGAGAAACGAAATTAAAAATAGAATGGCCTCACGACAGAAGTGAAAATCGCGACGTCTCGTCAAATAAGATCAAATCGTCGGAGAACGACCCGGAAATGTCGTTCCAAATGAATTCCACAATTTGATACTCTCCGAGAGGGTCACAACGACATATCACACCATAGTGTTCAAAGGCAAGCAAGGTCTAAAGCAAACACGTGCACGCTCAACAGCACGTGCACGAAGAAGATACGATCGGAAAGCGACCGTTACAGCCGGGTAACCCACAATGCGCAAGTAAGAATAATCTCCAACTTCACCACTCCACATCTCTTCAAGAATCTTGTAACCAATAGCCATCGACCGAACTCTGTTCACGATGTACACAACAGTGGTGAGAATCTCTCCCCAAAATTCCTTTCCCAAACCGGCTGAGTGCCTTAAGCATCGCACTCGCTCCAACAATGTCCTATTCATTCGCTCCACCACACCATTTAACTGCGGATCTCCTGGTGTGCTAAAATGACGGTGAATCCCATGGAATTTGCAAAAAGTCCTAAATTCCCTTGAGGTATACTCACCTCCATTATCGGACCTCAGCACCTTCACATGTTTTCCGGTTTGCTTCTCTACCATGGTCTTCCGCTCTCTGAAGAAATCAAATGTCTGGTCCTTCGACTTCATCAAATATATCCAGACTTTGCGATAGTAGTCATCTATGAAAAGAACAAAGTATCTAGCTCCTCCTCTTGACGGCTCCGGGCACGGTCCCAACACATCTGTGTGAACATGGTCAAGTGGTCCCCTGCTAGTGTGTTTTCCCATGTTGAACTACACCTTTGTCTTCTTTCCATACCCACATGATTCGCAGAATTCTACGCTCTCATTCGTATCATCAATCAACTTTCTCTTCCGAAGTACATCGATGATCTTGTCACATGGATGACCCAAGCGATAATGCCACAACTTGGCTGAATCATCGAAACTTGAGCTAGTGGCGCCAGCGTCTGCATCTCCTTCCACTGTGATACCTTGAAGGGCATATAAGTTTCCCACTTTCCTTCCCTTCATCACAACCATGGCTCCTTTCGATACTCTCAATTGGTCTTTCTCAAAGACCGACTTGCATCCGACATTGTCTAAAACGCCTATGGAGATTAGGCTCTTCCGCAGATATGTGACATGCCTCACATCGGCTAGTGTACGCACTATGCCATCATGCATCTTGATCCGGACGGTTCCAATACCTGCAGTCTTGCATACTGCATTATTCCCCATGAGGATTGATCATCCATCTGCCTTGGAACGGTATGTTGTGAACCAACTCCTATGCGGAGTCATATGCTATAAGCACCCACTATCCATAAGCCACGCAATGTTTGCTTCACCTGTAATCCATGCTGCAAACATCTTCGGATCTCTACCTTCATCATGGATGCACATATCATCTATCCCCAACGATGCTAAACCGGACTCTTTATCGGCATCCTTGCCTTTCTTCATATTCTTATTAGTACACTGGTTCGCAAAATGGCCCTTCTGCTGGCAATTGTAGCATGTGATCTTCGTAAACCTATCCTATGAATATCTCGCCTTGGAGCGATCATTGTGCTTCTTGTGACCTCCTCTCCTTTCCTGTCGACCTCTTACATATAATGCCTCTTCACGGTTACTCACATGGTCTCTACCTTGAACCTTGCCACATAGCTGCTCGGTGTGAAACGCTGCCTTTATATCTTCCACGGTGAGAGTCATTTGGTTATAAATCATCGACCGAACAAACTGGGTAAACTCCTCAGGCAATGAACACAACAAGATAACAGTATATTGTTCATATTCAATCTTTACATCCATACCCCGCAACTCTAGCACTATCAGGTTCAATTCATCAATGTGATCCTTCACCGCAGATCCAGACTTCATCTTAAGAGTATATAGCTGCTGAGGCAAATAGAGACGACTCATGAATGACTTCTTCATATACAGTCCCTCAAGCTTCTTCCAGATATCAGACGCCGTAGCTTCATCCAAGACTTCTCTCAGAACATTATCTGCCAATGAAAACTGAATCGCACTGTATGCTTTTGTCTCCATCTCAGCCCTAGCAGATTCCTTCACCTCATTATCGATATTCGCTTCATCGAATACGATTCCGTAACATCCTGTCTGCATCAGAACATTCTTCACCTTCGTCTGCCAGATCCGAAAATCATTTCGGCCAGTGAACTTCTCAATGTTCAATGTTGCTAATGACACCATCTTCGCCACAAACTTCACTCACAAAAGAACACAAGCTCTGATACCACTTGGTGGGAATAATGAATTGGCGAACCAAACTGAGATCCGTGCAGAAACAACCAATCCTAAAAGCTGATCAGGAATCTAGGACTAACAAAAATGGATTCTCAAATAACTCAACAAAATCCCTTTGACCTTGCAAAGTAAAGTTGCAAACGAAGTACAACAACAATAATAAAATCAATCGTAGACACACAAGAGTTTACCCTGGTTCGGTTGCGCACAACCTACGTCCAACAATTTCGAGATGATTCCACTATCAGAGAGATCCACAAATGGTTACAATCTATCTTCCACTCACGTGAGTAATAACTTGGCTAAAAGTACAAGTCCTCACAATCTCACTCAATGAAGAAGAAATAAAAAAGAGTAATGAAGAGAATCACTCAACTTCACAAGCAAACTCCTAATCCTAATCTCTCGACAAAACTCTTCAATGGTGGTGGCTGCAGCTCTCTCTTGCTCCAGTTCTCAAAAATAGCCTTAACCTAATCTAATGAGCCATTAGTATTAAATAGGGCACTCAAAACAACAATCGCAGCCGTCGGCTGAGAAGCACTGGCCCCGTGCCGCTTGGTCGAGCGAGCTCAACGCTCGACCGAGCGGTCTCTCCGCTGCTATTGCCGATGGGGTGGAAAAAACATGGCGCTCGGTCGAGCGTCAACTTCGCTCGACAGAGTTGACAATCGCTCGATCGAGTGTGTTGACGATCTCTGCAGAGCTTCAAAAAAGTACCAACTCTCTGTTAAAATAGGGCTTAATTCACTCAGTCGAGTACTCAAACCACTCGAACGAGCGAACAGTAACTCGGTCGAGCGGTATAGTACTCGTTCGAGTAAATGGGCTTCTTAGCATGTCCTCAGCTCAAAGCCTCCAGCTCGGTCGAGCGACTTGCACGCTCGATCGAGCGACCTGGGCATATAGTGTGAACGAGTTGAATCACCAAAATTCAACAGAAACATATCACTAACACAAAAATATCTCATTGGAAAAAACACATGAAACATATCACAGAAACAGAAGACACATATACACAGACTCAAAGATCAATCAACATGTTGAGATCTTAATGTTTACATTGGAAAAACAAATTGAAATATATCACATACACAGAAGACACACACATAGACACAAAGATCAATTAACTTGTTGAGATATTAATGTTCCCAGAGAAAAACAGATTGAAACATATGACAGACACAGAAGACACACACGTGCGCGCGCACACACATAGACACAAAGATCAATTAATTTGTTGAGATATTAATGTTCCCAGTGAAAAATCACATTGATCAATCAGCCTGTTGAGATATCAATGTTCCTAGGAAAAACAGATTGAAACATATCACAGACACAGAAGACTCTCTCTCTCTCTCTCTCCTCTCTCTCTCTCTCTCTCTCTCTCTCTCTCAGATCAAACAACTTGTTGAGAATTAATGTTCCTAGTGAAAAAACATATTGAGACATATCACAGACACAGAAGACACACATACATAAAGATCAATCAACTTGTTGACATAATACTGTTTCCAGAATTAAAACACAGAGATTAATCAACTTGTTGAAATATTAATGTTCACATGGAAACAACACATTGAAACATATCACAGACACAGAAGACACACACATAGACACAAAGATCAATCAACTTGGGAAAAATAAAGTTTAAGATGATTTTTTCTTATTTCCAAAATTTAAGATAGCATGTTGGGAAAATGATGAAACATAAAGTTAGTTTTTTAAATAGCCTTTTTTCTCCTATCAAATGTTTATTTTGTGGAAAATGAGCTACGATGAACCTAAATCAAACACACACACAGTATTATTAGTACTAGAGGAAAAACCATGGCAAAAATAGGGGTAGCGAAGATTTTCATCCAGACCTGGCATAACATAAATCCATCAATGTTAGCAAAGTGTGCACGAATGCACAGAAAACGATAAGCAGACAAAAATAAAGAGGCATCACATTTTTTTCACTATATGTGCCTGCCATGTTCCATTTTCATTTTCATTTCATGGAAAAATCTTTAACTTTGACATCAGTTTTTTCCTTTACACTATCGAAACAAAGTTATAGAATTCAACAAAATTTTGGTGCTTGAAGAACCCCTTCGCAAAAAAAAAAAAGTAGATTGTGAAACTAATCCTGAACTGTCTTTAGTCTCTAGGTTCATACAGATGACCTTGTTGATATTTGCAAAATGCATGCACATGTTTAAACGAGGTCGGAAGAGAGCTGCGTGCATTGTAAAGTGTAGCATGCATGGATGAGAATTGAGAACAATCTAGACTTGTCACCTCTGATTAAAGTTGAGCTACAACGTGTGAGAAAATTGACTGTCTTCGTCTCTTTTTATTATTATATTTAATTTGTCAGATCGGGGTGGAGAAATCGGACTGGATGACTCGGGCGGCCTCTTCCCATTACCAGTTTGTTTGGTTGCTGTTATGATATCCTGCGGGTTTGAGGAACACAGCGGGGTTACAGCTGGAAGAGATGCTGACGTCTTTAATTTGCGAGCAGGAATCAGTCGCGTCATCCAGCTCTTATCTTCTCCCTGCGTCCAAGTCTGAGAATCGAAGCTTCTTGCTTTCTACCCGTGCAAAGCCGTGTGAGCCGACCGAAAAATAGATAAATAAAAGAGTGCACGTGTGCATCCATCAGTCCAAGGTGCCGACTTTAACTTACAAAGTTTTAACTGAACTATGTATCATATGCGGGCCAAAGAGACGAATAGGACCCTTATGCATTGGGAATAAAACTTTTCATGTTGGTGTTTTTACCGCAAATGCATAATTGACAACTTCATGAGCAGATGGTTTGCCAATTCTTTCTCCTATAAATAGAGAGGTTATCATTAGCCTCTGAGTTCATAATACTTCTTCAATAAATGAGCCTGAAGAGTGCTGCTTCTTGATCGAAAAGAGCTCGATAATGGCTTCATCAAGGCTTTTCATTGCTTCTCTTCTCCTGTTTGTCCTTGCCATCCATGCTGTTGAGTCTCACAGGCTGCTCGAGTCTCACAAGGTAACCAAACGGAATTTCTGCATGCTGTTCGGAGCAAGGATTTTATATCTAACTGAAGCAATTGTTGGTGTAGATGACGGAGGAAACAGTTGGAGAAGCTGCCGCAGTCACCGGCATAAGTAAGTCTCCCCCAACTCCGAAACTTTAACGAAAAGATATGTAAATTCACAAGAGCGCTGGGTATTCTGGTTGCCTGCAGACTGCAAGGCACTGTGTGAGGTGAGATGCAGCAAATCGTCGAGGCCGAACCTCTGCAACCGGGCCTGCGGGACTTGCTGCTCTCGGTGCAGCTGCGTTCCTCCTGGGACCTACGGAAACTACGACTCTTGCCCGTGCTACGCCTCGCAGACCACCAGGGGAGGAGCTCGCAAGTGCCCGTGATCTGGCCTCATGTAGTGACTCCAGAGTGTGAGCGTGTTGGTTTGATTGGTTGTGCATGTGTAGATGTTGAGTAATGGCTGGATGTTTGATGCATATATGAGAGGAAACAAGCTAGCTAGTTGGAAATATTGTGTGTTTAATGGTTTTAAAATTCAGTTCCAGTGATATCTTTTGTTTAAGAAGACCTATCCAGTGTTGAGTAATCTTTGTGCACCTAGGAAGTATGGTGTCATATGTGTTGGTGGTTATTGGGATCACCTCTCTTGGACTCATATGCCTTCTTGATCGTCTTATCAAGCAGACTATCACCCTGCGTCAATGGTGTAACTAGGATTTTTTTTAATATCATAAGGCACTGAAATAAAAACGATGCTAAAAATACTATTCAAAAATAACAAAGTAAAATATTTAAACGCTAAGTATATATGCTTTCATAATATATTGACAATGAACACAAAATAGTATCATATATATACACAAAAGATGATAGATAACATACCAAAAAGAGGTTATCTAAGCCAACATCTCTGAGTATATCTTGAATCACTACTACAAAAAAGACCTTTAATAGCACACCTTTAACAGCGCTTGCCAATTATAAGCGCTGTTAATTAGAGTCACATATAATAGACAGCGCTTCTTTCTGCAAGCGCTGTTAAAGGCCGGATAATAGACATCGCTTCTTTCTGTAAGCGCTGTTAAAGGTCGGATAATAGACATCGCTCTTTCTGCAAGCGCTGTTTATTAGTGACACAAATAATAGACATCGCTTCTTTTTGCAAGCGCTATTAAAGGTCAGACAATAGACAGCGCTTCTTTATGCAAGCGCTGTTATAGATCAGACAATAGACAGCGCTTCTTTGTGGAAGCGTTGTTATAGATCAATAGCGCTTTTTTGAGCAAGCGCCGTTAAAAAATCAAAGAGCTGAAAAAATTTCGCAGCAAGGGCGGGCTTCCCAAATGTTTCCCTACGCCGTTTTCGTTTGCCCCCTTATCCCAGACCCTAGTTTCTCCGCTTCTCCTCTCTCTCTCTCTCTCCCTCTCTCCCCCCTCCCCCCTCCTTCGCTGCAAGCTGATGGAGGCGGTCAACCCCCGCCCCCTCCTTCGCTGCAAGCTGATGGAGGCGGTCGAGAAGGAGCAGCTGAGGAGTTGGATCTCGGTCAGATCTTTCTTGGCTGGCCTCATATTTTTCGTCTTGGATTCAGATCCAGGTCAGTTCCCTTGCTCGGTGGCCTTGCTCGAGGGCTTCATCCCCTTCCTGGTTGATGGTTCGTTGCGGATCGGACCTTGGGGGCCGATGGAGGGGTGGTGGGGATGACGCCGGCGGCGGCCTCACTAAAGGTATGTGTTTCTGCTATTTTTAGCAGAACACATTAATAGTGTGGAAGGTGCGTGGTCAACGCGGTCAAGGGGCCGATTTGGGTCCCTTGGGTGCGTCGAGCTCGTGCAGACGCGGCGCGAATCGGAGTTGCAGACGACGTGGAGCACGTCAGCTGGGCCGGGTCTGGATCCTCGGCCTCAAGGGGGCTGAGGGGAAGCCTCGGCCCGGTGTGAGATGCTCGGCCTCGGACGGTCAGACGACTAGGGGAAGCCTCGGCGCCTTGTCTTGATGTACGGCCGATGCGGAGCGGAGGGGAAGCCTCGGCTCGGATGGATGCGCTCGGCCTCGGTCGGTCGGACGACGAGGGGTAGCCTCCGGTTAACGTGGTCAAGGGGCCCGCTTTGGGTCCCTCGGGGGCTTCGAATCGGTGTAGAAGGGGCGAGGGGTAGCCTCGGACCCGGTAGAGACGCTCGGCCTCAGACAGGTGTGCTCGGCCTCGGCTGATAGGGGGACGAGGGGTAGCCTCAGTCGCCCGGGTAGGTGCACGGCCGACGGGTGGCGAGGGAGAACCTCGAACACGATTAGGACGCTCGGTCTTGGTAGGACGTGCTCGGCCACGGCAGGCTGACGGTGAGGGGAAGCCTCACTGTCCGGTTGATCGAGCGGTCGGAGAGGGGCGAGGGGTAGCCTCGGCCCGTTGATCTGTTGTCCACCTAGTTGAGACGCTCGGCCTTGGTAGGACGTGCTCGGCCACGGCAGGCTGACGGTGAGGGGAAGCCTCACTGTCCGGTTGATCGAGTGGTCGGAGAGGGGCGAGGGGTAGCCTCGGCCCGTTGATCTGTTGTCCACCTGAGATGCGGTCAAAGGGGGGACGCGTGGGACCCCCGAGTTGTCGTGGCTGTCGCTTGAGACGGAGATGACCGGTGGGGTCGACCGACGGCGCGTTCGCTCGAGCGGAAAGGCGCGGCTCCGTTCTTTGGCGGGCCGAGGGGTAGCCTCGGCGAGATGACAACCTCCGTGATCGGTTGAAGGCAGAGTCGCTCGCTGCGGGACACGCGGATCCTTGCGTCGGCTCGGCGAGGGGTAGCCTCGGCAGAGCGACGTCCTCGTGGTGGAGGAGGTGAACGAGCTCGGGGACGAGGGCGCTCGGCTCCGGTTGGAAGGACGCTAAGGGGTAGCCTAGGCGTCGCTGGATCTCCTGGACCTGAATAGACGAGAGAGCTCGTCAGGGGGGTCGGACCTTGGTTCCGACCAATTCCCCTCCGATGCCTAAGTCAGAACGGATCTGTGTAAAGGCTTGGTGGGAGCGAGTATGGCTCGCGGAGAGACCGATACCCGATCCCTGGGCCAAGTTATGGAGGAGAAATATTGAGGTGGAAGAAGGAGTAAGAGTGTTTGTATGTGATACCATCGTTCTCGATCGCGAAGATCCGGCCCCTTTGGATGATGCCTCCCCTTCCCCTCATATAGGTGGCTCGTCCTAATAATGTGCCATGATGTGACATCATGGCCATCATTCATGGGGACGTGCAAATGTGGGAAGCTTTGACCCCCACTAATTGCGCCCATCTTGATGAGGAGATGAAAGTCCTAAAGGTGGCCATAATGGCAGGAGTGATGGACTCGGGCGGTTGCCATATTCGGCGGGCCTTGATGGCTGGAAAGTGATGGCCATTTAAGTCGGGCCATTAAGCCGAGCCATTAAGCCGAGCCATGATGGCTATAGAGTGAAGGCCTTGGACGGTTGCCATATTTGGCGAGCCATGAAGGTGGCTGCCATAATTGGCGGATCATGATGATACTGGGCGAAGGCTTCCTCGATTTGGGCCCCGATTTTCCTCCACTACAGAAGTGGGCAGCCTTTTGGGCCTTCATCTTGGGCGGATAAGCGCGGCCCGCCCGTGAGATCTCTGGGGCCGGGGCCCAAGGCCGTAGTAGGCCGAAAACAATGAATGAGTGCTTCGCACTTAAGGTTTATTTTTGATAAACAAGTTAAGGTTCTTTTCATGAACCCGTTGTTTTGGAATGGATGTCTCGTTTGTTGCAATTGAGATTGAATCGGCTTAAATTCTGTGGATGTGGATTTTCTGTGATGGTTGCATATATTTTCGAATAATGGTGTATAGCTTCGATAATATTGATTTTGGAGCTGACTAAATGTTAGAAGTCAATCAGTAGTTAAGTGTAGGTTCCAGGGGGCGTATAAATTGTGTGCGGTCACAATAATACGCATATCAAGATTAATTCTTGATTATCTGCATTTAGTTATTAAAGGAGTTAATACCAAATGTGGTTAAAGGAATAAAGTACAGTGTAGGACGTTTTGATTGAACGAGTCAATGTCAAGTTTCCTTAAAACGATCTTGACTTGACTCATTCGTCAAACCGAACCTGACACTTGTGCATTCCGTCTGAGGCACTTACCAAATGGTTATTTTTGCACATAAATCTAAATATGATTTAGATATTATGTTGAAGAAATTTAACCAGGTAATTCTTAAAGTCAGTGGGAGCGAGCTCATATACTTAGTTCCGTTGTTCGGACTAAGTAAAAAGGATATTTCACTTTAATGAATCTTCTATATAAATCATTAAGTCAAAATTGTTTTGATTTAATCGTATATATATAAAGACTTAGGGTGTCAAATATGTACTTGACATATTGACAAAATAAAGTGGAATGAGCTAGAACTGACTTACGGAAATGTTAGACCCCACATCTAAATCGTATAAGCTAACTGTTAGCTATACAAAGTTAAGAAAATTGATCCAGATCATTTTTCTAAAGGATCAACCCTGTGTGATCAAGAGATGTAATTTCAATCCATTAAAATTCGTTATAGATACTTGTTAGTAGAACCATTCTTAGGTTTGCCATATCAAATGTCAAAGTGACTGATATGCTATAACGGTATGAGATACCGAGATAAATAGCATAAGTGCAAGTGGGAGATGTAGGAAGATATATGCCCATGAGGCAATTTATCTTGATTATACGTCTTGTTCATACCGTACATGGTACGTATTATTCTAAGTATAAAATCATTTGTATTAATATACTTAGATAATATCCATAGACTTATAGTTAGGTCCTTACATATCTAGATGAGATCTCGATTATGAGTAAGTAAGAGACCGAATAGAAACGTAAGTCTAAAACGGTTCGTGATCATAGATGTGTCGAGAACTGGATATCGACACATCGGATAGATCATTGTGCCTTCGTCTTACCTTCGGGTAATGATGATCTCATAGTCGTTCGACTTGCTGAAGTCGGAGACGAGACACAAGTGCTCATTGGAGAATGAGTTCACTGAACGACCAGGTTAGAGTTATTAAATGGTTAACTTTAATGATCTGTCTTTAATAACTCTAGGGTGATGATAGGTTAGTTGATCCTTAAGACCTGAAGTCATCTGTACAAACCTATGAGCAGACGGTATAGCTTAGACCCATGATCTAGCTTCGAGGACCAGTCCTGATGAAAGATCTTAGGTTGGGCTGCACCTGAAGCTCCCAAGGTGAGTAAGTGACTAAGATGGGATTCGTCACTTCCATTAAAGGGAAGTTAGTGTTACAGGCTCAGTACGGTCTTTATGTTAATCCTCGGCCGGGGTACGTTGTAAGTAGTACAACGTGTATACAATAAAGACCGACGTATACTGACCACTGTTGTCTAATAGGGTTGACAGAAACCATACCCTAGGCCAACAATAACACAGTCTTGACGAAGGGATTTTAGCTAACGGAATTCATCACTGACACAGCCAATGCAAACCCTATGATACTTTTGTCAAGGGTCGATCACGTTATGATGACTCTGAAACAGGGACGACAGCTACTGCTCGTAGTGACCGTCGTCTAGGGGTTTCGAGCCCCAACCTGTAGTAAGGTCAGGCTGTAGGGTCTCACACCGAGTAGTGTTCGTGCCTTCGTAATAGGAATATAGAAAAGAGAGAAATATCATTTAATGATATTAAAAACTCACAAAACGGTTGTGAATATTAGTCGCATTAGCAATAGGGACACAACGTTGCATTAGATGCTAACTTTGACTAAACGTGTTGTAAATTAGTTACGACAAATTTAGTAGGAACAAACTTGTTGGAAAGGGTTACCTGGATGACGGGATCGTCCCGGTCTAAACACAGGTTCAAACCGCGTCCAAATCGGAGCTCAAACGAGTCCAGAAACGCAGAAATAGTTCAAGGATAAGTGGGTTAGACCCATTGGGCCAAAAGGCCCATGTGCAAAGGTAAAACGGGCGCGGCCCGCTGTGTGCAGCGGGCGGGCGCCCGCTGCATCAGCGGGCGCGGCCCGCTGCACGCAGCGGGCCAGCGCCTACTGCTTGCAGCGGTACGGCCTGCTGCGGCAGCGGGCGCC
This sequence comes from Scilla litardierei, assembly GCA_030789695.1. Lineage (NCBI taxonomy): Eukaryota > Viridiplantae > Streptophyta > Magnoliopsida > Asparagales > Asparagaceae > Scilla > Scilla litardierei. The sequence continues at coordinate 152,144,566 of CM061133.1, forward strand.
CGCCCGCTGTAGCAGCGGGCGGGCGGCCCGCCCTTGCTCCCTTGGGCGGGCGCGCCCGCTAAGCCTAGCGGGCGCGCCCACAACTTAAGTCAAATTAGGGTTTTTGAAACCCCTAATGACGGCTACGAATTTTGAGAAATTGCTAAACTTTGAGCAATTGTTTGAGGGGTCAAACGAAGTCGAAATTTGTCGCCGTCAGTTCCTACGCGTTCACCATTCCAAGCTCTTCTGATTGATTGCTTGTTTGGTGTCTGAAGTTTAGTATGCGAGGAGAATTAATTCGTTAAAGTTTGACTTTGTGAAAGGCTAACTTTAAAGTTGAAATTAAGCCAAATGGCTTAATTGAATTTTTCTCTTCATAGAAATTGTCCCACATTGCCCGCAACGAGAGGTTGAGTGCTCACTCCCTATATAAATAGGGGTGCACTCTCCTCGTTGAAAAACACACCAGTCAACGATCGAGTAGCTCCAGATTTTTAGAGCAAGCTCGATCGACGACTAAATCTCTCTCTCTATTTTCCTATTCTCCGGAGTAGTCCTAGCACGACTACGAAGGGGGTTTGGATCTGATCCGGACGTCTAAGACGCGGGTTTCTTCTCAAGTGAAACTTTATACCGCGTGTGATCGGCTCGGAGGTGAAAGCAGCTCAGGCGGATCGGTGCGAGGGTGCGAGGCGGATCAGGCAGATCGGGTCAACGCGGCTCGGCTACGAGGAGCTTCTCAAGACGGTGCAGTACATCTTGCCTGCCCCAGGGCCAAGATTCCGGGTATGTGGTTAAGCGTTTTCTAGTGTAGTTTTAATTAGTCGCTTTAGTGTGATCCTTCTTGGGGTGGTCAGACCCACTCCAAGTCGGCATAGATCGGGCTAGGTTCTGGCTCCCCATAGCCTAGCTAAATAGTTTAGCTAGTGTAGAAATTTGATTTCTGGTTTTTTCCGCTGCGCTTTTGTGCCTCCGTGGTCCGTCCGACTTAGGACGGATACAGACCCGAGCTCTGGGGGTCCGCCAAAATCCCAACAAAAAACCAGTGGCTAAGGGAAAAGAGTACAAGTCTCTATAACTTCCCCTGATCGATGGATAACATCAGTGGTGGATACTTCTGGATCCAGAGTTAATGTGGCTGTCTCGTTAAAACCTTTGAATATGGAAAACCCAGTGGGAAAAACCAACAGCCAAGGAAAAAGAGTACAGCACTACGTTAACTCCCCCTGATAAATACAAGCTTCAGGCTTGTACATCTCTCAGCTGTCTCATCCCAATTCCTAGTACAAGTTTTCTAAAGGTATTGCGGCAAAGCTTTAGTGAATAGGTCAGCCAGGTTGTTGCAGGACTGGATCTGCTGGATGTCGATCTGGTTGTCCACTTGCTATTCATGCATCCAGAAGAGCTTGGGGGAAATGTGCTTCGTCCTGTCACCTTTGATGTAGCCACCTCGTAGTTGAGCGATGCAGGCAGCATTGTCTTCGTACATGGTGGTTGGCCCAAGATCTCCCGTCTTCAGGCCGGTGGTCTTGAGGATGTGGTTGATGACTGGTCGAAGCCAGAAGCATTCTCTGCTAGCTTCGTGGATCGCGATGAGCTCGGAGTGGTTGGATGAGGTCGCTGTGGATGTCTGCTTCACGGATCTCCATGAGATGGCCATCCCACCGTATGTGAATACGAAACCGGTCTGGGACTTTGCGGTATGTGGGTCGGACCTGTATCCTGCATCTGCGTAACCGACCAGGTCGGTGGATACACCTTTCTTGAAGTATAGTCCCATGTCTACAGACCCTTGGAGGTAGCGCAGAAGCTGTTTCACTCCGTTCCAGTGGCGCTTTGAGGGCGCTGAACTGTATCTGGCTAGTAGATTTACTGCGGACGCTATATCGGGACGCGTGCAGTTTTCCAGGTATAGGAGTGCTCCAATTGCACTTAAGTAGGGTACTTCAAGACCCAGTGTTTCCTCCCCCTCTTCCAGCGGTCGGAAGGGGTATGTTTCAACATCCAATGATCTGACGACCATTGGTGTGCTAAGCGGATGACATTTGTCCATAAGAAAGTTTTTCAGCACTTTCTTTGTATATGTCGATTGGTGCAACAGGATTCCTCCGCTTAAATGTTCAATTTGTAGGCCTAGGCAAAACTTCGTTTTGCCGAGGTCTTTCATCTCAAAAGTCTGTATGAGGCTTTTGGATATCTCATCTATCTCTGCAGGAGATCCGATGATGTTCAAGTCGTCTACGTAGACGGCGATAATTACGAATCATGTTCCCTTTGCTCGTATGAAGATGCAAGGGCAGACTTCATTTGTTGTGAATCCTTGTTGCACTAGGAATTCACTCAGTCTGTTGTACCACATTCTACCTGACTGTTTTAGACCATACCGTGATCTCTGGAGTTTGACAGAATAGATGTCCCGAGGTCTTTCTGTCATTTTTGTCGGTAGTTTGTATCCGTCTGGGATTTTCATATAGATGTCATTATCTATATTTCCGTATAGGTATGCAGTTACAACGTCCATGAGCTGCATATCCAGACCTTCCTTCGTGGATAGGCCGATAATGAAACGGAAAGTGATCGCATCCATGACCGGGGAATAGGTATCGTCATAGTCTATTCCTGGTCGTTGGGAAAAACCTTGTGCAACAAGGCGTGCTTTATAGCGCACGATCTCATTATTCTCGTTTCTTTTTCTCACGAATACCCATTTATATCCCACAGGTTTAACACCTTTTGGTGTTAGGACTACAGGTCCAAAGACTTTGCGCTTCGAGAGTGAGTCCAGCTCTACTCCTATTGCCTCGTTCCACTTTGGCCAATCCTCTCTGCGTTTACATTCTGCTAGAGAGCGTGGATCGGTCTCATCGTCGTATTCAGTGACGTGAGTGGCAATAATGAGCGCGAAGTTATCATCGATGATTGTGCTTTTTCTGTCCAGTACCTCCCCGGTACGTACATAGTTTAATGAAATTTCTCCTATGTTTTCCTCTTCAGGGGTTGTTAGGAGTGGAGAGGTAGCTGGGTTGAGCGCAGCATCCTGTGGTGGTATCGTTATTGTTGCTCCAGGATTTTTCCTCTTTCGAGGATTCTTATCTTTGGAGCCTGGGGGGTCGTCCTCTTTTTTGTTGAGGTACGGCCGCTTCTGCTGCAGGTGGATTGCATCCATCTTTGGGTATGTCAATCCTAGCTGGCGTATTTGCAGCAGGGACGTGTGATCTGACAATCTTCTGGTTGTCAGTGAATTTATCCGGTAAAATGTGAACTGTGTTCTGAATTTGAAGGATCTTCAGGATCTCTTCTTCACATTGATTTGTGCGCGGATCAAAATGGGATAAAGTATTTGTGTCCCATGTAATGGTCTTTGAAGCTTCTGGCTTCTGTGTGTTAATGCCTAGTTTTGGAAAAATGCTTTCATCAAACTCATAATCTGTTAGACGTGCTTTAAAGGCGTCCCCTGTAAGGGGTTCGAGGTATCTAATGATCGATGGTGAGTTGAAGCCAATATAGATACGAAGACGCCGTTGAGGACCCATCTTGGTTCTCTGCGGTGGTGCTATGGGGACATAGACAGCACATCCGAATATCCTCAAGTGAGAGATATCGGGCGGGTTCCCATATGCAAGTTGCATCTGAGAATAAGATTGACTACCTGACGGTCGTAATCTTATCAGCGATGCAGTGTGCAGTATGGAATGTCCCCATGCACATACCGGCAACTGGCATTGCATTAACAATGGTCTAGCGATCCATTGTAGTCTCTTTATGAGAGATTCGGCTAACCCGTTCTGGGTGTGAACATGAGCTACAGGATGTTCAACTTATATGCCGGTTGCTTGGCAGTAGTCTAGGAAGACTTGTGAGGTGAATTCCCCAGCATTGTCCAGACGCAATTTCTTGATCTGGTTGTCTGGGAAATGTGCCCGTAATTTTATAATTTGTGCAAGTAGCTTTGCAAAGGCTACGTTGCGGGTGGACAAGAGGCACACATACGACCATTTTGAAGATGCGTCGATTAGTACCATGTAGTACCGAAATGGTCCACTTGCGGGGTGAATAGGCCCGCAAATGTCACCATGTATTCTCTCTAGGAAGCTTGGAGACTCAGAGTCCACCTTCAGGGTGGATGGTCTCGTAATCAATTTCCCTTTGTAACAAGGGGGACAAGGATTTGCACCCTTCCGAAGTAGCGTCAGGCTTTTCGGATTAATTCCACGGGATTGGGATATGATGCGACGCATCATATTCCTTCCAGGGTGTCCTAGTCTATCGTGCCAGAGTTTGAATTCTGGTTGATTTTGGCACTTCTGGTGCTCCAATGTGTTTGCTTCCATTGCTCTGATCCTTGTGTGGTAGAGACCCGACGGGAGTCCCTCAAAACGTTCGACGGTGTTTTTAGCACCGTTTTTATGAGACGTTACATCAAGGTATTTACTGTTTCCTTTGCTCACCGTTTCTAGGTGGTATCCGTTTAAGCGGATATCTTTAAAGCTTAACAGGTTTCTATGCGAGCTAGGGGAGAGAAGGGCATCTTTTATAAGTATTTTTGTACTGTTGGGGAGCATAAAATGTGCTTCCCCTGATCCTTCAATGATACTTGATGGACCGAAAATTGTATTTACGGTGCCATCGTATTTATTAATGCTTTGAAAAAAGCAGATGTCTTGGAGGATCGTGTGCGTAGAGGCACTGTCCACTAGGCATTTAAAGTCCTTCTATTTTAAAAGAAAATGTCGCAGTATAAGGCACAAACACAAAGGAATATACTACGAATAATTAATTTGATGTCTGAAAAGTACTTAAACATGCCAGAGATAAGCAGATAAATTGTTTCTCAAAAGGAAAAAATTACAATGCATATATAAAGTAGATAAATGTCCTCAGTCGAGCAGGTCATCGTTGGAGAAGTCCTCAGCGATGAACCTGATTGGTGCCAGGTTTTCTTGAACCGCCAGGTTTGTCTCAGCTTGCTTCTGGCTTGCTTTGTACAACTCCTGAAGGTTGCGTGGAGTACGACAATTTCTGGACCAGTGTCCAGTCATGCCACACCTGTGGCATTTATCTTCCCAGTCCTTTCTGGGGGCAGAAGTCTGGCCGTCGTCCTTTCTTTTCCACACATTTTTCTTCTTTCCCTCTTGGTTGTTTCTTGGAGGGGGTCCTCGAGCCTGCTTCTTCATGGTCTTACCCTTCTGGGGGTTGCCTTTGAAGTTGCCCCTTTTCTTCTGGAAGGAGCTGTGGTGCGCTTCAGGCGCAGGAGCAGTGCCGGTAGGGCGTGAGTTGTGGGTGGCCAGAAGGAGATCACGATTCTGCTCTGCCATCAGAAGGCATGAGAGAAGCTCAGAGTATTTTGTGAACTTTCGTTCACGATACTGTTGCATCAGTATGACATCCTTCTCATGGAAGGATGTATACGTCTTCTCTAACATGTGTTCCTCCGTCACCTTTTCACCACACAACTTCAGGCGTGGGGTGATGCTAAAGAGTGCCGAGTTGTACTCGACAATAGACTTGAAGTCTTGAAGAAGGAGGTTCTCCCATTCATATCGCGCTCGATGTAGTATAACATCTCTTTGATGTTTATACCTGTCCTCGAGGACGGTCCACAACTCATACGAGTCTTCCACCGTTAGGTACTCGGCCTTCAGGGTCCGATCGATATGGCGTCTGATATAGATAATTGCTTTCGCTTTATCTATATTAGAAACCTTATCGCCTAAAGCGATGGCGTGACTCAATCCCTGTGCTCGCAGATGGAATTTTATATCCAACTGCCAGCTTAAGTAATTCTTTCCTGAAGCATCCAAAACGTCGAAATCGACGCTCGCAATATTGGCCATTTATCACTCTAGCATGTAAAAAGATAGCATTAATTAGATATTTTCACAGAAAAATAAATAATCAAGCACATCAGACATAAATATTTGCTGCGTGGATCGGCTAATCACCATAATTAATTACAGTCCATTACAGTCCCAAAAAGAAAGAAAGTATAACTCGGGAACCCCCGTGGGGCCCCTATTCTTCTGGAATAGTCCTTCATCTTCTTGAGGCGTCCGCCGGGCTTGTAATTTTACAAAATTATCATCACTACATTTTTCTCTCAAAAAAAGAAAAATAATGCAAGAAAAATAAAATGGTGATCACTAGCCGATCCAAAACCATAGCAAATATTAATCATTCGTCGCAGGCAGTTATAATGCAGCAGGCATCATCACAGGCAGTTTATACATCACAGGCAATTTATTCATCACAGGCAGTTTATAATGGAAAATGAAATCTACCGTTTAAAAATTATTGGACCACTAGGCAACGTCATACACCGTTAGGTTAGTTGACTAACGGCAGAGCGGTCGCATGATCTTCTTAATTTTTAAACGTTTAAAGAAAATCATATAATCCAAATATAATGGCGATGAGTAAAAATCACATGTAATTTTGTCCAGATTATAACGAAAAGAAATCGCAATTAAATCTGAAATTTTTTTTGAAAATTCGAAAAAAAATTCTGGGTCAGAAACCCTAGTTAGGGTTTTTGGGTACGCACGACGGGCCCGTACCCGCTACTGGCGGGCGGGTCCGTCTGCCGCAGCAGGCGGCGGTGGGGGGTGCCGCTGCAGGCGGCGGGGAGGGAGGGGGCCCGCCGCTGCAGGCGACGGGGAGCCCCGCCGTCGCAGTGGCGGGGGTTGCCCGCCGCGGCAGGCGGCGGGGATCGCCCCCGCCTACGACGGGTATGCCCACCAAAAGCCCATTTATTTATAGTGGTAGGGTTACATAATGGGTGGATACCCACTAACGAGTAGGCCCACCAAAAGCCCGTTTATAACATTTTGCACTTTCTAACATATGATTTTATTAGGACAAAATTTACCCGATTAGACTAGGAAAATTTCCACAATAACATAAGAAATTATTATAGGATAATAAGAAAATTTTAGCACTCTTACTTTGGAGCCATTTTCGAACAAACATTTTGCCAAAATTTAATGAAAAATTTGGAGTCAAAGAGGGGGACACGGGACATGCCGCCTCTAAATTTCAAGGGCACTTGAGACGGCCAACGTGGGTCTTCATGTCGGCATAGCAAGGGCACTGCGAGCGGGTCTCGGCCGAAGTACCAGGGGGGACGCAGTTGCACCTCTGGCAGCAGGTCCCGCACGTCTTGTGGCACATCTTCGGCTTCCATGACTTGCCACACCGCACCTGGCACGTCGCAACACAATCTACGGCGCAAATTCGACAAGGTCGTTAGTCGACGGCCGGTCATAACCTCACGCCGTCCGTCGATGCCATGCTCATCAATGGCATAGACCGTACTGTTATTTGCAATATTGTAAATATTACCTATGGCACCCGAGTGAGATTTCTCTTGGCTTGCGGATGGCGTAGATTTTTTCCCATTGTCGTACTTATGCTCCTCCTCTTGTGATTTCGACTTGGACTTCAAGAGCTAGGTAAATCAGTCTCCTCTCGCGTTGATAATAATTTCTTTTTTACCGAAGTTAATGTTCCTGATAAAATCTCCAAATTGTTACTCCATGGTCCTTTCACGAATTATGTAAAGAAAAATCTTGACTTGGTGAAATTTGTTCTCACTATGGGCAATTTTACACATCAGTTGCATTTGTTGATGTATTTTGTATGCAATTCTTGTGCTTAATTTGAATCACTTGTAAATTGCATGCACTGGCTTTTATGGATTTGATTTCTTTTTTTGGATTCAATATTAAGCATAATAGCTCTCATAGTCATGTTTAGTGGACGTGCTTGTTGGTTTCCTATTTGTTCTTTCAAGTTTTTATAATGTCAGTTTGGAGATTAACTTGTCCCATAAGGCTTCGCCTTTGTAATCTTGTCAATTTTGTTGCGTGAATATCGTCTGTGTTAATAATATATTGTTCAAGGGTTGTTGATCTTTGGATTACAACATGCATAGGCAATTACAAGATAGATATAAGACAATTGCAATTTTTAATATCTATCCATCATAACTGCTTAAATTTTATAAATGTATTCATTTGAAATGTGACAGAAATCAATGGTTATGACTGCCATTAATTCAATGATTAACTGTTTACATACTTCTATGTTTTTAAAGAAAAAGCTGGCCTTAATTCATATACTGTTTGATTATCATTGTTAAGGAGTTTTTTTGGGAGATCAATTTGTGGTTTAAATAATGGCTTGTGTTGCTGTTGCCTTTGAAATTTGCGCAAATTTTTGTTATGGCATGACTTTCACTCTCAATGTCTACAATGTGCTTGCAGTCCGGAGCTATGAACAACTCCAACAAGAACCTGATTCTTGGGCGTAGATGCCATGGAACGGTCTACCGAGGAACACTGGAAGGTGACCAGGTCGTTGCCATTAAGAAGGCCAAGACGATCAACATACGAGAGCCAGAAGGAAGAATTTTGTGAAGGAGATTCTCATCCTTTCCCAGATCAACCATAACAATGTGGTCAGGCTCCCTGGATGTTGCTTGGAGGTCGAGGTACCTATGCTGTTCTACGAATTCATCTTCAATGGGACACTTCACATCTATATCCATGGCCGGAATCCGATATCTGTGGATACTCATCTAAGAATTGACTTCGGATCTGTAGAAGCACATTATTTGAGTTGTAATTATTTAAACTTTGTAATTGTTTGAGTTGTGTTAGTAGATTTTATCTACACATTACTTTATTGATGAATGTTTAGTTTGAGTTTAATGTCAACTTGATTGTTTATATGAAATTAAATATGAATTGTTTTTTATTTTTAGTAAAATAATCTACATCATTGAAATCATTTTATGAATTTTAATATTTAAATTTTTATTATTATGTTTATTTGCAACGGTTAGATTCCCTTACTAGATGTCTTTAGCAATGGTTATATTCTATGCTTAAAAGCTTTTTAGCAACGGTTATCTACTATTGCTAAACATCTTTATACTAACGGTTATTTACCATTGCTAAACATCTTTTAGCAACGGTTATAGGTGTTGCTAAAATTCTTTGACAATGTGTATTAGAAACGGTTGTTTATCGTTGCTATAACATTTTTGCAACGGTTGTAACCATTGCTAAATTGCTTATGTGTCATTTTTATATAATTAGTAAATTTTTTTTAATAGAAACGGTTATGTAATTTTGCAACGGTTGTAAACCGTTGTAAACCGTTGCAATTAGCTAATTGCAATGGCCTTAAAGGTAACGGTCTATTAGCAACTGTCCAACCCGTTACTGTTACATTAGCAACGGTTTAAACCGTTGCAATTGACTCAATTAGCAACGCTTATAACCATTTCTATTAGGCCCCTTTGTAGTAGTGTGAGTTATTCGGCTACATCATTTTATGATTGTGACATTCTTTTTGCCACAGCTATGTGAAGCTACACATATCAGCTCTATTTTTATAGGCAACCCAGAGAAGATACACAAGTGCGGCGCTTAGTTACAAAATAATGCCAGAAAAGATCGAGTTTCTTGAGAAAACATAACAACCATTGGGAGATAAATGAACAACAAAAATGAACATAAAAGCAATCTTATCACAGGATAAGGTAGCATGATAATTTATGACAATGATTGCATGATGAAAACTTCCAGCTTCAGAAGAGGACGATTGGGATAATTTCAAATGCATCAAATAATCATCATTATAGATAAAGATGACATAAATATTAACTAATTAGAAATTTAAAAATATTACTGAAAAATGAGAAACAATAAAATTAGTTCACCAAAAGATATGAAATCGGGTAACGAATCTACTAAAGATATATTAAATAGAACATGTACATAATACAATTATTAATTTTAGGAATTTCGTTTTTTAAAAAAAAATACAAGTTTATGCCTCTTACGAATGCTTTAGCTTTATATTAATAATCCACAGGCTCGAAAATCCAACTTCCTCTAGAATTTCATTAACCTAAGTGTATTCAAAATAGGTTTCTGTGGTTTAGACTTCTTTGGCATGCAAATCCCTTGCTCAGTTTGGATCAAGTAATAAATTTTAAATTCGTAGATTAAGATTTGGATCAAACCAATAAAATTTCACGTGTGCATCGTATGTGGCCAAAGGCCTGTAAAATTTTAAATTAAAAAAAGAAAAAGGGTTTAGAGGAGTAAAATCTAGTATGGTTAACCAAATCAAATTAAATGTATAATGCCTCAATAAAGTATGTACTTGATCAAAATTTTAAATTTTGGAATAAAATTCATAAAAATACAAGTTATGCTGCTTTGGTTTTGTACTAATCCTCAAGACCGAAAATCCAACTTCCTCTAGAATTCCAGTAACCAACGTTTATTCAAATTTAGGTATCGGATTTGGAGTTGGATGGGCTTGCGATTTCTTTCTTATCCAACTCTATAAAAGGGGATGCATTGCATTACCCCCCACAATGTTGCATTCATAATTCATTGTTGCGTTCTGCATACTGTTTCTCTCTTTTCTTCCAACTAAAGCCATGGCCGGACCTCGAGCAGATTCAGCTGCGGCTGCAGACGACATCGAATCTGCATCAGCATCCCGCCGCCAGTCAGCCTCCAGGCTCCGGCGTGTATGCTGCTACGTGTTCTCCTTCGTCTTTTGCATCGTCCTGCTTGCCGTCGCGTCGGTTGCGGCGGCCATGGTCATCTTGCTGGCCAGATCATCCCTCCCAAGCTTCTACATCCAATCCCTCCCCATCGTCGCTAGCAATTCGGCCTCCTCTTCATCCGCCATATTTCCCGTCACCGTCAAAGTCAGCAACCCAAACAAAGCCACCTCCTTCCGTGCCGAGGGGCAATTTTACTTGTCCTCTTACAACCACACCTTGGGGTTCGGCACATTGCCCCCCGTCCACCTCCACCCCCGCAGCACTAGCACATTGACGGCCAACGGGTTCTTGTACACCATCGACAACAGCTCCGCCCAACATCGGAAGCTGGTGAAAGGAAGGAATCATGAAGCGGCATTCAACGTAGAGATGATGGTCGAAGCCAAACTGGCTGTCTTCAACATCAATATCCACGATGAATATTTCTACGTGTCTTGTGACGTGCGCGTGGATAAATTGACTCAAGGCTCCAGAGTTACTTCTTCCGCCTGCCACACTCACCGTTGATTAGGAGGTTGATTACTTTTTCTAGTATCTTTGTATTCGTATTTTTATTTTTTAACAGAGATAATGGTTCCTTCCCCTTTTTATCGGAAACTAGTTATGTATTGAGTTTTAATATATTCTTATTCTTAGTTTATTCTAATAACTGTCAATCTGACGTATTTCTTTGCCATACAATCAGTGGCGGAGCCAGGAATACAGTAAAAGGGGGCAAAGTATTTACCCTCACGTAAATTAAATAATAAAATAAATAATTAAGTAATGTTTTTGCGCTAATGATACAGGCAACAATTGGATGGTTAGGCCTGGTTAATTCTATGCGAGTTTAGGGTTATGATAAAGGGTTTCATGGGCCATGCTTCGGCCGTACGTCCCAGCCCTAGTTCTAACCCATTGAATGCCCCCTTCAAGGATTTCATGGGCCACGCTTTCAAAATGTATGTTAATAAGTTTCCTTGGATCCATCTCAAAAGCTCTGATGTTGACCTAAAATCTCTATGGTTTGGATATATAGGCCTACTTATCTGTAGCATGTTCGGGTCATGCTGTAATACAGGGCCAAAGAGTTTGGTGGGTTTGGGTGGGAGTTTTATCTCAACCCATTCTAGTATGGGCCATTAACATCTCAACAAGAATCACTTCAACAGTCTTAAGCTTTAGTAATAACTAGATGCCGTTAGCTTGATGTGACGATTCAAATCCATAAAAATGTATTATATGGTACTAATCTATTAAATCTTTTTATAAATAATTTGTATTTGTTATGCGAGTGCCAGCTATTGAAGCCGTAGCCCTATATTTATAGAAAACAATTATATAATGAGTAGATACCCTAAACCCTATTGGGCTCCACTTGGGCCTACACAATCCCGTTCATAACACTTCCCCTTATACATCCATTGTTGTAAGCTTGGTATATGAATGCTTCAGGATTCATAGAGTTTATCAGGTCAGGAGGATACGGATACTTCTGGATCCTAAGTTAGGAGGTCTTGCCTCGTTAAAACATTTGGCTATGGAAAACACAGTGGGAAAAACCAATAGCTAAGGAAAAAGAGTGCAAGGCTCCTTAACTTTCCCTGATCGGTGGATATCACCAGGGGTGGATGTTTCTGGATCCAGAGTTGATGTGGTTGCCTCATTAAAACCTTCTGCTATGGCAAACCCAATGGAAAAAACCAATAGCTAAGGAAAAAAAGAGTACAACACAACATTAACTCTCCCCTGTTGTGTACAAGCTTCAGGCTCGTAAGTCTCTCAGCTGTCTCATCCCAATCCATATTACAAGTATTCTAAAGGTACAACGAGGTAGTGCTTTAGTAAATAGATCTGCCAGGTTGTTGCAAGACTGGATCTGCTGGATGTCGATCTGTCTGTCTTCTTGTAGTTCATGCGTCCAGAAAAGCTTGGAAAAAATGTGCTTCGTCCTTCACCTTTGATGTAGCCACCTCGTAGTTGAGCTATGCATGCTGCATTGTCTTCGCACATGGTGGTTGGTTCAAGGTCGCCTGTCTTCAGGCCGGTCGTCACCCGGATGTTGTGAATGATTGAATGTAGCCAAAAAAATTCTCTGCTAGCTTCGTGGATTGCACTGAGTTCGGAGTGGTTGGATGAGGTTGATGTCGAGGTCTGCTTCACAGATCTCCATGAAATGGCTGTTCCACCGTAGGTGAATACGAAACTAGTCTGAAACTTTGCGGTGTGAGGATCAGATCTATATCCTGCATCTGCAAAACCAACTAAATTGGAGGATACGCCTTTCTGGTAGTATAGTCCCAGGTCTACTAACCCTTGGACGTAGCACAGAAGGTGCTTCACTTCGTTTCAGTGGCGCTTTGTGGGTGCTGAACTGTATCTGGCTAGTAGGTTAACTACGAACGCTATATCGGGACGCGTGCAGTTTGCCAGGTAGAGGAGTGCTCCAATGGCACTTAGGTAAGGTACTTCAGGACCAAGTGTTTCAGCCCCCTCTTCCAGAGGACAAAAGGGGTCTTTATCAACATCCAATGATCTGACTACCATTGGTGTACTCAGTGGGTGACATTTGTCCATTTGAAAATTTTTCAGCAATTTCCTTGTGAAAGTAGATTGATGTAATAGGATTCCTCCGCTGAGGTGTTCAATTTGTAAGCCAAGGCAGTATTTGGTTTTGCCAAGGTCTTTCATCTCAAAAGTCTGTGTAAGGCTTTTGGATATCTCAGCTATCTTTTCAGGAGATCCAATGAGATTTAAATCGTCTACGTAGACGGTAATTATTACGAATCCTGTTTCCTTTGCTCTTATAATGATGCAAGGGCAGACTTCATTATTTTGTGAATCCTTGTTGCACGAGGAATTCACTGAGTCTGTTATATAACATTCTTCCTGATTGTTTTAGACCATACAGTGATCTTTGAAGTTTGACAGAATAGACGTCCCGAGGTCTATCTGACATTTTTGTTGGTAGTTTATAACCGTCCGAAAGTCTCATATAGATGTCCTTATCTATATTACCATATATGTATGCAGTCACAACGTCCATGAGCTATATATCCTGGTCTTCCGTAGCTGTTAAGCTAATTATAAATTGGAAAGTGATCGCATCCATGACCGGATAGTATGTATCATCATAATCTATTCCCGGTCATTGGAAAAAACCTTGTGCAATAAGGCGCGTTTTGTAGCGTACGATCTTATTATTTTCGTTTCTCTTTCTTACGAATACTCATTTATATCCACACATGTTTACACATTTTGGTGTTGGGACTACATGTCCAAAAACTTTGTGTTTCGAGAGTGAGTCCAGCTTTTCTCCTATTGCCTCGTTCTATTTTGGCCAATTCTATTTGCGTTTACATTCTGCTGGAGAGCGTGGATCGATATCATCGTCATATTTGGTGACGTGATTAGAAATAACGAACACGAAGTCGTCATCGATGATTGTGCTTTTTCTATCCAGTACCTCCACAGTACGTACATAATTTAATGATATTTCTTCTATATTTTCCTCTTCAGGGGTTTTAGGAGGGGAGAGGTGTCTGGGCTGAGCTCAGCTTCCTGTGGTGGTATCGTTATAGTTTCTCCAGTGGGTTTCCTCTTTCGAGGAAGTTTATCCTTAGAGCCTGGGGGTCGTCCTCGCTTTTGTTGAGGTACAGCCGCTTCTACTGCAGGCGGATTGCATCCATCTTTCGGTATGTCAATCATAGCTGGCGTGTTTGCAACAGGGACGTGTGATCTGACAATCTTCTGGTTGTCAGTGAATTTGTCCGGTAGTATGTGAACTGCATTTTGTATTTGGAGGATCTTCAGGGTCTCATCTTCACATTGGTTTGTACGCGGATCAAAGTGGGATAAAGTTTTGGTATCCCATGAAATGGTCTTTGAAGCTTCAGGCTTCTTAGCGTTCATGCCTAGTTTGGGAAAGTTATTTTCGTCAAACTCATAGTCTTCTAGGCATGCCATAAAAGCGTCTTCCGTTAGGGGTTCCAGGTATCTAATGATCGATGGTGAGTCGAACCCTATGTGGATACCTAGGCGACGTTGAGGACCCATCTTGGTCCTCTGTGGTGGTGTGATGGAGACATAGACTGCGCATCCAAATATCCTCAAGTGAGAGATATTTGGTGGAGTTCCATATGTAAGTTGCATCGGAGAATAAGTTTGACTACTAGATGGTCGTAATGTTATTAGCGATGCAGCATGCAGGATTGCATGTCACCATACAGTCACATGCAACTGGGATTGCATTAGCAATGGATGAGCGAACCATTGTAGTCTCTTTATAAGAGATTCAGCTAACCTGTTCTGGGTGTGAACATGTGCTACATGATGTTCAACTTCAATGCCACTTGATTGGCAGTAGTCTAGAAAGACTTGTGATGTAAATTCCCGAGCGTTATCCAGACATAATTTATTAATCTGGTTATCTGGGAAATATTCCCGCAACTTAATGATTTGTGCCAATAGCTTTGCAAAGGCTACGTTGCAGGTGGACAGTAGGCGCACATATGACCATTTGGAAGATGCGTCTATCAGTACCATTGTTGGATCCTGCCAAAACAGAGTTAGGATCGATAATTAAAGTGGAGACTTACGCTAGCGTATGCGGAGCGGTAGTCTCGGAACTTTGTCTTCGGATTCGCCACGACGGATCGAGTCTTCTCACGAACGGAGTAAGGCTACTAATCCACAATCTAAATCTCTATTTTAGATTAAGAACTTGGATGGAGGGAGAGGAAATATTTCTGCAGAGCTTCGCTATGAAGAAGATGCATGCATGAATTTCATGCAAATGGTGTAATGAAAATGGCTACCCTTGGGTCTTATTTATAGCCCCCAAGGTAGTTATTTTAGGGTAAGTTGTTCCTTTGGAACAACTTAATTAAGGTGTACCATGATGCATGGCACATTATAAGCTTAAGTTGTACCATATGCATGGTACAACATAAGCTTAAGATATTCCCCATTTATTAGCCATATGTCGCATGCATTTATGCATATATAATGCGACTTTCCCACTCATACAGAGATCCTCTCCGCAAGGGAACAGATTCCCTTTGCACACGACTTCGTGTGCGCGACGTTCGAGGTCAGTATTCCCTCGTACATCCCCCACAAGGGTGTACAAACGTCTTCCATATCCAACATCTCCCACTCACACTTGAGGGGATTGTAAGAGAACGTCTTTCCCTTAGTTCTTTCATCTATCATACCGAGAAATAGACCGTGCGACCGTCATGCGCGTAGAGTCTGTTGTTGTGCACTTGTTAGAGATACACAACGACCTCGAAGGTGCAAAGTTGAGTAGTTCAACGCATGCTTTACCCTAGATTATTTCTTCACATTTTCTTGTACTTTATATTCAACAATTGAATCCCATCTGGATTACAATTGGCTGGCCAGCTTTGAATCATTAAAGTCCAAATGCGAATATGAAATCAATCTTCCTCTTCTTGCGAACCTTCTGATCTTGACTTGATTCGCTTTTCTAACGTGCCCCGCCGAGCCGAATTACCATAGCCCATTTGTAACACGCTAAGATAGCGATCATCTCGTCAAATCTAAAGGAACCAATTGGAGTCCTTGAGGGTAAGAGTTAAGACCCGTATGGCCTTTGAGTCTCACATAATAGCAAACACTATTGCTACTAACTCAGTGGTCGAAATGCATACGTGGTATGAACACGTATTACAACATCACTCCTTTCCCAGGGAGAGTATGTCTTAATGATGTTGTACGGATGAAAGATCAGACACCACAGTGCCTATCTTTTTGAGTCCCCTTACTACTCGTGAAATATTCACGGACTCTCATCCTGCATAGGACAGATAGGATTTAAAAAATCCAATGAGATCTTTATATCCTTGTGATACAGATCTCAGATCTTTTGTAAGCATCCGTATGATGCAGATCTTTTATTCGACTATCTTGTTTAAGTCATGACTCTAAATCATTTGTCTAATGATTTTGACTTTAAACTAGTCTCATCTCTATCTTATCCATCTGATAAGATAAGGCGGTTGCTCATGTGAGAGAGCCAACCTTAATCTGTCCGACATACACACAATAAAATAGCTGAGACTTAAACACAAATGTTTAAAATCATTTGTAAGAAACTTGTATGCAATATATAAAAGAACTTCTTTCTTTTATTAAACTTTGATCTTCTATAGACATGGGAAATATTACATTATACAGCTCAGCACCTATGCATTCCCATAGATGATAAGTGTTTGAAAAACACATCTCTGGGGATCGCCTTAGTAAGGGGATCCGCTATCATCTCATGCGTGGATATGTATCCTATGTCTACTTCCTTCCGTTTGTCATAATCCTTTGCAAACTTAAATCGAATGTCAAAGTGTTTGGTCTTACAATGAAATTTAGGATCTTTGACATAGGCAATCGAAGCTTGACTATCACTGTATATAGGAACAGTGCTCGAGTCAGAGGCATTCGTCAGCCTGTCTAAGAATTTCCTAAGCCAAACAGCTTCTTGGACCGCCATGCTGAATGCTACGAATTCGGCTTCCATGGTTGATAAGGCGATGCAGGTTTGCTTCTTGCTGCTCCAGGATATTGCACCATTCCCGAGCAAGTAAACAAAGCCTGAGGTAGATCTTCGCTCGTCGAGATCACCCGCCCAATCAGCATCGGTATAGCCTTCGAGTCTCAAGGTATTGCCTTGATAGCATAACGCATAGTCCGCAGTCCCTTTGAGGTATCTTAATATCCTCTTCACCGCTTTCCAGTGTGCTTGTCCTGGGTTGGATTGGTAACGGCTTACCATACCAACAGCATAGCAAATGTCCGGTCTGGTACACATCATGGCGTACATCAGACTCCCGACAGCACTGGAGTATGGAACTTTTTCCATAGCTTTCTTTTCTTTTGGATCTTTGGGACACATCTCCAAACATAGACCCTCGCCTTTGCTTATTGGAGTATCAATTGGCTTACAATCCTGCATATTAAACCGTTCTAAAACTTTCTTTATATATGTCTCTTGAGAGAGAGAAAGAAGTTTCTTGGAACGATTCCTTGAGATCTTAACTCCAAGAATATATGCAGCTTCACCCATGTCTTTCATCTCAAAGACGGATGAAAGCCAAGTTTTGATATCCAAGATAAGACGCTTATCATTTCCGGCTATAAGTATGTCATCTACATAAAGAGACATAATTACATACTTGTTTTTAATCCTCTTAATATACGCAGTTGTCTTCGTCGAGCATGGAGAAACCATACGACAAGACGACTTCTTGAAAGCGCATATACCACTGCCTTGAGGATTGTTTAAGACCATATATGGATTTACGAAGTTTACAAACCTTATGTTTGTTTTCTTCTTGTACAAACCCGTTTGGTTGTTCCATGTAGATCTCCTCATCTAGTTCTCCGTTAAGAAAAGCAGTCTTTACATCCATCTGATGTAACTCGAGGTCCAAACAAGCCACCATTGCCAGAATTAAGCGAATGGAGGTAAAACGCACGACAGGAGAGAAAGTCTCTTCGTAGTCTATTCCTTCCTGTTGCGTGAAACCTTTCGCAACAAGGCGAGCTTTATATTTCTCGATGGAGCCATCAGCCTTATGCTTGATTTTGAGAACCCACTTGTTCCCAATGGCTCTACGTCCCTTAGGTAAATTAACCAAGTCCCAGACTTGGTTTGTTTTCATGGATTGAAGTTCTTCTTCCATTGCCGCTATCAATTTATCTTTAGCAGGGCATGTGACGGCCTGTTTGAAATTTGCAGGTTCGTCATCATCTTGTAGTAATGTCATGAATGTTTGAGGAAATTCATCCTCAAATCTCAGAGGTGTTAGCCTCGTTCGATTACTACGTCTTGTTTGAGTTTGATCACTCCCACTTGGAATGACATCACTCCCACTTGGAATAACATCACTCCCACTCGGAATAGGATTGGTATCGTTCGTATCCATTGGTGAAGTTTGAAACGTATTTTCTTCTTCACCAAGAATTCTCCCACTCGAACGTTCCGATCCTTCTTGATCCCAAGTCTCAAACAAGGATAAGTCTTGACTTATCTCACCCTGTCTTGGAAACTCTTTTTCCAAGAAGACAACATCACTCGATTCGAATTCTATTAGACCCCCATTGTCCTCTTGACCGACGAAAACATATCCTTTGGAGTTTTCAGCGTATCGGATGAAGATACACTTCCTCCCACGTGGCCCAAGTTTGCCATATTTGTGAGAGGGTAAATGTGCGTATGAGGCACAACCCCAAGGTTTTAGAATGTTTAAGTCTGGAGTTCTATTGTTCCACAACTCATAAGGAGTAGAACTTACCGACTTCGAGGGTACACGGTTTAAGATGAATGCTGCCGTCAATAATGCGTCACCCCAAAAGGTGATAGGCAAATTTGCCTGAGACATCATTGATCGGACCATTTCCATCAATGTCCTATTTCTTCTTTCCGCAACACCGTTTTGTTGTGGAGTGTAAGGCATAGTTACCTGATGTACTATGCCTTTTTCATCACAAAGTTCCTTAAAACTTATTGATTGATATTCACCACCCCTATCGGTTCGCAAAACCTTAATCTTGCGATCTAATTGATTCTCCACTAAACTCATATAGTTTTTAAAGCAAGCCAAAGCTTCACTTTTGTGGGATATCAAATAGATCTGTCCGAAACGGGTGAAGTCATCAATGAATGTGATGAAATAGGACTTCCCGCGTCTTGTCTTAACATTCATTGGACCGCAAATGTCCGAATGGATAAGCTGTAATGGAACTTCGGCCCTTGTGCCAGTTCCAAACGGCTTGCGACAAGTTTTCCCTACAAGACAATGTTCGCAAGTTGACATTTCAACTTTTGAAACATTAGATAGCAAGCCACTTTTGGCAAGTCTATCCATTCTAGTTGGTCCAATATGACCAAGTCTTGCATGCCAACAAATGATCTCAGACTCAGAGTTAGAAACATTTGTTAAATGGAAACTTTCATTAATGGAAGAAGAATCATCATACATTGTATTTAAAACAATTAATCCATTACAAACATTACCAGAACCAATCAAAGAATTATTACAAACAAGGTCAACATATTGTTTATAGAACCTCCACTCATAATCTAAAGACATTAACATGACCACGGAAACGATATTCCTTCTAATATCTGGAGCAAAGAGGACGTCGTGCAATAATAATGTCCGCCCGTTGTCGAGAACTAGCTTACATGTTCCGACGCCTTTGACTTCAACACGAGTGTTGTTGCCGACGTATATCCACTTTGTTCCTTGAGTTATCCTTCGATACTCTACGAAGAACCTTCTGTCCTTCGCAACGTGGTCTGTGGCCCCTGAATCAATCAACCAAAAATAGTTAGATTCAGCAAGAAATATGGAACTAGAAACACATATGTAACTAGTCCTACAAGTTACCTTATCACTTCCATCCGTACATGTACGGGCGAAGTGACCGTACTTGTTGCACTTAAAGCACTTGATCTTCTTCAAGTTTTTCTTCTTTGAGTGCACATTCTTTTGCCACTTTTTGTTCTTTGTCTTCTTTGAGGTCTCCGGTTCTTGCTTACGTTCGTTCACAAACCTTAAGCGTTTATTCTTCCGCTTATTTCCTCCATGTGAGGAACTAGCGGCCACGTGCACTTCTGCACTTGGTTTTGCGGCTTGAATCCGCTCTTCCTCGAGTTCGAGGTGTTTCGATACATCGCTTAAAGTTTTAATGCACTCATTATGAGTGAGATGCATTTTCATGTTATCCCAGCTATCTGGGAGTGAACGAATGACTGCTTGGATCTGCTGTTCGTCAGACAGCGTGACTCCCGCATCCTTTAATTCAGATATAAGATTCGCCATGTGGCGGAGATGCTTTTTCATAGAATGATCTCGCCGCATCTTGTACGAATCAAATTGAATATTCAAGGAGCGGAGTTTGGTAACCGAAGTTCCACCAAACTTTACTTCTAGCTCAGACCATATGTCTTTGGCTAGATCGAATTCCCGAAATAGACGCATTATGTCATTGTCCATCGCGGACAGTAACGTAATGCGTGCTATTTTGTTCTTTCGAGTCCAAGTGTCATAAGCTTCCCGGTCCCTCTTGTGTTGGGCCGTATTGCCCAACTCAGGTTCTACCATTATGTTTTGGAGTGTTTCGAGCACATCTTGCTCCTCCAAAACATATTGGATTTTAATTGACCAAAGTTTATAATTGTCGCCGTTGAGCTTTTCACCTTTGTTAAGCTCTGCGACAATATTCTTAGAAGCGGTAGACATATTCGATTCAAAAAACTGCAAAGAAAATGAAAAAACACGATCAAAATTCAATGCATAAAGTTTCGATTCTTTAAACACTCGATAAGTTCCTTGGATGCGTTGAAATGTTACTCTAGAATCGAGAAGTTCACTACGTTCCCAACTACCATCTAGAAGTAACTTTCAAAGTATCCATCTTACTTATCTTAAGTAAAAAGAAATCAGAAATAATACCTGTATGGTATTAGCAGCGGAAAATTACTTTGAAAAACATATCTTTCAAAATAGAATAGGTGAGAATTAGCGCAAAGAATTTTAACGCAACAATTGCCAAGCCACGAGACCTGTTCTACACACCCATGGGTTAGATAACCATGGCCGGATCGTGGTAGGACTTGGAATTCTAAATTGCGCTGTCCCGATTTAAGGACGGGACATAACCTATTTGAAAAACATCTTTTTTTTAAAAAATTTGAAAGCACGTTGGCTAATCTCCGTAGAGTAGAACACAACGTCACAAGTACATTGGCTAATCTCCGTAGAGTAGAGCACAATGACATGGCTAATCTCGCATGAAGTAGAGCACTATGGCTAATCTTCAAGGAGTAGAGCCCAAAAAAAATTCATTAAAACGTTAGTCCCGTATGAACTAGTCGGCACTGTGGTTAGCCCCGTATGGGCTAATCGACACATTCGAGTTTGGCCAATGCCTTTTGTCACCCCGTATGGGTCAGTAGGCAAGTTTGCAGTCGATTCAGACCTTCTGCCAGATTGGTCGACCAAAAACACAAAATTGGTCGACCAATTTTCGAAAGCAACTTCTTCTCGGCCAGGGCCTCTGCCCTGGCTGGGGCTTGGCCAAGGGCCGGCCAGGGCCTCTGCCCTGGCCGGCCAGAGGGCCCTGGCCCCCTCGGCCAGGGCCGGCCAGGCCCTGGCCTCTGCCAGGGCCGGTCGGCCAGGCCACTGGCCGGGGCCAGGGCTCCTGCCCTGGCCTCGGCCAGGCCCTGGCCTGAGGCCAGGGCGCCGGCCCTGGCCTCTGCCAGGGCGGCCTGGCCGCTGGCCGGGGCCAGGGCTCCTGCCCTGGCCTCGGCCAGGCCCTGGCCTGAGGCCAGGGCGCCGGCCCTGGCCTCTGCCAGGGCCGGCAGGCCGCTGGCCGGGGCCAGGGCTCCTGCCCTGGCCAGGGCTCCTGCCCTGGCCAGGGCACCGGCCCTGGCCTCTGCCAGGGCTGGCCGGCAGGGCTTGGCCAAGGCCGGCCACTGCCGGCCTGGCCAAGGCCGGCCACTGCCGGCCTGGCCAAGGCCGGCCATGGCTTGGCCATGGCCGGTCATGGCCAAGGCCATTCGGCGTTGGCCGGCCATGGCCCCTTTGGCCATGGCCGGCCACCCCCTTTAAATGGGGTTGCCGCACTCATTCCTCCCCCTTGATGGGGTGGTCGCCGGTGGTTATTGGCCATAGCCAACCCCCTCCGCATGGGGAGAGGGGGTGCATGGCCTTCATAGCCCATTTGGCCATGGTGCACATGCACCAAATTTTCCTCTTACCCGATGGAAATAACTTCCATCATCTTCCTCGATGAAGCACCCGTTCGTCGATGAAGCACCCGTTCGTCGAGAAATTAGTTATTTCCTAATAGCCGTGTGCCAAAAATGAATAACGTACTACGTGAACGGTCGGTTCTTCCCGTCACGGAGAGTTCCTACCATATCCGTAATGATAGGAGATCCTAACGTGAAAAGAACAACCGCTGCGTTCTCTCCGTCACGAAGCGTTCCTACTATATCCGTAATAGTAGGAGACCCATTCGTGAAAAAGACAACGACTCGTTCGTAGTTTCGACGGGGCGGTGGATTGACCGGGGCGAACCCATATGGCTCTGATACCAATGTTGGATCCTGCCAAAACAGAGTTAGGATCGATAATTAAAGTGGAGACTTACGCTAGCGTATGCGGAGCGGTAGTCTCGGAACTTTGCCTTCGGATTCGCCACGACGGATCGAGTCTTCTCACGAACGGAGTAAGGCTACTAATCCACAATCTAAATCTCTATTTTAGATTAAGAACTTGGATGGAGGGAGAGGAAATATTTCTGCAGAGCTTCGCTATGAAGAAGATGCATGCATGAATTTCATGCAAATGGTGTAATGAAAATGGCTACCCTTGGGTCTTATTTATAGCCCCCAAGGTAGTTATTTTAGGGTAAGTTGTTCCTTTGGAACAACTTAATTAAGGTGTACCATGATGCATGGCACATTATAAGCTTAAGTTGTACCATATGCATGGTACAACATAAGCTTAAGATATTCCCCCTTTATTAGCCATATGTCGCATGTATTTATGCATATATAATGTGACTTTCCCACTCATACAGAGATCCTCTCCGCAAGGGAACAGATTCCCTTTGCACACGACTTCGTGTGCGCGACGTTCGAGGTCCGTATTCCCTCGTACATCCCCCACAAGGGTGTACAAACGTCTTCCATATCCAACAACCATAAAGTACCGGAATGGACCACTTGAGAGGTGAATATGCCCACAATGTCTCCATGTATTCACTCCAGGAAGCTGTGAGACTCTGAGTCCACTTTAGGTGGAGATGGTCTCGTAATCAATTTACCTTTTGAACAAGGGGGACAATGGAAATCACCCTTTCGAAGTAACTTCAGGTTCTTCAAATTAATTTCACGGGACTGGGATATGATACGGTGCATCATTGCCGATCCGGGGTGTCTGAGTCTATTATGCATGTTAGTGCACGGGTACGAATCCAATTTGGATATCTGCATACCTCACCCGATTAGCTTCCGCAGCCCAATACCCCCTGCGCTCTTAGCGGGGTATAGCTAAGTCAGACGAATGGGTCGTTCGACCGTTGTGCTGGCACCGACATTCAGGGGAGAGTTAATGGGGCCGAGTAAATGGGCGACCGTTAACTCGAATCTTGGAGAAGATCGTGCCCCAGTCAATGAGGGACGGTTACACATCATCAAGGAGAAACTACCTATAAATAGACCGATGAACGAAGGTAAAGAGGTTCAATCTTCAAGGTACGCGGTCTAAGACATAGATCTCTATCTTCTCACTTTTACTATTATTATATTTGAGCTTGCATCGTCAGTCCTGAGACGAACCTCCGTGGGTCGATCTCAGCTGCACTAAGCTCCGTCTCTTCCTTAAGTTCCATACTAACTTAAGCATCGGAGGGGATTTGGGTCGGAACCCAGATCCGATGCCCCTAACGAGTCCCCGTGGTGCAGATAGATGTTCTCTATCCAACATCGAAGGTCGACGTCGAGCTCTCCAACCTCGAATGATTGACGCAACGACCGCTCGTAAGTCGGTCGATGGTCGTATCACCTCCAACTACCATCATTCGACCCTGGTTCCTCCAACCAAGGGTCCCATCCCAAGTACTGGCGAGGCTCCAACTCGACACTTTGAGTCTATGTCAGCTTGATAACTGTCTCGGTCAATTTTGGCCTTAACAGTTTGGCGCCGTCTGTGGAAAACCATGAGTTGACATACTGATCGATGAACTGCTCGACCATGTCGACCCGCCCAACAACATCCTCCAAGGTTGCCACGAGACCTCCCGGCATCGGGCTCATCAGCATGATAACGGGAGGTCCCCTGCACCCAGAGTTATCAATCTCTCTCCAAAGCTCCTATGCTGGGAGGTTGATGACAGTATCCGTGGGGCGAAAGCGCCCTGGAGATTCGACACCACCTATCTCCTTCTCGGATGAAGATCAAGAAGGTGTAGAACTACCGCACGGTGATGACGTCGTCATCACGGCCACCATTAAAGAGATCGCCGTGAAAAGGTTGCTTGTCGACACCAAAGCTCGTGCGACATACTCTTCTTCACTACGTTGGAAAGGATGAAAATTTCATCCATGGAGTTGATGCCTTGCACGGGACCCCCGGTGGGGTTCATCGGACATTTCGCCCCGATAGCAGGCACCATTACCTTACCGGCGACCCTCGGTACGTATCCTCAACAAATCACTCGCCTAACCAGTTTCATGGTGATGAAGATCAACTCGGCATATAATAGGATCATCGGAAGACCACTACCTAACGTCATAGAAGCGGTATTCTCGACCTTCCATCAGATGATCAAATTCCAGACCCCCGAGGGAGTCGGAAAGGCAAAAGGGTATAAGAAACAGGCATGGTCATGTTACACGTTGTCCACCGCCCTGAGTAGGATTGAGCTGGCGGACCCAGTCGACCCACGACTCGAAGATCGACGGACTGCCGCGGTCGAAGAAACGAAGAACATCCGAGTCTCCGACGAGGAAGGAAAAACCGTCTCTATCAGGTCGTTGCTCCCTTGCGACCTAAAAAACAGTTAAACACCCTCTTAAGAGAGCACGCCGACATCTTTGCCAGGTCCCCGAAGGACATGCCAGGTATCGACCCTGAGACAGTGTCCCACAAGCTGGAAGTCGACCCGACCTCCAGACCCATGAAGCAAAAGAAGAAGAACATAGGAAGCAAAAAGATGAAAGCTACTATCGAAGAAGTAGATCGACTTCTGGAGGCTCGCTTCATTCGAAAAGTCAAGTACCCTGAATGGCTCTCAAATGTCGTGATGGTCAAGAAGGCGAACGGCAAGTGGCGAATGATTCGGAGTGAAAAGTGTATATTTATACCCCCTAACTACTCCCATTTTGTGCTAAAGATTAGGCTTAAACTTGCTCTTTTTGGGTATATTTTCATTTCATGTCATTTTAGGAGCTTATTCTCATTCTTGGCACAAAATATAGATTTTATCGTCGTTATTGGCTTCCTGATATTTTCATGCGCTCCTGGTATTATTGTGATCATAATGTCAATTTTTGAGAATTATCTGAGCAGTGGATTATTTTATATGGTTATTGGAAGTCAATATTGTGTTTTAATAGTCATTATATTAATTTCATAATCAAATGGACTAATTTCTCATTCTCATATTTTTAGGTATTCCTAGGAGTCTTAGAGATTTTCCAGAATTTTCTGGGATTTTTATGGGATTTCTGGGTATTTTTGGAGAATTATTGGAGCAAGGGAAGCATTTCAAGGAGTTTCTGGAATTTATTAAAATAAAACAAAATACAAAAATAAATAAAAACCCAAAAAAATCCTAGGCCCGTTGGGCGGCCCATTTTTGCGGGCCGCTCTTTGAGTGGGCCGCTGCGTGTGTTGAGTTAAAAAAATGCCGCATGCTTATTTTGCGGGCCAGCCAGTGCCAGTGCCCAAGCGGGCGCAACAAGCACCCGCGGGTCGGGCGCGGGCGCGCCCGACCCGCAACCTGTTTTGTTTGCCTTACTTGGGCCTGTGCGAATTTGGAGTGTACCGAGCTTGGTTTTTTTTGTTCTTCTGGAATAGTCCTTCATCTTCTTGAGGCGTCCGCCGGGCTTGTAATTTTACAAAATTATCCTCACTACATTTTTCTCTCAAAAAAAAGAAAAATAATGCATGAAAAATAAAATGGTGATCACTAGCCGATCCAAAACCACAACAAATATTAATCATTCGTCGCAGGCAGTTATAATGCAGCAGGCATCATCACAGGCAGTTTATACATCACATGCAATTTATTCAT
Source organism: Scilla litardierei (assembly GCA_030789695.1). Classification (NCBI taxonomy): domain Eukaryota; kingdom Viridiplantae; phylum Streptophyta; class Magnoliopsida; order Asparagales; family Asparagaceae; genus Scilla; species Scilla litardierei. Next base: position 152,170,949 of record CM061133.1, read on the forward strand.
CACCGACAGTTTATATTGGAAAATGAAATCTACCGTTTAAAAATTATTGGACCACTAGGCAACGTCATACACCGTTAGGTTAGTTGACTAACGGCAAAGCGGTCGCAGGATCTTCTTAATTTTTAAACGTTTAAAGAAAATCATATAATCCAAATATAATGGTGATGAGTAAAAATCACATGTAATTTTGTCCAGATTATAACGAAAAGAAATCGCAATTAAATCTGAAATTTTTTTTTTTTGAAAATTCGAAAAAAATTTCTGGGTCAGAAACCCTTGTTAGGGTTTTTGGGTACGCACGCCGGGCCCGTACCCACTACTGGCGGGCGGGTCCGTCTGCCGCAGCAGGCGGCGGTGGGGGGGTGCCGCTGCAGGCGGCGGGGAGGGAGGGGGCCCGCCGCTGCAGGCGGCGGGGAGCCCCGCCGTCGCAGCGGTGGGGGTTGCCCGCCGCGGTAGGCGGCGGGGATCGCCCCCGCCTGCGATGGGTAGTCCCACCAAAAGCCCGTTTATTCATAGTGGTAGGGTTACATAATGGGTGGATACCCACTAACGGGTAGGCCCACCAAAAGCCCGTTTATAACATTTTGCACTTTCTAACATATGATTTTATTAGGACAAAATTTAAGGGGGGTGCCCACCCGATTAGACTAGGAAAATTTCCACAATAACATAAGAAATTATTATAGGATAATAAGAAAATTTTAGCACTCTTACTTGGGAGCCATTTTCGAACAAACATTTTGCCAAAATTTAATGAAAAATTTGGAGTCAAAGAGGGGGACACGGGACAGGCCGCCTCTAAATTTCAAGGGCACTTGAGACGGCCACCGTGGGTCTTCATGTCGGCATAGCAAGGGCACTGCGAGCGGGTCTCTGCCGAAGTACCAGGGGGGACGCAGTTGCACCTCTGGCAGCAGGTCTCGCACGTCTTGTGGCACATCTTCGGCTTCCATGACTTGCCACACCGCACCTGGCACGCCGCAACACAATCTACGGCGCAAATTCGGCAAGGTTGTTAGTCGACGGCCGGTCATAACTTCACGCCGTCGTCCGTCGATGCCATGCTCATCAATGGCCTACACCGTAATGTTATTTGCAATATTGTAAATATTACCTATGGCACCCGAGTGAGATTTCTCTTGGCTTGCGGATGGCGTAGATTTTTTCCCATTGTCGGACTTATGCTCCTTCTCATGAGATTTCGACTTGGACTTCTGCTCTTTGTGCGGGCTCGGCTTAGATTCATGCTCATGGTTTTCTGCCTGCAAAGTTATCATGCAATTAATATGGTATCACGTACGCAGAAACAATCCCAAGTAATTTAAATTGTTCACATGTTGCATTTCATGAAAGTGAAAAAGGAATCTCAAATATGTTTGTATGTGCTCATTTGCAACAAACTTACGTGTTCATCCTTGTTTGATTCAACAAGATGAGCAGCAAGGACCAGGAAGAGGAGAGATATAGCGAATGCCTTTGAGAGGGCCATCATGATAGAGATCCTAAATATTCACGATAGAAGAACAAGGCGTGAATTTATGGTGGAGGCCAGGTTTCAGGGTCGGATACTTGTGAGGGCCAGAGCGTTTCCCGCACCCTCAAACATTTTGTACTTCTTACCATGTTTCCACATACTAATAAATAACTACACACACACACTCAATAAAATAAAAAATATATAATAAAATAGATAAAATAAGAAAAAAGAAAAAAGTGTTGTAAACTTGGCGGCTATGGAGACCATATCCCTATATTTATAGTGGTAGGGTTACATAATGGGTGGATACCCACTAACGGGTAGGCCCACCAAGAAGCCCGTTTATAACACTTCCCCTTATCCATCCATTGTTGTAAGCCATGGTGAACACTTCAGGGTTCATGAAGCTTGTTTGATCATGGGGTTGGAGATACTTCTGGATCTCTAAGTTTAAGAGTGCTTGCCTCATTAAAACCTTTGCCAAGGAAAACCCAGTGGGAAAAACCTGTGGCTAAGGGAAAAGAGTACAAGTCTCTGTAACTTCCCCTGATCGATGGATAACATCAGTGGTGGATACTTCTGGATCCTGAGTTAATGTGGCTGCCTCGTTAAAACCTTTGACTGTGGAAAACCCAGTGGGAAAAACCAACAGTCAAGGAAAAAGAGTACAGCACTACGTTAACTCCCCCTGATAAGTTCAAGCTTCCGGCTTGTACATCTCTCAGCTGTCTCATCCCAATTCCTAGTACAAGTTTTCTAAAGGTACTGTGAGGCAAAGCTTTAGTGAATAGGTCAGCCAGGTTGTTGCAGGACTGGATCTGCTGGATGTCGATCTGGTTGTCCACTTGCTGTTCATGCGTCCAGAAGAGCTTGGGGGAAATGTGCTTCGTCCTGTCACCTTTGATGTAGCCACCTCGTAGTTGAGCGATGCAGGCAGCATTGTCTTCGTACATGGTAGTAGGCCCAAGATCTCCCGTCTTCAGGCCGGTGGTCTTGAGGATGTGGTTGATGACTGATCGAAGCCAGAAGCATTCTCTGCTAGCTTCGTGGATCGCGATGAGCTCAGAGTGGTTGGACGAGGTCGCTGTGGATGTCTGCTTCACGGATCTCCATGAGATGGCCGTCCCACCGTATGTGAATACGAAACCGGTCTGGGACTTTGCGGTATGTGGGTCGGACCTGTATCCCGCATCTGCGTAACCGACCAGGTCGGCGGATACACCTTTCTTGAAGTATAGTCCCATGCCTACAGACCATTGGAGGTAGCGCAGAAGTTGTTTCACTCCGTTCCAGTGGCGCTTTGAGGGCGCTGAACTGTATCTGGCTAGTAGATTTACTGCGAACGCTATATCGGGACGCGTGCAGTTTGCCAGGTATAGGAGTGCTCCAATTGCACTTAAGTAGGGTACTTCAGGACCCAGTGTTTCCTCCCCCTCTTCCAGCGGTCGGAAGGGGTCTGTTTCAACATCCAATGATCTGACGACCATTGGTGTGCTAAGCGGATGACATTTGTCCATAAGAAAGTTCTTCAGCACTTTCTTTGTATATGTCGATTGGTGTAACAGGATTCCTCCGCTTAAATGTTCAATTTGTAGCCCTAGGCAAAACTTCGTTTTGCCGAGGTCTTTCATCTCAAAAGTCTGTGTGAGACTTTTGGATATCTCATCTATCTCTGCAGGAGATCCGATGATGTTCAAGTCGTCTACGTAGACGGCGATAATTACGAATCCTGTTCCCTTTGCTCGTATGAAGATGCAAGGGCAGACTTCATTTGTTGTGAATCCTTGTTGTACTAGGAATTCACTCAGCCTGTTGTACCACATTCTACCTGACTGTTTGAGACCATACAGTGATCTCTGGAGTTTGACAGAATAGACGTCCCGAGGTCTTTCTGTCATTTTTGTCGGTAGTTTGTATCCGTCTGGGATTTTCATGTAGATGTCCTTATCTATATTTCCGTATAGGTATGCAGTCACAACGTCCATGAGCTGCATATCCAGACCTTCCTTCGTGGATAGGCCTATGATGAAACGGAAGGTGATCGCGTCCATGACCGGAGAATAGGTATCGTCATAGTCTATTCCTGGTCGTTGGGAAAAACCTTGTGCAACAAGGCGCGCTTTATAGCGCACGATCTCATTATTCTCGTTTCTTTTTCTCACGAATACCCATTTATATCCCACAGGTTTAACACCTTTTGGTGTTAGGACTACAGGTCCAAAGACTTGGCGCTTCGAGAGTGAGTCCAGCTCTACTCCTATTGCCTCGTTCCACTTTGGCCAATCCTCTCTGCGTTTACATTCTGCTAGAGAGCGTGGATCGGTCTCATCGTCGTATTCAGTGACGTGAGTGGCAATAATGAGCGCGAAGTTATCATCGATGATTGTGCTTTTTCTGTCCAGTACCTCCCCGGTACGTACATAGTTTAATGAAATTTCTCCTATATTTTCCTCTTCAGGGGTTGTTAGGAGTGGAGAGGTAGCTGGGCTGAGCTCAGCATCCTGTGGTGGTATCGTTATTGTTGCTCCAGGATTTTTCCTCTTTCGAGGATTCTTATCTTTGGAGCCTGGGGGTCGTCCTCTTTTTTGTTGAGGTACGGCCGCTTCTGCTGCAGGTGGATTGCATCCATCTTTGGGTATGTCAATCCTAGCTGGCGTATTTGCAGCAGGGACGTGTGATCTGACAATCTTCTGGTTGTCAGTGAATTTATCCGGTAAAATGTGAACTGTGTTCTGAATTTGAAGGATCTTCAGGATCTCTTCTTCACATTGATTTGTGCGCGGATCAAAATGGGATAAGGTCTTTGTGTCCCATGTAATGGTCTTTGAAGCTTCTGGCGTCTGTGTGTTAATGCCTAGTTTTGGAAAAATGCTTTCATCAAACTCACAATCTGCTAGACGCGCTTTAAAGGCGTCCCCTGTAAGGGGTTCGAGGTATCTAATGATCGATGGTGAGTCGAAACCAATATAGATACCAAGACGCCGTTGAGGACCCATCTTGGTCCTCTGCGGTGGTGCTATGGGGACATAGACAGCACATCCGAATATCCTCAAGTGAGAGATATCGGGCAGGTTCCCATATGCAAGTTGCATCGGAGAATAAGATTGACTACCTGACGGTCGTAATCTTATCAGCGATGCAGCGTGCAGTATGGCATGTCCCCATGCACATACCGGCAACTGGCATTGCATTAACAATGGTCTAGCGATCCATTGTAGTCTCTTTATGAGAGATTCGGCCAACCCGTTCTGGGTGTGAACATGAGCTACAGGATGTTCAACTTCTATGCCGGTTGCTTGGCAGTAGTCTAGGAAGACTTGTGAGGTGAATTCCCCAGCATTGTCCAGACGCAATTTCTTGATCTGGTTGTCTGGGAAATGTGCCCGCAATTTTATAATTTGTGCAAGTAGCTTTGCAAAGGCTACGTTGCGGGTGGACAAGAGGCACACATATGACCATTTTGAAGATGCGTCGATTAGTACCATGTAGTACCTGAATGGTCCACTTGCGGGGTGAATAGGCCCGCAAATGTCACCATGTATTCTCTCTAGGAAGCTTGGAGACTCAGAGTCCACCTTCAGGGTGGATGGTCTCGTAATCAATTTCCCTTTGTAACAAGGGGGACAAGGATTTGCACCCTTCCGAAGTAGCGTCAGGCTTTTCGGATTAATTCCACGGGATTGGGATATGATGCGACGCATCATATTCCTTCCAGGGTGTCCTAGTCTATCGTGCCAGAGTTTGAATTCTGGTTGATTTTGGCACTTCTGGTGCTCCAAAGTGTTTGCTTCCATTGCTCTGATCCTTGTGTGGTAGAGACCCGACGGGAGTCCCTCGAAACGTTCGACGGTGTTTTTAGCACCGTTTTTATGGAACGTTACATCAAGGTATTCACTGTTTCCTTTGCTCACCGTTTCTAGGTGGTATCCGTTTAAGCGGATATCTTTAAAGCTCAACAGGTTCCTATGTGAGCTAGGGGAGAGAAGGGCATCTTTTATGAGTAGTTTTGTACTATTGGGGAGCATAAAATGTGCTTCCCCTGATCCTTCAATGATACTTGATGGACCGGAAATCGTATTTACGGTGCCATCGTATTTATTAATGCTTTGAAAAAAGCAGATGTCTTGGAGGATCGTGTGCGTAGAGGCACTGTCCACTAGGCATTTAAAGTCCATCTATTTTAAAGAAAAGTCGCAGTATAAGGAAAAAACACAAAGGTATATACTACGAAAATTAAATTGATGTCTGAAAAAGTACTTAAAACATGCCAGAGATAAGCAGATAAATTGTTTCTCAAAAGGAAAAACTACAATGCATATAAAGTAGATAAATGTCCTCAGTCGAGCAGGTCATCGTTGGAGAAGTCCTCGGCGATGAACCTGATTGGTGCCAGGTTTTCTTGAACCGCCAGGTTTGTCTCAGCTTGCTTCTGGCTTGCTTTGTACAACTCCTGAAGGTGGCGTGGAGTACGACAATTTCTGGACCAGTGTCCAGTCATGCCACACCTGTGGCATTTATCTTCCCAGTCCTTTCTGGGGGCAGAAGTCTGGCCGTCGTCTTTTCTCTTCCACACATTTTTCTTCTTCCCCTCTTGGTTGTTTCTTGGAGGGGGTCCTCGAGCCTGCTTCTTCATGGTCTTGCCCTTCTGGGGTTTGCCTTTGAAGTTGCCCCTTTTCTTCTGGAAGGAGCTGTGGTGCGCTTCAGGCGCAGGAGCAGTGCCGGTAGGGCGTGAGTTGTGGGTGGCCAGAAGGAGGTCACGATTCTGCTCTGCCATCAGAAGGCATGAGAGAAGCTCAGAGTATTTTGTGAACTTTCGTTCACGATACTGTTGCATCAGTATGACATCCTTCTCATGGAAGGATGTATACGTCTTCTCTAACATGCGTTCCTCCGTCACCTTTTCACCACACAACTTCAGGCGTGAGGTGATGCTAAAGAGTGCCGAGTTGTACTCGGCAATAGACTTGAAGTCTTGGAGACGGAGGTTCTCCCATTCATATCGCGCTCGAGGTAGGATAACATCCCTTTGATGTTTATACCTGTCCTCGAGGGCGGTCCACAACTCATACGAGTCCTCCACCGTTAGGTACTCGGCCTTCAGGGTCCGATCGATATGGCGTCTGATATAGATAATTGCTTTCGCTTTATCTATGTCAGAAACCTTATCGGCTAAGGTGATGGCGTGACTCAATCCCTGTGCTCGCAGATGGAATTTTATATCCAGCTGCCAGCTTAAGTAATTCTTTCCTGAAGCATCCAAAACGTCGAAATCGACGTTCGCAATTTTGGCCATTTATTACTCTAGCATGTAAAAAGATAGCATTAATTAGATATTTTGCGCAAAAATAAATAATCAAGCACATCAGACATAAATATTTGCTGCGTGGATCGGCTAATCACCATAAATAATTACAGTCCATTACAGTCCCAAAAAGAAAGAAAGTACAACTCGGGAACCCCCGTGGGGCCCCTATTCTTCTGGAATAGTCCTTCATCTTCTTGAAGCGTCCGCCGGGCTTGTAATTTTACAAAATTATCCTCACTACATTTTTCTCTCAAAAGGAAAATAATGCATGAAAAATAAAAATGGTGATAAACTAGCCGATCCAAAACCACAGCAAATATTAACCATTCATCGCAGGCAGTTATAATGCAGCAGGCATTATCACAGGCAGTTTATACATCGCAGGCAATTTATTTATTCATCACAGGCAGTTTATAATGGAAAATGAAATCTACCGTTTAAAAATTATTGGACCACTAGGCAACGTCATGCACCGTTAGGTTAGTTGACTAACGGCAGAGCGGTCGCAGGATCTTCTTAATTTTTAAACGTTTTTTAAAGAAAATCATAAATCCAAATATAATTTGCGATGAGTAAAAATCACATGCATTTTGGTCCAGATTTTAACGAGAAAAAAATCGCAATAAATCTGAAAAAATTTTGAAAATTCGAAAAAAAAAATTTCTGGGTCAGAAACCCTAGTTAGGGTTTTGGGGTACTCACGCCGGGCCCGTACCCGCTACTGGCGGGCGGGCCCGTTTGCCGCAGCAGGCGGCGGGGAGGGGGGGGGGCCGCCGCTGCAGGCGGCGGGGAGGAGGGGGGGCCCGCCGCGGCAGGCGGCGGGGGTTGCCCGCCGCTGCAGGCGGCGGGGAGCCCCCGCCTGCGGCGGCGGGGGTTGCCCCCGTCGCTGCAGGCGGCGGGGGTTGCCCCCGCCTGCGGCGGCGGGGGTTGCCCCCGCCGCTGGCGACGGGGGTGCCCTGCCGCTGCAGGCGGCGGGGTTGCCCCCGCCGTTGGCGGCGGGGTTGCCCCGCCGCAGCAGGCGACGGGGAGCCCCCGCCTGCCGCGGCGGGGGTTGCCCCCGCCGATGGCGGCGGGGGTTGCCCCGCCGCAGCAGGCGGCGGGGGGGCCCCCGCCTGCCGCGGCGGGGGTTGCCCCCGCCGATGGCGGCGGGGGTGCCCCGCCGCTGTAGGCGGCGGGGTTGCCCCCGCCGTTGGCGGCGGGGTTGCCCCGCCGCAGCAGGCGGCGGGGAGCCCCCGCCTGCCGCGGCGGGGGTTGCCCCCGCCGGCGGCGGCGGGGGTGCCCCGCCGCTGCAGGCGGCGGGGAGCCCCCGCCTGCCGCGGCGGGGGATGCCCCCGCCGGCGGCGGCGGGGGATGCCCGCCGCTGCAGGCGGCGGGGAAATCCCCGCATGTAGTGGCGGGGGGGTTCCCGCCGCCGCAGCGACGGCGGGAAGGCCCCCGCCGCTGCCGGCGACGGGGGGGAGCGTCGGTGAACCCTATTTCGGGTTTGGGTGATTTTTGGGGAAAAACAACGGGTAAAAATCCGATTTTTAGTGGAAAAAAAAAACCCAATTTTTTCTTCCAAAAATACGTTTTTTTAATTGAAAAAGGGTGATTTTTAGCGATAAAAACAGTGTTTTTAATCGATTGAGCCAAAAAGAATTAAATCACCACATATGCGCATATACAAAATTTAGATCTAGAGAGAAAGTTACCTCTAGATCCTACCCGCCGGATCTAGCGACGTTCGGTGAAGGAAGCCCGTTCGCGTCGCGTCCGTTCGTCGCGTCCGTCCGTCGGCAGGGGTTCGGCTTAGCTTTGAGCGTGCTGATAACGTGTTGTAAACTTGGCGGCTATGGAGACCATAGCCCTATATTTATAGTGGTAGGGTTACATAATGGGTGGATACCCACTAACGGGTAGGCCCACCAAGAAGCCCGTTTATAACAAAAAGATAATAATTTGACCGCACAATTCATGTTGTTTAACCCCCCGAAAGACAACTAAGGCTTCTTGTAGGTTTCAATTGTGGTTTTCTTGTTTTGTTTTTTAAAAGATCTGATAGTTGATAAATGTCATGCCCATAATTTGTGCTAAAAATACAATAAAAATATCAATCTGTTATGAATCAACTACTGAGGGGAGAGCCCTCAAGTCTATATTTATAGCCAAAAGGGAGAATACAAGTGGGTATGGGCCCAACCACTTGGGTTGGCCCAATAACTCATCAACCCAGTAAATACCAATTCACAACACTCCCCCTTATCCAGCCATGGTTGTGGACCCCGCTCATGAATACTTCAGGATTCTGAGCCTGTATGGGTCTCACATGGGGTGGATACTTCAGTATCCTGAGTTGGTGAGATTTGCCTCGTTAAAACCTTTGGCTATGGAAAACCCAGTGGGAAAAACCATAGTTAAGGAAAAAAGAGTGCAAACGCTCTTTAACTCCCCCCTGATTTGTACAAGTGACTCTGCTCATGAATACTTCTGGATTCTGAGCGTCACTGAGGGGTGGATACTTCAGGATCCAGAGTTGATGTGATTTGCCTCGTTAAAACCTTTGGCTATGGAAAACCCAGTGGGAAAAACCATAGCTAAGGGAAAAGAGTACAAATTCTGTCAACTCCCCCTGATCTGTAAAAGCTCTTAGGCTTTCAGATCTCTTAGGCTTATCTCATCACTCCTATTTACAATATTCCGAAAATGTACACAGATTACAAATTTTGTCACCATCAAGCAGCTGCTGAATCCAGAAACTCTGGAGAGGTGTGCTAAGTTTCGTCGCCTCTGATGTGGTCTTCAGACTATATGGTCAGCTCCACGGAACTAGCCTCTATCCCAATCGTCACTGGGATGTGATGTACCACCAGGCGCCCTTAAATACACCATTGGTGTGATTCTGGAATGTCGAGGATCTCGGAATTATAGGATGATGTTGCCTTCATAAGTTGCTTTGCATATTTGCAGTAGATGGTCATCCCACTGTTGGTACCTGTTCTGTGATTTCACAGTATAGGGACCGGACCTGTAACCTGCATTTGCACAAATATTGGAGGATGCTACTATAATTTGTAAGTCCAAATCTTTCGACCCTTGGAGGAAGCGCAGAAGGCTTGATTCCGGTCTAATGGCCCTAGTGAGGTGCCAACTATCTCTGGCTAATGAGTTAACTGCAACTGCTATATCGGGACGCGTGCAGTTTAGCCAGGAGTGCATGATTGCACTTAGATAAGGGACTTTAGGACCAGTTATATCCTCCCCCTCTTCCAGCGATCGGATGGGTTCTTTTTTTTTGTACATCCATTGAGTATACCACCGTAGGTGTACTTTGGATGACAATGGTCCTTTTAATTTCTCCAATGCACTTCTGGGCGTTTGTAACAGGATTCTATGAGCCATGACTTTATATTTGCCTAGGTCTTTTTATTTCATGTTTTAAAATTCAGGCTTGTACATTTATTTCGGTTTTCTCTTCAGGAGATCCGATGAGATGTTAGTTGTCTACAACTAAGATCTCTAATCCTGTTCTTTGCACAGATGCAAAGACAACCTTCAGTATGAATCATTGACTTGTCAAGTGATTCTCTTGGTTGTACATTTATTTATACTTATTGTTTTTTTTGAATAGACGTCCCGAAGTCTATTCAGGCATTTTAAGGAAATGTGGAAATTATCTTTATAAGATATCCACGAAGGTACGCCGTCACAACATCCAATAACAGCATATCCAAAATTTTCCTTCGCCAAATCGTAAGGTATTTGCTTTTGATAACTTAGGGAGACTGATGCATCATTTATGAGACATGCTCATTTGAATTTGTTCGATCCCTAGTTTCAGCGAAATTTTCCTTGGGCTATAGGTTGTACCGTATAGCGTACGATTTTGTATTTATTTTTCTTATGTTTGCAATACTTTGTTTTATCCACAGGTTTGACACCTTTTGGTGTCTGGACTTCAGGTCCGAACATTCCACGTTTCATAAGTGAGTCCAGCTCATCTTCTATTGCCACGTTCCACATTTTGGCCAATCTCTACGTTTGCCTTCTAGCAACGGAGTGTGGAACGATAATTTACAAACATCATCGCCATTGCGATGTATATTGCAATATGATACGTGAATACATTGTCGACAATTTATGTTCTATCTGTCCTACACCTCCCCAGTACGTACAACATTTACTTAATTTCACTTTTTCCCGGCAATTCCTCTGCAGTGGATTCCGGGAAGGGTGATGGTGTGGACAGGAGCTCATTGTCCTGTGGTAGTATTGTCTTAAGGTCTCCAGGAGTTTCTTGTCCTAGGAGCCTGGTGGTCTGCCTCTTTTCTGTTGAGGATCAGCCACTTCTGCTGCTGGTGGATTGCATCCATTCTCGGGGATGTCAATCCTAGCTGGAGTTTTTGCAGCAGGGATGTGTGATCTGACAATCTTCTGGTTGTCAATAAATGATTCTGGTAATTAGTGAACAGTGTTCTCTGTGTGGAAGATCTTCTGGATCTCATCTACACATTGTATTGTTACCGGATCATAGTGGGTCAAACTGTTTGTATCCCACGTTATAATTTTCTTCGCGCCAGATTTTCCAGTATCTGGGCCTATTTTTTGGGAAACTCGTCTCATCGAGATCACAGTCTTCAAGGTGTGTCTTAATTACGTCCCCCGTTTGGGGTTCTAGGTATCTTATAAGTGAGGGTGAGTCAAACCCTGCATGGATACCTAGGCGACGTTGAGTACCGTTTTGGTCCTCTTTGGTGGTGCAATGGGGATTTAAGACTGCGCGACCGAAGATTCTCGGATGAGAAATGTTCGGTGGCATTCCATATGCAAGTTGCATTGGAGACTCTGACCTCCAGAGGGTCTTATTTTTATTTACGATGCAGCATGCAGAGTTTGCATGTCCCCATGCATCCATAGGCAATCAGGATTTAATGGATGTTCAGTCCTTTGGAGTCTACTTTTCAGTGACTCTGCCGACCCATTTTGGGTATGAACATGCGGCACTTGTATGTTCATTTTCAATTCCCGTTGATTGGCAGTACTCTTGAAAAGACTGACGTATATTTCCCAACATTAACCAGACTTATTTACAACATTTTATTGTCTGGGAAATGTGCCCGCAACATTTTTATTCTTGTGTCAATAGCTTTGGAAAAGCTAAGTTGCGGGTCTTGTAGTAGACATACGTATGAATGTTCTGAGGATGCATTTATCAGTATAATGAAGTACCAAAATAGCCCACTAGGGGTGGTGGATTTTATCCACATTTGTCTCCTTGTATTCTTTTTGAGGAAGCGTGGAGATCCTTTTTCAACTTTTCGTGGAGATGGCCTTGTAATTAATCTTCCCTTATAGTAAGGGATGCGAGGGAATTTTCCCTTCTGAAGAATCTTCTGGTTCTTCAAGTCATACCCATAGTATAAGATGCTGTGCATCATCACAAATCCAGGGTGGCCAAGTCCATCATGCCAGAGTAAAAACTCGGCTGATGTAGGGCACTTCAGGTGCTCCGTTTAATTCTGCTTCCTTTCTCCGAATCTTCGTATGGTAGAGGCCTATAAGGCTCTCAAAACGTTCAAGTGTGGATTTTACTCCTTTTCTTGAGACGTTGCATACGATAATTTTTCATTTACATTTGCTGTTTCCAAGTGGGATCCGTTGAAACGGATGTCCTTGAAACTTAGAAAGTTTCTTTTGGAATTCGGAGGGATTAGTGCATCCATTATTTTTGTGTCGTTTGGGGGCAACTGTGTTGCATTCCCTGGATCTTCAATATAGCCCTGATATTGGGCTTTGTATTGAAAGAGATCGTACGTGTTTATTGTCTACTAATTATTTATGAGAGAGGTTTCAAAAGATGAAACATAAAGGCACATGCATATTCAGATAGACATATTCATTTATTGTCTACTAAAATTTTTCAATCAAAACAGATTGTGTAATACAAAAGCTCTCATAACGTGAGATGTTCTAAACAATTTGCTAAGATAAAAGTAAAGGCTAGTCAAGCATGTCATTATTTTCGAAGTCGTCAGCTGAAAAACTTAACTGGAGCATCAGATGTCATCAGGTTTGTTTCAGCTTTATTTTTCTTGTTCTCTTTATACAAATCCTGGAGATGATGCGGAGTTCGGCACACTCTGGACCAGTGGCCTTTCATGCCATAATTTTGGCACTGGTCTTCCCATTCCCTCTTGGGTGGGGGTATATCATTTCTATTTTTGTTATTTCTGTGCCTCGTGAACTTCCGCTTACTTTCATTATTTCGCTGCTGCTGTACATGGCCCTTGGCATTTTTCTGTTGACCCACCTTCTGTGGTCTTTCTTTTCTTTTATTATCTCTCTTCTTATTGAAGGAAGAGGAATAGTGAGCTTCTGGTGGGGGGCAGTGCCGGGGAGCGTATATTGTGAGTGGAGAGAAGAAGCTCTCTGTTTTGCTCGGCCATGAGTAAACATGACAGCAGCTCGGAATACTTGGTGAACTTGCGTTCACGGTATTGCTGCATGAGTATCGCATCTTTTTCATGGAAGGACGTATACGTCTTTTCCAGCATGCGATTTTCTGAGACTTTTTCACCACACAACTTCAGGCGTGCGGTGATGCTAAAAAGTGCTGAGTTGTACTCAGCAACGGACTTTAAGTCCTGCAGTCTCAGGTTCTCCCACTCGTATCGTGCCCTTGGGAGTATAACATCTTTCTGATGTTTATACCTGTCCTCAAGGGCAGTCCATAGCTCAAGTGGATCTTCGACCGTAAGGTATTCAGCCTTTAAGGTCTTGTCCACATGGCGGCGAATATAGATGATGGCTTGTGCCTTCTCTATATCGCTAACATTTTCTTTTTCAGTCACAGCAGCGATGAGGGTCTTTGCCCGCAGGTGAAACTTTACATCTAGCTGCCAGCTTAGATAGTTTCTACCTGATGCTTCCAGTACTTCGAAATTAACGCTTGCAATATTAGCCATTTATCTAGCAGAGCACAAACATGCATGAATGATTAATTAATTCAGAGAAAACATTTTCATGCGGAGGCAATATTTAACGAAAAACTAAATGTGTGGATCGGCCAGTCCCACAAGAAAGAGTCCAAAAAAGTCCACAGTCCAAATTATACAAATTTGCAGCTTAAAGAAAATGAAAATACAACTTTGGAAACCCCGTGGGTCCCATATGATATCTCCATCTTCAAGCATGGCCTCCGTCTTCATGGAAGTTGGTCTTCTTTCTTTGACATTTACATAAATTCCTCACTACAATTTCTCTCAAAAATAAAAGAAAAGTGCGGGAAATAAACTGTGGGACTAAACGGCCGATCCAAAAAACCACATTTAGCAAATTCATGCAGAAATATTGTGCTCAACAACATTTTCATCATACATTTTCATCACAGGCATCACAGGCATTTAATATTCGCAGAGATGGATAAATAATTTAAACACTTAATAATTATTGGACCACTGGGCAACGTCATACACCGTTAGGCTACTAACGGTAGAGCGGTCGCAGGATCTTCCTAATTATTAAGTTTTAAATACAATGCACAACCACGCATATAATATCCAACAGAATATACCAGAGATGCAAAGCATGTAAATCTGATTTTTGCAAAAAAAATCATCACAATGCAAAGGTTGTAAATTGAATGGGTTTAATCAATTAAATTGATTAAGAGCCCAAAATAAACATCTTCTTTGTCAGAGGAAAAAGTTTTCCTCATCATCCCAAAAGCCCCCCCAAGAATCCCCAAAGAGTCCTCGCCTGCCCGATATTTGTCCCGTAATTTACCGTGATTTTTCACGAATATTTTGCCCTTAAAACCCCTTTAAAATAAATTTTTTTAGGCTAGCAAGTTGCCTTATAAGGCCTGGTAATAGCCTTTGCCTCCCCCAATTTTTTTTTTCTTTCAGATAAAACAGACTGCGGGTCTGAAGCCCGCAGTCGGCCTATGGGCTTCAGGCCCATAGGAATTTTTTTTTGAATATATATATAGAAATCTGTGGGCCTGAAGCCCACAGATCTGCTGTGGGCTTCAGGCCCACAGATCTGTATTTTTTTTTGAAGAAGTAGTTGGCCTGTGGGCCTGAAGCCCACAGCCGGCCTGTGGGCTTCAGGCACACAGGCTTTATCACATTGTTTTTTTTGTCTCTCACGGGTTAGGGTTTGGGGGGGGCCGGCGCCGGCGCCGCCCCCTGCAGGGGGGGGGGGGGGCGCGGCCGGCGCCGCCGGCGCCCCCTGCAGGGGGTGCGGCGGGGGCCGCCCCCCCCCGCAGGGGGGCACGGCCACGGAGGCCGCCCCCCTGTAGGGGGGAGCGGCCGGGGCCGCCCCCCTGCAGGGGGGCGCGGCCTCGGGGGCCGCCGCCCCCTGCAGGAGGGGCGGCGGGGCCGCCCCCCCTGCAGGGGGAGGCGGCCAAGGGGGCCGCCCCCCCTGCAGGGGGAGGCGGCCAGGGTGGTGGGGGGCGGATTCCGGCGAGGGGGGTTCCCCTAAAAATTAGGGTTCAAAATTTGGGTTTTTACCCTAAAAATTGGGTTTTTGGGATGAAAAATCCGTCGTTTTCAAGGCGACGATGAATCCCCATGACGATCTTGTGAGATCTAGGGGAGGGGTAATCATACGTATGATTAAAAATATCGTTTTTAGTGTTTTTACCTCTATATCCGTCCTCCGGATATAGCGACGGTTGCTCGAAGCCCTACGCGGATGACGACCCTTGATGGAGGAAGCCTTGCACCGCGCTCGTGGATCTCCCGTCTCGCCTTCGCCTTCGCAACGAACGGAAAAAAATTTGTGTAAAAAAATTTAGAGGCTCGTGCTGATAACGTGTTATGAATCAACTACTGAGGGGAGAGCCCTCAAGTCTATATTTATAGCCAAAGGGGAGAATACAAGTGGGTATGGGCCCAACCACTTGGGTTGGCCCAATAACTCATCAACCCAGTAAATACCCATTCACAACACAATCAACATAATTTCGTCAATAATAATTGATAAACCCCTCCGAATGGGCAAGAGAAAATCGAATCAACCGCTTGGCCCAAACCCATCGGGCTCTGGGCTGGGCCGAGCGCTTGTAGATCGGATCGAGGCATCATGGCCCAAAATCAGAGCCAACCCGATCCCTATCAAGGAACCACTTCGGTCAAGTAGACCAATAAATCAAGGAACCATTTAACTATTTTGGGTAAATAGTTCAATCAAATCTCATGTGGATATTTCCCCAATAAATATAGTAACCATCAAGATTACAACGAGATTCTGGGCAAGTAATGAAAAATCGTAACTTAGCAGCAAAATCAGATCTAACTGCCCGATGACAAGAATCCTGCATATGAATGTCGGATACTGCATGTTGTGAACAATTTTACGACATGACTTACAACATGAACTCCGGATGCTTCATGTTGTTAACAATGTTATGACATGATGTACAACATGACTCATGACATATACAGTCTAAGATAGATCCCTCAACAAACAAGACAAAAGATCAAGAGACACTAATGCCAACCACAAAAATACATCACGAATGACCCAACAAACCATTTTTATAGGTTTAAAAGAAGTAGGCGCTGCCTGCTTTTTAATTTATATAACGAATACAAAATATTGCTTACTGTTGTGAAGGGAAAAATAGAGTAATCGGTGTAAGGGGTTAAGAGCCCCCTACCCTCATATATATAGCTTTCAATAATGGGCCGGATACCCAATAGGTCTCATGGGCCTATTCATAACACTTCCCCTTATCCAACTAACATTGAATAAGAGGTGAATTCTTCAGGATCCGAGTTAGGATGACTGTCTTGTTAAATAAAGAACAGTTTCTCCATAATTCCCCTGTTTTAGGGATGTGTCTAGGGGTGGATACTTCAAGATCCAGAGTCAACGAGGTTGTCTTGTCAAAACCTTGACCATGGAAAACCCTGTGAAAAAAACCAATAGCCAAGGTAAAAGAGTACAACTCTGCAGTCGACTTCCCCTCATCTGACCAAGCTTCAGGCTTGCAGATTTCCTATCAATCTATACATCAGTCTTCTATGTATCTATACATTCATAGTCCTCTCAGCCTAACCGAGTTTACATTTTCTCACTCTCCTCATCCCAATCACATGTACAAGTTTCTCAAAAATACTAGTAGGCAGGGATTTGGTAAGCAAATCCACCAAGTTATTACATGATTGAATCTTCTGTACCTCAATCTATTTTTGCTTCTGAAGGTCATGCATCCAAAAGAACTTGGGAGAGATATGCTTCGTGTTATCGCCCTTGATGTAGCTGTTCTGCAGCTAGGCTATACATGCTGCATTGTCTTCATGGAGTGGTGTAGGCGTAAGAACGTCGGTCATAAGGCCGTTGGAGGTGAGAATGTGCTGGATCACTGAACGTAGCCAGAAGCTCTCTTTACTTGCTTCATGGATCGCAAGAAGTTCTGAGTGAGTGGATGAAGCGGTCGGCATGGTCTGTTTCACAGATTTCCA
This sequence comes from Scilla litardierei, assembly GCA_030789695.1. Classification (NCBI taxonomy): domain Eukaryota; kingdom Viridiplantae; phylum Streptophyta; class Magnoliopsida; order Asparagales; family Asparagaceae; genus Scilla; species Scilla litardierei. Next base: position 152,188,179 of record CM061133.1, read on the forward strand.
GGATATGTCAGTGCCGCCATAGGTAAACATGTATCTGGTCTGAGACTTCTCTGTATGAGGATCGGACCTGTAACCTGCATAAGCATAACCAACTAAATTTGTTGTTGCCCCTTTCCTGTAGAATAGACCTAAGTCTATGGACCCTTGGAGGTAGCGCAGAAGATGCTTAACTCCGGCCCAGTACCGCTGTGTAGGTGCAACACTATATCTGGCTAGTAGGTTGACTGCAAATACTATGTCAGGGCGAGTGCAGTTAGCCAGGTAAAGGAGTGCACCGATAGCACTTAGATAAGGCACTTCCAGGCCTAGTACTTCCTCCCCCTATTCCAGCGGCCGGAAGTGGTCTTTATGCATATCCAATGATCTGACGACCATTGGGGTGCTGAGGGGAAGGCACTTATCCATTTAGAAATTTTTCAATAAGTTCGATGTGTAAGTTGACTGATGTAACATGATCCCATCGTTAATATGCTCTATTTAAAAGCCTACGTAGAATTTCGACTTTTCGAGGTCTTTCATCTTGAAAGTTTCTGTCAAACTTCTAGAAATCTCGACGATCTCTTCAGAAGATTCGATGAGGTTCAAGTCGTCCACATAAACGGCTATAATAACAAATCATGTTGCATTTGCTCTTATAAAGATGTAAGGACAGACTGGGTCATTTGTAAATCCTTGTTTTGCAAGGAAGACACTCAGTCTGTTATACAACATCCTTCCAGATTGTTTTAGACCATATAATGATCTTTGCAGTTTCACTGAGTAGATGTCACGTTTTCTCTCTTTTAGTGCTGCAGGCAAAGAATAACCGTCAGGAAATCTTATATATATGTCTCGGTCTAAATTGCCATATAGGTATGCAGTCACAATGTCCATAAGCTGCATATCTAAACCCTCTTGAGCTGTCAAGCCAATAAGAAATTGGAATGTGATCGCGTCTATGACCGGGGAGTATGTGGCTTCAAAATCCACCCCTGGACGTTGGGTAAAACCCTGCGCTACAGCCTTGCTTTGTAGCGAACGATCTCATTTTGTTCATTTCTTTTTCTAACAAATACCCATTTATAACCCACAGGTTTTACACCTTTTGGTGTCTGGACAATAGGTCCGAAGACCCTGCGTTTTGTGAGTGAATCCAACTCCACTTCTATTGCCGCTTTCCACTTTGGCCAATCATCTCCGCTTTGACATTCTGTTAGAGAGCGTGGTTCAATATCATCATCGCAGTACGCGACGTTGATGGCAATATTACACGCAAATGTGTCATCTATAATTGTGCGCTGTCTGTCCCAATACTCCCCAGTTCGTACATAATGTATCGAAACTTTATTTTCTCCCTGTTTTTCCTCTGTTTGAGGGTATGGGAGAGGTGTTGGAGCAGGGCTTATAGTAGCATCCTGTGGTGGTATTTTTTACCATTTCCAAGGCTCCTACTCTTTCGAGGGACTTGGTCTTTGGATCCTGGTGGTCGTCCTCTCTTTTTAAGAGGTCCAATCATCTCTGCTGTAGGCAGATTGCATCCATTTTGCAGTATGTCAATCCTAGCTGGAGCGTTAGCAGCAGGGACGTGTGATCTGACAATCTTATGGTTGTCAATAAATTTGTCCGGTAAGAGATGGACAGTGTTTTGGATATGTAGAATCTTCAGGACCTCCTCCTCACACTGGCTTGTGGGCGGATCAAAGTGACTTAGTGTCTTTGTATTCCAAGTGATACAGTCTGAAGCTTCAGGCTTCTTGGTTTGTGAGCCTAGTCTTGGAAATGATGTTTCATCAAATTCACAGTCTTCTCGACGTGCCTTAAAAACGTCTCCCGTAAGGGGTTCTAGGAATCTTATTATAGAGGGCGTGTAAAACCCAACATAAATGCCTAGGCGACGTTGTGGACCCATCTTTGTCCTTTGTGGTTGTGCTATGGGGACGTATACTGCACAACCAAATATTCTCAAGTGTGAGACAATTGATGGTGCTCCAAGTGCTAATTACATAGGAGAAGATGACTGACCTCAAGAAGGTCTTAATTTTATTAAGGATGCAACATGCAATATTGCACGACCCCATGCATTCATTGGCAACTGGGATTGAAGTAATAATGGACGAGCAATTCATTGTAGTCTCTTAATTAGAGATTCTGCTAACCCGTTTTGGGTGTGAACATGCACTACATGATGTTCGACTTCAATGCCGTGTGCTTGGCAATAGTCTAGGAAGACTTGTGATGTAAACTATCACGCATTGTCCAGACAAAGTTTCTTTATCTGGTAGTCGGGGAAGTGGGCTCGCAACCGGATTATCCGAGCTAAAAGCTTAGACAGTGCTAAGTTACAGGTGGACAGTAGACACACATGTGACCACTTAGTATATGCGTCTATCAGGACCATAAGGTACCTGAATGGACCACTTGATGGGTGTATAGGTACACAAATGTCTCCATGGATTCTTTCCAGAAAGCTAGGAGACTCCAAGTCCATTTTCAGTGGAGAGGGTCTCGTAATTAGTTTACCCTTGTAACAGGGTGGACATGGGAATTTACCTTTTTGGAGAATCTTCAGGTTCTTCAAATCTATACCCCTTGAGCTTTTTATGATGCGGTACATCATAACAGATCCAGGGTGTCCCAGTTTACTATGCCAGAGTTAGAATTCTAGTGTTTGGGGGCACTGCAGCTGCTCCGTCATTAATGTTTCTGGAGATTGAAAACTTGTTTGGTAGAGTCCCAAAGGGAGTCCCTTGAAACGTTACACAATGGTTTTTGTACCATTTGTAAGAGACATTACGTGCAAGTATTCTTTTTCATTTTCTTCGACCGTCTCTAAGTGATACCTGTTTAAACGGATATCTTTAAAGCTTAGGAGGTTTCGAATTGATTTAGGGGAGTATAACATATTTCTAAGTTTGATGATTGTGTGACTGGGGAGCAATATGATTGCTTCCCCTGATCCTTTAATTATGTCAGCTGGTCATGAGATTGTTCTCAATGGACCAGAATCGCTGCTGATGCTTGTAAAGTAGTCTATACTTTGAAGGATTGAGTGCGTTGATGCACTGTCCACTAGGCATATGGATTCCATATTTATATAAGAAAGACATTCAAGCAATGAATAATACGAAAAAGAAACTACTTCCATTAAGATGCTGAAATGTTCGACATGGAATTTTGGAAAGACATAAAGCAAGATACATTTTAGAAAAACAAGATACATTGCAAGAAAAATTGTTTATAGTCCATGACTAAAGAGTGTCATCTCCCATGAAATCTTCTGGATTCCATGTGGTCTCTGTTAACGTTGCGCTTTCCATTAGGTTCGTCTCAGCGTGAGGCTTGAGACTTGCCTGGTAGAGGTCATGTAGGTGTTTGGGAGTGCGGCAGATTCTGGACCAATGTCCAGTCATTCCACATTTAGAGCACTTATCCTCCCAGTCTTTCTTGGGAGTACCACCTTTGTTAGGCGTCCACCTTTTCTTCTTTGCCGTGAACTTCTGGTTCTGGGGAGGAGCTTGAGGAGTGGCCTTTTTTCACTGCTTCTGTTCTTTCCATTTCTGGAACTTAGCCTTCTTATCCTTCTTCCTCTTCTGGGAAGACTGAAAATGTGCCTCTGCAGGTGGCGGTAGAGCGGAGCCAGGACGGCGCAGGTTGTGAGTGGCAACCAACAAGTCTTTGTTCTGTTTAGATCAGAGTACTTAGTGAACTTCCTCTAACGGTACTGTTGCATGAGGATCATGTCTTCGTGAAAAGACGTGAACGTCTTCTCTAGCAACATTTTCTCAGTCACATTCTGTCACGCCCCGCTTCTCAAAAATATGGAGGCGAAGCGTGAGAAGGTCCGCTCAGACTTGAAGCTACAAAGCTGCAAGTCCGATAAGCGTCTATCAATTTAAAACTGCAGGTCCTTGCAACGCGAATGAAACAAAGATAATAATAATGAAATGAGATAAAAGAGTAATCTCAGAATATCCATAAATATAAATTCCAACATCGCAGAAAAGCCACCAGGCTGAAATAAGAGAGAGACTAAAGGCCCAAACATGGCCAACAAAAGTACAAAGTACAAACGACGGTGCTACGCACCAATAACAAACAAAAGGCCTAAAACAAAATAAAGCTCAACAAAGACTCAAAGAATGGTCACCGGTGTACACCAAAATCCTCCTGTGCAATCATGGACTCAGACTCAGCGTCAGCAAGGCATCACGTACTCAGCAACGGTCTCTGGCTCAGGGTCTAACATGTGACACCCAAAAGAGCAAGGGGCAAATGTCAGCAAGTCTACAAGAGACTTGTGCAAGGAAACTGAAAGTACAAGTAAAAGCAACCTAAAGGTTCTAGCATGATGCAATGACATGGCAGTTAAAGTAATGAGTGCAACAGGTAAAGTAAAGCGAAGTAAAGTACGAGCATGGCATGAAATTCACAAGACAAGTACAAGACAAGAAAAGTAAGCACCTCGTGCACAGAGATTCCGTCTTTTGGCTAGAGGGCTGATCAGGCCACTCCTAAGCTCAAGCGAACGTTTATCCCTACCCCTCCACGTGTGTCGAGCCAGGGCCTTACCCCCGAACTTGGAATGCTCGCTTCTGGATCACGAGCCAGGAAGTGTTTTTAACAAGTATGGCCTAGGGGTGCACCTAGCCAGGAACACGGAAACACGGATTTGTACAAGTATTTTGTAGCGTGTGCTACGATGCAACAATCAATTTGGATGACAAGTAAGATGCAATGCATGGCAGTTAAAAGTACGTACAGTTTAAGGAAAGTAAACGTGACAGTTTAGTATGCATGAACAACAAGTTTAAAGGGTTGGATCTAGCTTCGTTGTCAAGCTAGATCAATTAGGTGACGGATCTAGTTTCGTTGTCAAACTAGATCAAGTAGGCGTCTAGCCAGCTATCATTTCACTGACTAGTCTCTTTTACGCTAGGAACAAGGAAGTGGCCTAAAAACATGGCCCTACACAAGAGTTGGCAAGTTTCACTTGCCTGCAAGTACGACGTCTGAGCACACCGTCCAATGAGTCCAAAAATCACAATTATTCTACGTGCACAAGTCCACCGGCCTAAAGTCCATATTATTAATCTTGATTAGTGAATTTAAAACATTTGAAATAATTTAAAAATACTGATTTTAGTCTTGATTAGCATGCATTGGGTTGGGGGTCCTAGGGGTGCAAAGCGTTACCTCAACACGACGCGAAAGCTACACCAGCATCGGGTAGCGACACCGGGGGTGGAATAATAGAACACGCTCCAAGTCCTGATTCCAATATAGTTTCCTCGCTGGAAAGTTCAGAGCATCAACCCGGGCGACGATTCCAGATTCCAAAGCTCGCACGTGCGACGACGGGCTACGACGTGCGACGATGTCGTACGCGGCAAGTCGTCGAAGAGAACACACCTAGGTGGGGCCCACAGCAGTCCTAGGGGCCTTTGGGGGACCCACAATAACTCTGGAGAACTTGGGGGGCCCACGGAGGCAAGTGGTGCGACGGATGCGGGGTTGCGACGAATGACTCTCAGTCGTACTCAGCCAATGCGGGGGATTCCATCGGTCTGGCGCATGGGAATGGGCTTGTGCATCGCAGCGGGTCAGTGCGGGGTCGGGGCTCTCGGTCGGTGCGGGGCAATGTCCCGGTCGGGGCGCTTGGATGCGGGGAGCGGGGTGCTGCAACGTTGCAACGGTTGCAACGTTACGAAGCTGCGGTCGGTGCGGGCGGGGCCTTCGGTCAGATGCGGAGCGATGCGGGCGACAGCTGCGGGGGCTTGCAGCGATGCGGGGAGCGGCTGTGAGCGGGGGCGGCCATCGGTCTGACCGAGAGAACTCCTCGGTCGGACACAGCTGAAGCGGGGCGATGGCCGTGCAAGCGAGCGGAGCGGGGGAGCGGGCATTGGCAGCGGTCGGTGCGGTAGTTTTGGGCCCGTTCTCTCGGTCTGAGCGGGGGAAGTTCGTCGCAACGTTGCGACGAATCGTCGCAACGTCAATTTTGGGTTTTGGAAGAGGCTAGGGCTAATTTCTTGCGAAAATAGGTCTTCCTAGGGGTTGCTTATATAATGTGGATGGGTTGACTTGGTCTAGGGCTAAATCTAATAGGATTAGAAGTTTAAAAATATTTAAAATTTGAAATTCAACTTCTCCAACTCACCCAAGGGTTTGACTTGGTCCAAATGAGCTGGAAATTGGCTCAAAAATTCTTTAAAACGTTTAAAACTCAAATAAATTTTATTTGGCCGAAAATAATTTATAAATTAATTATTAAAAATAATATAAAACTTGTTAAAAATATAAAAGTGGTCAAATAAACTCCAAAAATTATAAAATAAATATCGTGGTGATCGTGACGACGAATGTGAGCTAACTAAGAAGACGGATCTCAATTTCGACGTCGGACGACGAAACCAAAAATGGAAACGTCTCCCGTCAAAAGTGAAAATCGCCACGTCTCATCGAATACGTTTAAATTGTGGGAAAACGACTCGAGAAACGTCGTTCTAATTTAGTGCCACTATTTAATACTCTCAGAGACGTTCACAACGGCATATCACACGAAAGTGTTCGCAACGAACAAAGTCTAAAACAAACACGTGCACGGCCAAAAGCACGTGCACGAAAAACATACAACGAAAAGTGGTCGTTACATCCTCCCCACCTTAGAATAAAGTCCGTCCTCGGACTTTCTAATATAGCTAGTCACTCTAGTAACTACCCCAATCAAGCCACATTATAATTCAAACCAAGTATAGTCATTACAAGTGCTTATATATGCACTAGGTAGTCAAACATTAACACTACTAACACTTATATATATATTCACATACGTATACACTTATACCTATTATAGTCAGTCGAATTTATACATGTATTTCAATCATATATATATAAACATACATCCCTTATATAACTACTACTCACAAAACAATAGTTCAGATACTCACTTAAGGATAGTCTTACACTTAGCAAATACAATCATTGCTCTACCTATATGTAGCTACCTATGCACAAACATCAAGGGTATACTACCCTCTAATATTCATCCAATACCAAACATCTCAACACATATAGTCACACCATACCATTATTAATCAAGTTTCACTATATATATATATATATATATATATATATATATATATATATATATATATATATATATATATATATATATATATATATTCACTTATAGTTTCACAATATATATATAGTCATTCAAATGCATGCAAATAGTTCACCATGTATTCACATCATGTACGGTCCTATAACTGTATTTACGACACGCCACATATATCATAGTCATCAATACCTATAACTAAGCACATACTTACCCGTGCATGGTGCACACCCATACACGCTAACATTTCATTTTCATACACCAATCATACCATTATATAACTAGCACACATACACACCTAGTTTTAGCTAGTACACATACGTTCACACGGGCAAGTTCTTAGTAATTAGCTATACCACAAGATCAACACCTATAACTATATACTGGCGTAGCGACCCACAATCATGTGCGTAACTCAACCAAGCACAAACACTTCTATCACTATACATACATCAAGCATTGCTATATTCAAACTACAAACATACATTCAATATACTTGGAGTATACCCACTCAAGCTTGAGTGAGACTCAATACACATATTAGAATATTCGATAAACGTAACACGACATTCATACATATACCAATACCACTCCAATATTTATACGTCTACCAATACAACCATATACATTCCATAGATCAATCACACTTAATATTTAGTCAGGTAATACTTACATAGTTAAATCAATTTATATACCATAATAATAGTAATACAGACATCAGCACACATATATTTATAATACACTCCCTAGTACGTGCATACGCTTTCATCGTATAGTCACACATATGTAACATGTATATTCACAGCATAGCCTACTACCTATAATTAGTATACTAACACATATATACGTACATAATTAAGATGTGCAATAGTCGTGTATACCTCACGGTATGCACGCATGCAACATCCCGCGAAAGCAAATAATACCAATCAAAATTATAACCCTACTACCATATGTATATCACTTATATACTCATGCAACAAAACATAACTACTTACGTCTAAACACAGTACATACCCACATACGAGCACACACTCATACGTGCTAACATATAGATCACATAATAGGCCTACCCTCTTAACCATACGTACACTTATTATTATCACACCTATCATACACATAGCTTTACCAATCATTTATTTCAACCATTACAAGTATCTCTAACTACATACACTCCATTAGACATTCCAACCCTAACTCTTATATACACAGGCATCCCTAGTATAGTATAGCTATCCACACAAAAATCTGTAACTACTAACACACAACAACTTCATACCATCACGAATAACTCCGAATATATATATATCACACAATATGCAAACACCAATATACTATGGGGGTATACTCATTCAAGCCCACGTACACAACTTAGGTACGTGCACCACGACAACCTCACAAGGGTCCAAGGGTCTACTAACAACTAAGAGTTGACACAGACATTGAAGGACCCTAATGCCTAAGCAATAAAGAGAGGTCGAGAGCAAAAGCGTGACGAGGGAAGGATCGATAAGCACGAGTTCAGATAGGACGAGTACAAGGAGACAGCTTGGTTAGACGAAACATTGACTCAAGGGGGATGTTTAGGTTGAGGGAAAAGGAAGATGTAGTGATGCTTATATAAGATATAGAAAAGAAGATAGGGTAAGTAGCACAAGCTAAAATACGTGAAATCTGAAAACTGTTTTTTCTTCAAAATCAGAATCCTCGTCTGAAAAGAAATATTTCGGAATCGATAAAACGAGTTGTTCAAAATAAATTTGAGTCGAACATTCATAATAAAAGAAAAGGGTCTATTGGTTTTAAAAATTTTAAAAGGAAGTAAAATCATTTACACGAATATTAAGGACATGGTTTAGAAAATTTATACGTCAGTAATTTAATATAATTTTGTCAAAAAGTTTTGGAAAGTCGAAGAATGAAATCAAGTAACGGAAAATTTAAACTCAGGTTAAATGCTTTCAAAACTCTTTGGGCTATGGAAAATTGAGAATAATCAATTTTGAAACTACTTTTTAGAGAACCAGGGTTTGCCAGAAATGAGAAACTAATTTACACAAGGTTCTTAATATACAAGCACAACAAGTCTGGTACGGATATAAAAATAATTGAAAGTATGTATGGTGCACGGAAAAATAATATTAACGACTTAGTATAAGAATTATCAAGATCGAATAGCAAGTCTTTAAAATCAAATCATGGAGGGTCTAAATCAGGAAGTGGTTATGAAAATAGTAATTTTGCAAAATCTGAAATAGCGAAAACGACGAGCAAAGACCAACTTGCTGAAAGCTGAAATTCCATGTGCCTTGAAAGTATATTAAAGTAAACACGTCGTATCATTCGTATAACACAAATAAGAAGGAGAATTATAAATCGAATTGGGCAAAGAAAAAGTACGGTTCAGAATAAAATTAATATATGAAAGGAAATATGTATTTTCATAGGTACAAAAGTGTAGGCTGAAAAAGTATTATAAGCTATTATTCAAAAATTTCGTCAAAATTTTTTAAAAAAATATTAAATCAACGAGGAGTACAAAGATAAGTATATTTATATAAAAATTTTGAACAAATTTAAACTTAGGGAAAGAGGGAATCGAAAAATACTTTCAGAAAATTCAAGACTTGTAATGGAGAGGTTCGAAAATTGACGACGATCGTCATGAGGCGATCTCGTGAATCGAGGCAAGGAAAATAGTCGGATGATCATGAATCAGGAAAATCTACGGGGAAACTCATACAGTCGACCAACTAAAGACTAAGAACTAAGTGCTAAGACTCTCTAAGGAGCTAGACGGTACTGAAATGCGTTCAGCTTGGTCCGAAGTCGATGAACCCAAGCGACTGAAGGGAATTCTAGAAGTCTAATATGGTCAGGGGTAGACAAGGACCACTAAGGCAACTCCTATGACGATTAAATCAATTGCTGACAGGGGGTCTAACTAACAATCAGAGGCCTCTAACTAGCAAGCACAGACGTCTAACTAAGTCTTCTTACCACCTAGTGTTGTAGGAAAACGACTAGACTCAGGGCTTATTACTCGGATGTTGCGATTTATTTAATGGATATTCCGTTATTATCGTTGTTCCGTTAATTCGCAATTGCAAGACCGGACCTGCATGGGCCACCAACAAAACCTGTCACGCCCCGCTTCCCAAAAATATGGAGGCGAAGCGTGAGAAGGTCCGCTCTGACTTGAAGCTACAAAGCTGCAAGTCCGATAAGCGTCTATCAATTTAAAACTGCAGGTCCTTGCAACGCGAACGAAACAAAGATAATAATAATGAAATGAGACAAAAGAGTAATCTCAGAATATCCATAAATATAAATTCCAACATCGCAGAAAAGCCACCAGGCTGAAATAAGAGAGAGACTAAAGGCCTAAACATGGCCAACAAAAGTACAAAGTACAAACGACGGTGCTACGCACCAATAACAAACAAAAGGCCTAAAACAAAATAAAGCTCAACAAAGATTCAAAGAATGGTCACCGGTGTACACCAAAATCCTCCTGTGCAATCATGGACTCAGACTCAGCGTCAGCAAGGCATCACGTACTCAGCAACGGTCTCTGGCTCAGGGTCTAACATGTGACACCCAAAAGAGCAAGGGGCACATGTCAGCAAGTCTACAAGAGACTTGTGCAAGGAAACTGAAAGTACAAGTAAAAGCAACCTAAAAGTTCTAGCATGATGCAATGACATGGCAGTTAAAGTAATGAGTGCAACAGGTAAAGTAAAGCGAAGTAAAGTACGAGCATGGCATGACATTCACAAGACAAGTACAAGACAAGAAAAGTAAGCACCTCGTGCACAGAGATTCCGTCTTTTGGCTAGAGGGCTGATCATGCCACTCCTAAGCTCAAGCGAACGTTTATCCCTACCCCTCCACGTGTGTCGAGCCAGGGCCTTACCCCCGAACTTGGAATGCTCGCTTCTGGATCACGAGCCAGGAAGTGTTTTTAACAAGTATGGCCTAGGGGTGCACCTAGACAGGAACACGGAAACACGGATTTGTACAAGTATTTTGTAGCGTGTGCTACGATGCAACAATCAATTTGGATGACAAGTAAGATGCAATGCATGGCAGTTAAAAGTACGTACAGTTTAAGGAAAGTAAACGTGACAGTTTAGTATGCATGAACAACAAGTTTAAAGGGTTGGATCTAGCTTCATTGTCAAGCTAGATCAATTAGGTGACGGATCTAGTTTCGTTGTCAAACTAGATCAAGTAGGCGTCTAGCCAGCTATCATTTCAATGACTAGTCTCTTTTACGCTAGGAACAAGGAAGTGGCCTAAAAACATGGCCCTACACAAGAGTTGGCAAGTTTCACTTGCCTGCAAGTACGACGTCTGAGCACACCGTCCAATGAGTCCAAAAATCACAATTATTCTACGTGCACAAGTCCACCGGCCTAAAGTCCATATTATTAATCTTGATTAGTGAATTTAAAACATTTGAAATAATTTAAAAATACTGATTTTAGTCTTGATTAGCATGCATTGGGTTGGGGGTCCTAGGGGTGCAAAGCGTTACCTCAACACGACGCGAAAGCTACACCGGCGTCGGGTAGCGACACCGGGGGTGGAATAATAGAACATGCTCCAAGTCCTGATTACAATATAGTTTCCTCGCTGGAAAGTTCAGAGCATCAACCCGGGCGACGATTCCAGATTCCAAAGCTCGCACGTGCGACGACGGGCTACGACGTGCGACGACGTCGTACGCGGCAAGTCGTCGAAGAGAACACACCTAGGTGGGGCCCACAGCAGTCCTAGGGGCCTTTGGGGGACCCACAATAACTCTGGAGAACTTGGGGGGCCCACGGAGGCAAGTGGTGCGACGGATGCGGGGTTGCGACGAATGACTCTCGGTCGTACTCAGCCAATGCGGGGGATTCCATCGGTCTGGCGCATGGGAACGGGCTTGTGCATCGCAGCGGGTCGGTGCGGGGTCGGGGCTCTCGGTCGGTGCGGGGCAATGTCCCGGTCGGGGCGCTTGGATGCGGGGAGCGGGGTGCTGCAACGTTGCAACGGTTGCAACGTTGCGAAGCTGCGGTCGGTGCGGGCGGGCCTTCGGTCAGATGTGGAGCGATGCGGGCGACAACTGCGGGGGCTTGCAGCGATGCGGGGAGCGGCTGTGAGCGGGGGCGGCCATCGTTCTGACCGAGAGAACTCCTCGGTCGGACACAGCTGAAGCGGGGCGATGGCCGTGCAAGCGAGCGGAGCGGGGGAGCGGGCATTGGCAGCGGTCGGTGCGGTAGTTTTGGGCTCGTTCTCTCGGTCTGAGCGGGGGAAGTTCGTCGCAACGTTGCGACGAATCGTCGCAACGTCAATTTTGGGTTTTGGAAGAGGCTAGGGCTAATTTCTTACGAAAATAGGTCTTCCTAGGGGTTGCTTATATAGTGTGGATGGGTTGACTTGGTCTAGGGCTAAATCTAATAGGATTAGAAGTTTAAAAATATTTAAAATTTGAAATTCAACTTCTCCAACTCACCCAAGGGTTTGACTTGGTCCAAATGAGCTGGAAATTGGCTCAAAAATTCTTTAAAACGTTTAAAACTCAAATAAATTTTATTTGGCCGAAAATAATTTATAAATTAATTATTAAAAATAATATAAAACTTGTTAAAAATATAAAAGTGGTCAAATAAACTCCAAAAATTATAAAATAAATATCGTGGTGATCGTGACGACGAATGTGAGCTAACTAAGAAGACGGATCTCAATTTCGACGTTGGACGACGAAACCAAAAATGGAAACGTCTCCCGTCAAAAGTGAAAATCGCCACGTCTCATCGAATAAGTTTAAATTGTGGGAAAACGACTCGAGAAACGTCGTTCCAATTTAGTGCCACTATTTAATACTCTCAGAGACGTTCACAACGGCATATCACACGAAAGTGTTCGCAACGAACAAAGTCTAAAACAAACACGTGCACGGCCAAAAGCACGTGCACAAAAAACGTACAACGAAAAGTGGTCGTTACACATTCTCACCACACAACTTCAGGTGTGAGGTGATACAGAATAGTTCTGAGTTGTACACTGCTACGGATTTGTAATCATGTATGCGGAGGTGAGTCCACTCGTACTACGCATGGGGGAGTATGACATCCCTCTGATGTCTGTACCTCTCCTCAAGTGCGTCCCACAGTTCATATGGATCCTCTACAGTAAGATACTCGTCCTTCAGGGTCGAGTCTAAATGTTTCCTGATATAAATAATGGCTTTCGCCTTAAGTATATTGGAAACTTCTTCTGTGTGAGAGGCTTCTTTAGAAGCATCCTTTTCAGTTGCAGCAGTACTTGTTGTTGCCTTTTCAGTGGGTGTTAGACTGAACCCATGAGAACGCAGGTAGAACTTCAGGTCCAACTGCCAGCTCAAGTAGTTCGACCCATCGGCCTTCAGGACCGAAAAATCGACATTCGCAAGTCCGGCCAATCTAGCAACATAGACAAACAATAGCATGTATTATTTAACAATTTAAAGTAAACATCCACGCATGCATTTTTATCAACATTTACATAGCATGAATTATTTAATAATAAACATCCACGCATGAATTTTTCATTTCAACATTAAAATATCAAGGGTTATGTAACTTTTAAAGTAAACATCCACACATTTAACGTATATGCAATGAAAATAAATTAGAACTATGGGGATCAGCCAGCCGACATTAACATGAAAAGAAAGTCCGAAATTACATCCCATTAACCAAAAAGTGCATGGAAAAATAAATACAACTCGGGAACTTCTGAGAGAAGACCCTTTTCCTTTATGCAAGCGCCTTGAGCTCCTTGGGTTGGTCCTTCAGCTTCTTTTTACATGTATAACCTCACTTACAAATTTCTCTCAAAAAGAAAAAATTGCAGAAAAGTAAAAATGTCGGAAACGTGGCTGATCCCTAAAATCATAATCTAATAGCACATCCACGCAGGTATTATATAAAATATACAACCACGTAGAGAATTATATCACATGCATATAAAGATTAATAAATAATCTAAGAAAGAAAGCGACGTGCTAAAAATGATTTTGAAAAACTTTTAAATCTTGATCCATTTTATTTATATTTATTTTTCTGCTTTAACCCTATCACAAAATTAAAATTTCTTTAATTATTGGGCTTTTGAGGCCAAGAATAAAAAAAGAAAAATTATGTGTAAGTGGGCTAATTTTCAGGCTTTTGGGCCATGAAAACAACCCACTAGGGTTAATTGGGCCTCCCCTAAAAAATTGGCACGTTAAGGGCTAGGGTTTCGAAAAACCCTAGGGGGCCGCGGCTGCCGTCGCGACGGCTGGCCGCGCCAAGAGGTGCTGGTAAAGTGCCGTCGTTGCGCCCTTTGGGCGTGCGGTATATGGATCAAGTGGGGGGGGGGGTAAATAACGGATTTTTCAGAAATTCAGATCTTTAAAAATACGATTTTTTTGTTTATAGACATGTAGATCTAAATAAAAATGCGATTTTTACCGTGTTTTCAAACTATTTGATCTTAAAACATGCAGATCTACTGGAAAAGCAAGTGTAGATCTAAAAGTTTTGAGGATTTACCTCTAGAGTCGACAAGGGAATCTAGACGACGGTTGATGAAGGATGCCCTTTTCGCTCCCCGTTGGGAAGAATACGATCTTCTTAAAACTGAGCGTTTGATGGATCTCCTTCCTTGAGCGTCCTCGCCTTTTCCTACGAGCGTGATCGTGCTGATAATGTGTTGTGAATGGAAAAGTAGAGTAATCGGTATAAGTGGTTAAGAGCCCACCTACCCTTATATATATAGCTTTCAATGATGGCCGGATACCCAATGGGCCTCATGCGCCTATTCATAACACTTACAATTAATTTCCAAGTTACTTAAAAGTAGTTTACCTCGTCTTAATTTTAGAATAGCAACTCAATTCGTAAGGCTTCATGTTTGTTATCTTTATTACCTCTCCAACATCGCCATCCACAGTATCAGCCCCAAGGAAAATTCTTGGCACAAAAATAAGAGGCAGAATATAGAATTTTCATTACGCAACGATTCATACATCCACATGATTACATCAAATGACACTGCTTATTGAGACACAGCACCGAGTTCCATTAAAACCACAACATCTTGCGTGTCAGCCTACGGGCATTTTCGCACACCACCACGGGTGGTCATGGTGGCGTAGCATGCGCACGAGTCGTAGTTGCCATAGGTCCCCTCAGGCACGCAGTTGCACCTCGCGCAACAAGTCCCACAGGCTCTCTGGCATAGGTTCGGCCTCGATGATTTGCTGCATCTGATCTCGCAAGCAGCTCCGCAGTCTGAAATAAATCAAAACAAATTAATTAAGGCATTGCATATCTAGATGTTAATCATTCCTAGTGATCAATGTCCTTACTCAGAGGTGCAACTGCAGAAGGCTCGCTAGCAACAGATCCTTGTGAGCTTTTGCTCGTCAGCTGCAGGTTGTTTTTGGTTCAATTCGATTCAAGAAACATGTTTAGCTTAATAACGAACTAATAAAGGAGTTTTAGTGCCTATACATACCTTTTCAGAACCAAGCAGGCCATGAGACCCGACCGCATGAATAGCGAGCACAAACAAGAGAAGAGAAGCAAGAAACAAGCGAGATGAAGCCATTGAAGAGAATAATAAATGGACTCTGTAGTTTTCTGCTGATCAAGAGGCTTAGCTCCTTGAGATTGTAATTGGAAACCTATAGGCCATGATGACATCTATTTATACAGTTAGAGGGATGCATGCAAGTATGGGACTTGTGGGGGCAATTAGGTTGACGAGATTTGTTCCATAGGTCATATTTGGCTGGCAGGTGGGACTTTGAACTATCTATCTGGTCCTTTTGCTTCTTTATTTTAAGGGGTAGGTGTTAAGACTCCAGCTAAGCCATAGCTGGACTAAATTGCACTTGTTTATTTTATGTAATGCCAACTAGGCTTCGGACTCTCTATCTATCTACTTTTGTTCTTCCAACAGCAAGTGGGGCACTTACTAGCTCCTAACACTAATCAGTCGTACTGCACCAACAAGGCAACAACTCAATTATTATTGTTGGTTTTATCTCAAGAAAGCCGTGTATGGACCCCTGCAACTAGTTCCGGTCTCTGCCCGTTTGATTCGATTTGAGACTAGCTTAGTATATTGTACAGTTCCAATCCTGAATCTTGATTACAGACTGTTACATGCATCAGCACACGCTCGACTCGAAGAGATTACCATGCACATAGAAAATTGAAAGGACGTTCGAACCTGACAGCTATGTTCCAGCAAGCGCCCACCTTCAATGAACACGGCCTTTTGTTCCAACAGCGTACTAATTGAAGGGAAACTGTTGGGTTTTCGAAATAGTCCCACATCGGACACATGGGGGATCCGGGGGTTTAAAATTGTGGCTTGGGAATTCCATTGAAAAGTGGCCTTTTGGGGAAAAGCCACGTGTTTAAACCTGTGCGGGTACCGGTGCGGGCCCAGAGCGGACAATATCTTACCAAAGTGGAGCCCAAGCCAAAGGTGTTTAAACCCGGAAAAACAACATGGTATCAGAGCCATAGTCAGGTGTACCGAAGTGTTTGATCCTCTGGTGCCGACGTATGGGAGTCGGCGTGTTTCCGAAGCTCGGCTTTCCCGAACAGAAGGACGGAGCGCTTCAGATGCCGAACAGAGTGATGCCCACCGTGGCAAGCGCAAGTTGGATCCACAGGGGGATGCCTGCGTATGGTAGTTCGCAATGCTCAGGACGGAGCGGACTCATGTACCGAGCTGAAGGAGAGCTCGGGCACGGCCTGCCGAGACTGATGGAGGAGAGCTCTCAGCTCGGAGGCGGGGCCTCGCGGGTAAAGCTCGGAGGCGGAGCTCTGCGCAAGCGGAAGTGGCTTGACGCCATCAATGGGATGGACCTTCCTAGCCCGGGGAGGCAGCCAAATGAAGTACACTTGGTCGGAGCTCAGTTAAGGGCGGCGGATGGATGATCGTTCGAGGGGAGGATCATGATGTGGTGGTCCCGGTTCGAGGGGAGGATTGTTGGGATTTCGAAATAGTTCCACATCGGACACATGGGGGGATCCGGGGGGTTTAAAAGTGTGGCTTAGGAATTCCATTGGAAAGAGGCCTTTTGGGGAAAATCCCCGTGTTTAAAACCGTGCGGGTACTGGTGCGGGCCCAGAGCAAACAATATCTTACCAAAATAGAGCCCAAGCTCAAGGTGTTTAAACCCGTAAAAACAACAGAAACTTTGCCCATTTCCATTCCACTTGGCACCTCAGTATCATCATGGCTTTCCCACAGGCATTCCTTGCCTCTCTTCTCCTCCTCGTTCTTGCCGTTCATCTTGTTGAATGAATCACATGCAACTCCCGTGAGTTCATTTCACCATATAAATATTGTTTTTTCTTAAATATGGTTCGTTAGATCTCCATATTGTTATGCAATTGTCCACTTGGGCCCACTGGTCCAACTGGTTTGGCTCTTGGGTCTCCCTAAAAAGCCTCGTACGAATGGAGATACTAATCAATATTTAAGCCCCACGGACTCCCTTTGCTTAGCCGATGTAAGACTATTTATTCGCAACTCATCAATAAATATATGACTTCGTTGTGTGTGTTAGCTTACGAAGTTGACATGCATTTTGTAGTTAACGAGCGAATGTAGATCTCTGTTGGATGCTGAGGCAAAGCTCAGTAGGCAAAGGCATGATCTTTTGAGGGGAGGAGGAGAAAACAAATTAGAAGGATCTGTGTAAATAATAGTATGCAAGAAACTGGAATAACTGTGTTCCAAGTATACTATATCTGTGTACAGACAAGAATTTAAATGTGTACACAATACACTACAAGTGTGTACACAACACTGTGAACACAAATTTGACACAACAATGTGAACACAAATTTGACAGAACGAGGAAGAACGATTTTTCAGGAATTTTTCATATGAATTTCAGGCAAAGCTGAAGCCCTTTTTTCTTCGTCTTCTTGGATATTTTTTGATCCTTTTCTTAGAGAGCTCACTCTCCTCTTTCTTTTTTCCTTTTTTAATCACATATACATCATTCTTTCACTTCTATAGCTTATAATTCTCATACATACAATTATGCTCTGTCAAGAGCTTACATCAACTAGTACAAACATTTACTACACTAGACAAAATACACAAATCTCAAGGGGACTTGCTTTCTCAAAGAACAGAATTACTTTGCAAACAACTAAGCTCCTTTTCTTCAACAGCTGAACATACTTAGCTTTAAGGCTGAACATACTTGTTCACATCTTGGTCATACTTACCTTTAAGGCTGTACACACTTGTTCACAACTTGGGCATACTTATCTTAGGCTGTACACACTTGTTCACAACTTTGACACACTTATGAAGCTGGCTGAACACACTTATTGAACAGCCGAACACACTTCAAGGCTGAATTAACTCCAACATATCCTCCCTTTAATTCAGACTGGGTCTAATCCCAAGCTCATTTCTGAATTTGATGAATTGTTTAATGTCCAAAGCCTTTGTAAACCCATCAGCTAGTTGATCAAATGACTTTCAATGTTGAAGCACGATTGCTTTTTCAGAAACCAATTCTCTTATGAAGTTGTTGCGGGTCAACTCCGCCTAACAATCAATTGTTAGAGGGGGTTTACCCGTCGAGGAGAGGGATTTTGTGATGAAGACGCCTATGTCACCGCTTTGGCCGGGCTAGGAGCTCTCGCTGGGCTACGGACAGTGAGAATGCCGAGCTTCGGACCTTGAGCCAGACAACTTTGCGGGACGAGCTACGGGAGCTAGACGAGCTTCGGGCCTTGAGCCGAACGACCTTGAGGGACGAGCTATGGGAGTCGGACGAGCTTCGGGCCTTGAGCAGTAAGTGGGTAGGCCGAGCTATCGATCTTCCGACGACCTTCAGAAGAGCTTCAGGAGACTTGTCTTTAGCTCCATAAGCCACAAATAGCTCATTAGGGAGGGTCGGACTGGGGTCTGACCTGATCCCCTCCGATACTTAAATCAGCACGGGGACTTTGGAAATGGCTCAAAGGGACGAGGCCGATCTACAAGGAGACCGGGCCAACGTTCGGCCAGCTAAAGTTTGGGTGAAAGGAAATTTGCCCGTAGACCTACCAGCCCCCCTCTCTCTTGGTATGGAGGTATTTATGTGGAGAATGTCGGTTGGTCGTCGTCCAATCAGTTGTCACTTTCGCTTAGCTGGAGCATGGAGCTTAGCTGGATCATTAATGGGGGACATAATGGATGCCTGTCAGTTCGTTGTTTAACCTTGAGTGGCTGTTGACTAGACCTGAAAGGTGATACTCGCAAATGTACGAGGTCGGAAAATAATATATCCGGTGAGTACATGATCGTAACCACAGAGACGAAACTAATCTGCAAATTCACACAAATTGTCAGAGCATGTAAAGAATGGTTACAGGTTCTAACCACCCTTTGAGTGTGAATGATTGTTTGAATAGA
The DNA here is from genome assembly GCA_030789695.1 of Scilla litardierei. Classification (NCBI taxonomy): domain Eukaryota; kingdom Viridiplantae; phylum Streptophyta; class Magnoliopsida; order Asparagales; family Asparagaceae; genus Scilla; species Scilla litardierei. Next base: position 152,207,728 of record CM061133.1, read on the forward strand.
TGATTTATCTAAGTACCCTAGAGTTAGGGTATTGTCCTAAGATTTGTATGCAATGGAGAGAAAGAGTGCGGGTGTTGATGATATCGGTAGGATTAATCAATTACTCTGCTAAATGTTAATTCCATGATAACTCAATCACTCATCCATGTCAATGTATGAGGATTGGAAAATAAATCAATTAAGTACATATGGGGTGCACCAAAGGTAATTGATATTTGGGTTCTTCTCCTAATTAAAGCTCATGAATCACTCTCACACCCATTTCAAGGTATGTGAGGGTAGTGCATGTAGGTTGTGTAGCACACCACACAACCACCGTTCTGCGGCCCCTTTCGGGTAATGCACGATTCGATAAACAGGTTACAACCCAATTAACAAGTTGGGTTATTGGGTGAATTAAACTTCTAAACTATGAAATATGGATTGAAGGGTCCTGCATTCATTTCAAGATATGCAATACCCATTGGATACATAGGTGCAACAATTACGAAGCACCACCGTTCTTCGGCTCCTCCATGGATAGTATCAAATCCAACTAATCATAAGCTTATTTCACCCAACAACATGGATTAACAAAGGGTGCTGGAAATTAACATTAGAAATGCAATCAAAACATCCTACATCAATCCACAACACCCACACAATGAATATAGCCTAACATATCAAGAATAGAGTAGGCATTCAAAGAAATAGACATAGTTCAATACAAGAAATGAAAGCAAATGTATAATAGTAAGAGAGTTGAAATTTGTCACCAAATACTAGCTTCATCAGTCATCAATCAATCTCAGCAACTGCAAAAACGAGATCAAGAAACTCAAAACTCTCCAAAACCCTAATCTCCTTCTTAAGAAAGAAGATGACCTAAAAATAATAAAAGATTAAGCTCTATATTTATTACATCTGAATAGTAATGTTTTATACCCCCTAGGGGTTGCATCTCATCCATCCAAAACGTCATCCAATGGCCCACAGCGAATGGAGAGAAATCGGGTTAAGAAAAACACGTTTCTCGCAACCCAGAATTTGGGCGAAAAACCCCGATCAGTCGACTGCTGAACATATGCCAGTCGCCTGATGACAGGCAACTATCGTTGTTTAGACAGTCGCCTGTTGGTAGGCAGTGTAGCTTCCAAATGAAGGCAGGAGACTGCTTGAATATTACATTCGCATGTGTGATCCACAGGCGACTGTCTTTTGTGCTTCAGATTCCTGTTGCAGAAGTGTTAAATTAATAGTGAGTTGTCTCTTTTGGTTCCCTCAGGCATCCGGGAAATAAGGTGATTGCTGTGAAAATGGCAGGCGACTATAAAATATCCAGTCGATTGTCAATTCTCTTGCAGGTGCCTATCATTGCGCTTCACTTTCTCCAGCTCCAGCTCTTCTGAGGCAGGTGACTACTGTTGTTCGGGCAGTCACCTGTTTGGTTGCCCAGGCGCCTGTCATTCCTTCTATAGGCGCCTGCTATGCACTCCTCTTCTTGAGTTCATTTAGTCTCCTTCGGGACACCTGAAAAATCTAGAAAAATCCCTAAAAATATAGTAGACATTTATAATGCTTTGGGAAGTGAAATTGTGCCAAAATAAAATCATATGCTCACAAATGATGAATTAACGTAAATGTAGTTAAGAGAGCATGCTACCATGGATTATATGTACAAGAGGAGATGATTATGATGTTAGGATATACAATATTCAGTCACAATCACACCCCCAACTAGCGTTTTGCTAGTCCCTCACAAAATAAGTGACCAATCCCAAAAGATAATGTTGACTCCATTCATGGATTATTGGCAATACTAAAGGGTGTTGAAATCATATTTATAAGGGCAAAGTTCTCAAGTCTATACACTCTTCCCTAAGACTATAATCTCATTCCTCTTATGCACTCCACCATCCACACCTAAGCTTAGTATATCCCTTAATATGTCGCAATCTTCTGATGTAGGATCCTTAGAAACTCTCAAGTTTATGAGATATAATACTTGCTCCATCAAAAGATCATGGAAATGAGTTGTGGTTCAAATTTCATGCATTTACTTAAATTTCATGGGAATTTTTGCCTTATTCAAAGTACCATGGCAAATGTTTATGCCTTATTCAAATGTGAACAAGTGCACTTATCAATGTAGCATTTGATAGCATTCATTTGAGCAACTCCAAATTCCAAGTCACTATCTTAGGATTCATTAATATAAACCTAGCCGAATTTTAAAAATTCCTAAGGCTTATTCAATTGATTGTTGATACTAAGGTTTCTACATTACAATAGGGTTTCAAATGGATGTAATTGTCATGAGCTTCAGGCTAAAGGGCCAAGTGTAAGCATGTAGAGAGACAATTAATTGCCCCTAGTTCATAAAGATACAATACCCCCTAATTTGCCAAAATCCACTTCAAGAATACATTTTTACCAAAATTGGGACGGATCACCACATTTAATCAATGGGTCTAACAAAAAGATATAAGTTGCAGAAATGTTGGTGATATACGGAAAAAAATTTATTTTATTCGATTTATTCACAAAAAGATGAAAATAATAAAAAGATGCTCAAGAAGTTTCTATATCCTAGTTTACACCCCCCAACTAAAAATAAACATGGTCCTCAATGTTTGAAGGGTAATATGAAATATATGCATAAAAATGGATAAACTAGGATAAGAAAGCATGAGCAAGAGTTATTCAATACTATATACTACTAGATAGGAAAGTTTTGGAACGAACACACCTAGTTGGTTTCACCCGGCGGTGGTTCCGTAAGCTCCATGGTGTCCTCGTCTCTATTCCACGGCTCTTGGTAATGCTTTAAGCGTTGGCCGTTCACCTTAAATTCATTGTCGTTTTGTAGGTTGGCAACGGTCATCACGCCATGTCGAAACACTTCCTAAACAATGAAAGGCCCAACCCACTTCGAACGAAGCTTTCCGGGGAAGAGATGAAGTCTTGAGTTGTAAAGTAGCACTTTCTCCCTCGGGGTGAATTCTCTCCTCAAAATGATTCGATCATGGTCGCACTTAAGCCTCTCCTTCACAAGCTTGGAATTTTTGTATGCCTCCCTCCTTATCTCTTCGAGCTTCATTAACTGCAATTTATGAGAAGAGTGGTCAATTCCACAATTAAACTTTTTAATAATCCAAAAAGATTTGGGTTCAAGTTCAATGGGTAAGTGTCAAAATTTTCCAAAAACTAAGCAATATAGGGACATCCCTAAAACTGTTTTGTAGACGGTACGGTACGCCCACAATGCCTCAAGAGATGCAAGCCCCAATCCTTTCTTGATGGATTCACCGTCTTTTGATGTTCTTAATCTATCGATTTGCCAACTCCGCTTGTCCATTGGTTTTGGGGTGGTATGGAGTAGAAACCTTGTGTTTCACCCAAACTTCTTCATTAAGCTTGCGAAGAGGCGGTTGTAGAAATGTGACCCTCCGTCGCTTATCATAGCCTTTGGCATACCAAATTGTACGAAAATGATTTCTTTCATGAATTTATGCACGATAGCCGCATCATTGGTCCTACAAGGAATAGCCTCAACCCATTTAGATACATAATCTATAGCAAGCAAAATATATGTGTACCCAAAGTATGTAAGAAATGGCCCCATAAAATCAATGCCCCAACAATCGAAAATTTCTAATTCAAGAATAGGGTTTAACGGCATCATATTTCTTTTAGTGATCCCCCTAACTTTTGGCAAGCTGAGCATGACTTACAATATGTTTAAGTGTCCTTAAACATGCAAGGCCAATAAAAACCATATTCTAAAATTTTTCCTACGTGCTTTTGGGCGGAAAAATGACCACCACACACACCCTTATGGCAAAAATGCAAAACACTATCAAACTCATGGTCGGGTATGCATCTCCTTACTATTTGGTCATTACAATACTTGTAAAGGTTAGGGTCATCAAAAAAACATATTTTACCTCAAAGATGAACCTTTTATAATCTTGGCGAGACCACGTGTAGGGAGTCTTACCAATGACCAAGTAGTTTACGATGTTGGCATACCATGGGAGTGTGTGGGAGATCGCAAAAAGATGTTCGTCAGGGAACGAATCCTTCAATGGGATGATTACCATCTCCAAGTTCATCGTTAACCGTGAAAGGTGATGATTACCAGCTTCAATGGGATGATTACCAGCTCCAAGATGTGTCGTAAACTCAATCGCAGAGACGCTTCGTTTTCCTCTGCCCCCTTTTCAAATCGTAATGATGACCACTAAAGCGGGAGTTCCAAAGCCGCCGCTGGCACTACCCGGTGGGTCCAAGGCCCATATTGAGGGTCCGGAATGTTGGATATGGTTCGCCCTCCGAGCCGAGCCGGGCTGCCGCCTCAGACTCGAAGGCCGGGGGCAATTGTTACGACCTAAAGATCGTAGTAGCCCAACTCCCGCCCGGATCCGCTAACATACCCCTTTAGCTCACCATTTAACAATTAGGGCCGCCGCCCCAAAAACCCGGGGCATCACGGAGATAGGCGCGCCTTACAGCGCTCCCCGAAACGGCCGAGGCGAACAACTGTAGCCGGCCGAGGCGAACAACCGCAGCCGCCCGACCCACCGGGGTAGCGCGTTAGGGGACGCTTGGGTAGCTAGGCCAGGCCTATTGACGGACGCGACCGGGCCGGACAACCCCCGACCGGAACGGCCCGTCCGATTCCTGCGAACCGCGGCGCCAAAAGTGAGCCAGACCTTTAGTTCGACGCTAACGACAAACAGCCTAGGATAAGGACACGACTGACACATACGTCACCCGACCGCCTGACAAAGCACCCCCAGGCGGCTAACCTGACCGACGGTTAGTGCTTTCGGCCCTGACATCCCGACAAAAGCACCCCTGGGCCGTGGCGCCGCCTGACAGAGGCAGGTCAGAAACTCCTGTTCCCGATGTCCTTGTCCGAAGCTTCCGCTGACACCCGAGCCAGCTCAGCACGCCTAGTCATCACCCGTCAGGTATAAATACCTCCTCTCCCCTTACGGAGAAGAGGTTGGAAAAACTCTCTGATCTTTTGTGATTCACACACGAGAGCAAAGGTCCTCCATATCTTTGTTCTCCCACCTATAGCTCGTCACGCGAGGCGGACACACAGTTAGTCCGGCCGGCGTGTCTAGCCCCCCTTTTAAGCCCTTTTACTGACTTAGGCATCGGAGGGGCTAAGGGTTGGACCCCAACCCCGCCCTTCTGACGAGTTGTTCGTGCTGCAGGAGAGCTCGCCCCTTGACCAAAGTCAGCGCCAGCCTCCCGCCGTCCAACCTTCCTCAGTGGCGTCCAGCAAGATACGATCCCGTGGGCTCCACCGGCAACGGATCCAACCTCTTCATCCCACTAATCACTTGTAAAACAGCCTACCCGAATCCCCATTTCCATATAATCACCGTGCCCTTGGTTCCCCATAATAAAAATTCATTGTACGCGAGTTCCACCTCGTAACAGGCAGCATGATTTTCCACTCCCTTCTTGTCCTTAACGACAATGTTGAATTCCTACAAGAGCAAAATCCAATGGATTAGTCTAGGCTTTGTGTCTTTCTTAGAAAGGAGATATTTAAGAGCGGCATGGTCGGTAAATATTGTAATTATGAATCCCAATATGTAGCTCCTAAATTTCTCCAACGTGAAGACAACGGCTAAAAGCTCCTTCTCCGTGGTGGTATAGTTTCGTTGAGCTTCATCCAAGCTCTTACTTGCATAAAAAATCACCACGGGGACATTATCTTTGCGTTGTTCAAGCATGGCACTAAACGTATAGTCACTAGCATCGCACATAATCTCGATGGGTGACATCCAATCTGGCACCTGAAAAATAGGTGAACATGTAGCAAAATTTTCAACTTCTCAAAAGCAAGTTGATAATCATCATTCCAAGAAAAATCCACATCATTTTTCAAAAGCATGCAAAGAGGTTGAGATATTGAGCTAAAATCTTTTATGAACCGCCTATAAAAACTGGCATGCCTAAGAAATAATCGAATATCTCGTACACAACGAGGAGTGCGTAGCTTTTCTATTACATCGATCTTGGCTTTGTCAACTTGCACACCTTCCTTGGATACAATATGACCAAGGACTAAGCCTTCGGTTGTCATGAAATGGCATTTCTCCCAATTCAAGAGAAGGTTTTTCTCGATGCACCGATCTAACACCAAAGCCAAGTTAGATAAACAGTTATTAAATGAGTTACCATACACCGAGAATTCATCCATGAATACCTCCATAATCTTTTCAACCATATCATAGAAAATGCTAAGCATACAACGTTGAAAGGTTGCGGGGGCATTACATAAACCAAACGGCATCATCTGGAATGCAAAAGTGCCAAATGCACAAGTGAAGGTGATCTTCTCTTGTTCTTCGGGTGATGTTTCAATTTGATAATATCCGGAGTAGCCATCAAGGAAGCAATAATACTCGTGTCCGGTCACTCTCTCTAGAATTTGATCTAGAAATGGGAGAGGGAAGTGGTCTTTACGGGTCTTAGAATTAAGCTTCTTATAGTCAAAGCACATGCGCCATCCCGTGGTGGCTCACATGGGGACTAACTCATTGTTCTCATTTTTAACTACCGTCAGCCCCGATTTCTTAGGTACAACTTGAATGGGGCTAACCCATATACTATCGGCAATGGGGTATATAATACATGTATCAAGAAGCATAAGGATTTCACCCTTCACCACTTCCTTTAAGTTAGGATTTAACCTACGTTGCATCTCTCTAGTGGGTTTGGTGTCATCCTCTAAGTAGATGTGGTGCTCACAAATTAGGGGGTCAATACCTTTAATGTCGGAAATTTTCCAACAAATTGCCCCATTATGAGTTTTAAGCACTTCTAACAATTGCACTTCTTGCTCAAATGTGACGGATTTCCCAAGAAATGCATACTTCAAATATGGCGGCAACGGCTTCAAGTCCAAGGATGGGTGCTCCAGCTTCGATGGCCTTTGGTATGGCGTGTCCAATGGTAGCGGCTCAAAAGATGGCATCCACTTAGTCACCGCACCAACTTCCTGCAAAAAACAATTGGTGTCAATATTTTCACAGAAATGTTCAACAAAATTAAGCGCTCCAACAAACTCTGCAACAAAATGCTCTTCAACTAGAGTCTCAATCATGTAAGCATCCTCAAACTCACCATCTCCCGATTGCAACTTACAAGCATTAAAAATGTTTAATTCAAGGGTCATTTTGCAAAAAGAGATCTTAAGTTGACCATCCCTACAATTGATTATATCATTGCTTGTGGCTAGGAATGGTCTACCTAAGATGATGGGGGTTGGTGTCTCGGTTTGAGGTAGAAGAATTTCCAACACGACAAAGTCCACTGGGTAGTAAAATTTATACACTTGGACAAGCATGTCCTCTACGCTACCCTTGGAGACCTTGATGGGTCAAACAGCCAATTGGAGAATAATGGGCGTAGATTTCAATTCTTCGAGTCCTAATTGCACATACAAGATATATGACAAAATGTTAACACTTGAACCTAAATCAAGGAGGGTTTACCTTATCTTTTTGGTTCCTATGATGCATGGGATAATAGGTGAGCCGGGATCCTTCTATTTAGTAGGAGTGTTATATTGCATAATAGCACTAACTTGTTGTGTTAGGAAGGCTTTTTTCTTAACACTAACATTCTTCTTAACGGTGCACAAATCTTTTAAAAATTTAGTGTATGCATGAATTTGATTTATTACATCAAGAAGAGGAATAATAATTTGACTTTTTTGAAATATTTCGCAAATTTCGGATTGAAACTTATCTTTCCGTGGAGGTTGAAGCCTTTGAGGGAAAGTCGCGGAAGGAATGTACAGCACGGTCTCTTCAATAACGATCTGTTCGAAATGGTTGCATTTGTCTGATCTTTCCTCTTGAACCTGTTCATTTGGGGTTGCTTCGTTCTCTATAACTATCTTTGCCTCGACTCTCGGTGGCTCCGGCTTCTCAATTTCTCGATCACTCCTCAAAGTTATCACCTCTTAACAAGATTTGATGTTGGAACCTCCCGATGATGAATTCATGTTGGGGTGGGGGAGTGGTTGTGCCGGGGGCTTGCCAATCTCTAGAGTTGCCTCAAGCTTTGTCAGGTTCTCATTGAGTTGCTGAAATTGTTGTTGGTGTTGCGCCTGGGTTTGTTGTAGTTGTTGCCATTGTTGAAAATTGGCTTGATTTTGCGTCGTTTGCATTTGGATGACTTGCAATGTTTTGCTCAAAGATTGCACTTGGGGTTCATTTGTTTCATCCCTCCTCCTATGGCTATCTTGTTGATTGTTGTTGTTGTTGAAGGGTAGTGGACGATACGATGGTTGAGCTTGTTGTTGTCTTTGGGGGCCCCAATTCAAATTCGGACTACTTCTCCAACTCGGGCCTTGATTGTTGGAATTGTTGTATCCTTACCCTTGGTTGGAATTTGCCACATAATTTACTTGTGTGGGGTCTTGAAGTACTTCCTTTGCTAGAGGTAGGTTGGGGAATTTGTTAATGCCATGGTGTGCGCTATTGCAAAGGTTTCCTAGCCCTTCATTACCAACCGTCACGACCTTCACTCCTTTCAACTGCAACCCTTCATGTCTCTTGTAAATGAGGGCCTCCATTCTTGCTTCTAAGGCTTCCTCTTGGGTCAATGTAAGGAGACATCCACGAGCCAAAGGTTGAGGTAATTCTCTTCTCTCAGATTCGGGAGTCGCCTCCCAACTTCGCACATTCTCCTCTATGGATTCTAAATAATCCCTTGCCTCCTCCGGTGTCTTATCCAAGAATTTCCCGTTGCACATCATTTCCACGAACTGTTTCATGGATGGGATGAGTCCATCGTAAAAGAAACCGATGAGACTGTATTCATCAAATCCATGGTGTGGACATGCTAGTAGCAGCTCCTTGAACCTCTCCCAAGTGATATCAAAGCTTTCATTTGGTTTCTGAGAAAAGTTTGCCATTTGCCGCTTTAATCCTTGAGTCCTGTACAAGGGAAAAAACTTTTTCAGAAATTCTGCTTGCATTACTAACCAGGAGTTAATAGAATGAGGAGGTATATCATTAAACCAATTTTTAGCTCATTAAACCAATTTTTAGCTTTATCCTTTAAAGAAAAAGGAAACAGTTTAAGATAAATGGTTTCATTGCTAGCCTTCCCATCAGAACATGTGAGGCAGACATCTTCGAAATCATTTATATGTAAATAAGGGTTTTCCTTCTCTACACCATGAAAAGTGGGGAGAATTTTAAATATCCCAGGTCTTGGGCTAAAGGAAGTCGCATCGGCTAGAAGCACAATGCATGAGCCGGTAGCAGACCTACTCGGTCTCAACACATATCTCAAACTTCTATCACCCTCATGTTGAGAGTGATCGTCCTCACTATGCTTAGTGTTGTCATTACCATTGGTGTTGGTATTGTTATCGGCAATGTCTATGTTTCTTACTAATCTATGTGTTCGAGGAGTCCTTAGCCACATAAACTAGACAATTGAGCTCAAGCCAAAACTTTCCAAGAGTAGCCTAATTTTAATAGTTTTGATGATTATATAAATTGAAATACAAATTCGGATATCCACAATGAATATAAACAATAGAATGGAAAGATCTCACCAAATTTTTACAGCAAAAACTAAAGTGTGAAATGAAGATACGACGTCCCTGGCAACGACGCCAATTTGCTTGACTGGACTTGATTAGTGATACTCGCAAGTGTACAAGGTCGGCAAATAATATACCCGGTGAGTACATGATCGTATCTACGGAGACGGAACTAATCTGCAAATTCACACAAATAGTCAGAGTATGTAAAGAATGGTTGAGGGTTCTAACCACCCTTTGAGGGTGAATGATTGTTTGAATAGATGATTTATCTATGTACCCTAGAGTTAGGGTAATGTCCTAAGATTTGGATGCAAGGGAGAGAAAGAGTGCAATTGTTGATGATATCGGTAGGATTACTCAATTGCTCTGCTAAATGTTAATTCCATGCTAACTCGATCACTCATCCATTGTCCAGGTATGAGGATAAGGAAATAAATCAATTAAGCGCATATGGGGTGCACCAAAGGTAATTTCTAATTGGGTTCTTCTCCTAATTAAAGCTCATGAATCACTCTCTTAACCATTTCAAGGTATGTGAGGGTAGTGCATGTAGGTTGTGTTGCGTACCACACAACCACCGTTCTGCGGCCCCTTTCGGGTAATCCACGAAGCGATAAACAGGTTACAACCCAATTAACAATTTGGGTTATTGGGTGAATTAAACTTCTAAACTATGAAATATGGATTGAAGGGTCTTGTATTAATTTCAAGATATGCAATACCCATTAGATACATAGGTGCAACAATTACGAAGCACCACCGTTCTTCGGCTCCTCCATGGATATTATAAAATCTAACTAATCATAAGCTTATTTCACCCAACAACATGGATTAATAAAGGGTGCTAGAAATTAACATTAGCAAGGAAATCAAAACATCCTACATCAATCCACAACACCCACACAATGAATATAGCCTAACATATCAAGAATAGAGTAGGCATTCAAAGAAATAGACATATTTCAATACAAGAAATGAAAGCAAATGTATAGTAGTAAGAGTGTTGGAAATTTGTCACCAAATACTTGCTTCATCAGTCATCAATCAATCTCAGCAACTGCAAAAACGAGATCAAGAAACTCAAAACTATCCAAAATCCTAATTTCCTTCTTAAGAAAGAAGATGACCAAAAAATGGTAAAAGATTAAGCTCTATATTTATTACATCTGAATAGTAGTGTTTTATACCCCCTAGGGATTACATCTTATCCATCCAAAATGTCATCCAACTGCCCACAACGAATGAAGAGAAATCGGGTTAAGAAAAACATGTTTCTCGCAACCCAGAATTTGGACGAAAAACCTCGATCAGTCGACTGCTAAATGAATGCCAGTCGCCTGATGACAGGCGACTGTCGTTGGTCAGACAGTCGCCTGGTTGGTAGGCAGTGTTGCTTCCAAATGAAGGCAGGTGACTGTCTTGAATATTACAGTCACCTGTGTGATCCATAGGCGATTGTCTTTTGTGCTTCAGGAGCCTACTACAGAAGTGTTAAATTAATAGTGAGTTGGCTCTTTTGGCTCCTCAGGCATCTGGAAAATCAGGCGAGTATTGCGAAAATGGCAAGCGACTGCAAAATATCCAGTCTACTGTCAATCCTCTTGCAGGTGCCTGTCATTGCGCTTCACTTTCTCCAGCTCCAGCACTTCTGAGGCAGGCGACTGTTGTTGTCTGGTCAGTCGCCTGTTTGGTTGCCCAGGCATCTGTCATTCCTTCTACTGGTGCCTACTATGCACTCCTCTTCATGAGTTGATTTAGTCCCCTTCGAGACCCCTGAAAAATCCAGAAAAATTCCTAAAAATATAGTAGACATTTATAATGCTTTGGGAAGTGAAATTGTGTTAAAATAAAATCATTTTCTCATAAATGATGAATTAACATAAATGTAGTTAAGAGAGCATGATTCCAGGGATTATATGAACAAGAGGAGATGATTATGATGTTATGATATGCAATATTCAGTCATAATAAGCTGTCAGAGATATTTATGGGCTACCAATGGACGACCTTCGTCAGTAGACATTTAAGGTAGGCCGCCTAGGACGACCTTCATCAGAGATATTTAAGGTAGGCCGCCTGAGGGACGACCTTCACCTGAGATGCGACCTTCACCGCAGATATCTAAGGTAGGCTGCCTACGGGACAACCTTCACCTGATATATTTTAGGTAGGCCACTTGATGGACGAACTTCATCAGAGAGGCGACCTTCACCACAGATATTTAAGGTAGGCCACCGAGGACGACCTTCATCGGAGATTTTTAAGGTAGACCGCCTAAGAGACTACCTTCACCTGAGAGGTAACCTTCAACGCATATATTTAAGGTAGGCCGCCTGCGGGACGACCTTCACCTGATACATTTAAGGTAGGCCACCTGAGGGAAGACCTTCATATGAGAGGCGACCTTCACCGCAGATTTTTAAGGTAGGCCGCATGCGGGACTACCTTCACCAGAGACGACCTTCACCCGAGGGCGACCTTCACTAGAGACAGTTAAGGTAGGTCGCCGAGGAGGGCCTTCGTCTGGAGACATTTAAGGTAGGCCACAGAGGACAACCTTCATCAAGTGACATTTATGGTAGGCCGCCGAGGACGACTTTCGTCAGGTGACATTTAAAGTAGGCCGCCGAGGAAGACCTTCGTCAAGTGACATTTAAGGTTGGCCACCGAGCACAACCTTTGTTAGGAGACATTTAAGGTAGGCCGCCGAAGACGACCTTCGTTAGGAGACATTTAAGGTAGGCCACCGAGGACGACCTTCGTCAGGAGACATTTAAGCTAGGCTACCGAGTGAATACCTTCATCAGGAGACATTTAAGCTAGGCCACCGAGGACAACCTTTGTCAGGAGATATTTAAGGTAGACTGCCTGAGGGACGACCTTCATCGGAGATCTTTAAGGTAGGCCGCCTGGAGGACGACCTTTACCGCATACATTTAAGGTAGGCTGCCCGAGTGAAGACCTTCACTTGAGGGACGACTTTTGTTTCCATATTTTCTATGATTTTACCATGCATTTTCGTATCGTTTCGATCTCTCAAATGCATATTTCTGTATTATATCGCGCCTTTCCTCGATATATTTGATTCTTTCGATATTTTATATACTTTCAGGGAATTTTCAACGATTCGGAGCGATACGGGACTTTGAAAACAACTGGAACGCCGAAGCTCGCCTCGCCTCGCCACGACGACCCAATGGGGCCAAAGAAGTGAAGAAGAGAGAGAGAGAAGAGAAGAGAATAAGAGAAGTGAGACGAGAATACGAGAAGAGAGAAGAGAAGGAAAAGAAAGAAGGAGACCAGAAGGTGTTGCCAGATCGCTCGGCCGAGAGAGTGTCTCGCTCGACCGAGCAGTGACACCAAGTCGAAGGGGCCAAGTCTTCAAGGTAGTGCTCGGGCGAGCACTTGGCTCGCTCGCCCGAGCGACCACGCTGATCGCCTAAGCCAGCCGTCCCCTTCTTTTGCCAACAAGCTCTCGAAAAATTCGGCAATTAAAGCACTCGAACGAGCAAGGATCCGCTCGCCCGAGCGGCTCCTTGCTTGAACAAGCGAGATGGAATCTATAGGTGAAACTTGGGCAAGTGACCCAACTCACTCGCCCGATCGGTCCTTCCTCCAGCGCCCAAGACAAAGCCCCTCAAAGGGTCGCTCGGGCGAGCAAGCACTGTGCTGGCCCGAGCGATTGGTCGGCAGACTCCAATTTTGTTTTTTCTAGTAGGTTTCGGGTTGGTTTTGTTGAAAAAACTATCCCAAGTGACTTTGTATAAATAGTGAACAGTTTTTAAGGATAGGTCAAGTTTTTAATTCTGAAAAAAAACCTTATGAGCCATTGGAGGAGCTCCTCTCTTTTGATTTCTTTTGCAATCTAAATCTTTGTGAGTGGTTATTTGTCTTTGATTTCTTATAACATTGAAATTAGTTTCATATCATTTGGCCAGAAAAATATGTCTATCTCCATTGCTCCCATGTTTGGAGCTTTTACCCTGCTAGAGTAGTAGGTTTCTAGGGCTTAGGGAGGATCCCTAGGAGCTTATGGATTGGATGTTAGATTAGACCTCCGTTGGATGAATCTAGGGTCTACCTGTGGTGGTTTGAACAAGGGTTTTGGAGGATTAGCATTGGGATTGGAAGATCACGAAAGTGACTCCATATCCTAGGGAGAATCCCCACAAATCCGATTTGGGATTTGCGGCTGTTTTCCGGGGCTCGCATTCACGAGGGTGACTCGAGAACCGGGGGCGACCACTAATACCCAATCCACTAGCCGATGACTACGAAAATAGCCCGACTGCTAGAACCAACCATATGATGGCGTCACATTTCTTAAAGCACACGAGTGCCTACGGATTGTGAGGCGGGATCAAGTGTCAGGCGTAATGCATGCATCCTCATATGATGTCGATAGTGAAATCACGGCTCAGTATAGGGATGCATTAGACGAGCATGACGACGAAAGTCTAACTTTCATTCCCATCTCCGGATGTGACACTCCTACCCTAATCCATCGTCCGACGGAGGACCAATCGACCTGAGATCCATTACCGAAGGCCCTAACGGGGAATCCCAGAGGCCTTAGACATTTAATATTTAGTTAATTCCATTTCCCTCAACCAACCAATCAAATCACACGTGACAACTCCGACCACACATTCTCCTCCTTCTACAAAAAGCCAAGCATTAGACGACCGCCTCCTTAGAGTTCGACATTCTATACATACTATAACGCACCGTCCACTTGCGGTGTTCTCGTCCGTGCATCACGGGTGAGGAATAAGTTTTGGCACCGTTGTCGGGGAGGCAATGGTTTACTTTAGCTTTTGGTTGGAGAGTGTTGGTTCCATCTACACTTGACATTCCACCACTTCTTTTTATTTTTCTTTTTGTTCTTTTATTACTATCTTTTCTCCTTTTTTGCTAACGCGTTCCACGGTTTTCTTGAGTGCCTCTATTTTGCATGATGACACGTTCTCAAGGAGGAGAAGATCTTTTGCCCTTGGATCCTGAGATAGAGGCGACTGCAAGGCGACTCTGTCACGGCCCGCTTCCCAAGTATGGAAGGCGAGACGTGAAGAGGTCTGCTCAGACTTGGAGCTGTGAAGTTGTAGTCTGATAAGCGTCTGGTAATTTAATCCATTATCAGATCCTTTGCATTATGACGAAACAACAACAATAATAATGAGGAATAGACAAATAAAATTATCCAACATTCAACTTCCACAGATTTTATTCCAAACATTACAGAGTTATAGTCATAAAAAGAGTACAAAGTCTGAAAGAAAAAAAGGCCTAAGCATGGCCAAAACTACAACAAGAAATGTTGCTACGCACTGAACAACCTAACAGCAACTACTAAAAGGTAAACAACAACTAAAAGGAAGTCACCAGCTGAGACAAAGGGTAGAACTCTAGTTTCTTCGAACTGGACGTCAGCAAGCTGTCGTCCTCAGCAACTAAATCAGGCTCAAACTTAACATATGACACCCAAAGAGAAAAGGGCACATGTTAGCAAAAATCTCCAAAGAGAGGAAGGAGACTTTTGTGCAAGGAAACGTAAAGCACAACAGATATAAGATAAATGCAGTTTAACAGTTTTAAAACAATAATGACATGACATGATATTTTACTGAATGCAGTAGTTTAATCATGATCATGATACTTGCAATGCACGACACATCGTAGCGAGAGCTACTAGACAATATTCACTATTTCACGATTAACTTGTATTCACGATGTGCACAGGGTTTCCGTCTTTTGGCTCAAGTGGCTGTACGGGCTCACTTCTACGCTCAAGCGACCGTTTAACCCTACCCCTCCACGTGTATCGAGCGTTGGCTTCACCAACACACTGAGCTAGCTTCTGGATCACAAGCCAGGAAGTGTTTTTGGTTTGGCATAGGGTTGTGCCCGTAAAGCAGGTGCCTAGCCTCAATCAATATGTAGGAGTCAAAATCCTACTCGCCACAACTTACATTTTAAAGTAGCGTGTGCTACACATTCATGATAAAGATGCATGAAATGACATGGCAAGATGCATGAACTTGGCAATAGGCAATTAAATGTGCTTACAGATAAGTTGAAAGTAAACATGGCATGCGGGATGAAATGATAGTATAGTAAAGGTGTCGGATCTAGTTTCGTTGTCAAACTAAATCAAATGTGGTCGTCTAGGTGACTATCATTTCACCGCCTAGTCTCTTTTACGCAATTTACAAAATGGCCTAAAACATGGCCTAAATAAGTTACTGTGCACATTTCACTTGACTGAAAGAAACGTGCTGCAATCACAGATCAGAGAGGTCCAGAACTTCCTATGTGCTCAATCAACGCCCAGCCTACAGTCCCATATTATTAATCTTCAATTAGTGAGTTACCAAAGCAATGAAACCATAGTTTTTATCTTGTTAACGTGCAGGTGTGGGTTCCTACGGTTCATGTATACCTTAACACGACGCGAGAGCTACACTAACATCAGGTAGCAACGTCAGGGGTTGAATTATTATAAGCGAGCGACGATCCACTACACGGCAGTGATCAGTGAGCAACGAATGAGGATCAGCCGAGTAGCGGCACGATCCCTGCACACGACGTGAGGGGAAGAGGATAGCCAATGTCTGGACATCGACGACGGGTTCTACAACGTCAGGAGGACGCGAACAGTGACAAGATCAGCGGACAGGGTTGCCGGCCTAAGGGGAGGCACGGCGAGAGCTGAGTGGCATAGAGGAGGATAGTTTTAGGTGAGATGGCTGGATCCGGGCTGTTAGGGAGAAGGGATAGGATGGTCTTGCAGGTGGGGGTTCACGGCCTAGGAGAGAGGGAGTCCGGCATTAGGGTGGTGCGGCCTAGGTGCCGTGTAGGGGAGGTTTTCGGATCTAGGGGAGATGCGGCAGATTTGAGATAGAGGAGAATGCTGTTTTGGGTTGTTGGTGCTGCCAAGGGGAGATGCGGCCATGGGGGTGTTGGATACAATCTAGCTTAAGTTTGATGATGACAAACTCATCTGAACTCTCTAATATGTTTTGTGAGAATTTTTCAGGCTATGCCAGGGTTCAGAGGAGAATCAAGTGAACATGTCACATCAGGGGACATGCATGTATTTGTACACTTGGAATATACATGTGGACAATGACTTCTCTAGTCAAATGAAGTCCAGTGAAGGTAAAAATTGGACCATATGTGAAAATAAGGAAATGAAGAATCCATGAATTTTCTCATGAATTCTTGAAGTCATTTGGTGGCCAAATACGGGGTAATACGGCTAAAATTGAAGAAGCCAAAGAAGAAAAACTCTCCACAGGTGATGAAATGATCTGAAACTTTTACTGGAGCTGAAGACGTGCGTCGGGGAATTTTGAGAATTTTTGCAGATTTTCTGGACAATATTTGGAGGCCCAAATACTCAAAATACAGTTCAAATACATTGAAAAATAGGAATACGGGGTATTTATGCAAATACGCGTATACATGATTTTTCAAGTATCTCAAAACCA
Source organism: Scilla litardierei (assembly GCA_030789695.1). NCBI lineage: Eukaryota > Viridiplantae > Streptophyta > Magnoliopsida > Asparagales > Asparagaceae > Scilla > Scilla litardierei. The sequence continues at coordinate 152,224,792 of CM061133.1, forward strand.
TATCATGTGGGATATCATTGCGAAGGGCTCGACGAGACGAATCTAACGGTACCAAGAGATCACTCATCAGAGTTCGGACGAAGAAGTTATCGAGTTTTTTTTCTTCGAGATACGTTGCATTTAATAATAGTTTATTATTAATCATTTTTTTAATAATATTTTTTTCCCTCTTGCATGCGTCATTGACAGAACGCAGGTGGGGAGAGAGGTAGAGAGAGCGGGCTACGTGGCTTATTGTGAGCCATTTGATCCGAATCCAATGGTCAGTATTGATCACAATTTTTCTTTGTTGGCTGAGTTTCAGGGACACATGGCAACGTAGCAGCGGTCCGATTCAGATCCGACGGCTACCGACAGAGGCTGGATCAGAAGTCAATTAAAGTAGGTAGTGGGTATTAATTGCTGGTCGGTTGGTGGTGTGTTGACCCGATCCAAGAACACATGGGTATTATTTTCAGCCTTTAGATCTCAGATCTAATGGCTACTAGAGGAATACAGTTTGGGTTTGGGTCAAGGCTTTTAATGCGGGTCTACATCCGATCCAACAAACGTTTTTTAAACGGTGATTAATTTGTGTGCTGATTATTTAATTAGGCACGTAAGACAAAAACTTAAACCTATAAATACCCATGACCCCTCTTCACATTTTTCATCACCAAATGAGCTACAAACATCAGATTTGAGTTCCGTCAGAAGCATTGGGATCGTAGCTTCAGCGCCGACGTGGTGGTGCCCACCAAAGCAGCAAAGCTTTTTGACAGAATTTTTGGGGGCACGCCAATCGAGGAGGCTTCGCAGATACCGTACCTTGGAGCAGCTGCCATTTTCACATCCGGGCTCCAATCGACGATCCGTCAGAAGCATCGCGAAGCTCTCAACGAGCTGATCAGCATGGCCAGAGAACAACTTCACAAATGAGCTCTCTAAACTCTTGATCTTTGTTATTTGTGAAGTTATTAATGTTTTGATCAGCATTTCTGTAATATAATTTCTTCCGTTATTTGGGACTCTGGGAACCAAACTTGTTGGGGCAAGTTGGGTTGGGGAGTGATACTTGTATGTTTCTTTTTGACTTTGGTGAGCTTGAGTTGGTCTGACAGGTTGGTGTTGGGGCACCAATCTAAGGGAGATTGTAACTTCTTAAAGAAACAGTATAAGTGATTGCTCATTGGGGTGGACGTAGGTCATGGGGACCGAACCACGTTAAATTCTGTGTCTTCTGTGAATGCTTTGATTGTCCGATTCCTAAACTGCATGCTGTAAACTAGGCTTAATTTTTATCTTGCGATAATTTGGTCAAAGGCCTATTCACACCCCCTCTAGGCCTTATTTAGATCCTACAAGTGGTATCAGAGCACCAGGCCTGGCCATTTGAGTCTAGTTCATAATGAATACATATGATTCAGCATTTGCTGAAGGACAGTCTACAGTTAGACCACCCAAATTTAATGGGACTGATTTTGCTTACTGGAAAGCTAGGATGAAAATTTTCCTAGTCTCTTCAGATCTTGAAATTTAGAAAATTGTTGCTAAAGGCTATCACCCACCTACAATCAAAATTGAAGATATTGATGTACCAAAACCAGAAGATAAATGGGATGATAACGATAACAAACTTTATGCTCTAAATGGTAAAGCTATGAATGCAATTATCTGTGCACTTGACAGAACTGAGTTTAACCGTATATCTCATTGTCTTACTGCGCAGGAAATCTGGAACACTCTCGAAGTCACTCACGAAGGAACCTCTCAGGTGAAGGAGTCTAGATTAGCGCTGCTGAGCTCAGAGTACGATGGTTTCCACATGCTACCAGGAGAATCCATCAAGGACATGTACACTCGCTTCACCGACATCGTATACAACTCAAAAGCCTTGGGAAAGTCTTACGACAGCATCGACCTCATTCAGAAAATCCTAAGAGCGCTTCCTAGTTCCATCCGGCCTAAAGTGACGGCCATCTAAGAAGCGAGAGATCTCACTAAGCTGAAGCTGGATGATCTGATTGGGAATCTGTTATCCCATGAGCTGGAACTCAAAACCTTCGAGACAAGAGAGAAAGGTGAGGCTAAACCTTTAAAGACCATCGCTCTCAAAGCCGAAGAAAGTGACGAAGAAGATCTCGACGAGGAACATGCACTGATGGTCAGAGGATTCCGACGCTTCATCAGAACTCCTGCCGGAAAATCTGAAATGGCAAAAAGGTTCAATCGTTTTAATAAGTTTAATCCTTTGAATTCCTCGTCTGAACAGAATACTACTAAAAGTGTTCAATGTTTCAACTGTAAGAAATTTGGACATTTCATGAAAAACTGTCCAACAAAGAACGCGTCATCCGAAGCCAAAGGGAAATCATTTGCGGTAACATGGGACGATGACGACGAAGACGAACCACAAGACGAGGTAGCGCAATCATCACTTTGCCTGATGGGAGAAAACGATTCATTTGTGGTAACATGGGACGATGACGACGAAGACGAACCACATGACAAGGTAGCGCAATCATCACGTTGCCTAATAGGTGAAAGCGACACGAACAAGGTAAGAGATGAATTTTCTTTACCAGAATTAATGAACATTTGTGAAAACATGAATTCAGAAATTACTTCTCTTGAATCCTCTATAGAAAATTATAAAGAAATGAATTTCCAACTACAGCAGGAAAATTATAATGTTTTGCAAAATGAAATAAAATTGAAAAATGAAATTTCATCGCTCAAAATTACCATTGAAAAACTCAAAGGAAAATCTAGTATTACTGAAGCTATACCTTGTCAGACTTGTGCTTCATTAAAGCTAGAAATTAAGAATGGTAATGAAAAGATTGTTGGCCTAAATAAAAGAATAGAAACTCTCGCTAAAAATGAAGATAATGTTAGAAAGAGTTTTATAAATAAAAGTGTCATGCTTGTAAATGAAAACATCTTTTTGAAATCCAAAGTCTCTGATTTAGAACTGAGTATCGGAAAATTTGGTGTAGGAAGGAAATCACTAGACATCATTCTTGGATACCAGTCAATCAAAAACGATAAACAAGGACTAGGATTTGGAAATGTTTATAATGAAAACATGATAAAGAAAAATCATTACATCAAGAAAAAGAAACGGAACGCCAAATGTTATACATGTGGTTCTTTTGAGCATTTATATAGAAATTGTCGTTATAAGAACCAAAACATGAAGTTCAAACAAGTATGGGTTTCGAAAGGTACTATGACTAACCATTGTGGACCTATTTGGCTACCCAGGTCACACATACCTTGTTCTTCTTATGTGTAGGGACTCAGCGTGGCTAAGGAACAACTGTGTGAGTGGTATTTGGATTCAGGCTGCTCAAGACACATGACAGGGAACAGCGACAAGTTCCTTAGCCTCGTGAAGCAAGAAGGAGGAAGTGTTACATTAGGGGACAACGGCAAGTGCAAGGTAATGGGTAAAAGTATTGTTGGCAACAATACTTTTAAAATTTTTGACGTCCTCTGGGTTGAAAATCTCAAACACAACCTCATCTCCATAAGCCAACTCTGTGACAAAGGTATGAAAGTACCTTTTGATGAGAAAATTTGTAAAATTTATGACTCGGTCACAGGTAATACCCTCTTCATAGCCAATAGGAAAAATAATGTTTATACAATAATGATTGAAGAAATGACAATTGCTAAATGTTTGATTGGCAGGGAGGAGGAGGCTATACTATGGCACCGGAGACTATCACATGCCAGCATGAAGTTGCTACATAAGCTGGAGAATAAAAACCTGGTCCGAGTCTTGCCACATCAACAGTACGAGAATGGTAAGTTGTGTGTTGCATGCACAAAAGGTAAGCAAACTAGATCAACTTTTACAGGAATTCGGGAAGTTACCACTTCACGAGTCCTAGAATTGATTCATATGGATTTGTTTGGGCCTACCGATGTTGCTAGCCTCAATGGGAAGAGATTTTGTTTTGTTTTGATCGATGATTTTTCTAGATATACATGGGTTTACTTCTTAGCCAAGAAATCGGATTCCTTTGAAAATTTCCAAAATTTTTGTAATCAAGTTTCAAATGAGAAAAATCTTTCAATTATGAAAATTAGAAGTGATCACGGTGGTGAATTTGAAAACTCTGTTTTTGAAAACTTCTGTTTGGAAAAAGGGATCTTACATGAATTTTCTTCTCCTAGAACACCTCAACAAAACGGGGTGGTCGAAAGAAAGAATCGAACTTTAAAAGAGATGGCAAGAAGCATGCTTAATGATTATTCTCTTCCTATGTATTTTTGGGCCGAAGCAGTGAATACAGCCTGCTATGTCTGCAACAGGGTTATGCTTAGACCTTTAATGAACAAAACATCCTATGAACTGTGGCATGGCAAGACTCCTAACATTTCATATTTCAGAGTATTTGGATGCAGGTGTTTCATTTTAAACACAGGAGATCAGCTGGGAACATTTGAATCCAAATCAGACGAAGGAGTGTTCGTAGGATATTCATCAAGGAGCAAAGCATACATGATCTACAATAAACGAACCTTAACTGTTGTTGAGTCAATTAATGTGAAATTTGATGAAGCTAAAATAGATCCTTTAAATTGCAGGGAAACTGAAGCTGGAGATGCAGACAAGGAAACTACAGAGCCTGAAAACATAGCTGAACCATCTGAAGGCCAAAAGGAAGATGAACCAGAAGTACCATAAGGAAATAGACTGGAAAGAGGAGAGCTCAGGTTCAATCCACATCATCCACCTGAGCTGATCATGGGGACTCCTACGGAAGGTATACGCACTCGATCCACTTTCAATAACTTGTGTGCCTTATGCATTCATGGTGACTTCATTTCTGAAATTGAACCCAAGAACGTTGAAATCGCTTTAACTAATGAAAGTTGGGTTATGGCCATGCATGATGAGATTAATCAGTTTGATAGAAATAATGTTTGGACATTAGTGCCCCGACCTGATAATTACCCAATTGTTGGCACTAAATGGATTTTCAAAAACAAACTTGATGAATCTGGAAATGTAATCAGAAATAAGGCAAGATTAGTGGCCAAAGGATATAACCAGATTGAGGGAATTGATTGTGATGAAACTTTTGCACCCGTTGCTAGATTAGAAGCCATTAGAATATTGCTGGCTTTTGCAAGTTTTAAATGTTTTAAATTGAAGCAAATGGATGTGAAAAGTGCATTTTAAATGGTTATTTGAAAGAAGATGTTTTTGTTGAACAACCCCCTGGTTTTGAAAGTCATAGTTTTCCAAATCACGTTTACAAGTTGCAAAAGGCTTTGTATGGTCTGAAGCAAGCTCCCAGAGCTTGGTACGACCGTCTCAGTTCATATCTTTTGGAAAATAACTTTAAAAAGGGTAGTGCAGACAACACTTTGTTTATCTTGCATGAACAGGATCATTTTCTTATTGTTCATATTTATGTGGACGATATTATTTACGGTGCTACTAATGACCTTTTATGCCAAAAGTTTGAAAAGGTTATGCAGGATCAGTTTGAGATGAGTCTGCTCGGAGAGTTGAAATACTTTTTGGGCTTTCAAGTAAGACAAACTGGAGATGGCATATATGTTTCCCAAACCAAGTACATAAAAGAACTGTTGAAGAAATTTGGGATGGAAAATGCAAAGCCAATGCGAACTCCAATGAGTCCGACGACGAAGCTTGAAAAGGATGACAAAGGTATAGATGTGGACCAAAAGCTTTATCGAGGTATGATTGGGTCCTTACTCTATTTAACTGCATCTAGACCAGACATCATGTTTTCTGTCTGTTTGTGTGCACGATTTCAAGCCTGTCCAAAAGAATCACATTTGATAGCCATTAAGAGGATTTTTCGATATCTTATTCACACTCCTACACTTGGACTATGGTATTCCTCTTATGGTAATCTTAATTTGGTTGGCTATGCTGATGCTGATTATGCTGGTAGCTTGGTTGATAGAAAGAGCACTAGTGGAACTTGCTTTCTTTTGGGACAATCCTTAGTTTCTTGGTCTAGCCGTAAGCAAAATAGTGTTGCGCTATCCACCACTGAGGCAGAGTATATTGCTCTTGGCAGCTGCTGTGCCCAGGTACTGTGGATGATGCAAACCTTACTTGACTACGGATTAGAATTACGAAAAGTCCCTCTTCGTTGTGATAGCAAGAGTGCCATAGATCTTTCTAACAACCCTATCCATCACTCTCGTACTAAGCATATTGACGTTAGACATCATTTTATCCGAGATCATGTAGCTAAAGAAGATGTTTCAATTGAATATGTTTCTACTGATTCTCAGTTAGCAGACATTTTTACCAAACCTTTAGCTGAAGATCGTTTTTGTCGTCTTCGTCTTAATTTAGGCATCATTAATACTATTTAATGTATATATTTGGTGTGCTATTCTTTTGGTGTGTTTCATTTATTAAAAAAATACGTGCTTTGTAAATAAATTTTTTTTCGAAGGCTATCTTTTTGTTCAAAGCAGCCCCTCTCTAACAATGGATCAAGATTTCTGGTCTCAGAAAAGCTAGTTCTAGTGTGTGGATTACCTCAGCTTGACTGGGGATAGTAGTCCTGGCCTAGACTAGCTGGCCTGGCAGAGTCCGTTGGCCGAGAGCTATTGCATACAATAATGTGATGCCTTTGAATATTTTTCATAAAAGAAAATTTGAAAAATTTGAAAAATGAAAAATGAAACAAAAAAACAACTCGGAGCTTTCATGTCTTCTTCTTCACGCTTACTTCAAAAGAAAGTTGATGACAAACATATTTTATGTGGATTTTCAGTATTATTTTCTTAACAGTGGTTGTATTCGAAACTTAATACTTGGTTAAGACATTTTCAAAAGTACATAACTGAAACTCTTCATCTTCAAATCTCGCAACACTTATCAAATTATTATTCATATGGTTTTATAATCCTGTATAGGGAAAGAGATTGAAAGTGGAATAAAACATGTTAACTAATGGGATATGTTGTTTCAGGACATGGATAAAAAAAAGGGGAAAGCTAAAAAAAATCATTGTATTAAAAAGAAGACAAAGTGTCTTTCATTCCAACATACACAAAGCTTCGTATGAAAAATGGATACGGTCCATGTCCCTAAACCAACCCTCTGACATCCAACATTTGCTATTAATTCCAAAAATTACTTAGCGTTTGTGTTACGTCAGTCAAGCAATGCCATCCCTCGTTTAAAAGTCCTAATAGGCCATGCATGGGATCAGTATCTTGAACTCATAAATATTTGAGGAGGGAAAAATCAATCTTTGAAGTGCATAAATGAAAGTGTTGGTCATGACTGGCTGCATTCACGATTATATTTCCATATGAATATACTTTTTGAACATCACCCTTCATGAAGATGAATTATGTTGTTATGCCCTCTTGATTATTTCTTAATTATGTGTGATGGTTTCCCAATGCAGTCCTTTGTTTTGCTTTATAATGCTTTCTCTTCTATGCATTATATGGGTAATCACCTTTGATCTTTTGATAATGACAAAGGGGGAGAATGGAAATAAAAGAACCATGCATACATGAAATGAATTGTGAAATGTAGACTTTGCAAAAATGAATTTTTTTTTATGTGGCAATGTGGCAACTGAAAAAGAAAATGAACAAAGAAAATGATTTTTCTTCCTAAAGCCATATCACTGATAGGGGGAGCTTGAGCTAATTCTTTGATCATATACTGTTGATTGTCACACTCACATGCTCACACTCACATTCACGTTTCAAATTCATATGTTGCGACATTCGAATGCATGGTTATTATTCGGTTTGTCATCATCAAAAGGGGGAGATTGTTGGATACAGTCTAGCTTAAGTTTGATGATGACAAACTCATCTGAACTCTCTAATATGTTTTGTGAGAATGTTTCAGGCTATGCCAGGGTTCAGAGGAGAATCAAGTGAACATGTCACATCAGGGGACATGCATGTATTTGTACACTTGGAATATACATGTGGACAATGACTTCTCTAGTCAAATGAAGTCCAGTGAAGGTGAAAATTGGACCATATGTGAAAATAAGGAAATGAAGAATCCATGAATTTTCTCATGAATTCTTGAAGTCATTTGGTGGCCAAATACGGGGTAATACGGCTAAAATTGAAGAAGCCAAAGAAGAAAAACTCTCCACAGGTGATGAAATGATCTGAAACTTTTACTGGAGCTGACGACGTGCGTCGGGGAATTTTGAGAATTTTTGCAGATTTTCTGGACAATATTTGGAGGCCCAAATACTCAAAATACAGTTCAAATACATTGAAAAATAGGAATACGGGGTATTTATGCAAATACGCGTATACATGATTTTTCAAGTATCTCAAAACCATATCATGTGGGATATCATTGCGAAGGGCTCGACGAGACGAATCTAACGGTACCAAGAGATCACTCATCGGAGTTCGGACGAAGAAGTTATCGAGTTTTTTTTCTTCGAGATACGTTGCATTTAATAATAGTTTATTAATAATCATTTTTTTAATAATATTTTTTTTCCCTCTTGCATGCGTCATTGACAGAATACGGGTGGGGAGAGAGGTAGAGAGAGCCGGCTACGTGGCTTATTGTGAGCCATTTGATCCGAATCCAATGGTCGGTATTGATCACAATTTTTCTTTGTTGGCTGAGTTTCAGGGACACATGGCAACGTAGCAGCGGTCCGATTCAGATCCGACGGCTACCGACAGAGGCTGGATCAGAAGTCAATTAAAGTAGGTAGTGGGTATTAATTGCTGGTCGGTTGGTGGTGTGTTGACCCGATCCAAGAACACATGGGTATTATTTTCAGCCTTTAGATCTCAGATCTAATGGCTACTAGAGGAAGACAGTTTGGGTTTGGGTCAAGTCTTTTAATGCGGGTCTACATCCGACCCGACAAACGTTTTTTAAACGGTGATTAATTTGTGTGCTGATTATTTAATTAGGCACTTAAGACAAAAACTTAAACCTATAAATACCCATGACCCCCTTCACATTTTTCATCACCAAATGAGCTACAAACATCAGATTTGAGTTCCGTCAGAAGCATTGGGATCGTAGCTTCAGCGCCGACGTGGTGGTGCCAACCAAAGCAGCAGAGCTTTTTGACAGAATTTTTGGGGGCACGCCAATCGAGGAGGCTTCGCAGATACCGTACCTTGGAGCAGCTGCCATTTTCACATCCGGGCTCCAATCGACGATCCGTCAGAAGCATCGCGAAGCTCTCAACGAGCTGATCAGCATGGCCAGAGAAAAACTTCACAAATGAGCTCTCTAAACTCTTGATCTTTGTTATTTGTGAAGTTATTAATGTTTTGATTAGCATTTCTGTAATATAATTTCTTCCGTTATTTGGGACTCTGGGAACCAAACTTGTTGGGGCAAGTTGGGTTGGGGAGTGATACTTGTATGTTTCTTTTTGACTTTGGTGAGCTTGAGTTGGTCTGACAGGTTGGTGTTGGGGCACCAATCTAAGGGAGATTGTAACTTCTTAAAGAAACAGTATAAGTGATTGCTCATTGGGGTGGACGTAGGTCATGGGGACCGAACCACGTTAAATTCTGTGTCTTCTGTGAATGCTTTGATTGTCCGATTCCTAAACTGCATGCTGTAAACTAGGCTTAATTTTTATCTTGCGATAATTTGGTCAAAGGCCTATTCACACCCCCTCTAGGCCTTATTTAGATCCTATAGGGGTAACAATGCGGCGCCGGCGTGAGCTGTGCTCGGAGGCTGGGTGTGCACGAGCTGACGGCGACAGGAGGAGGCCGTGGAGAAGGGCAGGCCATGCGGCGTCGCGGGGAGAAGTTGGGCGGAGGAGGAGGACGCAGGTGAGGCTGCCGCATTGCGTGGGAAGAAGCGGAGGCCGTCATTTGGGCTTAGCGTGCGAGGATGGGGAGATTCGCGTGGGAAGAGGAGGAGAGAAAATAGGTAGGGGCGGCTGCGTTTGGGGTATCAAACCCTAGGGTTAAAATATATAGAAAGAAAAGTAGCAGGGTTTGTTGAGGGGTTGTACAATGCCAGCATGTGATTGAGCCCTAGGGCTAAGGTTTAGGCTTTAGTTTTTATTTTAGTGTGTGGGGGATTGAAATGGCAGCACATGTAAAGGCTAGGGATTTAAAACTTGCAAGGGTTGGGTGCGGCCACATGGGTTCATAAGATAGGGCTTGGTTAGTTATATTAGGAAAGGATGTATTATGAAGGTGTTTGAAATAATAATAATCAGATTTGATTTGTCATTAATGGGTTAATTAGGGCTAATAAAACCAATTTTAATTATAGGTTGAAATGAGTTTTAATAGGAAAGTTTTCGAGCATTTAAAAAACTTTAAATTTTGAATTTGAATTTTGAATTGAAATTTAAAACAAATTTTAAGAAGAGGCATTTAAAATAATTACTGAAAAGGATAATAATAATAATAATAATAAGTATGAGAAAAAAAATAGAAATGGATACGGACTTAACTACAGATACGAAGAAGCATATACAACACGAGATGAAAACGAACTACGTATCGCTAAAACTGGTCGTTACATCCTACCCACCTTAGAATAAAGTCCGTCCTCGGACTTTCTAACTATAAATATATCTGGCTACTCTAGCATCTACCCCAATCATATCACATTCTAATTCAACCAGGTATAGTCACTACAAGTGCTTATATATGCACTTAATAGTCAAACATTAATACTACAAACATGTATATATATGTACACTCTATACTTATACCTATCATAGACAGTCAAATTCATACACGTACTTCAATCATTCATATTAATCACGTACATCCCTTATATAGCTATGACACACTTATCATGTAACTAAGGTAAACATACTTACATAAAACAGTTCACACCAGCAAATACAATCGTAGTACTTCACGTATATATAACTACCTATGCATAAAACAACCATGGATGTACTACTCCCTATATCTCCTAGTGTACATCCAACACCAACGTATCAACACAAGTAATCACAACATACAATATTAAATCATGTTCGTTATATCTAATATACATACACCACTACTATAAATTCACAAATATATAGTCATTCAAATGCACGCATATACTTCACCATATATTCACATCATATATAGTCCTATAACTATATGCAAGTCACACCGAACATACCATAGTCACAAATACCTATAACTAAGCACATACTTACCCGTGCATGGTGCACGCCCATACACACTAATATACCATTCATACATACCACTCATACCACTATATACTTAGCACATCTACACACCTAGTTTAGCTAGCATACATACATTCAAACACGTAAAACCAAATAACTATACTACAAGACCAACACCTATAACCATATAATGGTATAGTCACCCACAACCATGTGCGTAACGTAACCAGACATAACCAAACCTATCACTATACACACATCACATTTCTTTGTTCATAGCACTATACACAAATCACAGACAAATATAAAAATATACTTAGAGTATACCCACTTAGGCTTGAGTGAGACTCAAGGACCTATACAAGAACCAGAATACGGTACTTATACATATACCAACACACCACTCATACTAATATATAACAACATAATCACATCACTCGTTATACCATGCATGTAAAAACACATGCTATCATATATACACAATGATATCAATTACACTTTATATTTAATCAAGTAACACCACATAACGCAATCACTTTACATACTATAATAATATTACAAACACCAGTACACGTATATAATCAAAATACACTATCTCATATATGCATACATCGTATAGTCACATACATATAATATATATTCACACCATGGCAATATACTTATAATTAGTACACTAATACGTATACTTATACATACATAGTTAAGACATACAATAATTGTGTGTATCTCATGGTATACACGCACACACACAACATCTCGTAAAGGCAAGCAAAACCAAACAAAATTTTATAACCATATTACCGTACATATATCACTCATATTCATATAGTAAGGACATGTCTACGTACGAGCACATGCTCACACATACCAACTTATAGATCATACAATAGGCATGCACACCTAACTATAAGTACCATATTATCATTACACTTAACATGCACATGACTTACTAATATATTATATATCAAGCATTTACAAGTATCTTCAAACTACATTCACTACTAGTATATACTCCAATACAAATTCAAATATATATACAAACATTCCTAAAGTGGTATATCTATCCACACGTATATAACTACTATCATTCATACAACTTCACACATATATCATGAATAACACTGAGTATTCATATATAACACGAGAGACAATCATTAATATCCCAAGGGTAGCACACTCATACAAGTCCACACACTCAACCTATAAACATGCACCACCACGACATCACAAAAATCAATGGGCCCATTACCAAACTAGAGTTGACATAGGCAACGACAAGCGCTAATATTTAAACAATGGAAAGGAAACCGAAACCAAAAGCGTAACAGAACAAGATCGGAAGAACGAGTTCATATAAGGCGAGGATGAGGAGATAGAGGGTTGGATGGAACAAAAATATTGATTTAAATAATTAAATAAATGAAAGAGGGACACGTGTAAAATATGATATCGTATATATCTAGTCTTATAAAAAAATGTAGAAATAGCGAGCAGGCTGTAAAATTTGAAGACACGGAAAAAGTTTTAGATGAAGAAAATAATGTATAGGGTGAGGTAGTGATTAGTTTGCAAAAGAAAATAGATTTGTACAAAGATTTTTTTTGAAGTAGGAGTACGATGAACTTAGAACTGATATATATAAGAATATTAAAGTTCTATTTAGCTTAGAAAAATATTCTAAAAGTATGCACGGTAAGTGGTTAAAAATAATAAACTTAGTAGTATAGAAAGGAAGGAATGATATATTGAATCATCAAAAGGGCATTAAATTTTTAAAACCAAAATACGGAAGATATATGTTAGAAAATGGTTACGAGATAGTAATAAAAAATTACGACCAAGAAGACTTCAAAATCTAAGAAAGAATTTTAACTCAACCGAAAAGTAAGGAGTTTAAATATATAATAAGGGGTCTTCAAAGAAGTTAAACTGAGCGAAGAATTTAATAAGGGAAAATCGAAAATACTTTTGGAAGAATCAGGATTTGCAACGGAGAAGATTCGAAAAAATTAATGATAATCGTCATGAGGCGATCACGTGATTCGAGGGGAAAGAACATGACCGCATGATTGATACAAAAATACGCCTAGGATATGATTCATGAAAAGCTACGATGGGATCCTACGGTCGATAACACAGAAGTGTAATGATCAGAAAAATGATAGAATCATGGCTTCTAATTACCAGGTCGACTAAAGATTAGGAGGAACTTAGCGCTAAGACTTTCTAATGAACTAGACTGTAATAGAGATCTCAGTGAAGGGTCCTAAGAGGATCAAAATTACGTTCCGTTGGGCCCGAAATTGATGGACTCAACGAACGACTAAAGGAAAAGATCTAGAAATCTAATATGGTCAGGGGTGGGTGAGAGACTACTAAGGTAACCTAAGACAAGTACAACTAAATCTTGACGAAGGCACCTGGCTATCAAACCTGGACGTCTATCTAAGTCTTCCTACCATCTAAGACAAGGAAAACCTTCAGGTTAGACTCAATTCATGACTTGAATGTTCCGAATATTTAAATGAATGTTGTTATCATTATTGTTGTTCCGTTATTTTGCAGATGCAAAGAGGAGACCTGCATGGGCCACCACTAAAACCTGTCACGACCCTCTTCCAAGTATGGAAGGTGAGACGTGAAGAGGTCCGCTCAGACTTGGAGCTGTGAAGCTACAGGCTGATAAGCGTCTGGTAATTTAATCCATTATCAGGTCCTTTGTATTACGACGAAACAACAATAATAATAATGAGGAATAGACAAATAAAATTATCCAACATTCAACATCCACAGATTTTATTCCAAACATTACAGAGTTATAGTCATAAAAAGAGTACAGAGTCTAAAAGCAAAAAGGCCTAAGCAAGGCGAAAACTACAACAAGAAATGGTGCTACACACCGAACAACCTAGCAGAAACTACTAAAAGGTAAACAACTAAAAGGAAGTCACCAGCTGACTAAGGTTAGAACTCCAATGTCTTCGAACTGGACGTCAGCAAGCTGTTGTCCTCAACAACTAAATCAGGCTCAAACCTGACACGTGACACCCAAAGAGAAAAGGGCATATGTCAGCAAAATCCTCCAAAGAGAGGAAGGAAACTTTTGTGCAAGGAAACGTAAAGCACAGCAGATATAAGATAAATGCAGTTTAACAGTTCTAAAACAATAATGACATGACATGATATTTTAATGAATGCATCAGTTTAATCGTGAACGTGATACTTGCAATGCACGACACGTCGTAGCGAGAGCTACTAGACAATATTCACTATTTCACGATTAACTTGTATTTACGATGTGCACATGGTTTCTGTCTTGTGGCTGAAGTGGCTGTACGGGCTCACTTTTACGCTCACGCGACCGTTTAATCCTACCCCTCTACGTGTATCGAGCGTTGGTTTCAATAACACACTGAGCTTGCTTTTGGATCACGAGCCAGGAAGTGTTTTTGGTTTGGCATAGGGTTGTGCCCGTAAAGCAGGTGCCTAACCTCAATCAATATGTAGAAGTCAAAATCCTACTCGCCGCAGTTTACATTACACAGTAGCGTGTGCTACACATTCATGATAAAGATGCATGCAATGACATGACAAGATGCATGAACGTGGCAATAGGCAATTAAATGTGCGTACAAATAATTTGAAAGTAAACATGGCATGCAGGATGAAATGATAGTATAGTAAAGGTGTCGGATCTAGTTTCGTTGTCAAACTAGATCAAATATGGTCGTCTAGGCGACTATCATTTCACCGCCTAGTCTCTTTTACGTAATTTACAAAATGGCCTAAAACATGGCCTAAACAAGTTACTGTGCATGTTTCACTTTCCTGAAAGAGACGTGCTGCAATCACCGATCAGATAGGTCCAGAACTTCATATGTGCTCAATCAACGCCCAGCCTACAGTCCCATATTATTAATCTTCATTTAGTGAGTTACCAAAGCAATGAAAACACAGTTTTTATCTTGTTAACGTGTGGGTGTGGGTTCCTATGGTTCAGGTATACCTTAACATGACACGAGAGCTACACTGACGTCGGGTAGCAATGTCAGGGGTTGAATTATTAGAAGCGAGCGACGATCCACTGCACGGCAGCGATCAGTGAAAAATGAACGATGATCAGCTAGGTAGCGGCACGATCCCCACACACGACGTGAGGGGAACAGGATAGCCAACGTCTGGACATCGGTGACGGGTTCTACGGCGTCGGGAGGTCACGAACAGCCACAAGATCAGCAGACATGGTTGTCGGCCTAAGGGGAGGCACGGTGAGAGCTGAGCGGCATGGAGGAGGACAGTTTTAGGAGAGATGGCCGGATCCGGGCTGTTAGGAAGAAGGGAGAGGATGGTCTTGCATGTGGGGGTTCACGGCCTAGGAGAGAGGGAGTCTGGCATTAGGTTGGTGCAGCCTAGGTGCCGTGGAGGAGGAGGTTTTCGGACCTAGGGGAGACTCTCTTGGATGAGAGGAAAGCACTTTCTCTTGACTGCACCAAATGCCTAGAAGATTTCTCTTTTGTTTTATGTTAGAGAGCAAGAGATTAAAAGATAAAAATTCTAGGGCTTTTGGATTTTGAGAGCTTTGATCTTGGAAGATTGAAAGCTTGAATAGTTGAGTAAGTTGCTTAACCTCTCAATAGAATAGTAAAGGCTGCCTTTATAGGTTTCTCAAATTCCCAAACAGAATTCCCACAAACCCCATTGAAAACCGTGGAGAAAAACCCAACCGATAGAATTTTCACACGCGACAGTCGGCTGTTGAACAAAACACACACGTGGACAGTCGACTGATGAAGAGAAGACAATCGACAGTAAATCCAACATGCGACCTTCTACAGGTGACTGGCCGTAATCTGGGTTAGTTGAGAAAGTCTCAAAATAGTCTAGGAAGACAGGACATGCGACTGATAAAGAGAAGACAGTCGATTGTAAATCCAACAGGCGACTGTAATTCCTTCTACAGGCAACTGTCTCAAACCCTGACATTTTCCAGAGAGCTACGTCTGTAGAGAAGCTCAAAGACAGACGATTGTTGAAGCATTGACCATCGACTGGTGCCATTGGACTGTCGACTGTAAATACAACATCAGTCCACTGGCACTAGAATAAGAAATATTCCAGAGAGCAAGTCCTGCAGAAGAATCATAGACAGGCGACTGTTGAAGCATTTACAGTCGACTGTGCCTTGGACAGGCGATTGTAAATACAACATCAGTCGACTGACCATATGAAACTGAGAATGATCTTGGGCTGCAGATAGACATGCGACTGATTAACAAATCACAGTCGACTGTCTCTTGGACAGGCGCCTGTGAAATGTACAGCAGTCACCTGAAAGAGTTAAAGCTTAGAAAGCCCAAAAATCTACTAATTTAGTATGTGCATAACTGGCGACTGTAGAACAAAACAGAGTAGATTGTTTTGAGACAAGCGACTGTAAAACGTTCAGTAGTCGACTGTTGAAATCATAATTTGCACATGCTTGGAAAAATTGAATTGGAGTCAAAGGAAAGGTGATCTAATGAATTCCTAAGACTGAAATGAAGATTTGTGTTTGTGCTCCAACATAGTTCTACTTCTAAGCTACATACTAGAAGAGAAAAAGAAGATTACATTTGTAGAACTCTTTCTTCTATCCAAAGTATGAGCTTGAAGTTTTCTAGGAGCTTTAATCACCATCTTCTATCATCCAATCCACTTTTCTTGCTTTCATTGATCTTTGAGTATCATCCATTACTAATTGATCTTCAAGTATGCTTAGGCAATGGATTAACTGCAAATAGGGGATTAGTCACAAGTGTTTATGTTTTCTCATCATTAACACTAAGTAGGGAGAAGTCCAATACTCAACATTCTACCCCTTTTTGATGATGACAAACAAACATAAACAAAAAGATAAATAATTGTGCTGAAAGAAAACTTACTCCCCTACATAGATGCCAATCAAGTTAGTCTATACATATTAGGGCATCTATAGATCAAATGAAGAATGTATGTAAGATATGCATGAATGAAATGATTTTCTTGAAATCTTGAAATCTAGGATTCTATAATCCAAGTTCATTATATCTTACTCCCCTTGAATCTAATGCAACTTTAATCTTAGATTCAAGTTTCGAATTAGAATTTACTTAGCACATAATTATGATTTGTTTATTTCTCGCCCCCTATGGCATTATCCAAAAGGTGGGAGCAGAATAACAACAATAGTGCTAAATAAGTACTAAAACAATCATGAGAGTCTAAAGATAGGGTGTATATCAAAAGTGATGCCAACAAATTTTCGGAGAAAAGCTAATCACAAAGGGGCATCTCTAAGATATACATACCCAAAAACTCATAAAACTCATAAAACTTAGTTGACTAAAGGAATGAGAGTCCAATATCAACATTAAAAGTCAAATGAGTGAAACGTCTCAAATCACATCATGTGTACGATATAGCATAAAAGAGACAATTTTGCAATGTTTCACATAATTAAGATTAACAATGAGACAAAGTGAGAAACACCATATGAAGTAAACGCATTTTCATATATATATATATATATATATATATATATATATATATATATATATATATATATATATATATATATATATATATATATATATGATCAAAGATACATGGGTACAAAATTCATCTATAGATCCATGTACAACGACAAAATGTGATCATCATGCAGACATCATCCATCAGTTCTAAAAACAACAAGATACAGATAGACACTAAAACCATACTAACAAAAAGAATCCTATGGTGAGTCTATCCAGAGTAGCATCAGCATCAGTTAATGTGGATCACATATGGGTCAGAGGGGCGACCAGATTGACGGAACATCAGTCTGGTGGAGAGACGGGTCGGGTATGCACGGGTCTTCCGCTTGGACGACAACGCACCCGCAGATGGAGACTACACGTAAGCATGCATGGGTGTCAGAACCTCAGACGGCAAAGGCTCAAAGCCTGGAGGAGGAGGGACAACGGCTGACTTGGAAGTATCCTCTGCATGCGGAAACATGGCCTGTAGGGCGAACGAAATGGGGATGCCGGGAAATAGGAACGACTTATACTGAAGCTCAAGGAGAAGTGAGAGCTTATGATCCAAGTCGGAAACTTGTGTTTAGATCGAAGAAACTCGGTCACAAAGCTTAGCGAGGAGGAAATCTTCGAGCAGAACGGACGATGGAGAAGAGGGTGGCTAGTTAGCTGGTGGAGGAGTGGGTTCAGCGAGGAAGATATCTAAGAACTCATCGGAAGACGGAGGACCAACAGGTTCCATGAAGTACGCTCGAAAGAGACTAGGACACAGTCGAACGAAAAACGACGAGGAAACCTTATCCGGGGAGAAACGGTGGAGAGGAGACAAACAACCAAAGCAATCGACGGATCGGAGGAGAGATAGGAGAGTGAAGCTTCGAATCAGAGTGAAAATCGACCGCTACAGTAGATTTTGAAAGGAGGAAGATGAGGGAGTTTTCGACGGATGAGAGAAAAACAGTTTGATCAAATCGACGGTTCCCAAAAATATAAATAGGGTCCAAAGAATCTGGGCCGTTGGATCGAAAAATCGACGGCTCAGCTAATGAGCGAACCGCCACAGCAGTCGACAGTCGACTGATGAATAGTTGTCAGTCGACTGGTCGATAAGATAGAAATAAGCTTGGGTTGACAGACAGTCGACTGTTGAGTAATCTCAGTCGCCTGTCGGGGAGACAGTCGATTATTCCTAACACATCAGTTGACTGACAGAGAATCAAAAATATGATGATAAAAACAGAGACTTCTGAAGATTTGGACAGGCACCTGATGATCAAATTGCAGTCGCCTGTCATAAAGACAGTCGACTGTAAAATATTCATCAGTCACCTGTGTGAAAAATAAAGTCTGCTGTATGAGAAAATTGAGTTGGGCAGTCGACTGTCGAAGGAATGACAGTCGTCTGTCCTAGTCCAGAAACGCACAGTGAGGTTAAAATCCAGAGGATAGAGACATCTCACCCTAGGACATATACTCTAACACAAATCTAATCAAGAAATCAATATCAACATATTATTGATTAACATATAAAACTCGTAAATCAATCCAAACGATCGAAATCATCAAAATCTCAAATATATCTCTAAAAGCAAATATATATGAAACATATTATTCATCACATCAAGATAAGTACAAATGATGATATGAGTTCAAGCATGATATAACATGAAATTATGAACTCCTACAATTCAGATTCGCCCATAATCCCTAATTCTCCACACAACCCCACAAATGAATCTTCTTTAAGTGGTTTAGTGAAGATGTCGACGATTTGTTTTTGGGTTTCAATGTGCTCTAAGTTGATGTCCTTCTTAGCCACATGATCATTAATAAAATGGTGTCTCACATCTATGTGTTTGGTACGGGAGTGAAGTACCGTATTCTTGGAGAGACGAATCGCACTTTGGTTATCAACCATGATAGGGCAAGTATCATAATTGACACCAGTCCTTAAGAGTGTGTCTCATCCAAAGAACTTGTGCACATGCAAGACCCGCGGTAATATATTCTGTTTCACTCGTGGACAAAGATACCGAGTTCTTTTATTGGAAAACCAAGAAACTATGGAATTTCCTAGAAAATGGAAAGTGCCACTAGTACTCTTCCTATCGGATTTACATCCGGTAAAGTCATCATCACTATATTAGATTAACTCATATGTGCTAGACTTAGGGTAAAGTAACCCATAATCTAGTGAATGATTGAGGTAACGAAAAATTCGTTTAACCGCAATCAAGTGTGACTCTTAGGTCTAGCTTGATATCTAGCACAAAGACATACGGAAAACATGATATCGGGCCTACTAGCAATTTGGTAAAGTAAGTTACTGATCATACCTCGATATAGACGAACGTCTACATCTTTTCCATTTTCATCCTTGTGTAGATGGGTTGTCGTCCTCATGGGAGTCCTTTTGCTTGAAGACAATTCCATCCCAAATCGCTTGATAAGCTCCCCTGTGTACTTGGTTTGATGTATGAAAGTCACATTCTTCATTTGCCGAATTTGAAGTCCAAGGAAGTAGTTGAGCTCACCCATATGGCTCATTTCGAATTCATCCTTCATAGACTTAGAAATTTTTTGGCAAAGGTTAAAGTTAGTACCAAATATAATATCGTCTACATAAACTTGAATTAAAAGGATGTCATTTTCATAATCCTTAATAAAAAGTGTTGAATCAACCTCACCCATTCTAAAACATAAATCTAAACGAAAGGTTTTGAGTCGATCATACCAAGCTCTAGGAGCTTGTCCCAACCCATATAACTCTTTCTTAAGTTTGAAAACAAGGGTTGGAAATTTTTCATGTATGAAACCGGGTGGTTGAGAAACATAAACTTCTTCATTAACAATTCCATTCAAAAATGCACTTTTAACATCCATTTGAAATAACTTAAAATTTTTATGAGATGCAAAAGATAAAAGCAATCTAATAGCTTCTAATCTAGCTACTAGGGCAAAAGATTCTTCGAAATCGATACCTTCTTCTTGTCGATAGCCTTGAGCTACTAACATTGCTTTGTTCCTTGTGATGACCACGTTCTCGTTGGTCTTGTTCCTGAAGATCCACATGCTCCCAGTCACTTGGTGACCACTTGGAAGAGGAATGATCTCCCAAACTTCATTTCTCTCAAATTGCATGAGTTCTTCTTCCATAGCCACTATCCAAGAGCTATCTTCACACGCTTCTTGGATGTTCTTTGGCTCAATGGTAGAGACAAATGCGCAGTGAGAGAATTCATCAATTCTTGACCTCGTTCGAACACCCACACCAATATCTCCAATAATTTGGTCATGGGGGTGATTACGAACGGTTGGGTAAACTTTGGGAATCCCTGCATCACTTGGAACGTCTTCAACAACTTCATTAGTATTGTTAGTCTCAATTATAGAATAATTGATTTTAACATTACTAAGAGAATCATATAAAACATCTACACTATCAACAACAACATGAGGAAAATCAAAATCTTCATAAAATGATACATGTAGTGATTCCTCAATCGTTGAAGAGGTTTTGTTGTATATCCGGCAAGCTTTGCTACGTGTGGAATATCCAACAGAAATTCCTTCATCGGATCTTGGCTCAAATTTATCTAAATTACCAAAGGTGTTCTTGATAAAACATTTTGAACCAAAAACACGAAAATATTTAACTTGTGGCTTTTTGTCATAAAATAACTCAAGAAGTTTTGTTCGTTCGGGGTCTCACTAGGATCCTATTGAGCACATACCATGTCGTGTGCACCGCCTCCACCCAAACTTGTAGTCCAAGCTGACTATCATGGAGCATGGTACATGCACACTCAATTAGAGTCCTATTCTTTCTCTCTACAACACCAGTTTGTGGTGGTGCACGAGAAAAATAAAATTTGTGAGTTATCCCGATGTCATCACAAAACTTTGTGAAAGACTCATTTTCAAATTCTCCACCATGATCACTACGAATAGCGATAATAGTGGATCCTAAGAAATTTTGAATCTTCTTTGCAAATATGGTAAAATCTTCAAAATCTTTATTCTTATTGGTTAAGAATGAAACCCAAGTAAATCTAGAGAGGTCGTCAACGACAACTAATCCATAATGAGCATTATCTAAAGAGGCGGTTCAGTTGGACCAAATAAATCTAGATGAAGTAATTCTAGCGGCCTCTTAGAAGTTATGCCTTCTTTAAGTTTAAAAGATGATTTACTAAGTTTACCTCGTTGACATGAATCACAAAAAATTTTCTTACTAAAAGCAATTTTCGGAAAACCTTTTACTAGATCATGCTTAGATAACTTATATAAGTGCTTCAAATGAACGTGACCAAAACGGCGATGCCATAATAGTTGTTCATTTGTGTCAGCAACTAAGCAATGTTCTACGGTTTTAGCCAAGCTCAAATAATAAATATTTTACGCCTAATACCGGTAAATAAAACATGTGAATCAAAATCAACAATTTCACACATACCCTCTCCAAAGTTAACCTTGTAACCTTTATCACAAAGTT
This sequence comes from Scilla litardierei, assembly GCA_030789695.1. NCBI lineage: Eukaryota > Viridiplantae > Streptophyta > Magnoliopsida > Asparagales > Asparagaceae > Scilla > Scilla litardierei. The sequence goes on from CM061133.1 coordinate 152,246,934, forward strand.
GACTAATGGAGGTAAGGTTATGACATAAACCACTAACTAAATAAACATTAGTAATGAGTGGTTTTGAAGGATTACCGACTTTACCTACTCCAATGATTGTTCCCTTTTGATTACCTCCAAATCAGGGTGGCATTTTGGCCCACCGGGCCGGCCCGGCCCGGGCCCGGCCATGGCCCGGGCCCGGCCCGTGATCAAAAGAAACCCGGGCCGGGGCCCATTGCCGGCCCGGGCTCAAAAGAAACCCGGGCCGGGCCGGCCCGGCTCGGCCCGGCCCGGGTGGGCCAAAGGCAGGCCCAGCCCGGCTCGCCGGCCCGGTTTTTTAAAAAAAAATTTAAATTTTTTTTAAAAAATTTAAAAAACTTAAATCAAAAATCAAAAAATCAGAAAAAACTTATAATCTAATATCTAAAAATCTAAAATATAGTTGTAAACATGTAAAAATTCCAAAAAAATACAGAACACTTCTAAAAAAATCAGACATTTTAAAAACAACATATATATACCAAAAAATTAATATATACCAAAATATTTTTTGGGTAAGTTAACAACATATATTTAATTGTATATGTTAATGTTACTAACAATACAAGAAAAAAATTAATATATACCTAAAAATTTAATCCCGAAATTCTCGAAGGTCCCGGGTTGAACCTTTAAATTTTATTAATTGAAATTTTTTTTGAGGGGGGGGACATACGTTGGCCAGCCTTACCCCTCATACATTGGCCAAAAAAAAGAAACTAATACATGTTATAAACTGCTAATACAAGTAAATATATCAAGTCTCTGCTTCTCTTCTTCTTCCTCTTCTTCTTCAGAGTCTTCAGAAAGGTCGGTCTGATATTGGGTCCTCGATTCAGCCCTGAACCAATCCTTCGCACAAACCGACGCTTCTACTATTTCTGGCTTCAGCCGTGAACTCTTATTGCTAAGAACACGACTACCTGCACTAAAAGCAGACTCCGAAGCAATAGTGGATATGGGTACGGCTAACAAATCACGAGCCATCATGGAAAGAATTGGATAACTATTCTTCTATTGTTTCCACCATGACAGAACATCAAAACTCTCATTATTCAAGTCTTCTTCAGAAAATGGACAAGAACTTGACAAATACCTAGACAGTTCATTAGTCGTGTCAAATGTTCTTTGCTTCTTCTTGCCCATAATCAGGCGGACTCTTCTTGGAGCACTTGAAGATGCTTGAACATTAGATGTGTGTGCAGAACTACCATATCGTGTCTCATATACAGTAAAAAGTGATCTTAAGCTATTCTTAAAACTAGCTTTGTGTTGTTCTGCTTCAGCTTGAAGGTTCAAGTTTTCGTAATAGGTATCTAAGAAGTCAAGTACTACTTCCTCCTTAAACCGGGGATCTAAAACCTTTGCTATAGTGTATAGCAAAGGAACAGGATTCCAATACTTACAGAGTTTAATCTCCATCTGTGCTATCATTGCTTTAAGGTCTGGAGTCCTAATGGTGTCATTATCTCTATGTTTTTGTATAACTTCAGAGATCACCGCTAATTGGTCTAAGCCTAGAACTGAAGTAGAGTAGTACATACCATCAAACTTGTTTGTTGTCATGTAGAAAATTTCAAAAAATCATAAAGTTCATCTATAATTAGCCACTCATAATCACTAATTTCATAATCACTATCATTTGTAAGGTATGCACTTGCAAACTCACTAAGTTGGGTTCTATTCTGTCTCATACAACGTATCATTAGATACGTTGAATTCCACCTATGGGGGACACTAAATTTAAATGCCCTATAAGGAAGTTGGTTACTACGACAAAACTGCCTATATTCCCTCTTTTTTGTGAATTAGTGGTAATTAAAAGCATAAGGTTTCGAGCCTTTTCCAGATAAATAGAAGCAAGTTTAAGACCATCCTGAACTACTAAGTTTAAAACATGGCATGCACAACGTTGATGAAAAATTAACCCATCTAGATCTGGGTTCCATTGACGTTGCAAAAAATTAATGGCTAAAGAATTATTCGAAGCATTATCAAAAGTAATTGTAAAATTTTTTTGCTTAATATCATAATCACGACAAATATTTTGCAAAGTCTTACCAATAAACTGTCCCTTGTGTGCATGCTCTAACACCTTAAAACCAATAATTCTTTTCTGAATGATATAATCATGATCTGTAAAATGGGCCGTAAGACACATGTATGATGCACCCCATTTTGTAGTCAATATGTCAGAAGTTAATGAAATCCTACATTCTAAATTAAGAAAAATCTGATGCAAATTTGCCTGTCCTTCATGAAAAATAGTCATACAATCGTTTCTAAGGGTTTTCCTAGATAATTTTCTAAAAGCAGGGTTAAATGCATTTTGCTGTAATCGTTCTAATTCTGGGCTTTCAGCATAATTTAGAGGTAGTTCTTTGCATAACACAAATCTCGCCATCTCTTTTCTCATATTTTCAACAGAATATGAGAAAGGAGAAAGAGAGGAAGATGATGAAGATAAATTTAATATTGCTTGTCTAGCATCTTTTTTAACATGGGATTTCATGTGTCTTAGCAGATGTGAAGTGCCGGCAGTATGTGCGGCAGCAAAACTAGTTCTACATATCTTACAAAAGGCACGAATTTGTTCGATGCCATTACTATCTTTTACCATTTCACGTGTAAAGTGATCCCAAACACCGGACTTTGGTCCTTTCTTTTGGGTTTGTGTAGTAGGTGCAGGCATATGTGAAGCAGGTGTTGATGTTTGTGCCGATGAACTTGTGTACATGTGAGCAGCATGCGAGAAAGGTGAATGTGCAGGTGGTGGTATGACAGGGCTAGGATTATTACTAGCCCCATAGTTATCAGGTTCTTGTGTTTCAATATTTGCTATATCAGCATAGTTACCACGTAGTACATCAGCATAATATTCATAATCGACTGTATTAGTATCATCATCTATATTAAAATTCATATTTATCTTCCTAGACGGTCCTGCCATTATGCTAATCTAAAATTTATACTACAGAAACCTGTTTGAGTATGCCCGGAGTTGTAGAGCCAGGTAGTAGCTAGCGACCGTCGAAGGAATCTTGCACGGTATTAGCGAGAGACCGGACGTAGTGAATTGGAGTAGCGAATTGGAGTAGAGAGATGGTAGACGATAGTTGCGAGATTGATGATTTTAGAGACGGTAGACGGAGGTAGACGGTAGTCGCGAGAGTTGTAGAACACCGGGTAGAGAGGAGTTTAGAGAATTAGAGTTTAGAGATTTTGTGAGGGTAGAGAGGAGTGTAGAGATTTTGTGAGTGAAGAAATAGGGGGGAGGGGGGTTTTTATAGAGATTTTTGTAGGTTAAAAAAAATTTAAAAAAAAATAAAAATAATATCAACCGTTGCCAAACGGGCAAATTTTTGCCCGTTTGGCAATGGGCATCTTGCTGCAATTGCAGCTGGCCCGGGCTAGGCCGACCCGGGCTTTTGCCTGGGTCGGGGGGCGCCCCAGCCCGGCCCTGGGGCCGGGCCTAGGCCGTAGCCTGGCCCGGGTTTAGGGTGCCGGGTCCGGGCCGAGCCGACGGGCCGGCGGGCCCACGGGCCGAAATGCCACCCTGACCTCCAAAAGTGACTGTTGCACCATCCTTGATGCTAATCACTTCGAAGAGCAAAGAGTGATCTCCAGCCATGTGCTCGGAGCAACCACTGTCGAGTATCCATCCTTTCCTTTTAGAATCAATATGTCTTTTATTGCCCTCTTTCTTTTGCTTGGGTACCTACATAATATACCATAAGCTTATGGTACCCAATTTTTGTTGGGTCCAAGGGGATTAGCCCTTTGGAAGCCAAGTCCAAGTGGACTGTCGTTTTCCAACATAATTACAACTATTAATAACATCATGAAAATAGGAATCAACATAAGCATTCCTATCATTTACGCGAGTGTTCTTATGACCCCAAATTTTGTATCTTTTGGGAGTCCTTTTTCTAGTTGCATGCACAATTGATTGATTTCTATGTGGTGTGTGCTTCCTAAGAACATGCATTCTAGCATAAGAAAATGGAAGTGGATAAGCATTGCACATATGTGTGTTGTATGCAAACTTAGGTACATGCATGTTATATGAAGCATAAGGGGCATGCATAACATGAGGTGAATGTGCATACGTGGAAGAATGATGTGTATGAGCATATGAGCATGTAGGGGCACGTGCATGAGTATTTCTCATGTGTGTGTTAGCACGTGTCCGTGGATGTGGAGCATAAAAAGTGTCATGAGTATCCACTTGTGAAGTAGGAGATTTCCTACGCGGATGAAGGTTGGTGTACATGTAAGCATGGTCTCTCTTTTGGTTTCCACCCTTTGTGGGTTTCTTGCCAAAAGGAAGAGAATGTGAAGTGGTGTCTTTCTTAGTAGGTATGCTACCAATAATATTTTTGACACCACTTGTGGATGCAACGGAGGATGGCCTCATAAAATCTATAGTAACACCACTATAGGAGGTGCGAGCATTGGATGCATTCGCTTACACAAAACCAAGACCAATACAATGTGTGGTCGGAAATTGGTTTGCTAGCAACACATCCAATTGTCCTTTTCCTTTGTTAAATCTCATAACGCAGGAGGGCATGAGCTCATATTGCTAGGAAATGAGGTAACTATTGGTATCCAAGGTGGACACCCGTGCTTTGAGCTTGTGCACTTGAATTTTAAGAGAATTATTCTCTAAACACAATTGTGTGTTTTGTGAAGCTAGATCGCTATTATCCTTAGGATACGTTTGATCTAGTTGAGACTTGAGGGAATTCACCTCATTTCTCAATATGTCATTTTGAGAAACCAAAGAGGTTTTCTCAAGCATTAGTGTATCAACAATGGTGTCATTGTTGATAATGCATGGTATGGATGGCTTGCTAACATTCGATTTCTTTAAACTATTATATCTAAGCATTAAAGATTGATACTTAGAAAATAGTTCTTCATTAGCAATACGCAATTCATCCATAGTTACCTCGGGTTCATCGATGTCGGAATCACTCTCATCGGAGAGTGGATCTTCCCGAGCCATGAAACACATGTGGACGCTTTCACCCTTCTCATCTTCGGATTCGCTTGACAAATCTTCAATTGAATCATCGAACGTACTGACAAGTCCTTTCTTCTTATCCTTCTTGTACATGTCGAACTTGTGGTACTTCGGAGCCTTCCACTTCTCTTTGTTTTGCAGCATCGGGCAATCCTTCTTGATATGCCCTGGCTTATTACACTTATAACAAAGAGATGAAGTGTGGTTAGAAGAATCAAATTTATTCTTGGAGGGAAATTTACCTTTGCGAAAGAAGCGTTGGAACCTCTTCGCCATTTGAGCCATTTCCTCCAAGTCCATCTCTTTTTCTGATTCTTTACTATTGGTGGATGAAGAATTAGCTTTGAATGCTAATGCTTTCTTCTTGGCTTCTGAAGGGTTCATCATAGCTCGAATATTCAATTAGTTCTCCCATCTTACTTCGTAAGACATAAGAGTACCGATGAGTTTTACGACTGTATAATTCTTCATGTCGTTGACCTCCTCAATGGCAATCGCTCTTCGTTCCCATTTGGAGGTCATTCCCATTATGATCTTTCTCACCTTCTCTGGTTGAGTGTAGGTTTGTCCAAGAGCTTCGAGTTTATTGGTGATGTCGATAAAAATGTCTGTACATCGTCGCTATGCTCTCATTGTCCTGCATGTGAAACATATCGAAATTTTGCACAACATATAGTTTAGAAAGTTTTACCTTATTCGTTTCCTCGTGGGTAACGACTAGATGGTCCCAAATTTGATATGCAATCTTACATGTGCATATCTTGTTGAACTCATCTGGGTCCAATGCATAATGAAGAGCGTTCATTGCCTTGGCGTTGTCGACTTCGGTGGACTTCTCGGAGGGCGTCCATTTGTCATATTCCTCTTCGGAGGGTTCGACATATTCCTTGTGGAGGGTTCTCCAAAGATAAGCACTCCTCAGAAATGGAGGAACATTGTTGTTGTTGGATGCCATAACTATATACCAGCGCTCTAATACCAATTGTAGGGTCGCTAGCTATGAGGAAAATACTAGAAGGGGGGTTGAATAGTGTTTATATAATTTAAAATGATAGTTATACCAAATTAAATTCCTAACCAATAATAAGTGCGAAATGAAAATAAACCCTAAAATGAAACAATGCAAACACAAAGTTGTTTCAAGGGTTCGGATTACCCAAGTCAATTCCCGACTTATTCCCGGTAATCCTACGTCCCTTCCACCCTGATACAACCGGATACTCAAGTTAGAACCCTAACTTGAGGTTTCCTTAAAACCCACTTGTAGCAACCCTACAAGTGAAATCGAAGTACACTCGATGTGCTTGACTCCCACAACTTGGGAGCAAACAAACCACTCTTAAAACCCGAGAGTAAATCAAATAATGAAAGTTATGAAATATGAAATAAACAACACTTACAATCACATATGCCTTGAAGTAGAACTTGAAGGAGCAAAGTGTGTTGAGTGTTGAATGACTCTCTTGGAAGAGAGGAAAGCCCTTTCTCTTGACTGCACCAAATGCCAAGAAGATTTCTCTTTGGTTCTAGGTTGGAGAGCAAGAGATTGAAAGATTAGAATTCTAGGGCTTTTGGATTTTGAGAACTTTGATCTTGGAAGAATGAAAGCTTGAATGGTTGAGTACGTTGCTGATCGCTCCTTATTTTACACCTTTTTTCTGCATGTTTTCATGTCATTTCAATCGCCCATATTACGTTTTCCATGATTATTAGACGATATCGTGTTGTTTTTCACTAGTTCTTGTTTTTGTCGTATTTCAGGAGATATGGAGTGATCTGGAGAGAAAATGAGATCAAGGGACTTTCACGCACACTAGAGCATCGCCCAAAGCTTATTTAAGAAGTTAGTAGCGCTAGAGGATGAGCGGAAGAGGAAGAAATTCGATAGGATCGACGAGGAGGCGAGAAGGAGAAGAAAAGAGCCCAGAAACAGCCCACTCGGCCGAACAAATAGTTCATTCAGCTGAGTGAAGGACTGCATTCGACCGAGTGAAACGGATACGTACTGCCAATTTTCAAAGTTCACTCGGCCGAGCAAGAAAGTCCACTTGGCTGAACGGAGAAGACCACTCACCCGAGTGGTACATGGATTTTCTTCCGAGAAGCAGCCAACTTACTGGAAATTTTGAGAAGACCCACTCGGCCGAGCAAGATTGCTCACTCGACCGAGTGAAGAAGACCACTCGCCCGAGTGGAACAGGGTGACAGACACCCGAAACCCCAAGATTCTCTGTTTATTATTGGGTTTGTCACTTGGCCGAGTGACATGGTTCACTCGGCCGAGTGACGCAGTCCGACTGCTACGCGAATTTGGTTTTTTGGCTGCGCCAGGAGCAATTCTGTCAGGAATTTTTGGACGAATTTGAATTGTATTTAAACCTAGTTTTATTCTTAGTTTTAAAAGAGACTTGAATATTATTTTGACGGCTATTCCTTTTGTAAATCTCAGCTGGAGATCATAGACGCGCAATTTGGTTTGTTCTTTCTTGCTAAAATTCTAGTTTTTATGAATTGCTTTCTCTCTACAATGAATTGTGCTATGATCTATTGCCTTATTTTTGAGATTTCTATGATGAATTGTGAGTAGTTTCGTCGTTCTAGGGCATGGGGATGGACCCTATGGATCCGATCTTTGAATTGTGATGAATGAATTGAATAGTTGCTAGGATTGATAAAAGGTTATGTTGTGATTGATTTATTACGAATAGCTAGGACTTTCCATCGATTGGGATTTGCAAGAGATTGGATTCCAATTGATGGGAAGGCCTAGATATTTGATTTAGGTTTATAATCGAGATTCTCTAGATTTGGTTTGCAAGAGATTAGACCAAAGCTTGGATTTTTATTATAAAACTATACTAATATTCGTTTGCAAGAGATTGGACGAATACGAACTATCATAACCTAGATCGTAGCTCGAGTTTGCATGAGAGTGGGCTCGAGGTATGATTGGACGATGATGTCGATCTTCATGCTAGCGGCTTAGGCTAGGGTTTGCACGAGAGTGGACCCTAATCTAGGTTACTATAGACTGGCAATAGTACAAGAGCGTGAGCTTGGTTCTACATTAAGTTGCGACTAGTTCACCTACATTCAAGCCTTGCAACGTTGAGATTCATGATCCAGAAGGATAAGTGACGATCCGTAGTGGGGATTTCCTATCCCAAGACTATTTATTATATTGAATTCTATTTGCTATTTGAACGATTGTGACACTATTATCAAAACCATTCCATTATTCAATCGATAGCTATGTGATCAAAATAGAGTACTGTCAATTGTCCTCGTTGCGTTCGATACCCGCTCGCCACTACGTCGTGCGCTTGCGGTAAGACTACAGGCGTTTTCCGGGTGTATATCTGGGCGCGATCAAGTTTTTGGCACCGTTGCCGGGGACTTCGACGGTATTTTATTTTCTTTACTTAGTTATTTCTTTTTTATTTTTATTTTTTACTCTCTTATTCCTCTGTTGTGCTAACAATTCTATCTAGACTCTCTTTTTCTGTGCATGTACACGAGATCGAAGGCGTCACAAGAAGATATATTATTTGATCCTGAGAGCGAGAGTACGGCAAGGAGGATTAGAGCTGAGAGGAGATTTGCTATAGAGGAAAGTCATATGGGCATGCCAGAAACACCAGAGGAGTTAGCAGCGCGTATGGCTAGGCTTGTCTCCATTCGAGATAGGCTACGGCCTAAGACCACTTCTAACACCTCTTCCATAGCTATGCCAGAGTTAGCAGCCGATAAGAATTTTGAGCTGAAGAATGGACTAGTAGTGTTGATGCAACAAGACCCATTTCATGGGAACTCACATGAAAACCCTCACTACCATTTATAGTCATTCTTGTTTAAATGTGCCACTTTCCAGATGCCCGGCGTGCCGGTTGACGCCATTCAACTGCGCCTCTTCCTTTTTTTCTTCGAGACAAGGCATTGTATTGGTTGAGGACGCAAGATGAGGGGATCTTCACTACTTGGGATGAGCTGGCAGACGCATTTATTAACAAATTCTATCCGCCATCCAAGACAATCAAGATAAGAAGCGCGCTCATGTCCTTCAAGCAAGGACCTCAGGAAACTCTATATGAGGCACGGGAGCGTTTCAAGGATCTCCAACACCAATGTCCCCATCATAGTATTGAGGCATGGGAGCTTGTGCATAGCTTTTATAACGGATTGCAACCAAGCACGAAGCAAATAATTGATGCAACCGCCAATGGAGCTATTCTGTCAAAGACGTCGGATGATGCTACGGCCTTACTCGAGGAGATGGCCTCAAATAACCAACAATGGGGCGACGAGAGGGGACATTCTTCGACATCCTTGAAGCCGGCAAGTATATATAAGGCAAAGGCCGTAGCGGAGCTCTCTACAAAGTTTGATTCTCTCCACAAGGTCATGGAGAGATTAGATAAGTTGATTAGTGAATAGCATGGAGCCCCCACCATTTCTACACCGGGAGGAACCATGAGTGATTGGCAAGACCAAGCTTATGTTATGTTAGTTGGAGGGGAGCAAGGAGAAGGAGCTACAGAGCAAGTTCAATATGTTGCGGGAAGCACCGGCTATTGGGCAAACCCAGATACTAGAAACCACCTAGGATTTTCATATTCTAATAATGATGGAGCCTTGAATCCACCACCGAAACAACCACAAGCCTGACCTCCATAACAACCGCAATATTAACCAAGAGGGCCCCAACAACAAAACTTTCCACCGAGGCAACAAGCGGGACCATATAGATCACCGGGGTGCAATCAAGGATGGAGAGCTCCTAATCCACCGCAAGCACCACCGAGGTCAGAACATAAAGCGAGGGTTGAAGAATTCATGGCCGAACAAAAGAAGATAAATGCTAGTTTGGCGGCCCAACAAGACTCTCTCAACACCTTCGTAGCACAATTATCGGAGCAACTAGCATTGCTCAATAAGAACACTCAACAATTGACGGCTCAACCAGAACAAAACCCACGGAGCAATACCGGACACATCAATGCGGTTGTGGCGGTAACTACAAGGGGCGGGAAGGACACTACCCCCGCCATAATTCACACCAAGGAGCCAATGGAAGAAATTTCGGATGACAAGGATCCGGTAAATGAAGAGGAGGGCCCAAAAGCTCCAAACGATGGTGAAAAATATGAAATTGATAAGCCACAAAAGGAGCGCACTTACATGCCACCGGTACCCTTCCCACAACGGTTGGTGAGGGCAAAGATTGAGAAGCGGCTTGCCAAATTTCTGGAGTACTTGCGAGGAGTGAGCTTGAATATTCCTTTCTTGGATGCTATTGTAGAAATCCCGTCTTATGCTAAGTTCCTAAAAGACTTAATTTCGGGAAAGAATCGGAAGGAAAAGATCATGATCGCCGAGCAAGGTACATGGTTTACCCGGAAGGAGAAATCGCCTACAAAGTTTAAAGATCCCGAAAGTTCCCGAATTCCTTGCACGCTTGGAGGAGTCCCGCTACAAAAAGCTTTGGTAGATTTGGGAGCAAGCGTGAGCCTAATGCCCCACATGATGTGTAATAAATTAAATACGGGGACCGACTTAAAGGCGATGGATATGAGGATACAACTCGCGGAAGGTCGGATCACTAGACCGGTTGGAATTGCAGAGAACATACCGCTATAAGTACCGGAAGGAATTTGCTTATCGTGCGACTTCGTGGTGATGGACATTAAGGAGGAGGGCGATACGTCGCTGATTCTTGGATGCCCCTTTTTGGCCATCGCCAGTGTGATAATTGACGTGAGGGAAGGAACCTTGTCCTTGAACGTCGAAAATATTGAAGTTCAGCTCCACATTCATAAGGCGATGAAGCTTATACCTTGGCAAGAGGACGTAGATTATGTGGACCTCCTCGACGAGGTGATTGATGACGCCATGCCATTCGCCATTGGAGCCAAGCACGATGACGGCCCCGACGAGGGCCAATCTTCTAAAGATGGCGAGATGATGGGAGACCCGTCGAATCCTTCTATGGACGATGACAAAGACGACGCTGATGTCGTAAATATTAGAGAGCTATGTAAGTTCTCTACAGTGAAGAATACAAAGAAATCTCCACCGGACAAGAAATTATCGCCGTCGGCAAAGAAAAAGGACGTTAAAAGCTCAAGCTTGGGGGACTCATCTCCCATTACCACCCATGATGAAGGAGAGCCGAGGAACGCCTATGAACATCAACAACCAAATCCAAGTGGGCTTCCTGGAAAGTTTGACGCGCGCATCTCACATGCGCCGAACATCGAGCTTTGAACGCGTATCTTAAGGGGTCGAGCTCAAGACCTTAAACGAGCGCTTGTCGGGAGGCAACCCAATAGTTTTATCTTATTTTTAGATTGAATTTATCCTTTTTATTTTTGTTTTAGACCTCTATTAGTATTTAGAGTCAAGAGTCGATGAAAAATCCTGACAACGGGCTCTATTTTTCATTGCAGGAGGTGGAGAACAAGGAACCATTTGAACGGAGGATGACCATGGCAAAAGAGAGCACTCCAGGGATGCGCTCAGGTCTCAGGAGAAGGAAGAAACTGACGGGGAGACGAAAAACAGAAAGTGGAGCAAAAACAGAGAGTTGGAGCTGAAATTAGCAGCCCACTCGGCCGAGTGACTTTGTCATTAGGCCGAGTGAAGACCCTACTCGGCCGAGTGACTTTGTCATTAGGCCGAGTGAAGACCCTACTCGGCCGAGTAGGGTACTGATCAGGGAAGATTCTGAAAACACCTTTCTGTAATTTATATGCCACTCGACCGAGTGACTTAGTCACTCGCCTGAGTGAATCAGACACTTTTTAGCACTTAAAAAGCTCTGAGTGGCCTTGCCACTCGGCTGAGTGATCTTTGTCTACTCGGCTGAGTGGGAAGTTATACTCGTCCGAGTCGCTACTTTTAGGAAAAATTTCAAAATTTTTTAACTGAGCCACTCGGCCGAGTGTACGCGTCACTCGGCCGAGTGACTAGCCCTATATATTCGAAAATATCGCGGCCCGAATTCCAAAAATCCAAAAATCCCAAATTTCCGCCCGAGCTTTTCAACTTCCCCCGTGATCGCCCGAATCGTTTGCCCCTCCACCTGAGCGATACGGCCACCGTGCCCGAGGCACGTCCCTACGCCGCCGTCCCCGCCCTCCGACCGCTGCCAGCGCAGCCCAGTCCACCGTCGCGCGTCCTCCGTTACGCACAATTTTCTCCCCTTCTCTCCATTTCTCCATTTCGTACGCCCAACTTAACCCCAAATCCAAATTAATCTCTATTTATATCTATTACTACTGATCTTACCCCATACTTATTGATTTTCATTGCTGATTTATGAATTTATGTTTCAGGCTAGCTTGGGGGAGATCCAGGGGCCGATTTGGAGCTTCTAGGAGGAGGCGATTCTCCGCACGCATCCATCGCTTGCACTCGCATTGTGTTCATGTACACACGTTCCTTATATATAGTACTTCACATTAGGGTAGGCACGTTTCACAGCTCACATGCCGCCACGTACTAGGTCGTGTACGCGGACGCCAGCTTCCAAGCGGAAGAGGACCGGTGATCCTGGCCCCTCTTCTGCTAGGGCGGACTCTCCGCCACCTAGCCTGCCACCACCGACACTTCCGCCTCCTACCGCACATATTCCACCTCCACCGGCACAACACGCCCCCGCTTTTGACACGATGGGGATTAAGTTCAGAGATGACGCACACCGCGCCAGATTTGAGCGTATCTCCCATCGTTTGATCGTACCCTCTAGGTTCACGCATCTTGCTGATTTTGAGCGCATAGGGGTACTTGAGGGCCTACTCCAGTTGTATGACAACGTGGGGTGGCATGACTTTTTGTCGGTGTCGACAGACACTTACATCCGTCCGACACTAGAGGTTCTAAGTTCTATTTCTGGACTCCTGGGGGTTGCTCTTTCCTACTGATGGATCGTGAGTGCGAGATCACTCTTGACATGCTCTGAGCCTATTTTTAGTGGCCTCCAGTCCCGGACCCAGACCGAGCCTATAGTCCCACGCACATCCCACCGCCGTCATTTGATGCCCACGCCTTCTAGACACATATCACTAGATCGCCCCTCACCTTTGACCCTAGTCTGGCCAAGGCCTCCGCTATCCTCCACCCATGCCTTCGCATAGCAAAGCGCCTTATGGCGACCACTTTCTTAGCGAGGTATGAGCCGGGGACGATGTCGACGCCTAAGCTGTACATGCTCAATGCAATGACTCGAGCAAGGGCCTTTGAGAGAGGTGGAGACGTATTACTCCCTGCAGTTCAAATTGACATAGCTAGTTGGTACATAGACTGCATCATTATTTCTGTCGGTGCCAGGACGCCTATCTTTTGCGACGGTCTAATTACCCTTCTGGCTCCCATGTACGGAGTAGACCTTCCAGCTGGTTTGCTGCGACCCCCGGGCCCCACTTCCCTTTCCATTGACGTTATGGCCCGCATGAGGATGCTGCGTCCTCATGGTCAGCATTACTGGGTATGGCTTCACGGTCCTTTTGGTGCAGATTACATGGTTCTTCCGAGCCCCGCTCGGACTCATATTGGACCCGCAGGAGGGGTGTGGATTCCAGCGATGGACGTCCTCATCCCTGCTGCATACGTACTAAAGCCTGAGGGCGCTCAGCAGGAGCCCCTCCTTCCACCTCTGGACCTGGAGATCCCTCAGCCTGCACCTGATCTGACTGCACCTCCCGACACCTCTGTCCACACTTCTGTCAGTGTCGGGAGTACACTAGCTGAGGCCACCACCACCACCACCACCTCTGTGCCGATGTCCATCGATCCCATTTCTGCTGTGAGTCCTGAGCATCCCACCACGATTATTGAGAGCGACGAGCCTTCCTTCGCTTCCACAGTGGAGACCCTGTCCACTTTCTTATTCTCGACCCCTGGGGAGTCATTTTTCTGCACACTTCACGGCCTCCCCAGTCGTCGACCCTACCGTCTCCACTGCAGCCGTCTGCACTGAGAGTGTCGTGACGTCTGTCCCCATTTCTGTGTCACCAAACTCTCTGACCTCCTCACCCGATGTCACCGTTTCAGCCTCTGTTGTTGCTCCTTCTTCTTCGACCATTCCTACGTCTCAGCCTCCCACAAACGCTGAGCGACTTCTAGTGAGCACAGCACCACTGCCCCACCAGGTAGTTTCACCTGTCGTTTACGGTAGCCGTGCGAGGCATCCTCGTTCCCCACCTATTCGTCCCTCTTCTACACCTCCCCCCAACACCCTAGTTCAGCCCTTGCGTGCTCTAGAGGAGGCCGTCAGTGGGCTCAGAGGAGATTTTCGGGCTCTCTCCACTACCGTTAGTGCTGTACAGTCTCGCGTCGCCTTACGTCCTGGTATTCTGGCTAGCCTGAACAAGATTCTTGCGCGACTGTCACAGCCGCCACCTGCCCCTACCCGTCCCTCTACCCAGCAGTCACCTCCACCACTACCTCCACCACAGGATGGTGCTGGTGCTCCACCACCCACCTAGGCACACACTGGATGCCTCTTATACTTTTGCTGCTGCTTTGCTGGATATCATTCTTTCTGCTGATTTTGCACCCCTCCTCCACACATTTTGGTCACTTTTTGCTCATATTTGTCTATATTATTTTGGGAGAGAGGAGGTATGTTTGGGGACCATTATATTGCACCATCTTGATCTCTGCATACACCACTCGCATATCTGCATGCATCACTTGCATATCCATCTCATTTTCTTTTATTTTCATCATGCATGCATCCTCACCCACCCACCCATATCTTTTTTCTCCTTGTGCCACACTTAGCACATTGAGGATACTGTTCAGTTTAGCTTGGTGGAGTGAGTGCCTCACATACTTTTCATTTTCTTTATTTTCTTTTTTCCCACCTTTCCTTATTTTACACTTATTTTCACCCACTTTTTCATTTATTTTCTCATGCATCACGTTTCCTTATTTTACACTTATGTATAGTAGTTCTTATTTTTTTCTTTTATCCTTATTTCTTTTACCCTTTTGGCTAGAGATGAATTTTCTATGATGACGACGACGTGGTATTAGCTCATCTCTATATGCATATTATCTTGTCATGCCATCATTTTTATTTCAGATATCATATGCTATGCTTTGTTGTGCATTCGAAATAGTAACATGCACCTTTCATATATGAATGTGAATGAAATTCTACTATTAGCTGAGTCTGATAATTTATATTGTATACTTTTCAAAGAAAACACACCAAGCTTCACGCATTGATTGCATATATTTGGAGTACTGCTTTGTTATCTGATATCACTTCTTTTTGCATGATAATTGTACGCTTCACTTTCAGGTTGATTGAATATATGCCATTTTGATATGACTTGATTAGTTCACTTTCTGAGTTCAAACTGAGTAGATTACATTACTCTGCTGATAGTTGTCGTGCACATTCTAAAAGAGTGAACTGAGCGTTACATACTTTTCTTTCTCCACATATCTTGGACATCATTTCTATACTTAAAATCATTGGTGAATCTCCCTTTAGCGAATCTTATATTGGCATCTCCCCTGCTATAAAGTCCATGCTCCAATACCCCAAAATCAAAAGAAAAAATATACATGCCTATCTCTTTATCTCTTCATTTGGGATCCTGATTGTATATATGTGATTACAAAAAAAAGAAAAAAAAGAGAGCAAAAAAGAGCAAAAGAAGAAAAAAAGGAGAGAAGAGAGAAAAGAAGTTCATACATGATCCCATTTCATTTATTTCTCTCTTTCTTCCCTATTTTATTTTTCATTTTTTTGGAGCTTCAAAATGGGAAAAGTCTTATTGTTTTATTTGATGCCACCATGCTTATAGATAAGCTTGGGGGAGGGGATCCGATGATGTGAGAGAGAGTGACTACTTGTCTGTGTATGACAACCTAAGCTAGGTAATTTCCTATACTCAGGGAGATTTCTAGAAGTATAACGACATCCATGAATTGAGATTTGGCGTGCATGTCATGAAAACCACACCTTTCTATTCTTATTGCTTCATATTGTGTGATACCTCTTATACTCCAGTTAGAAAGCATCAATTGAAAAGTGTGTGATCTATGATTATGTATATTACTTTAGATGCCTCAGATGATGCTAATTCTAGAATGATATCATATTTCATATCTTTTTGATATTCTTGGGTTTCTATATCGAATGCACCCCTATATGATCATGATATCGAGATAAAAATCTTTGGCATGTTTTTATTTGCCGTATGCTATTTGAGTAAGCAATTCCACGTCCTGAGGAAATGATCTAGCACTTCCCTCTTCGTTTTCTTTTCTATCTTTTTTTCCTTTTTCCTTATTTTTATCCGCCGGGTTCGCCTTTTACTCATCTTCCTCGAGGACGAGTAAGAGGTAAGCTTGGGGGATTTTGATCGCTCCTTATTTTACACCTTTTTTCTGCATGTTTTCATGTCATTTCAATCGCCCATATTGTGTTTTCCACGATTATTCGAACATATCGCGTTGCTTTTCACTATTTCTTGTTTTTGTCGTATTTCATGAGATATGGAGCGATCTGAAGCGAACATGAGATCAATGGACTTTCACGCACACCGGAGCGTCACCCACAGCTTATTTGAAGAGTTTGCAGCGCTAGAGGATGAGCGGAAGAGGAAGAAATTCGATAGGATTGACGAGGAGGCGAGAAGGAGAAGAAAAGAACCCAGAAACAGCCCACTCGGCCGAACAGATAGTTCACTCAGCCGAGTGAAGGACTGCATTCGGCCAAGTGAAACGGATACGTACTGCCAATTTTCAAAGTTCACTCGGCCGAGCAAGGAAGTCCACTCGGCCGAATGAGAAGACCAATCGCCCGAGTGGTACAGGAATTTTCTTCCGATAAGCAGCCAACTTACTGGAAATAATGAGAAGACCCACTCGGCCGAGCAAGATTGCTCACTCGGCCGAGTGAAGAAGACCACTCGCCCGATTGGAATAGGGTGACAGACCTCCGAAAATCCCAGATTCTCTGTTTATTATTGGGTTTGTCACTCGACCGAGTGACATGGTTCACTCGTCCGAGTGACGTAGTCCGACTGCTACGCGAATTAGGTTTTTTGGCTGCACCCGGGGTAATTCTGTCAGGAAATTCTGGACGAATTTGACTTGTATTTAAACCTAGTTTTATTCTTAGTTTTAGAAGAGACTTGAATATTATTTTGACGGCTATTCCTTTTGTAAATCTCTACTGGAGATCATAGACGCGCAATTTGGTTTGTCCTTTCTTGCTAAAATTCTAGTTTTTATGAATTGCTTTCTCTCTACAATGAATTGTGCTATGATCTATTGCCTTATTTCTGAGATTTCTATGATGAATTGTGAGTAGTTTCGTCGTTCTAGGGCATGGGGATGAACCCTATGGATCCGATCTTTGAATTGTGATGCATGAATTGAATAATTGCTAGGATTGATAAAAGGTTAGGTTGTGATTGATTTATTATGAATAGCTAGGAATTTCCATCGATTGGGATTTGCAAGAGATTGGATTCCAATTGATGAGAAGGCCTAGATATTTGATTTAGGTTTATAATCGAGATTCTCTAGATTTGGTTTGCAAGAGATTGGACCAAAGCTAGGATTTTTATTATAAAACTATACTAATATTCGTTTGCAAGAGATTGGACGAATACGAACTATCATAACCTAGATCGTAGCTCGAGTTTGCACGAGAGTGGGCTCGAGGTACGATTGGACGATGATGTCGATCTTCATGCTAGCAGCTTAGGCTAGGGTTTGCATGAGAGTGGGCCCTAATCTAGGTTGATATAGACCGGCAATAGCGCGAGAGCATGAGCTTGGTTCCACATTAAATTACGACTAGTTCACCTACATTCAAGCCTTGCAATGTTGAGATTCATGATCCACAAGGATAAGTGACGATCCGTAGTGGGGATTTCATATCCCTAAGAAACTTTATTATGTTGAATTCTATTTGATATTTGAACGATTGTGACACTATTATCAAAACCATTCCATTATTCCATCAATAACTAGGTGATCAAAATAGAGTACTGCCAATTGTCCTCCCTGAGTTTGATACCCGCTCGCCACTACGCCATGCACATGCGATAAGACTACAGTCGTTTTTCGGGTGTATATCTGGGCGCGATCAGTTGCTTAACCTCTCAATGGAACAGTATAGGCTGCCTTTTTTCTCAAAATCCCTAAACAGAATTCCCAAAAACCCCTTTGAAAACCGTGGAGAAAAACCCAACGGATAGAATTTGCACACGCGACAGTCGATTATTGAACAAAACACAGTCGACTTCTGCAATGTGTCAGAGGGTAGGTGAGAATTCAAACGATAACTTACCACGTAGACAGTCGACTGATGAAGAGAAGACCGTCGCCTGTAAATCCAACATGCGACTGTAATTCCTTCTACAGGCGACTGGCCGTAATCTGAGTTAGTTAAGAAAGTCTCAGAAAAGTATGGGAAGACAGGATTGGCGACTAATGAAGAGAAGACAGTCGACTGAAAATCCAACAGGCGACTATAATTCCTTCTACAGGCGACTGTCTCAAACCCTGACATTTCCAGAGAGTTGAGTCTGTAGAGAAGCTCAAAGAAAGACGACTGTTGAAGCATTGACAATCGAATGTGCCATTGGACAGTCGACTGGCACTAGAATAAGAAATATTCCAGAGAGCAAGTCCTGCAGAAGAATCATGGATAGGTGACTGTTGAAGCATTTACAGTCGACTGTGCATTGGACATGCGAATGTAAATACAACATCAGTCGACTGACCAGATGAAACTGAGAATGATCTTGGGCTGAAGATAGACATGCGACTGATTAATAAATCACAGTCGGCTGTCTCTTGGACAGGCGCCTGTGAAATGTACAACATTCACCTGAAAGATTTAAAACTTAGAAAGCCCAAAAATCAACTGATTTAATATGTGCATAACAGACGACCGTAGAACAAAACACTGGCGACTGTTTTGAGACAGGCGACTGTAAAACGTTCAACAGTCGATTGTTGAAATAATAATTTGCACATGCATGGGAAAATTGAATTGGAGTCAAAGGAAAGGTGATCTAATGAATTCCTATGACTGAAATGAAGATGTGTGTGTGTTCCAAAATAGTTCTACTACTAAGCTACATACTAGAATAGAAAAAGAAGATTACATTTGTAAAACTCTTTCTTCTGTCCAAAGTATGAGCTTGAAGTCTTATAGGAGCTTCAATCACAATCTTCTAACATCCAATCCAATTTTCTTGCTTTCAATGATCTTTGAGTGTCATTCATTGCTAATTGATCTTCAAGATATGTTTAGGGAATGGATTAACTGCAAATAGGGGATTAGTCACAAGTATTTATGTTTGCTCATCATTAACACCAAGTAGGGAGAAGTCTAATACTCAACAGTTTCTAGCATGAATCATCAAACAATATACTTAACCATGATCATGCTTAAGTCCAAGAATATTTCCTATTACCATATCCTTAAGTTGAAGGAATATGAATCGAAATCATGTAATGGTCGAGAATGGATTAGTATCAGATAATGGTTTATGTGTCTATCGAGGAAGTGGCTCTCACAACATGTTACAGTTCCTTGACTTGTGAAATTGATAGTTTTGTTCATAATTTTATTTTCATTGTTTTTCATTTCATTTTTTTAATTTAGGATTCTAGTTGATTTGTGTAAGGAGTGTTGGGTTGATAGTTTCGATGTTAGACAACCTAGGGCATCAGGACAAGAGGGACCCATCGGACTTACTAGCTCAAACTAGGCATAATCCATATTCATATGCACTTTCCCAAGCTAAACTTTTTGGGACGAGGCCCCATTGCTTACTGAGGCACGGGGATCCTGCTACTTAGCCTAGCTGGGAGAACGATGCATATTTTATTCTTTTATGTACACATATACATTTTTTCTATTTTTTGAAAGCATGAATGGGTTAAGAAATATCACTTCGTTATTTAAGTCTCGAAGGATTATAAATCATTATTCTCAACTAATTTTTCTACGGTCCATGCATAAAGTGGATTCCTAAGAAAAATTGAACTTAGGTCGGTTTCGAGTACTACTATCCTAGAGGCTATGAGCACCGACATACATATCCTAATCATATATTCTAATCGATATCGAGAGATCGAGCATGTACGATAGAATCTAAAATATCCATTTAATAACCATGCATATAAGATCTCGATCACGGTAAATTCTCAAAACACACACATATACATATGAAAGCATGAAGTTGCATGATGCGTGATGCAAATGTTTTTTTGAATGCATATAAATTAAGAAAGGGGATATGATGCAGGAAAGAAAACAGAAAGATGAAAATGAAAAGGGGACATAAAGAAAGGAAATATGTACACATAAATAAAAAAACATGGGAATGGATGTGGAAAAATAAAAGTAGGGCACGAAATGCTCCTCCCCCAAGATGGAGCTAAGCATTGTCATCAATGCGTGATAATCAATGAAATTGTGAGGAAATATGTTTGTGGGAAGAGGTGGTGGTGATTCTCCCCCAAGCTATAACAAATATATGCCATTAAAATAATAATGAAGTGCGAGTGAGGGCTATGTGTAAATGAGGGTGAGTATAAGGGAGCTGTCATCCAGAGGTATTGCCATTAGGTGGAGAAGGGGTGGGTGGGTGGTGGTGGCATGCGAAGGAGACAAGGGTTGTCCTCGGTGTAGTGGCCCTAGGAAAAGTGTCAATGATAGACGGCCTCGAACTGCGACTGTAAGGTAAGAATTATGGACCTGACGCCGTCCATGGAGGACTTAAGATCACGAACAGTCTCATCCATAAGTGTAAGACACTGCTATAGAAGGATGTGGAGTAGGAGGACCAAAATGGCTAGTACCCTCGCTAGGCTAATGAGGTCTCCATGTGAAATGACGTAGGGTGGTGGTGGTCCTCTCTGTGTAGCTACAGGAATAAATGGGTCCTGAGCTGGGTGGGGCTGTGCCTGTGCAGGTGGGGGAAAAGTTTGGTCAGGCAGAAATGCCCACTGCACGGCTCCCTCAATGCTGAAGCAATCGGGGTTAGACAATGTGGTATACGGTATGTGGTGAGGCCCATGAAGCCATACAAATCTCTCGTCCGCGATAGGTTTGATCATGTTCATATTCATGAGGACGGAGATGTCGTGGGATGTGGGGCTTGGAATGGGTAGTATAGTAGCGGGTATTTGGAGAGAAATGGGAGGGAGCTTAGCCAGCATAGTGATAAACCCTCCATAGTAAATCTTAGCAGAGGGGATGCTAAGGGTATAGAATAACATATGACCCAACCAAGGACCGGCATAAATAAGAATGCAAGGAGATGAGGTACCGCCCTTGTGAACTGTGCAGGGCTGGGTCATGGCACAAAGGAAAAATAGCTCATTCTGGGAGACCGGGCAAGTCTCCTTCCTACAAATGATAGAATTGGTGATGATGCGATGTTCCATGCACATGCAAGGTAGAATGATAGAAGAGGCCTTCGCTCTAGTGATATTGAAGGGGGTAAGGCCAGTGATCTGCTCCCATAAAGTGTTGAGATCAAACTCATCAGGGAATTGAGAGTGGTACATGATGGAGTCTTGCATCATGATTTCGGGCCAACACAAATGTGTGTTCAGGGTGTCGGTGGACATGGTATAATCTATATTCATTAATCGAAATGATCACCCTAAATGCTGGAGTCTGATTGAACTAAAAAACTCTATAGTGAGTCTCGTATGTGTGTGGGCCTCACACTCCATAAATCATCCCACCATATGTTATGAAGTAGGGTCTGGACACCCTCGACGAGCCCAAGAGAATTAAGAGCGAGAATGCTTGGGAACATGGTAGGTGACTGGACTTGAAAGGTGATACTCACAAGTGTACGAGGTCGGTAAATAATATACCCGGTGAGTATGGGATCGTATCCACAGAGACGGAACTAATCTGCAAATTCATACAAATAGTCAGAGAGTGTAAAGAATGGTTGATAGTTCTGACCACCCTTTGAGTGTGAATGATTGTTTCAATAGATGATTTATCTAAATGCACTAGAATAGGGTAAGGTCCTAAGATTTGGATGCAAGGGAGAACAAGAGTGCGGGTGTTAAGGATATCGGTAGGAGTACTCAATTACTCTGCTAAATGTTAATTCCATGATAACTTGATCACTCATCCATTTCAAGGTATGAGGATCGGGAAATAAATCAATTAAGCACATATGGGGTGCACCAAAGGTAATTGCTAGTTGGGTTCTTCTCCTAATTAAAGCTCAAGAATCACTCTCACACCCATTTCAAGGTATGTGAGAGTAGTGCATGCAGGTCGTGTTGCACATCACACAACCACCATTCTGTGGCCCCTTTCGGGTAATGCACGATTCGATAAACCGGTCACAACCCAATTAACAATTTAGATTGTTGGGTGAATTAGACCTCTAAACTATGGAATATGGATTGAAAGGGTATGCATTCAGTTCAAGATATGCAATACCCATTAGATACATAGGTGCAACAATTACGAAGAACCGCCGTTCTTCGTCTCCTCCATGGATAGTATCAAATTCAATTAATCATAAACTTATTTCACCAAACAATATGGATTAACAGAGGGTGCTGGAAATTTACATTAGCAAGACAATCAAGACATCCTTCATCAATCCAAAACACCCACACAAAGAATCGAGCCTAACATATCAAGAATAGAATAAACATCCATATGAATAGACATAGTTCAATACCAGAAATAAAAGCAAATGTATAATAGCAAGAGGGTTGGAGATTTGTCACAAAATACAAGCTTCCTCAATCAGCAATCAATCTCAGCAACAGCAAAAACTAAATCAGAAAACTCCCAGCTCTCCAAAACCCTAATCCCCCTCTTAAGGAAGAAGATAACATAAAATAGTAAAAGATTAAGTTCTCCTCCTATTACATTTGAATAGTAGTTTTTTATACCCCCTAGGGGTTGCTTCTCATCCCTCCAAAATATCATCCAATAGCCCACAGCGATTGGAGAGAAATCAGGTTAAGAAAAACCCGTTTCTCGCACCCCAGAACTTTGGACGACAAAACCCGATCAGTTGACTTATGAAAGCCAACTGTCATTGCTTCCAAAGAGAGACTTGATGCTGTCTTGAAAATATAGTCGCATGTGTGATCCACATGCGATTGTCTTTGTTCTTTAGTCGCCTGCTGTAGAAGTGTCAAATTAACAGAGCGTCGGCTATTTTTGCTCCGTCAGGCATCTGTAAAATCAGTCGACTGATGCAAAAATGATAGGCGAATGTACAATAATACAGTTGACTGTTAATCCTCTTACAGGCGACTATCGTTGGGCTTCTGCTTCTCCAACTCCAATCCTTCAAAGGCAGGCGGCTACTGTTGTTTGGGCAGTCGACTGTCTGGTTATCCAGGCGACTGTCGTTCCTTCTGCAGGTGCATGTTATGTACTCTTCTTCTTTAGTTGATTTAGTCCCTTTCGGTACACCTGAAAATCAAGAAAAATCCGTAAAAATATAGTAGACATTTATAATGCTTAGGAAAGAGAAATTGTGCCAGAATAAAATTATATGCTCACAAATGATGAATTAGCGTAAATGTAGTTAAGAGAGCATGATTCCAAGGGTTATGTGCACAAGAGGAAATGATTATGGTGCTAAAATATGCAATATTCAATCATAATCACACCCCAACTAGCGTTTTGCTAGTCCCTATCAAAATAAGTGACCAATCCCAAAATACAATATTGATTCCATTCATGGATTATTGGCAATACTAAAGGGTGTTGAAAGCATATATATATATGTGTGTGTGTGTGTGTGTGTGTGTGTGTGTGTGTGTGTGTGTGTGAAAAATGGAGAAGAGCTGACAGCGCTGGAAATTTTTCCAGCGCTGTCCGCATTTTGGGCGAGCTAAAAGTATTTTTTTTTGAAATTTTTTTTTCAGTAGTTAGATATACGTGGACAGATTTGCGTAACGTTTTTGAAATCGATGAACGGAGGCTCAAACGGTGTCGGATTGAGCTGAAATTTTGTGGGGAGCTTCCTAACACGTATATCTAACTACTGCAAAAAAAAATTTCAAAAAAAATATTTTTACCTCGCCCAAAATGCGGACAGCGCTGGAAAAATTTCCAGCGCTGTCAGCATTGGCCCATTAACCTCTATATATATATATATATATATATATATATATATATATATATATATATATATATATATATATATATATATATATATATATATATATAGGGTAAAGGGATCCTAAGGTGCCTCCTTAGATTCAATCTAAGGAGGCGCCCCCATTTCCCTCCATCTCACACATTTTTTTTGAAATTTTTTTTCATGGGTTTATTGTTCACCTTATGGATGATCAACATACCAAATTTCAAGGGATTCCAAAACTTTTTGAGCCCCCATCTACCCCTTGCAACTTCGTGGGCTTTTCAGCACGTTTTTAGACCGTTGAAATTGTAAGGGGTAGATGGTGGTTCAAAAAGTATTTGAATCCCTTGAAATTTGGTATGTTGATCATCCATGATGTGAACAACAACCCCATGAAAAAAATTTGCAAAAAAAATTGTAGTAGATGGGGGAAATGGGGGCGCCTCCTTAGATTTTCATCTAAGGAGGCACCTTAGATCCCCTTTTTCCATATATATATATATATATATATATATATATATATATATATATATATATATATATATATATATATATATATATATATATATATATATATATATAGGTTGCCTAGGATCCATTCGGATGGATCAAACATGCGGATCCATCCAAGTGAAATTTAAAAGTAGACAATGTATTTATCAAATCCGACCGTTGGATGTGATCTAACATGTCTAAACTACCTCCAAACAAAATTTCAACTAATTTGGACATGTTTTACCCATGCATCAAGTGGTTGTAAAAATAGCCGAATTTATGACTATTCAAAAACATTGATTTTGCAACCACTTGATGCATGGGTTAAACATGTCCAAATTAGTTGAAATTTTGTTTGGAGGTAGTTTAGACATGTTAGATCACATCCAACGGTCGGATTTGATAAATACATTGTCTACTTTTAAATTCCACTTGGATGGATACGTATGTTTGATCCATCCGAATGGATCCTAGTCAACATATATATATATATATATATATATATATATATATATATATATATATATATATATATATATATATTACATTTGACAGAGTTTTTTGAATCCTAGGGCTGACTAGGACAAGCTTACTAGGACAAAGGGGTAGATAAAAGACGGCCAGGATTTAATCTTGGGAAATCAATGGTTAGAATTATTTAGGATTTAGTTGAATCCTAGGTTGAACCCTAGAGCAAATCATGTCCGTTCAATTTACCATAAATGAATGGCCAGATATACATCAAAACAACTCACTCGGATCGCACCGCTAGATCCCGCCCAACATCTTCGATGGTTCCCAAAAAAATAAATTGTGACCTATGAAAAAGGAAAAGAGACTCTCTCTCCCCCCCTAAAATTACTCCGTCTTCCTATCTCCCCCAAACCGCTGATGGTCACCCTCAAAATACCCTACAGCGAATGCGACAGCATCGCCAAGATCTACAAGAAGGTGACGTCTGGGGCGATGCCGGTGGCCATGGGGAAGGTGAGGGACCCCGAGATCAGGGCCTTCATTGAACGGTGCATCGGAACTCCGAGGGCCAGGCCCTCCGCCTCCGATCTGCTCGAAAATCCGTTCTTTGCCGGCCTCGACGACTTCTATCGCGTTGCCGCGCCCGTCGACTTCTATCGCGCTCCGTCGGTGGATGATCTCACGACCCTGTGATCAAAGGATGACTGCCTTGATTCAGCTTGTGCTAACGCTGGTTTTTGTACCGCCTGTAAGTAGGAAAAGCATGACACAGTGTACATACAAGTGTTCGATGAAATACTTTCCGGGTGTATCCATTAGGATTATAGCCTTTTGTTGTCGTTCCTATCAAATATTCATTCTTGCAAAAAAATAATTTTTTTTTCAGCTATTGGATTGAGTACTGGCATGATCACAGCTTACAAGGCTGGTACCTTTCAATCCCCTTCCATTTGATCACATGTGTTCATTGTTTGTCAATGTTCAAATAAAAACGAATGGGGCAGCAACAGCATGGGATTAAATGGGGAAGTTGTATTGAAAGGTACCATGAGATTAATAAATAAACTGTATTGTTGTTTGTTGTTGTTGTTACAAGGCTGGTACCTTTCAATTCCCTTTCATTTATTATTGTTTGTTGTATTGAAAACAACAGTATCCAATGCCAGCATCAACAACATGCAACAGTCGAAAAAGCTGAAGAGAGAGGCACAATGCATTCCTAAATGGGGAATGGAGCTCGCCACATTCTCAAATTCCCAAATCAAGCCTGTCCTCAGGAACAGTGTGCACCAAGTGTTTGATTCTTTGTCTCTATGATTTTTTTGTTTTCATACCGTTGTTGTTGTTGCTGTTATTGGTGGTGGTGGTGTAGGATTGCTTCTCTTGATGAAGAGGTGTTCGATGTGCTCATGTTAGTCAAGGTAAGAGTAGGCTTCAATTTGTTCATTTTTTAATTTTTGTGTGTTATTTTGGTTGATATTTTGATGCAGAGATTGGGTCCTGATGTTCGGATTTTGGGATTTAATCTTCATCCAGTCCATGGAGAAATGGAGAACTGTGATTGATGCATTTGAAGAGAGGTATGAAAATCTCAAAGCTGTGAAGTTTTAAAGTATTTTTTGTGTTGGGAATGTGCGAAATTTGTGCACATGGTTAACAACATTCTGAATTCAATTTTCGTTTTACTCTGAATACAATACGTTGTTTACATAGGTTCTGGTCACTACTTCGAATCATTCTCCAGATAACCTTTATGAAGGAGGTCTTCAGAGTAATCTATTTTTACCATTTATTGCTACTCTTACGGCATTTCAGTATGCCTTTTCCGTTTGACCTTTTCTCCCTCACATGTAATAAGTTGCATCTATTTAAACTTCAGTGTATGAATGTAGGAAAGATGTATTATCCATGCAATTGGCTCTTCCACAGACTACAGAAAAATGACTTCATTGAGTTTTCTTAACAGCATGCTTTTGTTGTATTTAACTCTTGCAAGTTACTCTAGGCAACATGTGTTTATTACTACGTGCAGGCTGAGCAAGGTTTCTATTTTGTTGGACATAAGCAGTCTGGACTTCTTAAACAGAGGCATTATCAGTTAATTGGGCAAGAAACTCAAGTGTCTCAAGTTGTGGAATTTGTCATGGGAAGACATTTGCAGGTTTTGATATTCAACATTAATTCTGTCCTGTTATCATTCAAAGTTTCCATACCCCCCAAACGAAAAAAAGGAGAACTCAATTTATTTATTTTTCAGGTTCCGTGTGGGGCAAATGGATGTGCATATTTTCCTTTTGGAGAGCTATATGTATATAACATGCAAATATTAACAGTCTGGAAAATGCAATTAACCATTTGCATGTTTAGATAATAATATAAAATGCAGTTAACCATTATTTAACAGTTAACCATTTGCATGTTTAGCAAATATTAACACTCAGAAACAGTAGAATTGAATTGCGCTTGACTAATAATTGTTATGTATGTTTAGTTGGAACAATGAAAAATAAATGTTGATTGTTGCGCTGTCATCTCTCATGGTATTATTTGTGATGGAAAATTGAAAGTGTAGTCTTAATATCTCAAATATTTGAAATCCTAAAGCATTGTGGATTCTAACATTGCAAATTGATATCTGTTGAGTTTCTCATGATGGTTTACAAGTGTGTGGTAGTGTTTTTTTTGTTAACATAATCCATGTAAAACACATAACATAATCACCTGCACATAACAATGCTTTACATGGATATGGAAAACTGAAGCACTGTGATGTGCATGGCTTCAGTTTTACATGGATATGGGAAAAAAGTGTGAGAGTATATGTGCATGGCTAACAAGTGTGGTCCTGTTTTTTATGCATCCATGTAAAACTGAAGCATTGTTTCTCATTGTTAACATAATCTCTTACAAGTGTGTGTTCCTGTTTTTTTATTTATAAAACAGACTTACACATGTTTTTTATTTATAATTTGGTGGTCTTTTTTATTTCACTAACTTAGAAAACATTGTGTACGATTGTTGGGTTTGCTGGAGTTTTCCCCTTTAAGATAGCTATTTATTTATCGAGTCTAATCTATTTAATCTCTTTCTACTCGAGCACAAATATGAAATTTGTTACTAGCCCTACATGAAGCAGAATGTTATTAGTTGCTAGAACCAATAATTGTTGCTCCTCTGTTGAAACATTAGTTTGCAATATACAATTATAAAATAAATCATGTTGGTCCTCTGTAAGGTTTGGTCGACAAACATATTGAAACAGAATGAACATGTCAAGCTTTATTTGTTAACAAGTCAAGATTTCTTAGACAATATGTATCAAAACGACCATGTATTAACATTTTATTTGTTTATGCTCATGTTATTTTACACGATATGCATGGATTTTTGTTTATTTTTGTGGAAAACACTTTTTTTCATTTCTGTTGTTTCGTGTTTACAATTTAAAGTATTTGAAAAGAAACGATACAAAATGCATCTTGGTATGTGATAATCCAGGATGACTGAAAGAGACATCTTTGCTTTCATTCTGTCTACAAATCTAAAAGATCATCAGATTCTCATAAAAAATAAATCTAACCATACTCTCTTACAAAAATTTAATCCATGATATGCACTTCAGTTTGACTCATAAACTTGAAAAATAAAATATACATGATAAAGCTGTGACAAATAACATGTTATTATATATTAAGTGATGTTTTACTCTAGAACACTATCATTTGCTATAAAAAATATGGTTAGCAGAGTTGATGGCCATTAGCAGAGCCGAACGGAGAATGTATTCATATATACAAGATCAAAGATTTGCCATGAAGCCTTTGCCACTGTTTCTGTAGAAATAAATCTACTCAGAAAACAAAATTGATATTTAACAGAGCATGAATTTTTTGAACACATGATATGATTAGATCGTGAAAACTTAAATATTAGTGCAAATATGATAAATAATCTAAGTAGAGGAAAACAAGAAAAGCACTACATACAACAGAATACAACTTTTATAACTTAACGCTATATCAACGCTGGTGCTCTTGGGTATGCATCAAAAATAAAATTACTCCCCAGATAGAGCCGTCCCATCAATAACTGAACTTGAGAAGGCTTCACATGAAACTCTTGGTTCTGTTGTGTTTTCATGTGATGTATATGGTAATATTATGGATTATTGCTGAGTTATTTGTTCTTGCTACTTCCTCTTTGATTAGGCACTTGATTTTGTGGTCAGTGAAGCAAAAAGGCACACAATCCCTGTGTTACAACTGGGAAGAATATGGGGGGAAGGTGCTGTATGTGAAATGGGGGAAGGAGGCTGGACTAGATCCTACTTCAGATGGTGACTTCTTCAGGGACTCAACCATTAAAGGCTACTATAGAGCTCATGTTGATGTATGCTTCTTGCTATCTTGGTACCGAATAGATTAGATACTGTTATTAACCGCTTAATATATTTGATACTGTTATTAACCATCTGGATTTGGAAACTGATGTTCTATGTTCATCTAAAAAATAATTTATATAGACACGAATGAAGGGAGGAAGATTCCTCTCGCCTGCCTCCCCCCAAAAAACCTATCAAACGAGCGATTCCGGTGATAAATCTCTGAGACAAAGGATTTCATCGTCAAACTCAACTTGCCGATTTGTTCAAATCCCTCAACCGGCCTCTCAATCAGTTCAAATATCTACAGAATTTTTGCCAGGTAAGCGATCTCTACTGCTCTATGTTAATTTTTCCAAAACCCTGGCTTGCTCCTAACCCGAAATCTAAAGTTGTTATCTGGGTGTTAGTAAAAATTGGTTCTTGATTGATGAATGACAGATACCATGATACATTTTCTTGAGATCCAGTAAGCCAGCCAACTATTGAAAATCTTAGGGTAACAAAAAATTTCAGCTGAATGTTGATTGTTTCGTTCGAACTGCATTGAAAGTCAAAATAATTTTGATGGAAATGTGTATGTAATTTTCTTTGTAATTCTGAAATGTGTTTGTCTTTGGATAGTAGAGGGATTTTGGCTCTAATGTTGTACGTCTGTGTTTTTTATCGTTCAGGGCATGTCAGGGCGTGTTGATAATGTGTACGGTGATCACATCATCATCTGCACTCTTCTCCCGGTGTCGCAGATGGCAGAAGAGCAGGCCGTGGCCAGTGCTTAGCCCAACCGATCAGTTGAAGAACTGTCTCATCTGTATTCTTCTCCCCCTCTCCCCCTCTCCCCCTCCGATACATGTATATAAAGCTTCAAGATCATTGGGCTCTGCAATACTGCAGCTATTGCCAACATCATGTATAAATCATGTTGCTATACTGCAACTAATTACATGTTGAAAACTTCCCCCATTGTTGTTTAATTAACTTTCTCCATAGTTTTCGTTTTGTTGAAGGGAAGAGAATTTGGGAAGAATCCTTTTTATATCAAATAAGTTGGAAGGAAATGTGCTTAAGACCAAGAAATTCATAGATTCTTCTGTGGGTTGCAATATCTATGATTTAGTGAATCACAATCATGGATGAAGACATTTCAAGTTGTATGCAATTTGGAAATTTGATGTGGGCCGAGTCGTTGACTTTTATTGTGCTTTTATTATTAATATTCGTTTAAAATTAGGGGATCAGGTGTGGATCTTTTCAATCAATTGTGCCCTTATGGCCCGTGTAAATATGTAAGAACTAAATTTTGGGAAAACTAAAATTCTTGGGGTACTAAACTCTCTGTGGGAACTAAAATTCTTATGAAAACTAAATTCTTTGAGGGGAATTAAATTTTTGGGAGAACTAAAATTTTTAGGGGTACAAACAATTATTGTTCTTTAAGTATCAATGTTTGTTTAAAATCAGGGGTTTCAAATTTTTGAGAGGGAAATATTTTAGATGCACCGTGCCCTAAGGGCACGGGTTATGACTATCTATTATACATTTGACAACGATTTTTGAATCTTAGTGCTGACTAGGATAATCAGATTGATAGAAGGATGGTTGAGATTTAATCTTGGGAAATCAACGGTTGAGAGGAGAGTTTGTGGAAAGTTTTGGAGGGAAAAACATTTTTGGAGAAATGAAATTCTCTAGGGAAATGAAAGTTTTTGGGCAAAGAAAGTTTTTGGAGAAAGAAAGTTACTGGGGAATAGCAGAGTGCACGCAATTAATGCATTTGGGAAAAAAACCTTAACTTGCACTTAATACTCAGCAGATCGAATAATCTATCTCTCAATGAGGGGCCCACCGTCTCTTCGATGCATGGGACAACAAGATGAGAATAATTTCTCGCACTGAAGGTGCACGTGTCGAAGGCATCTCCGCAATTTTTTTACGCTAATTTGTTGTTCCGACTCAAAGGCACCATCGTCGAATTTGTTGTTCTACGCCGAATTTGTTGTTCCGCACAATTTTGGCTGTATAAATAATTTTGGGGAACAAAGATTTCGCAGGGGAAAATCTTAAATGAACCGTGCCCGCGGGCACGGGTTATGACTAGTATATATATATTCTATAAAATAGGGATGTTATCAAGAGAAATTAGATACGAGAATTTGGATAAGAGTTAAGAATTGGTTAAGATATATTACATTTGAAGGATGTTCTTAAGAGAAATTGGATAAGAGAATTTGGATAAGAGTTAACAAATTGGTTAAGACAAAAGAAATTGAAATTGGGTGAAGAGAACTTGAGTTTGGAGGGAAACTAATGTTTTTGAATTGGTTTGAAATTGAGATTTTGGAAGGAAAGGAGTTGTATTTTGGAGGGAAACCCTTTGTATTTTGTTTTTGCTTTTGATTTTGAACAAAAAATTTCGAAACAGATGACAACAGATGTGTTAATTAAATGCAGCAGAAAATGATCGGGCTATACTGTCAGCTCACCTCTCCCCAAACCATACGCTTAGCTCCTTTACAAACCCTCAGCCTAACCCCCTTCCCCCCCCAAAAAAACATCAGGATGCCTTCACTTCTGTTTAATGGCTTCATGCTTCACTTTCATCTCCGTCTCTCAATCTTACTCTCGCCCTCAGAATCGATCCAGAGCTTTGGATTTTCCCATCACACTCTTAATTTTTAACAAGTACGGATCACAAGGTAGATTATCACAGGTACCTTAATTGAATTAATGTCCTTAAAATTTACCAGTACGCTATTAATCATGATAAATCTCACATGTACGGCTTACAAGTAAGATTCAATTAATGTCCATAATCTGTTAGGTTTTTGGCATACGTTATCATTTTGATCGATTCTGTGTTTTGTTAGGGTTTATGAATGGGGGAATTGGAGCTAGATCGGGATGGGGGAGGGGTTCGGGTCAGTTGGAAGGATCAAGATGGGGGGGAAGGATTTGGGTCAGTTTAAAAATTGAATCTTTGTTCTAATTTTCGATGGCAGCAAGAAAGTTGGTATTTGTGTTAAAAATAGAATATTTGTATGGATTTGTGTTAATAATTGAATCTTTGTTCTGATTTTATACGAATAAAACTATAAATCTCACAGATTGATTCATACCATCGCAAAGGGCAGAAAAGAGAACTCTACAGCGCTAGGATTGGTTTATATGGATGCTGGATGTATTAAGAAGGTTGGTATTGGTTTTAAACATAGAATGTTTGTATTGATTTATGTTAAAAATTGAAAATTTGTTCTGATTTTTGGTGGCAGCTTGAACCCAGACACTGGATGCATTAAGATGGTCGGTATTGGTGTTAAAAATAGAATTTTTGTATGGATTTGTGTTAAAAATTGAAACTTTGTGCTGATTTTCTACGAACAAAAATTATTAACCTCTCAAATTGATTATTCCTACCATTACAAAGGGTGGAAAAGAGCATGTGATTAACTCTGCAGCATATGTATTGGTTTATGCGGATGCTAGATTCATTAAGAAGGTTGGTATTGGTATTACAAAAAGAATCTTTGTATGGATTTATGTTAAAAATTAAATATTTTTTCTGATTTTTGTTGGCTGCTCGAACCAAGGAGATGGAAGGCAACAGAATCTTCATCACTGTCTAGCTTGCAGTTTGGGAAGGCAATAGTACATAATTCAAAGGAAATAGTTCGAATTGGTTCGAATTGGGGTTTTAGGGGCAATAAAATATAAAGGAGCCGATGCATATTCATTTATTCCCTTTTATAAAATTTTGTATATTTATTTATATATTGGTTCAGTTTTATAACCCGGTGACTACATAAAAGTGAATTTTGTTTGTATTGACAATTTTATGGCATTCCATTTGATCTTTTTCGCATCAAATCTTGGCATATATATATGTAATTTTGTCATGTTTGGTTTATATATGTAATTTTGAATCTCCGTTTCATGCATTAAATTATTTTAGAAGCTGTGATTGCAAGTTCGGCTATTTCTTTAAGATGGAAGCTGAATTTAGATATTTGGAGATTGATTATTTTGGGAGTTTTTATTATAATAGAGTGGAATTTAATTTCAATAGCAGTGAAAGGAAAATTTTAGAGTCTTTATTTCGCCTAATTTATATATATCAAACTTCCTACATTTTTTCCAAACATATTTATAGTATACCAACTGATGTAATGTGATAAATTATTTTTATGTAGTTTATAAAAAGTAGAAAAAAGTTTTAAACCACTTGACAATGTCATAATAATGATAGTCACATGCAGTAATCTTGGTTAACATCATGCTATACACTGGCTAAGTTATCATAGTTTGGTGTAAACTTTGAAAAATAAAGGAGGCTAATATTTTTTTGTTATAGGTCATTTATGCTTATTTTAATGAAATTAAAGGTAGCTAACAACAACAGTTCTTGGTCTTTTTGTTTGGGTTAGTGAGCCTATATCTGGAATTTTGTTATAGTAAGGAACTGTATGCACATATCATTTCATGAATACTATATATTCACATAAGAATGAACAAAAGGATGACTGCTTTGTAGGTATCAGATCCTTTTCCTCAAGTTTAGTGGGTGCCAAATTTAGGGAAACATGGATTCTTTTCTATTATTTTCACAATGTGTTAATTGTTGGTCAGACACGTGTACGTCTTTTAGGTTGTGTATGTTTAGTTCTACCTCTATTTTCTTTGTTTTAAGCACTTGAAATGGGTTGAAGTGTTAAGATATTTGCATAATAATATTTTTTTTCTTTTTACAAATAAATGTATTTCAAGGAATGAAGATGTAATGTATGCTTCCTCGATGACTTAAATTTCATGCTTTGATGTTAAAATGGTAAATTGATTTTTTGTGAATTTTTATGATTGTAGTTGCTCTTAGCGTTGAATTGCTGGCTGAAGTGCATGCTGATTGACTAATTTGTAGCTTGAATTCCATGATCCTGGTTATTAGATTGTTTAGTTTTTCTTCTTTTTTGTCATTCAGGGTTGTTGATAAAGCCAACAGACATGTCAATGTTCATTACATATATGTTGGGTTTCCTTACACTATTATGCAAAGCTTTATGGATTTGTTTGAAGGCCTTTCATACGCTCAGACTGATGTTGTGCTAACAGAAGCTTTGCTGGATCAGGTAGCTTGAGCAAAGATTACACATTACATCTTAATTTTTAGCAAAAAGTTTTTTACTTGCTGTAATTTAGCTAATTTCGTGTAGGTTGCATAACATTTTGTTTAAATGGTATAATGTTTGTTTTTTAGATTGAAAAATTTCTTTTTTATCTGTAATCATATTAACTTTTGCTTGGTGAAGTTTGTAAATGTATTGTGAACATATTAAAATTTACTTAGAAAAATTTGTAAATATGTTTCTACTGGGAACTTGAGTTTCTATACCTAAATTTGGTACCTTCCACGATACATAACTGACCAATTGGCAAGGAAACCCATACTGGTAAATGATGCATACAAGATGACCTTTTTGACATCACTTCAATTTTGACATCATAGTATATATACAAACCCACCTTGCTTTTTTGTAAAAATTACAAGAGATTGGGTGTGGGTGTGTGCGTGTTGTTTTTTCTTTTTCTTTCCTTTTGCCACCCCCCCCCCCCGGGGGGGGGGGGGGGGGGGAGGGGGGGGCAGAATGATGAGTGTTCATTTCCCTTTTACAGTCTTCCTAGGGAATAGTATGCACTGCCATTGCTTATTCATTTGCTATTAATGTACTACTCATGTTATGTTTTTACAAATTCTTTTCTTTTTTTGTTCATTTAGCACTATTGGCTGCAATATTCTTTACTGCTTGGAAGATCCTTAACCAATTCATTATAACATGCAGCCCAACTTAATTGTGGATTAGTTGTTACATTCTCTGGGTCTAGAGAAGTAGTTAATACAATTCCATGCAGAGGAGGTGCTGCCCAAAGCAACGTTTTACTCTTTTCTTAGAACCTTAACAATGTCTATGATTTAATAGCTTTTTTGACTTTGCATGTGAAGGTTGACATGACAGATCTTATCCAAATTACTGATTATGATCATAAGGCCATATGTGTTCTAATGGTAAGTCACTATTCATTTATATTCAAGTTTTAAAAATGACTGGAAAGTTATATTCAATTTTTAATATCCTTTGTGCCCTTATAATTTCTAAATTGAATTTCTCATCATATTCAACATTATAGAAATATGCCCGAAGAAGGTTCATATTAATCAACTTCATCTAGAATGAAGTTGAACTACTTACTTGTCAATGAAGAGGTTTTAAATTTCTTCCTCTTTATTATGCGATGATTCTAAATTTGATTATTTCATTATATTCTTTTAATTTAAAAAATTATATTATTTTGAAAAAATTCTGTTAACTCATGTTGTGAAGATCATTATACATTAAAATGACGCTTTGCTGCCATTTTGTCAATAGATGAAACATACTTTGATCAAGAATCTTCTGAGCCAACTTTCTTGCAATGCATTTTACCAAAATTTTGATTGTTGCAGATAGCAAGAAGTTCTTGACATAATTCCAAATTGTAGTAGTAGTTTTTTGTTTAACTTCTGATTTTTGAACATGTATTTTGCAGGTCAAGCCAATAATTTCTGAAAATATTTTAGATTTTGCATATACTGGAAATTGTGTTACAAAATATATATGGTGGCTAAAACTTTTCTTCTGATGTATAGACAAATTTATCTCCTAACATCTAAGGGTGAGATTCTCACTCACTGTATTTCAGTAGGATATACTGAGATATGACAGCATTGTGCTGAAATCAAAATGTGCTAAGCTGAGGTTTTCCCTGAACTTAGTCATACAAATTACAAATTTATGCATGAATAATATAGGCAATTCATGCACAACTTGCAGCCACTTATGAGCAGAGTGTGCCACTCACAAGCAGTATCTTCATCAATATTTGGTGAGTGAAACATTATCATATGATAAATTAAATATAAATCAAGATTGCCATTGAATAAGTTTAGTTTTTGTGTTTATTTTGTTGTCGTTGCTTACTTCTTTTGGTAGTGAATAAGTTTAGTTTTTGTTTGAATGTCAATAGGCCAGTATCCATTGCTATTGAAGATTGTAATCATTTACAAGATGCATGGGAACACATATTTCTCAACATTGCTATTGAATAAGTTCAGTTTTTGTTTGAATGAACTTACATGAGGTTGATATTTCTCAAAGCAGGCTTTAGCCAAGATATATGAGCTTTTGACACTGATCTAACCATGTGAAATATCATCACAGGTGCTTTTGTTTATGAGTACCATGGGAAATATCATCACCAGAGTATATATGGTATGTGTACTCCAAAAAATTAACAGTTTAAAACAATCACCTTCTGGCATTTAATAGTAGTTAATCTTTTAATGGCATGATGTGATTGTTCCTGAGATTGTCACTCCTATCTGATGTTTAATTACAAAACCACATATTATTATTTTCTGGGGTGCATCTTTTATAGACAGATTTTGCAACAAGAATAAATTGAGGTTTAACATTCGTGCATATATGTTGATACTTAATTATTACGATCAGTTTGGAATTAGCAGACTGGAATTCCTCCAAGCTTTTGCATATATCCCATGGTTAGGTATGGTATGGTATGTATATATCCCAAGGTTAGATATGGTATGGTATGTATATATCCCATGGTTAGATATGGTAGGTGTACTATGGGAAATATCTAACCATGGGAAATATCATGAGCTTTAGCCAGAAGGTGACGAAGAAACCTCCAGTATATTGCTATCTCTTGCTAACACATAAATTGGTTGAGATGACCCATATGATCACATTGTCGCTACTTTCTTTTCAGCTAGGTCTTTACATCTCAAGCTTCTCCACTTTCTTTGTGGGCATCATAATCGAATTAGTTTGCTGTTGGGAAGTTGAGCTGCTTACTTTGTTTTGCTCTGCCATTGATCCTCATCACTGGAGCTACATACTCTGGCTAAAAGAATACACTATCAGTATTGAGAGTGAAATATCTATTTGATGCAACAACAATAGTCGAGCAGGTACACATCTCTAGCCGACACTCAAAATACTGACATTATGGAGTAGGTATAGATAAACAAATAATTGAAATACTTCATATGTGCAACTAAATACAGTATATGCAACTCAAAAGTTTTATGAGCAAATATAAAGTACAATGACATGTTAAGGCCACCAATGCCAGAAACCATAAATCTTGAATATGTTCTATGGTACTAAACCATAAATCTTGAATATGTTCTACCGGTGAGGAGCTGCAGAGGTTAGTGAAAGCCTCAGATGTTCCAAGCATACAGAGAGGAGGAGTTTGAGATGGAGATTGGGTTACCAACTGAGGTGCACCATGTTGGTCACATATGATGGGATGGCTCTAAAAATACAGTTCCTGAGCTCATGTCATTCTCTTCTTCTCTCTCTCTTGGGCAGTTTGAGCTTGCAGCTGCTGCACAGACTAATACTGCATCTACTCATCATGTACCTTGGGGAACTGTCCTATTTCTTCACGATTTATTTAAATATCTCTACTTTACTTGCAGGCAGCGATGTCAATGATATATGCTACACAAAACATTGGAATTCAAACAGAAATTTGGGGCATACATAGAGAACCCAAAGTGCCATACTGAGTATGTTGTTTGTATACTTGGTCTTCCATTAGGTGAAGAATTTTATATTTTTGGGATGAAACTTTTGTTCATTATTTTCAAATTCGGATTTGCTTACTGATGAAAACTGGATTTGTGCCAGTTAGAATAAAATTCATGTGCTAGAGTTAAAACTAATTTGATGAAACTTTCAGAATCAAATAAATATTTCACCAATATTCATGTTGGCTAAATCTATTGGGGCTTGCTATTAGGATTGTTGGATGTATTGAAGGATATGTGTGTGCTAAATGATTATTAAACTACATATCTCCAAGTATTATTAATCGTTTTTTCGTGTCCATAAAATTTTGTGGAACTAAATAAAGATAATTGTACTTTAATAGTTATTGTTCATCTAAAATTCGGTGCCATCAAGTTTGTTGGCCTTCTGGTATGTGCTTTTACTTTCTGAGCGTTTTGAAATATGAGTCACTATAGCTCAGATGTAACTAAATCTATTCTTATTAGTTTCGTTTCTAATCTATTGATGCCGATGATATGGTCTTCGATGATAAGTTTTGAATCTTATCACGCTCTTTTGTTTTGCTGATTTAAGTTATTCCAGGCTTGAGTGTCACCGTATTTTTTGTGTGATGCAGGTTGGGGGCATCATGTATACTTTAGCATGCTGGCTGATGCTCAAAGCAACGGCCAGGTACAACCGGCTACACCGAACCATCTTGGTCTTAATTCGAGGCCAATGGAGATGGAGGCTGTTTCTGTTCCCGTTGATCATCATAATCACTTCAGTATAAGAGACTTCAGTCATATTCTAGGCGCCATGGAGTCATGTGGAAGATACTAATTTCACCGCCACTTGCTTTTTGTAACATATAAATCTCAGCTGATATTTGTGTAAATAAGTAACCACTCGATGACTTTTTGGATAGCGACTTGATTGTTTTCTTTGTTTCTATGTAACATAGAAATTCCTTTACACATTGAGATAGTCCTAGAGCATGTTATGCATCATATGTTTCGTTGTCACTGTTTTGGATCGGTTTATTTGTAATATATTTAGTTACAAAATTGTAGCTTGACGTTTTCTTTTTAAAAAACAATGCGGTAATATGTTAGGTTGGATTGTGTTCTAAGATTTTTCCCGAGTTACTAAATTGGGTCGGCATGGGCTAGCCCTAGTGATGCACCGTCCACTGCTGGAAACTTTGTGGGGCCTGTTATTTATGTAGGTAGGACCCAAAAGTGTACACGTGGCGGGCATAAGGCTCCCCAACGACTTTGGATGCCATTATTGAATCTCCTCGGTTCTTCTGGGCGTCATCCATCCCAAGGGTAAAATTTTCTCTCTAGAGTCCCAATGCTAAATGTGAACAACATTACCCAACAACATGTTAAACGCTTTCACAAAAAATACACCTCCGGTGAGCTCACCACCATCTACCACATGGTCCTCCTCTTGGGGTGTAAATGGAATGATTAATTTTTTTAAGCTTAATCTCACGGGACCTACTTACGAGCTAACTGCTTTATCACCCTAATTATTATTGAGTAATGTTTTTGAGCTTTAGTAGGTTAAAAGCCCTTTTCTCGCGCGCTCTCTCTCTCTCTCCCCCCTTAATTATTTTGTCTCCTCCCCACCGAATCCGCTTCGCGAGGGTATCGTTCGCACGTCAATGTCGTGACCCCTTCCTTAACTTCTTCTACTATGGGCACGGTTCATTTAAGATTTTCACCTGCGAAATCTTTGTTCCACAAAAAATTATTTCCACAGCCAAAACATAAAAGAACACCAAATTAGCGAAAAAATATTTGGCGGCAAGGGGGCATTTGGCGTGGGCGTCTTCGGCGTGGAACAATAAATTCAGCGTGGGTGCCTTCGACACAGAACAATAAATTCAGCGCGAAACAACAAATTATCGTAGAACAACAAATTCGGTGCAGAACAAAAAATTAGCGTAAAAATATTTAGCGGGTGTATTTTGCAAGGAACAAAAAATTAGCGTAAAAACATTTAGCAGCACGGGCATCTTCTGCATGGAACACCAAATTCACTAGAACTACAAATTCGGCACGGAACAACAAATTAGCGTAAAAAATTTAGCGGGCGCCTTCGGTGCGGAACAAAAAATTCACGTAGAACAACAAATTTGGCACGAAACAACAAAGTAGCGTTAAAAATTTTTGCGGGTGTGCCCCAGCAAAATTTTTTTACGCTAATTTGTTGTTTCGGGTCGAAATTGTTGTTCTGTGTTGAATTTTTTCTTCCACGTCGAAGGCGCCTGTGTCGAATTTGTTTTTCTACGCCGAATTTATTGTTCCACGCCGAAGTCGTCCACTCCGACTTTGTTGTTCTGTGTCGAAGGCGCTTGCGCCGAATTTGTTGTTCCGCACCAAAGGCGTGCACACCGAAGGCGTCCGTGTCGCTAAATATTTTTACGCTAATTTGTTTTCTTTTAAATTTTAGCTGTAGAAATAATTTTTTGGGGAACAAATATTTCGCGTGGGAAAATCTTAAATGAACCGTGCCTAAGGGCACGGGTTATATACTAGTATATATATATAAGGGCAAAGTTCTCAAGTCTATACACTCTTCCCTATGACTATAATCTCATTCCTCTTACACACTCCACCATCCACACTAAGCTTAGTATATCCCTTAATATGTCACAATCTCCGATGTAAGGTCCTTTGGAACTCTCGAGCTTATAAGATATAACACTTACTCCCTCAAAAGATCATGGAAATGAGTTGTGGTTCAAATTTCATGCATTTACTCAAATTTCATGGCAATATTTGCCTTGTTCAAAGTACCATGGCAAAAGTTTAATCCTTATTCAATTGTGCACAAGTGCACTTATTATTGTAGCATTTGATAGCATTCATTTGAGCAACTCCAAATTCCAAGTCACTATCTTATGATCCATGAATATAAACTTAGCCGTATTTTTAAAATTCCGGAGGCTTAATCAATTGATCGTTGATACCAAGGTTTCTACATCACTATATGGTTCCAAATGGGTGGTAATTGTCATGAACTTCAAGCTAAAGTTCCAAGTGTAAGCATGAAGAGAAACAATTAATTGACCCCTAGTACATAACGATACAACACACCCTAATTTGTCAAAATCCACTTCAAGAATACATTTTTACCAAAGTTGGGAAGGATAACCACATTTAAACAATGGTTCTAACAAAAAACTATCAGTTGCAGAAATGTTGGTGATAGATGGAAATTTTTTTTATTTCATTCACTTTATTCACAAAAGGATGAAAATCATAAAAAGATGCTCAATAAGTTTCTATATCATAGTCCTACACCACCAACTAAAAATAAACATAGTCCTCAATGTTTGAAGGGTGAGATGAAATATATGCATAATAATGGATAAACTAGGATAGGA
This sequence comes from Scilla litardierei, assembly GCA_030789695.1. Classification (NCBI taxonomy): domain Eukaryota; kingdom Viridiplantae; phylum Streptophyta; class Magnoliopsida; order Asparagales; family Asparagaceae; genus Scilla; species Scilla litardierei. Next base: position 152,288,479 of record CM061133.1, read on the forward strand.
AAGCTTGAGCAAGAGCTATTAATTACTATATACTACTAGATAGGAAAGTTTTGAACGAACACACCTAGTTGGTTCCACCCGGCGGTGGATCCGTAAGCTCCAAGTAACCTCGTCTCTACTCCACGGCTCTTGGTAATGCTTTAAGTGTTGGCCGTTCACCTTGATTTCATTGCCATTTTGTGGGTTGGAAATGGTCACTGCGCCATGTGGAACACCTCCTGAACTGTGAAAGGTCTAATCCACTTCAAAAGAAGCTTTCTGGGGGAGAGATGAAGTCTTGAGTTGTAGAGTAGCACTTTCTCCCCCGGGGTGAATTCTCTCCTCAAAATGATTCGATCATGGGCGCATTTAAGCCTCTCATTCACAAGCTTGGAATTGTTGTATGCATCCCTCCTTATCTCTTCGAGCTCCATTAACTGCGATTTACGAGAAGATGGGTCAATTTCATAATTAAACTGTTTAATTGCCCAAAAAGATTTGTGTTCAAGTTCAATGGGGAAGTGGCAAAATTTTTCAAAAACTAAGCGATATGGGGACATCCCTAAAACTGTTTTGTAGGTGGTACGGTATGCCCACAATGCTTCGGGAAGACACATGCTCCAATCCTTCTTTGATGGCTTCATCGTCTTTTGGAGTATTTTTTTTATCTCCCGATTTGCCAAATCTGCTTGTCCATTGGTTTGGGGGTTGTATGGTGTGAAAACCTTGTGTTTCACCCCAAACTTCTTCATTAAGCTTGTGAAGAGGCGGTTGCAGAAATGTGACCATCCGTCGCTTATTATAGCTTTTGGCATCCCAAATTATGCGAAAGTGTTTTCTTTCATGAATTTAAGCACAATAGCCGCATCATTGTTCCTACAAGGAATAGCCATACCCCATTTGGATACATAATCTATAGCAAGAAAAATATATGTGTACCCAAAAGATGGACGAAATGGCCCCATAAAATCAATGCCCCAACAATCGAAAATTTCTAATTTAAGAATGGAGTTTAACGGCATCAAATTTCTTTTAGTAATCCCTTCCAACTTTTGGAATGCTAAGCATGATTTACAATATGTACAAGTGTTCTTAAACATGCTAGGCCAATTGATACGGGTTGAATATTGCATATTTAACCCCTCATTTAGCCCTATTTTGTGCTCATATGATGCTTAATTGGTCTCTAATACGTTCGTATTTTGTATATCATTATTTATTAGAGCAAACCATTGATTTGTGCATTGTTTCAGAGTGTTTTCTCACTACAAAGCGTTGACCGTGGAGAACCCGGTCAACGTGGTCAAGGGGCCCGCTTTGGGTCCCTTGGGGGGCTTCGAATTGGTGCAGAAGGGGCGAGGGGAAGCCTCGGCCCTTGTTGAGATGCTCGGCCTCGGATGGTCGTGCTCGGCCTCGGCTGAAAGGGGGACGAGGGGTTGCCTCAGGCACCCAGGTAGATGCACGGCCGACGGGAGGCGAGGGGAATCTCGGACCTGACTAAGACGCTCGGCCTCGGTGGGGCGTGCTCGGCCTCGGCAGGTTGACGGTGAGGGGAAGCCTCACTATCCAGTCGAACGAGTGGTCGGAGAGGGGCGAGGGGTAGCCTCGGCCCGTTGATCAACTGTCCACCTGCGTAGACGAGAACGCTCGTCAGGGGGCCGGACCTTGGTTCCGGCCAAATCCCCTCCGATGCCTAAGTCAGATAGTGATCTGAGAAAGGAGGCCCGGCGGAGACGGTTCGACTCGTGAGGAGATCGTAACAGCGTCTCTCGGCGCGAGCGGGGGAGGAAGGAGATGAATTGGGGGAACGAGGTCGTTGATGGAGTACCTTCGGTTTTGTTACCTCAGATGCGGTCCCCTTGGATGATGCCCACCCTCCCCTCATATAGGTGACTCCTGGTGATAATGTGCCATGATGTGACATCATGGCCATCATTCATGGGGACGTGCAAATGTGGGAAGTTTTGACCTCCACTATTTGCGCCCATCTTGATGAGGAGATGAATGTACTGAAGGTGGCCATGATGGCTGGAGTGATGGGCTGGGGCGGATGCCATATCTGGCGGGCATTGATGGCTGGAGAGTGATGGCCATTTAAGTCGGGCCATTAAACTGAGCCATTAAGCCAAGCCATGATGGCTATAGAGTGATGGCCATTTAAGTCGGGCCATTAAGCTGAGCCATTAAGCCGAGCCATGATGGCTAGAGAGTGATGGCTTTGGACGATCGCCATATTTGGCGAATGTTTCCTTGACTTGGGCCCCGATTTCCTCCACTGTGGAAGTGGGCCTTCGTCATGTGTGGAGAGCGTGGCCCGCCCGTGAGATCCTTGGGCCGAGGCCCCAAGGTCGTAGTAGTCTGGTTGACCAGTCGTAGTTGACTTGGCTCTTCCGGGCCCGGCCAAACTAGTCCCGTTAACATGCCCCCATCTTCTGAGCTCTACCATTGTTGAGGTGGAGGTCGGGAGATGTAGTATAATGTGGAAGAAGTTGTACTCCCTGCAAAACTTTGGCCCGTCTTGCGGAGTTTGGCCAGGGACGATAGATCGTCAGCCCGAGATTCGTTCGGTCGTGGGGGAGTCGCCCATCGACTTACTGCCGACGAAGGAGGTTCGTTCGGTGGCGAGGGGAGTTGCCCCTCGACTTAGGGCCAACGAAGGAGATTCGTTCGGTGGCGAGGGGAGTTGCCCCACCACTTACGGCCGACGAAGGAGATTCGTTCGGTGGCGAGGGGAGTTGCCCCTCGACTTACGGCCGATGAAGGAGATTCGTTCGGTGGCGAGGGGAGTTGCCCCTCGACTTACGGACGACGAAGGAGATTCGTTCGGTGGCGAGGGGAGTTGCCCCTCGACTTACGGCCGACGAAGGAGATTCGTTCAGTGGCGAGGGGAGTTGCCCCTCGACTTACGACCGACGAAGGAGATTCGTTCGGTCGGCTAACCCGGGGGAGTTGCCCTGGTCCTTCGTCTGACCCGTTCGTTCGGTGGCGAGGGGAGTTGCCCCTCGACTTACGGCCGACGAAGAAGTGAGGACCTTGTAAATACTTTCAAAGATTCCATGGTGGCGCTCTGCCACTACTTTGTCCAGCTTGGGTGGATGCAGGAGTTGTTCGGCAAGGTGGCTTGGCGTTGAGACTCCGATACTTGGCAAGGTTGTCGGACTCGTCTGGTCGGCCTCCTCCTGGGTTGCTTAAACTGGGGTGGTCGGCCTCCTCTTGGATGGGTCGGCCTCATCTAGACACAGCTCTAGTTCTATTTCCAAATTCAGCTCCAGCTCCAGCTCCAGCTATAACTTTTGTCTGGACCGCATCTCCCGCTCCGGCTCCAGCCTAGCTTCTACTCCAGCTCCGACTCCAGCTTTTGTCTGGATCCTAGCTTCTGCTCCAGCTCCTGCTCTCGCTCCGGATCCCGCTTTTGTCTGTTTGGCGGTACGATCATGACAGTCTCCAAGGACCTTGTCAAGCCCTCGTCCCATCCCGAATCGTGGAAGCTCAAGGAAAGTTCCTGGAAGGCTCAGTATGGGTTGATCGGAGCTCGACGATATCGTTCTAGTACCTGGAAGGCTCGGTATTGGTCGATCGGAGCTCGGTGGCATTGATCTCGGAAAAGCACATTCAATTTGCAATTAGTTTCAATTTGAAAACACTAGACTCAAACGAGATTCAATAGATGGTTAGAGTTTTCTTTTTAGTATGACATGTCTTCAATTCGCTCCATGGTCGAGCAAAGATCAGAAGCTCTGTCACCAGTGGGACGTTGTCCGGTCGACGGGAGTCATAGGGTCGATGAGCCCTCCTTAGGTCGACTGACGTGGTTGGGTCGACGGATCGACGCGCCTTCGTGGGGTCGACGGCCTCGACCAAATCGGCGAGCTATGCGAAGCTGTCTTCATCCTCTTGGTTCAGATCGAGGTAGGTTTACCGAACGATCTCCGATCGGAGGAGGGTCAAACGAGCCATCTCCACCTGAAGAGGGTCGGACGAGTGATTTCCGACCGGTGATGGGTCGGACGAGCCACCTCCGACCAGTGGATGGTCGGACGAAGACGGTCAGCTTGCGTAGGAAGATCAGGTCTTTTTCGCCGCACCCTTTAGATCACTCGATCAAAACGAAGCCGTGGACGATGGTGGGGGCTTCAAAGGAGCTCGTTGACAGGAACATGGGCTGGATCGATCGGACGGAACCAGGAAGATTGGACCTTGCTCAGGAACTCAGTTCAGACAGAAGCTTTTTTCGGATCTTCGCTAAGAGCAGACGAAGAACTCGGTCGAAAACAGGTCTGAATTGATGATCGATCGATCGACGAGGTAGGTCAAAATCGATGCGTGATCGGTCTAGGTCCCCTTGAACTTGTTGAATTGGATCTTGAATTGAGGCTCGATGGTCAGTCGTTATAAAAGTGTAATTCGCCGTTCCGTCGAAGAGTGCTTCGTTCGTTGTTCCCACTCCGACCGTGTATTCTCCACACCCAAACTCAGTTACCCGCAGGGCTTGGTCGGATGCGTCTTTTCCGGCCAGAAGAGGGTTATGGGTGAGTGAGTCGCCGAAGATCGACGCAGCCTTGGCAAGTTCGGATCCGGGTCAACAGAACCCAGATGACGTCCCAGCAAACTCGGATCATCGATCGCTGGCGGATCAGTGAGCACGACGAGTTCGGATCCGGATATGGGTTGCCGATGGATCCTGAGCCTTGAAGCACCTCTGCAGAGTATCGGACGAGCCTCCTCCGATCATCGAAAGGTCAAACGAGCCGTTCCCGACCCACAGAAGGCCGTATGAGCCATCTTCGACTGGGGATGGTGGTGGAAGGCCCGATCCCGTTGGTGAAAACTGGGGGCTATAAGGAAGGAGGGATGGAAGTCTTTGGAAACCCCCGCCAATTCCTTTCGCTCTAGGAAAAATCAACATGCGTTAGTCTTCTTGACGTCTGCATCAAAATTGGAACAACAAACCGGGTCGGGTCCTCCCACGGGGCCGTCGAGACAATCGTCGGAGGAGAAGAGGAGCACGGAGCGTTGCAGGTTGTGAATGGTGTCGCAGAACCGGGTGGATTCCTCGCGGGCGTCCTCGGATGGCGGGGTCGGCTCGGACCTGGGCAAGTTGAGGCCCTATCTGGAAATGATGGACTTTGCTCGGTGATGCTCAGGGCCGGGGATTCGAGGCCGAACACTTTGGATGTTGGCGTTGTAGAAGATCCGGGGGGTGAAGTGGCGTTCATCACCCGGGATTGGCCGTTTCGGCCTTTCATTAACAGAACGAGTCATTTTCCATGTGGTTGAAGTCGTGGATGTTGAATGGTTCCCACAGACGGCGCCAGATGTTTCAGAGTGTTTTCTCACTACAAAGCGTTGACCGTGGAGAACCCGGTCAACGTGGTCAAGGGGCCCGCTTTGGGTCCCTTGGGGGGCTTCGAATTGGTGCAGAAGGGGCGAGGGGAAGCCTCGGCCCTTGTTGAGATGCTCGGCCTCGGATGGTCGTGCTCGGCCTCGGCTGAAAGGGGGACGAGGGGTTGCCTCAGGCGCCCGGGTAGATGCACGGCCGACGGGAGGCGAGGGGAATCTCGGACCTGACTAAGACGCTCGGCCTCGGTGGGGCGTGCTCGGCCTCGGCAGGTTGACGGTGAGGGGAAGCCTCACTATCCAGTCGAACGAGTGGTCGGAGAGGGGCGAGGGGTAGCCTCGGCCCGTTGATCAACTGTCCACCTGCGTAGACGAGAACGCTCGTCAGGGGGCCGGACCTTGGTTCCGGTCAAATCCCCTCCGATGCCTAAGTCAGATAGTGATCTGAGAAAGGAGGCCCGGCGGAGACGGTTCGACTCGTGAGGAGATCGTAACGGCGTCTCTCGGCGCGAGCAGGGGAGGAAGGAGATGAATTGGGAGAACGAGGTCGTTGATGGAGTACCTTCGGTTTTGTTACCTCAGATGCGGTCCCCTTGGATGATGCCCACCCTCACCTCATATAGGTGACTCCTGGTGATAATGTGCCATGATGTGACATCATGGCCATCATTCATGGGGACGTGCAAATGTGGGAAGTTTTGACCTCCACTACTTGCGCCCATCTTGATGAGGAGATGAATGTCCTGAAGGTGGCCATGATGGCTGGAGTGATGGGCTCGGGCGGATGCCATATCTGGCGGGCATTGATGGCTGGAGAGTGATGGCCATTTAAGTCGGGCCATTAAACTGAGCCATTAAGCCAAGCCATGATGGCTACAGAGTGATGGCCATTTAAGTCGGGCCATTAAGCTGAGCCATTAAGCCGAGCCATGATGGCTAGAGAGTGATGGCTTTGGACGGTCGCCATATTTGGCGAATGTTTCCTTGACTTGGGCCCCGATTTCCTCCACTGTGGAAGTGGGCCTTCGTCATGTGTGGAGAAGCGCGGCCCGCCCGTGAGATCCTTGGGCCGAGGCCCCAAGGTCGTAGTAGTCTGGTTGACCAGTCGTAGTTGACTTGGCTCTTCCGGGCCCGGCCAAACTAGTCCCGTTAACATGCATAAAGTATGAATTTTAGGTAGTATTTCTGCCTTTTTATATTTTTCATAGCTTGGTCTCGATCTCACGATTCCAATGACTATTTATTTGTATTTTTCTGAGATCTGCGCTAATTACTATGAATTTTTGAATGCAGAATACAATTCAATTGAAGAAATACGGAAGAAATATGTTTAAAATACGCCCGCACGAATCTTGGCACATGACGTGGCGCGTATCCGTCGTTTCCCGCTCCATCGGACGGCGCTCAGAAAGTGGAGACGCAGCAAATCTTCCACCGTTCGATTTCGATTGAACGGTCCATAATTATACCGCTCAAACTCGAAGAGCAGCTCAGCTGTTGGCTACGTGGATTTATCGGGGCCGCCTATCCTCGATCGGACAGTGAAAATTCACCCCGCATCGAAGGCGTATCAGACGAGCGAAGCACGCCACGTGGCATCCATCCGCGCTCGTTGATGGTGATCCTACGGTCACAAATCGCCTCGCAATGTGAAACGAGAGGAGCTCAGGCGGGCGGCGTGGCCTCATCACAACCGTTGCGCATCAATTCAACGGCCAGTATCGAGGACGAGCTGAGTTTGGAGAGAGCGCAAATGAAGATCCGCTGTGAAGCCCACGTGTCGATTAAAGAGCTGATCCCGCCTGCGATCAACGATCGATATTTGCGCCGACGGGATAAGCGGGTTTGGGTGCGATTTGTGTGCGATTTGGGTGCGGTTTTGAGACCCGATAACGCACTTAAACCCGCAATTCTTGTATGTAAGGTATTCTAGGGTTTTTGCTTCGTATTCTTGCCGTATTTGGGCGATTTTGGAGGCGATTTTTGCAGAATTTTCCTGAGATTCCAGAGAGCAACCTGGGTTATTTTTCAGAGAGTTCTTAGAGGAAGAAGAATGGCTTTCATAGGCAAAAATAGGGTGTATTTGGTGATATCTTTTGAACTCAATTGTGTATTTTCAATTCTATTTACTTCCATTGACTAGAACCAAGCTTAATATGATGAATTCCTTTATTATTTTCAGTATGTGTGGCTAAATTTTGATTGTGTATGGTATGGTGTAGTTAGGGGACATGATGCGTATTTATTTGGTTGAATCTTTGCGCTAAAATTGTTAACGTTGGTAAAGTTATAGTCTTTAGTTTAAAATCTTCTCTTCATCTTCCAAAAGAACATGATTGAGTTGATGATCACCTCACAAGGGTGAGTTTTGATCTCCCCAAAAGGGAGTTTCATCTCCTATATTTAAAAGATTATAGCTTTAGCAACGACTTTATTCAATATTGTGCTTTAATCCCCACAAGGGTATTTTCCGATGAATTTCTCTCAAAAAGAGATTTCATTGAGTTATCTTTAATCAACCAAATTAATATAAATCATGGACCCTAATGAACCCATATCATGTGCATACTTCTCATCGATAATTTCATAAACGAAACTTTCTTTTGCTCGTATTGTTCACAAATTAAAAACCATGATCAAACCCATTCAAACCATCATCATCAAAAGTGGTTGGTCTCTTTACTTTGAATCTCTATTTGATTTGAGCTTTGTGGTTGCAACAGATTTACTCCTGAGGATTCGACATCTGGACTCCCAGATCTATATTACTTGCACGGACTCTTACGCTTGATAGAAGCACATTTTTGGGCTAAGCAAGTTTTTGGCGCCGTTGCCGGGGAGAACGGTTTGTTACCACAGTTTATTTCATTCAGAGGACCTTCGGTGAGATCTCTCCACTTTACTGTACATAAATTTTTGTTTATTATTAAAAAAAAATTTGTGCATAAATTTTTGTTTATTATTATATATAAAAAAATGGAGTATATGAATTTCTATTGCACAAACGATTGGTATGATGCATAGTATAGTGCTGCATACAAACATAGGATGGAGAAGCTCAAGATCATTAGTTTTAATCAAACTGATTGTGAAACTTTCTTTCAGGCGTGGAGGAGGTTCACAAACATAATATCGAGCTATCCGCAGCATAGGTATACAAAGAAAGAGCTTATGGAGTCCTTCCTAGATGGACTATGAACACAGCTGCAGGAATTTTTGGGAGTCATGACGCCGACAGAGGCGTGGAAATACATGGAGTCTTTACAAGAGAATGAAGAAATCATGAAAGAGACTTCAGAGTGCAATTCAACGGAGCCTTCATGCCTTGATCAAGGGGAGCAAAGCGTAGACGTATCTTTGCAATCCTTGAAAGAGGAAGTTTATTTACTCATTCAGACACAGGAGGCCACATCCCATCAATTCCAAGAGAACTTCCTTGCTCGAAGTCGGTAGATTCAGAAATCCATTGAAAATCTTAATTTGATTGCCACTTGCTTAGAAGAAAATAATTCTTTTGAAATTCAACTTCAAGAATCTGATATGAGTTCATCTTCTATTGCAGGTACATCGAGCGAGCCATGTCACGATGAAGGTACAAATCAGAACATTAACATGGCTGGAAGCGTGTGCAAAAGAGAGGACGCGCTAGCAATTTTGGATGAACCGGAGGAGGAAATAGCGAGGGAAATGTGTTCAGAGATTATCACTATGGATCCCGAACCATTCCCTCCCCCGGTTTTTTCCCAAAATCATTTACCCCTCTCCCCAATGACTGAGCATCATACCGAGGGTAGTGCATATCTTTCAGGGAGTAGTCGTCAACTTGCTTTAATTTATTTCAACTATTTTGATGAATACATTTGGAATATTTTTGTTGAAATGAATTTTAAACTAATTTGGACTGACATAACTCATCTCTTGCAGGAATTGGTAAACAAGTTATAGAGATGCTTGGAGTTGTGTTGCTGGGGTCCAATTTAGCTAATGGATGAAGATTACTCGTCGAGGAGCGCAAGGAGCAAATTGAACAACTTCCCCCACCATTAAAGATTTGTGATCCTCCATTTGACCATAGTGTGTTCTTTCCATTAGTGCAGATTTTTATATGCTTTCTAGGATGCTTACTTGAATAAACTCGTACCCCTTTCGACATTGAGGACAATGTCCATCTTTAGTTGGGGGGTGTGTATGAGACCATAGGAATTTTTTTTGGATTTTTTTTTCAAAAACAAGGCAAAGAAAAGATTAAATCACCATTCTCATCTTTTAAAACTCCTTATACCACAAATGCGAATTATTATGCGTTATTTGAGTTCTAAAAATTGTTTATGGCTTGAGTTAATTATTTTTCCTTCATGGAATTACTCGTTAATATGATGTTCATGAAAACTTTCAATTGCCATGATTAATATCTCGAAATCGTTTGAATTTATTTCATGCATGCTAATGTGATGAAAAAGCTTAAGTATACACGATTTATTAGAATAGTCTTCAAGTTGAAGAGGAATTTGGCCATTGTTACTAATGTTTATGTTCATATTAATGGGTGTTGAGTTGCTTACAAATAAAAAAAGGAAAAAAAAGGAAAAAAATGAAGAAACATAAAAAAAATTGATGTATAAGTGTGTCACTACAAAAATAACTTGGTTGGTTCGAGTAGTACAGTCCGAGGGGTCCTTTTTGGCCTAATGTCCTATTATCGTCTGATTTGGGAGACATTGACCGGAAACTCACTCATTTGATGGAGCGATCCAAATTATACATTTTTCCGCAAATGTTGCTTTATGCGCGTTACGTGGAACTAATAAAAGAAAAGAAAAAGGAAAAGAAAAAAAGGTGAATGAACAAAGCAACTTCAACACCCATGATTTGAACGATCTTTTTTAGATGCCAAATTCCTTGGAAACGAGAAGACTAGAACATAAAGACGTGTTATACTTTCGCTTGCGCAAAACGATGTCAGCATGTTATTTATTCAAATTAAATTAGAGAAAATATCATGTGATTGATCATGTGCATGGATTGTGTATATTGATGGTCTAAATTATGTTGGAAAGTGTATTATTGGGCCATGCCATAAGCAATGGATAGAATTTATTATTTTACTAATCATCCTTATTCATCGCTCTTTTTGCTAGGAACTAGCAAATCGCTAGTTGGGGGGGTGATTCGGGTTGAATATTGCATATTTAACCCCCTATTTAGCCATATTTTGTGCTCATATGATACTTAATTGGTCTCTAATACGTTCGTATTTTGTATATCATTATTTATTAGAGAAAACCATTGATTTCTGCATAAAGTATGAATTTTAGTGAGTATTTCTGCCTTTTTATATTTTTCATAGCTTGGTCTCGATCTCACGATTCTAACGACTATTTATTTGTATTTTTCTAAGATCTGTGCTAATTACTATGAATTTTTGAATGCAGAATACAATTTAATTAAAGAAATACAGAAGAAATACGTTTAAAATACGCCCGCACGAATCTTGGCGTATGACGTGGCACGTATCCGTCGTTTCTCGCTCCATCGGACGGCACTCAGAAAGTGGAGACGCGGCAAATCTTCCACCGTTCGATTTCGATCGAACGGCCCATAATTCTACCGCTCGAACTCGAAGGGCAGCTCAGCTGTTGGCCACGTGGCTTTATCAGGGCCGCCTATCCTCGATCGGACGGCGAAAATTCACCCCGCATCGAAGGCGTATCAGACGAGCGAAGCACGCCACGCGGCATCCATCCGCGCTCGTTGATGGCGATCCGACGGTCACAAATCGCCCCGCAATGTTAAACGAGAGGAGCTCAGGCGGGCGGCGTGGCCTCATCACAATCGTTGCGCATCAATCCAAAGGCCTGTATCGAGGACGAGCTGAGTTTGGAGAGAGCGCAAATGAAGATCCGCTGCGAAGCCCACGTGTCAACTCGAGAGTGACATGCGTTTATATTTCATATATTCACGCATGTTTTCTTCTGTGTTTTCCCGCTATTTTCCGCCGTCTTATATTCGTTTTCTCGTGTTTTCTTGTTTTCTTTCACTTTTCCGTGTTTTTGTATATTTGCAGGAGTTTACCGGCGTAGGGGACATAAAACGACGATATCATGAGTCCCCGGAGCAACGGGAGGAGTCACGCGTGATCCAGGGGGTCAAACAACGAAGATCGCATCTTTTAACCCCTCACCCGACCGGTTGGTCACTTCCAACCGATCGGGTGATGCACACGTGCACCACCCGGACACAAGCTGAAGCGGGCGAAAAGTCAACCGGTCGGTTCAAAGGCTGGTTCACAACGCCCCAACTCTCTGGAATTTGATGCTGAATGCCAACCGATCGGGTGACCTTCACCCGATCGGTTCACCTGTAGCCAATTCTCCGAAGCCAAGACACGGAGAGCTCAACCAACCGGTTCACCCGACGACACGAAGATCCAACCGATCAGCTTCAACCCTCAACCGACCGTGCCATATGACCGGGTGAAGTCACGTGCTGAACTGCCGAAGAAACGAAGCAGGTCACCCGATCGGTTGACTTTTCAACCGATCGCGTGATATCGTATTCTATATATAGGACCCATAGGTTTTCCAGAAAAGAGAGTGGTTATTTTTTTGCTGTTTTTTCTCTCTCTTGACGGCTGTAATTTTTCAGATATTTGTAAGTTTTCCGATCTTTACCAAACTTTAATATAGTGTTATTAGCATTGCTCTTACTGCTTTTCAATCGCTTGATCATGTTTTTAACGGTCGATTTTGATTTAGATCGCTTTTTAGTAAATATGTGTGAGTAGTTCCCAAATCTGTGATTTTGGTGGAAACCCCTTCGTGGGTTCTCCCCGATGCGTCCATAGGTCTAGGAAATCGATAGGGATTAGGAATCTACCAGTTACGCGGGGCGTTTTATTGTCATCGGCGGGAAAAAGACCGCCTTTGACCATTGGGCAAAGGGGGAATAAACTTGGCGATTAACCCCCTAGCCATAGCTCACGCCCTTAGCGTAGACATCGAATCCTAGCGTGCGGGAGCGGCAGGACGAGACGTTGGGAGTTATCGTTGCGAGCTTAGTGCACCCGGAGTCTATCAGTGTTAATGGACATAGGAATGCCCACTGACCGAACCCGGGAAGTCCGGTATATCATCCTGGGCACCGACCGGAATATCGGGCCCATGGGACGCTGGTACCACTCTTAGAGGCAACGTCTCACCATTAGACCCTAATTCCGATCGCTATCCTACCCGTAGGCCATATCGGTGAGAATCTTATGATAGGACGGAAACCGAAGTCCCGGGTTTTGCCTTCATATTGTTTATCCCTCGCATTCCATTTTCCGTGACAACCCATCATCCGATTCGGGCTAGCTCGCCCATGGGGTGAATCATATCCTTCTTGACACGAGCACAACCACGCCTCCCTGAGTTCGACCCCCAAGCCACACTACAACACCTGCGCTTACTGTTATAAATATTTAAATCTCACGCCCCCAATCAAAATATACATATATTGCGCGCACCCGTCGCGCGCAAAATGCAGGGGGCGTCAAGCTTTATGGCGCCGCTGCCGGGGAGGCAACGTGCTTGTTATTTTAGGATTTCATGAACCCTTGAGTCTAGCTCTCATCCCTATCTCGCGATAATTTTCGCATTCTTCTTTTTCCTTTTTATTTTCTTATTTTTATTTTTTATTTTTTATTTTATATGTTTCCTTCCCACTTTTCGCTTCACGGGTGTTTGTTATTTTTAATGCGCAGGAGTTCAAGAAGTCTCGACGACTTGATTCCCGTTGATCCGGAGATAAACGCCACCCTAAGGCGTTTAGCCGCAGAGAAGCGAAGAAGAGAAGAGCCAGAAACCATGGGGGAGAACACCCCACCTCACAAGTCCCTGATGGAGTACTCGATGCCATCCATCGAATCCACCTCCGCCATCCGTCCTCCTGCTTTTACGGCGCAAAGCTTTGAGCTTAAGCCATCTTTGGTGACGTGAACCCAGCAGGATCAATTTTCGGGTGCACCCATGGAGAGCCCCATCGAACATTTGGACTCCTTCTTGGAGAAATGTGACACCTTTAGGATAAACGGTGTCACAACTGAGGCGATCCGTCTGAAGCTATTCCCCTTCTCTCTGTGAGATAAGGCCAAGCTGTGGCTTGGGGGGAAGGAACCGAACACATTCAACACCTGGGAGAAGCTTTCAAATGCTTTCCTGACAAAGTTCTTTCCTCTGGGGAAGACCATGAAGCTGAGGAGTGAGATCTCCTCCTTCTTCCAGGCCAGCCACGAGTCTCTGCATGAAGCCTGGACCAGATACAAGGAAATGCAGAGGAGATGTCCCCACCATGAGCTCCCAATGTGGCAGATCATAAATCTGTTTTATAATGGGTTGAGGGACGATTTAAAATCTTCCATGGACGCCGCGGCTAGAGGGTCCTTTATGTCAAGAAGTGAAGAAGATGTCGGACAGATTCTGGAAAACATGGCATCGAACAATGAGCGGTGGTGCGACGAGCGTGCAACACCAAGATATGGGGGATCCATAGAGTCGAGGACGTCGACCGATTATCCAGCAAGTTTGACTTGCTGTCGACCCAGATCTCTGCTTTGATGGTATGCACCGGTGGCGCCGGAGCACAACAGATTGCTGCGGTGGAATTCGAAGTCATGGGGGATTTCGATGGAGGTGACATTTCACCCCCGGTGGACCAGGCGAGCGCGTTATTTTACAATCCTACGGGTAATGCGCCTTTTCCACCACGAACAAACTCCAATCCGGCCTATTCTCCGAATAACCGGAACCACCCCAACCTTAGCTACCGGGCACCGTATCAGCAGCAGCCTCCTCAGCAGCAGCAGCAGCAGCTAGTATATCAGCCGCCCAGACAACAACCGCAACAGTTTCAACAGCAGCAGCCTTCATAACAATATCAGCAATACCCCCAAAGGAACCCGCAGCCCATTCAGCAGCAGCAGCAGCAATTTGGTCAGCAGAGGGCCATCTCTCCGGTTGAGTCCCTTTGACTCAATACATAACCAACCAGGATAAGATAAATCTGAAGCTAGAAATGGGGCAGAGGGCGCTTACTGACGAAGTGGCCCAACTGGGGTTACAAGTGGCAAACCTTCAAAGATCGCAGAATCAATTGCCGCCACAGCCGGAAGTGAACCCGAGGGGGGTGAATCAGAACTTGGCACTCACGCACGAGCATGCTAACGTGTCCGCTATCGTCTTGAGGAGCGGAACACAAATCCCCACAAGAGTGCCCGCCAAGGAACCAGAAACACCGTTGGTCGCAGACGACCAATTGAAAAATTGAATGACGCCGGTGCTTCGTCGTCAAAGCAAACGACTCCGAAGGGAGTCCCTGAAAAGGAGAAGAAAAAGGATGATGAAGGGAACCTCAGAGTATTCAAGCCCGTTGTGCCTTTTCCACAACGGCTTGCCCAAGCCAAGATAGACGAGAAGTATGACAAATTCTTTGCCATGGTCAAGGATCTAAGCTTGCAAATCCCCTTCCTCGAAGCTATCGAGACGATTCCCTCCTACGCCAAATTTCTGAAGGACTTGGTGACAAGAGGATCCAGAAAGGAGAAGGTCGTATTAACGGCAGAGTGCAGCGCCCTCATTCAGCCCGCAAATCCGCCCAAGCTTAAAGACCCGGGAAGTTTCTCCATCCCTTGTTCGATTGGGGAAGTGCGAATCCAAAGGGCGCTCGTCGATCTAGGAGAGAGCGTCAGTTTAATGCCCCTATCGCTATACAGGAGAATAGGGATGGGAGACTTGGAGCCCACGGGTATGACACTTCAATTAGCCGACAGATCGATTAAATACCCGGTGGGAGTAGTAGACGACCTACCCGTTGATGTGAGTGGAGTGCAAGCGCTGGTGGATTTTGTGGTGATGGACATGCCGGAAGATAAGCACACCCCTATTTTCCTTGGACGGCCCTTTATGGCAACCGCCGGTGTGCTAATAGACGTGAAGAAGGGGAAGCTTTCCCTTAATGTGGGCAATGAAAAAGTCGAGTTCGACTTAGGGTTGTCGATGAAGCACCCAAATCTCCCGGATGATCCTAGTATCAGTATGCTGGAGAACGAAGAAGAGAGAGTTGTGGAAGCAAGCTCCTTGGAGGTTCTTTCAAGAAATCCCCCCGAGAGTTTGGGAGACCTTGGAGAGCAAGTTGGCTCACCAAAGGAATAAGTTGCTGATGAGGTGGTCGCCCAACGTGTGATCCCTCCCGGATTCCCAAAAGCTCCTCCTACGAGGAGAAAATGCAAAGAGCCCATGGGGCTCACCAGGGATGAGGTCCGGATCCTTAAACGAGTGACGGTGGACGCCAATATGAGGGAGAAACCCCCGGACCTCGTCAACAAAGGGAGAGTCGTCGAACAAGTTTTCTTGTCGCCACCGACTACACCAAAAGCTACCAGCTGTGAAGCTGAAGCGATGCCAGACTTTGGGCATCACCCGTATCACCCACCTTGAACATCATCAACGGGCGTCGAGCTAACGACGTTAAACAAAAGCGCTTCATGGGAGGCAACCCATGCTCTAAACCTTTTTTTCCAATTTTTAGGACTATTTTTAACTTTATTTCATCTATTTTAATAAATAAATCCAGCCGCAAGAACTTCCGTTGAAGGACTTAGGCCATTTGTGGACTTTTGCCGAAAACAAGGCCCCAACCGATCGGGTGATAACTCAACCGATCGGTTGGGATGTATCAGCTGCTGGCCGTATCAGTCACTCAACGAACCGATCGGGTGAAGACATGTGAGACCGGTTGGCAGACCGGGTGAACTGGGGCTGAAGTCTCGGGAAATTTTCAGATTTTGTCAACCGATCGGGTGATGAG
The DNA here is from genome assembly GCA_030789695.1 of Scilla litardierei. Taxonomy (NCBI): domain Eukaryota; kingdom Viridiplantae; phylum Streptophyta; class Magnoliopsida; order Asparagales; family Asparagaceae; genus Scilla; species Scilla litardierei. The sequence goes on from CM061133.1 coordinate 152,304,637, forward strand.
AAGCATGACCGGTTGATTGACCGGGTGAACAACACCGAACTCTCGGGAAAATTTGTGGAGCAGCCAACCGATCGGGTGAGTTATCAACCGACCGGTTTGCCTGTAGCGTCTCTTCAGCTGAAAATCTCGACCATTAAGTCAACCGATCGGGTGACAACTCACCCGATCGGTTGGACTTAAACCCTATAAATAAACCCCCGCACCGACCGTTCATTCCCCCCTCGCCCGATTTCGAATTCTGATCGCCGTTTCGACTCCTCCGCCATCGCCCGACCTCGTTCTTCCTCTCAACTTACTCGAAACCCATCCTAATCAATCTCTCCCCTCTCCTTTTCCATCTCTCCATCGATTTCTCCCCTTCCTCTTCGATTTCACCCGCACACAAAGCCTTAATTTTCGCCCATCCCGCCCCCCCCCCCCATTTTCGAAATTTGCTGAAAGGATTCACCGCGGCTTCACACGTGTTCCTGTTGCGTTGCGTTGGGGCGTCTACGAGCAAAGATCTTCATCTCAATTGGGTAACTTCGCTCCTTAGCTCAATTTTTTATTTTGCCCTAGAATTTCATTTTGCTCGTTTGCCGTGTTAGTGTGTATTCATCATATTTTGCATACACACACACACACACACGACTCCTACACAATGCCTCCTCACCGCGCTAAACCCACCAACGCCAGCACGTCCAACCCTAGACCCACCCGTCGCACTCGTCGCACACAATCCCCCACCCAATCCATCACCACCAATTCATCCACAACCCCACGCCCCTCTGACGCCGTTTACATTGGCAATACTGAATACCAGGTGTCATTCCATGTCGACGACCAAGCCGACCGGTTCATGTCCATGCTCCTCCTAGTAGGAGTTGGTGGTCAGGCAACTCAGCAGTCAGTCGAGCGTGACCTACCCGTCCTTCAAAGCCTCATTCGTCACATTCGCACTGACTCACCCGATGTTTCCGAGCTTCACATCCCACCTCCCACCACTCCTGGTCCTCAACACAGGCCCCCATCACCACCCCCAGAGGGTGGTGCCTCTGCTTGATATATTCCCATCCAGCTTTTACCTCCCCCATATTTTTAGTGCCCATCTGTATTTGCGGAGCCCTGCTTTACCACAGCTAGGGGAGGACCCATTCACGCTTCAGGTCCATTCTTTATTATTTTTACTTCCATTCTTTTCTTTTTTTGGACCTCCCCCTTGCATATCTTTGCATATTCATGATCACATCTTTTCGCTAGCACTGTCACGTCTAGCTTGGGGGAAGTCAAATTTTTTTTCTGTGTGCTGTCGTGTGTCGTTTTTCTTTGTGTGTTTGTTTATTTGTTGTGTCGTGTGATTTTCTTTTTATTTATTTATTTTATTTTCTGTTTATATGTCATGTGGTGTGAATTTTTTATTTTTATTCTTATTTTCAGTTTCGTTTGTGTGATTTTCTTGTCATTCGTGTCTTTTTGTGTCTGTGCGTATTCCCCCCCCATATTCATTACCCTCACATATTTAATTCTATTGCATTGACGGCAATGCAAGTTTCAGCTTGGGGGAGTCGCACTTCGTGCGTCATTTGTCTCTTTTTCTTCGTTATTTGAGTCGATTTTCTCCGTGTTTTTCTTTTTCTTTTTTTTCCTTCTTTTTCATCTCCTTCTCCTAGAGATGAACCCTATGATGAATTGCCACAAAATCACACACACCTAGCATGGCATTGATAATCACATTCACTAACCCTAGGATATCGAGTCCTCTTGCATTTCATGCATCGCGGGTCCACTTAGCTTTTTGTGAGTCGTGCGTCGTGCCTAGCTGTTTGGTGTGCTTCTACTTTGTGATTGTGTTTTATATACCTGTCCAAGAATGACCCCTAGATTATCATGCTTCGATTTGAATATGCGGTATTTGTTTCTCTTGTCTGCTTCTGCATGCTATATATATATCGTATACTTCATTTCGCATGTGTCAGGATTCCAAAATTAAGGACTAGGATAACCCATTTAGCCCATGCTCTAATTAGCGAGAATAGTTTTCTTTGCCCAAGTGTTTAGATTCCGATTTCTTTTTTATTTTACTTGGTGCAAATCCCCTCGTCGTGTACCGTTCTCCCACTTGGAAGAGTACACATGTGTATAGCCAACTACCCAAAAATTCAAAAAAAGAGAAAAGAAAAGAAAAACCCAAAAAGAAAAGAAAAGAAAAAATTGTATAGCCAAAAAGCCAAAAAAATACATATATCCAAAACCCAAAAAAATATATATGAGTGTGAATATTTTCCTACTTACTGAGAATAATGGGAAGGCGAGAGTTTGCACCGAGTGTTCTACTCCACATCATCTCAACCCCCATCGTTTTCGAAAACACTTGTCTTAGGAACTTTTTAGCTATTATCTAGGCTATAGTGTGATGATTTCCTTAACCCTAGTTGTGGAGTCCCTGACGCATGATATGTTTCGATTCTCGCTCTATTCTCATGCATGCTTGAGCTTTATATTCACCGTTTTATTCAAATCGAATCGATATTTGGGTCATTTCTTGGATTTGTGTATATCGAGCTTATTGCACAATGTAGATAGTGACACCGTTTGCTAGCACACGACCACACTCACTCGCGCTTCACGGCGTGGGCCCACGGCACTTGTCTGGACTCGTATTCCTCGGTTTAGAGATGTGATTTGGCGTTTGTTTGCTTGGTGTGGCGTGTTTGATTTTGTTGGCCCTGACGGGCGATTTAGGATTTAGAGTTCTCTTTTTCTCTCTTTCTCTCTATTTTCTCCATCCGAGCTCCTACTCTCACTCGTCTTTCTCGAGGACGAGGAAGGGTTCAGCTTGAGGAATTTTGACGTGCGTTTATATTTCATATATTCACGCACGTTTTCTTCTGTGTTTTCCCGCTATTTTCCGCCGTCTTGTATTCGTTTTCTCGTGTTTTCTTGTTTTCTTTCACTTTTCCGTGTTTTTGTATATTTGCAGGAGTTTACCGGCGTAGGGGACATAAAACGACGATATCATGAGTCCCCGGAGCAATGGGAGGAGTCACACGTGATCCAGGGGGTCAAACGACGAAGATCACATCTTTCAGCCCCTCACCCGACCGGTTGGTCACTTCCAACCGATCGGGTGATGCACGCGTACACCACCCGAACACAAGCTGAAGCGGGCGAAAAGTCAACCGGTCGGTTCAGAGGCCGGTTCACAACGCCCCAACTCTCTGGAATTTGATGCTGAATGCCAACCGATCGGGTGACCTTCACCCGATCGGTTCACCTGTAGCCAATTCTCCGAAGCCAAGACACGGAGAGCTCAACCGACCGGTTCACCCGACGGCACGAAGATCCAACCGATCAGCTTCAACCCTCTACCGACCGTGCCATATGATCGGGTGAAGTCTCGTGCTGAACTGTCGAGGAAACGAAGTAGGTCACCCAATCGGTTGACTTTTCAATCGATCGGGTGATATCGTATTCTATATATAGGACCCCTAGGTTTTCCAGAAAAAGAGAGTGGTTATTTTTTTGCTGTTTTTTCTCTCTCTTGACGGCTGTAATTTTTCAGATATTTGTAAGTTTTCCGATCTTTACCAAACTTTAATATAGTGTTATTAGCATTGCTCTTACTGCTTTTCAATCGCTTGATCATGTTTTTAACGGTCGATTTTGATTTAGATCGCTTTTTAGTAAATTTGTTTCAGTAGTTCTCAAATCTGGGATTTTGGTGGAAACCCCTTCGTGGGTTCTCTCCGATGCGTCCATAGGGCTAGGAAATCGATAGGGTTTAGGAATCTACCGGTTACGTAGGGCGTTTTATTGTCATCGGCGGGAAAAAGACCGCCTTTGACCGTTGGACCAAGTGGGAATAAACTTGGCGGTTGACCCCTAGCCATAGCTCACGCCCTTGGCGTAGACGTCGAATCCCAGCGTGCGGGAGCGACATGACGAGACGTTGAGAGGGGCAATTCTACATTAGTCGTGAGAATCAGATCCACCCAATTGGTGAAGAAAATAGTTGAGCCATGAAAAGCCACAAACACAACTTTCTCTTTCCACCCCTTAATAGAGGAGGGAAGCTCTTTGATTAATTGTCTGTCCCTCTTAGCGGTGATAAAGTACCACACTGAGCTTGGGTACGGTTTCACTTGAAAGAAGAAATTGAACAACCTCAAGGTCGACTCCACCAGAATCTTCATGCACAAAACTAAGAAGAAGACCAAATTACCCACAGAGTTAGGCATTAGCTGGCAAAGGGAAAGTTATAGTGCATTCAATACTTCCAGGATAAATGGATGCAACAAAAAGCAAAGCCCACATTCAAAAGCTTTGATGTATACGCTTACCTCGTATTCCCCAGGCCAACAGACTCTTTCAGCTGACAGAGGGATCCGAATCAGATTTGGGTGTCTAACAAAGTTCTTCTGGGCCTATGATAGTAACTGCATTGGGTGCAGCTGTGATATATTTTCCCTTATGACGTGATGGGGCCTTAGTATCGACAGGAATTAGTGCCATGTCACCTTCTTCTACAAATGGTGTTAGACGGTCAGAATCAGCTGGTATACCCATCGCTGCCAATTGAATTTCTACCTGAGGCATAGAGGCATGTGCTCTCTCCATCTACTCCCACTGTTCGTCGGTTCCCGATGCCGAAGATGCTGCCATGACGGAGATATAGCGAGGAGGAAGGAAGGGACCTTAGATTTCTTTTTCCAAATGGTTAAGCCATAAAGTTTGCCCTGCTTTTCGCCATTTTATCATTCATAAGGAGGGTGTTCAATCATGATCGAAATCGACCCTTCAGTCTAAAGGCACGTGTCACAAATCTATGACTATACGTGTTACGAACCTGAGGCAGTTGTAATGGCTAAATCAGTAGGAGCGGAGTTTTTGATGACTACGATTGAGTGCTCTCATTTCGACTGTCGTGTCCAATTAATGATGTATCGCATCACTCGACCTCAATCGATGCATCTTCCCAGATAAAGTGATGTGGACCATTGTTACAGCATTGGGCCGGCTCCAAAGATGAATATTAACACATGTGTATGTGTAGCATGCTAAGAAGGGCGAAGGAGCCCATGGAGCCCACCTTAATATGGGCTATTTACTTGGTCAAGGGAAATTCATATTATACCCATTAAGCCCTCACGTCTCGAAGAAGAGGTTGGAAAACGGACTCAGTAATGGCATAATTGGTAGATACCCATTGTGTCGAAACTAGAGGAATGTACGTGCCACGACCATAGCGAAGAGATTACTCGTCAACAAGACTGAAGGGACTCCTCCATCTAAAAAAGACAAAAAATTAGAGGAAAAAGAGGGGGAGGTCAAGAACTTCCAAGGGCTAGGTATTCTTGTTGAGAGATGTATGCCCTCAGTTCATTAGTATTTGATGCAAATGAATTTTTATATTAAAGTGGTGAATTATTGCATATGATACAACAGAAAATAAAATATATATTATAAAATGTTTACAAATAAATTTTATAAAGGCATAGAAAGGAAGAGGATTTTTCCACGAAAGTCGGTAAGAAAACAACGCTTAAATCGGAGCTCAATAGAAGCTAAAAAGCTCCAGAAAAGGGACAAATGGCCAGAACTGGATTTTTGCCCAGTTCTGGCCCAGGCAGCCCATGCGGGCTAGGCTAGCCTGTCCAGCCTTGGGCCGATGGGTCAAACCCGCCCGCTGGGGTGGGCTCGAGTCAGACTCGAGCCATCCTGGCTGCTGTGGTGGGCTCCAGTCCGACTCGAGCCCGCCCGCTCCTGGGGCGGGATCAGGGTCGAGCCCGCCCACCCAAGCGGGCAGGTCAGACCCGCCCATGTGGGCGGGCTCACCCAGCGGGCTGGATTCGTCGAACAGGTAGCTGTCCCGTGGGCCCCAGTTGTGGGGCCCATATCTATGGCTTTTTTTGAAACCCAATGGCAGCTACGATTTTCATAGCTTTGTGACTTTTTGCTAAACTTTGTGACGATATTTGAGGGTCAAACGAAGTCAGAATTGAGTCCCGTTTGTTTGTTTGTGTTCACCGCTCAGTACTCTTCGATTTGATAGGTTGTATCACTTGCGAAGTTCAATGTTGAGAGAGGAAAAATTCGCTAAAGATTGCATTTGTGAAAGGCAAACTTTAGTTGATTTTTTCCACTCCATATTTTTAGTCCCACATCGGATAAGCAGAAAGGGGAGGGGTCAGTCGCCTATATAAATAGGAGCCAACCCTCCTCCTTGAAGCTCGCACCAAGTCTCCAAATCCGAGAAGCTTCCAAACGTTTGGAGCACGCTCGGATTAAGACTTAAATTAATTATTCATTTTCTCCCTTAATTCTTCCTTGCTCCTGATCGGGCTTTAGCAAAGCTACGAAGGAGTTCGGATCGGATCCGAATTCTTGACGAAGGATCCACTCAAGTTGAAATCTTCTTCAGCGCGTGGTTGGCTTGGTGACAAGGGTGTTGCTCTCCTTGGGACACAGTTCGGTTCGGGAAGTGGTTTGGCTCGGGACGAGGTGCGGCTCTCGATGCGGTTCGGCTTGGGAGAAGCGGTGCGGGGTCAAAGAAATGTTGCTGAAAATGACGCTTCGTAGTCTGTGGAAAGAAGTGAAAGGTATGTAGTTTAATTATTAGCAAGCATTTATTATTGCTAATGTTAGATATATTTATCTTTTGGGGTTGGTCGGACCCAACCCCGGGATAGTAGAGATTCTGGCTAGGGTTAATATCTTTAGTGCTTGATTTAAAAATGTTATAAATCTGTATTTTCCATTGTATATTTATTTTCGTCCCCCGACCGACTTAGGCCGGACATCGATTTTATTGCCCTAAGTACCTAGAAACCCCATCAGTGGCATCAGAGCCTGTCTACAATGATCTATATTCTTTGCAATTATAAAGTGCATCGGATGCAGCATATTTCTCCATCAGATGGATGTTTTAATTTAAACTATTAAATTGTCGTTTTCCTATGCAATATTGCTATTTTCGAAAACTGTTTTTGAAAATTAGACCTTAATTATTATATGATGATAATTAATTTTGTGTAACTTAAACTTATGAGATAAAAACTTAATTTGCATGTTTAGCAAAAGTTTATGAGATAATTTTGTCTGCTATGTTGTCATGCTAAAATGTTTAGATGATAAATTTTAATGGTTATATAATGTTTTTTTAATTATGTGATAATACCAGAAGACCTATTACGTTAGCCATTAAAAGCTTTCAGAAATTATAAGATAATTTTTGATGGATATGCTATGATTTAAACTTGTTTAAATGCCTAATACATGATTAGGATATGACCCTAAAATTCATTCTGTATAGTTGATTATGACATTAATAAAAGTTATTAACCAAGCCTAATAATTTCGAATTTTAGTATTCAACTAGTTGATAAGATTAACAAATTTTTATGCAGTCATTTCTAGTCGATGGCACACATATGAATAATTAGTTTCCTTTAATGGACCATGATCTGGTCTTGTGTTTTTTGACAAATGTTGTGGATCGCCCTAGCTTGACTGGGGATAGTGACCCTGGCCTAGCCAAATCCCTAGTCTTGTTCCGCTGGACCGCAAGGATGCAAATTATAATTATGTGACACATTCGATTACATTTAGTCAATTACGTTAAAAATCTTCTTCAATGTTAACTGTAGCCCTCCTTACTTTTGGATTTTGGAAACCAGGGATTTCATGTTATAGATGTTGAGTCAACTCAAGCTGTAACATGACTTTCTTTTTGGAACCAATTCTATTAAACATGTGATGTAGTTCGACTTAACCCAAACCGTCGCATCGTGAACAAACCGAGTACCGGTGTAAGTTAGCATGCAAGAAAGTAAGGGTCTGACTAGACTAGTCTTTATGATTTGTTGAGCGAACTCAAGGTCAAAGGTGACTAGTGGTAAAAACCAATAAGGGAATCGCATACGATGTGATTGATGAAGAGTCATCTACTGATTGCATAGTTAAGCAATTTGTTAAGACAACTCAACGTTGTGAGACTCATGGTGGTCGGATCCATTTCCCACTAAATATTATTATTCGTCCATCTATATAGCTTAAGATGATCGCTAAAATAGTGGGAGGATATAGTTGAATAAAAAATCCATTTTAACTATATTTAAAAATCATTGAACATATGCTAAACTAGTTAATTCTATGTTATACATGATGGAATCCAAATATAATATCCTAAAGGAATAAGTTAATTGGTCAAGATGATTGTTTAAGAAATATTAACTCAAAATTAAGTTTGATAGTCTAAACCATGTTCTCACTGACCTTAAAGTGTCTTTCCTAGCACAAGCTTATGGACAATGATTTCCTTGAGCTATGTGTCCAACAAAATAAAAGCACGTTACCTGTCACTCGCCTCTATGAGGGGTAGCTTGAACATACTGATGTTCAAAGCAAGTTTCTTTATACAATTTGTTAAGTCAACTCAAGGTTGTTTGAAAAACGGTTTCGATCCGCAAGATTCGAAACTTTGATCAAACTGTTTTACTCGAAGATGAGTGCACGAGTGGAGCAAGACCATGTATCCAAATCAGATCTGAGTCAAGCAACTTGTTGAGTCAAGTCAAGGTTGTGAAGCTCAAGTGTTTGCGTACGTGAGGTGCTTGCACAGCTAATAATTTTTGTTGGAAAAGTATTGTGTAAATGTGATTTAGAACGGAGAAGGCATTGATGAAAGTCGGCATGAGAAATAAAGTTTGACTATGATAAGGAACGGTAAAAATAGGAGAAACTGAAAATGTAATATATTTGATGTCACGAAATCAGGATAATTGTTATACAAAAGGTTAACACATTTTGGTGAATGTCGTCAATTTGCTTCTAAAGCAATGTTTCGGTGTGAATGTTTTGTATAACGATATTTTGTTAAATATTAATACACGAATACGCAAGTTATAGATAATTGTTAATGGAAAATAGACTAGGCCGTAGCAATGAGAACAGACCTGACAAGTCACATAAAGAGACTTTTTAATCTCTCGTATTATAAGTTGAAAGACACTTGTAAGTCTTGTCTCAATGGTATGATGGCCAAACTCCTTCTGTAAGACAGTGGGAGAATGAGTTAGAGAACACACGGTCTTATACATATGGATGTATCCAGACCCATGTCTAAATTAGCCTAGATATGTTACGCTTATTTTATTACGACACATGTTCTTGATGAAACACAAGTCTGATAAAATAGAGTACACAGCAACGAAGTATTTGAACGGCTTCGATCAGATCGAAAAGTCGAATACATAGCTATATAGTTCTTGCGTAATTAAACGAAAATTTGATTTTCTCTTAGGTCAAGTCTCTTAACACATCGGTGTGTTGAGAGCATGAATCGCACTTTGTTAGACATGGTGCGATGTATGGCAAGTGACTCTGAGGTACAATCCTCCCTCTGGGTTAAGTCCCAGATAGTAATGCCTAGGTTCTTGATACGGTTCTGTGAGGACCTTATTAATATGATATTCCTCAAATTAATGGTCAGGAAGTTAAAGGATTACTCGAGTCTCGTGAGACGAAAAGTCGAGTAAGACATCATAGTTTATGATGGCCTAGACGACTTCCAAGATGCCATTCAGAGTAGTGACTCTTAAGAAGTGGCTTGATGCATTCCGAAAAAGGTCCTTGCATGTAAACAAGGTATGTAATTTGATTGGCGTGCCCAAGGAAAGTGTTTCCTTTGGCTGCTAGTGAATCTTTAAGACAGAAGATTAGTGCAGATGGAAAAAAGTGAAGAACAAGTTATACTGGTTGAGAATAGTTATCATCAGAGCTCCTATAAATAGATTGTGATGAAACTTTCTCACCAACAGCTGTGTACAGTTTTATTCGGATTCGGATCAGAACTCCTAAATATATTAACCCTAGCCATGAAAACTAGAACATTCATGTATAGTATGTTTTCTAAATATGATTTAGAAGAACAAATTTATATGAATCAGCCAGAGAGTTTTCAAGGTCAGTGAGAGTGAATTAAAAGCATGCGAGGCATCAAGGTGCCGGAACATATATTTTGACAAAGTGGTCAAAAAGTTTGACACTTTATTAGAAATTATTATGAACCATGCAGTTAATTGGTAACTATGTACGATTATTCTCGTAAGGTACGATGAGCTGGATAAGATCCAGGGAAATTAAATATTGTGGATTCGAAGAGACCAAGGAAATTATTTGGATGAGATTCAAATGTATGGTCTAACATAAACATAGAAACTCACGAAGGCAGATTCACTCACCAAGTCTATAACTAAAGCCGGTTTAGCAGATTCACTCACGAAGGCTCTGCCACATAAAATCTAGAGAGACGTATGTGTAAATGCGGTATGAGATACCGGGATAAATAGGCCTGAGTGCAAGTGAACGATATTAAGAGATAGGTATGCCCTCGAACTCGAGGCAATTTATCTCTATGTAAGTATACAAACATCTTGTCCAAAATTACAGTAAGCTGTATGGTAAGAATTTATCTAAGTTAATGAAAATGTAGTCGACATTAGAACTTAGGTAAAGTCCTAAGACTTAATGCGAGGTTAAACAAGTATTGAAATGAGGATCTCGATCATGGAGAATTGTTTGACCATTAGTAGCATAAGTCTGAAATCGTTCGTGGTCATAGATATTTCGAGAAAAGGATATCGAAACATCGGATAAACCATTGTGTCTTTGTCTTCACCATGTAGTGGTGACGATAATCTCATGGTCGTTCGACTTGGAGAAGTCGAAGGCAAGATACAAGTGCTCATTCGAGAATGAGTTCACTGAATGACCCAACGAGAGTTATCACATGGTTAACATAACATATTTGTCAGTGATAACACTCTGTGGTAATAGGCAAGTTGGTCCTTAGACTTGAGCTCATTGTACGAACCTGTACGTGAACAGTGTCATTTAGATTTCTGACCTAGCTTCGAGGCAAGGCATGTCAAAAGGTATTTGGTTGGGTGACACTTGAAGCATGCGAGGAGAGTAAAAACCAAGAGAGAATTCGTCTCTCCCGTTAAGGGGAGTTAGTGTCGCATGTATTGGTTCGGTCTTTAGTGAAAAACTTTGTCCAAAGTATGTTGGAAGATGTCCAACATTATTTGACTAAGGACCGATGGAGACAGTCGGTCATCGAGCTATTGGGGTTGACAGTTTGACCATGCCCTAGGCTTGACTAGACGATATAATTTTGACGAAGGGACTAAAAATGCGGTATTCATCACGGCCACAATCAAGGTGGTCCCAACAATACTCATGTCAATGAGTTAACCACATAAGTATGATACCGAAACAGTGGCGGCACCTACTGCTCGTGGTCACTGCAGTCTGGGGTTTCGAGCCCCACAAGTAGTATAGTCAGGCTGTAAGGTCTCACATAGAGTGAGACCTTCGTCAAGTAATAGGTAGAAATTAGGGAGGAATTGCATTTGATGCAAGAGACAAAAAACTGCAAAGAGTTTGCAATTAGCTTTTGGGCTCGGGATAAATGATCCTGAATGCAAGTGGGAGATGTTCAGGGATGTATGCCCTCAGTTCATTTGTGATTGATGATAAATGAATTTTTTATATTAAAGATGTAAATTATTGCATATGATGCAACAGAAAATAAAATATATATTGTAAAATATTTACAAATATATTTTATAAATGCATAGAAATGAAGAGGATTTTTCCACGAAAGTCGGGGAGAAAACCGTGCTCAAATCGGAGCTCAATAGGGGATAAAAAGATCCAGAAAGGGGACAGATGGCCAGATCTGGGCTTTTGCCCAGTTCTGGCCCATGCAGCATATGCAGGCTGGGCTAGCCCGCCCAGCCTTGGGCAGGCGGGTCAAAACCGCCTGTTAGCGTGGGCTCGAGTGAAACTCGAGCCCGCCCGACTGCTGGGGAGGGCTCGAGTCTAACTCGAGCTCGCCCGCCTAAGAGGGTGGGTCAGGCCCGCCCATGCGGGTATGCTCGCCCAGTGGACAGGCGTGCCCAACAGTCCCGTGGGCTGTAGTTGTGGGGCCCACATCTATGGGTTTTTTAAACCAAATTTTTGCTGCGATTTTCAGAGTTTTGTGACTTTTTGCTAAACTCTGTGACGATGTTTGAGGGGTCATACAAAGTCGTAATTGAGCCACGTTTCTTTCTATGCGTTCACCGTTCAGTGCTCTTTGATTTGATAGGTTGTATCACTTGCAAAGCTCAACGGTGAGTGAGGAAAATTTCTCTAAAGATTCCATTTGTGAAAGGCAAACTTTAGTTGATTTTTTGCACTCTATATCTTTAGTCCCACATCGGAAATGCAGAAAGGGGAGGGGTCAGCCGCCTATATAAATAGGGGCCAACCCTCCTCCTTGAAACTCCACCAAGTCTCCAAATCCGAGAAGCTCCCAAAAGTTTCGAGCACGCTCGGATTAAGACTTAAATTAATTATTCACTCTTTCCCTAAATTCTTTCTTGCTCCTGATCGAGATTTAGCAAACCTACGAAGGAGTTCGGATCGGATTCGAAGTCTTGACGGAGGATCCACTCAAGGTGAAATCTTCTTCGAGGCGTGATTGGCTCGGTGACAAGAATGTTGCTCGCCCAAGGACACGGTGCGGTTCGGGAAGCAGTTCGGCTCGGGACGAGGTGCAGCTCGGGACGCGGTGCGGTTTGGGAAGCAGTTCGGCTCGGGACGAGTGACGTGTGTTTATATTTTATATATTCACGCATGTCTTCTTTGTGTTTTTCCGTTGTTTTCCGCCGTCCCGTTCCCATTTTCTTGGGATTTTTAGTTTTCTTTCACGTCTCCGTGTTTTTGTGTTTTTGTAGGAGATTGCCATCGTAGGGGACATATAACGAAGATATCATGAGTCTCTGAAGCAACGGGAGGAGTCACGCACGATCCAGGGGGTCAAACGACCAAGATTGCCATCTTTCAGCCTCCACTCGATCGGTTGGACACATCCAACCAATCAGGTGATGCGCACATGTCTGACCCGGATGGAAGCTGAAGCAAAGAGAAGATCAACCGACCGGTTCGACGAACGGTTCATCTCAATAGAGTTCTCGGGAATTTGGAGCTGAATTCCAACCGATCGGGTGACATCTCACCCGATCGGTTCATCTATACCCAATTCATACAGAAGACACCCGGAGAGATCAACCGATGTCCGCTGATCGTGCCAAATCGACGGAACTCTCTGCCTATTTTGAGATCGATTCCAACCGATCGGTTGAATGTTCAACCTATCAGTTCACCTGATGCTGCAAGATCCAAACGACGACCCGGAGCTGCCAACCGGTCGGACCAAGCGAGCGGGTGACTCGATGTCGAAGTGCCTTAGCAGCTCACCCGATCGGTTGATACTTCAACCTATCGGGTGAAGTCGTTTTCTATATATAGTTGCCTAGGTTTTCAGAAAACAAGAGATTTTGATATTTTTCTATTTTTCTCCTATTGTGACGGCTGGAATTTTATTGTTATCTGTAAGTGTTCCGATCTTTATGAAACTTTGATATTATCTTAGTAGCATTTCTACTACTTTATTTCAATTGCCTGATCATGATTTTTACGATCGATTTTCATTTAGATTGCTTTTTAGCTATAATGTGTGAGCAGTTCCCAAATCTGGGATTTTGGTGGAAACCCCTTCGTGAGTTCTCCCTAATGCGTCCATAGGACTAGTGTTCCGATAGAGATTAGGAATTTATTGGTTACGCAAGGCGTTTCATTGTCATCAACAGGAAAAATACCGCCTTTGACCGTTGGGCCAAGGAGGAATAAACTTGGCGGTTGACTCCCTAGCCAAAGCTCACGCCCTTAGCTTAGGCATCGAATCCTAACACATGGGAACAGCATGATGAGATGTTGGGAGTTATCATTGCGAGTTTAGTACTCACGGAGTTGGTCAGTGTAAATGGACATGGGAATGCCCACTGATCGAACACGGGTAGTCTGGCGTATCATCCTGGGCACCGACCGGAATATCGGGCACATGGGACGATGGTATCACTTTAAGAGGTGATGTCTCACCACTAAACACTAATTCCGATCGTTGTCCTATCCGTCGGTCGTAATAATGAGAACACATGATAGGGTGGAAACTGAAGTCCTAGGTTTCCTTTTATATTGTTTATCCCTCGTGTCTTTATTCCGTGACAAACCAACAATCAAATCGGGCTAGCTCACCCATAGGGTGAACCGGTTCCTCTCTGATACAAGCACAACCACGCATCTTTGTGTTCGACCCCAAGCCACACTACAACACCATGCGCTTGCGGTATAAATATTTAAATCTGGTATCCCCAATCATATTGCACACTTGCATGCTCATAAATCACGGGGACGTCAAGCTTTATGGCACCGTTGCCGGGGAGGCAACGTGCTTGTTATTTTAGGACCTATTGAACCCTTGAGTCTAGCTCATACCCCTATCTCGCGATAATTTTCGCATTCTACTTTTTCATTTTAATCTTCTAATTTTCATTTTCTATATTTATCTGTTTCTATCCCACACTTGCTTCATGGGTGTTTGTTGCTTTTCATGCGCAGGAAGACAAGGAGTCTTGACGACTTGATTCCTATTGATCCGGAGATAAACGCCACCCTGAGGCGTCTAAACGCTGAGAGGCGAAGAAGAGAAGAGTCTGAAGCCATGGGGAGAATACCCCACCGCATAAGTCCCTGCTGGAGTACTCGATGCCATCCATCGGGTCCACCTCCTCCATCCAACCTCTGGCTATTGGCACAGAGCTTCGAGCTTAAGCCGTCGCTAGTAACGTGGATCCAGCAGGATAAATTCTCTGGGGCACCCATGGAGAGCCATATCGAACATCTGGACTCCTTCCTAGAGAAGTGTGACACATTCCGGATTAATGGTGTCACAACTGAAGCAATCCGGCTAAAGCTATTCCCCTTCTCTCTGCGGGATAAGGCCAAGCAGTGGCTTAGGGAAAAGGACCCGAACACCTTCAACACTTGGGAGAAGCTACCGAATGCCTTCTTGACTAAGTCCTTTCCTCTAGGGAAGACCATGAAGCTGAGGAGTGAGATCTCCTCCTTCTCCCAAGCCAGCCATGAGTCCCTGCACGAAGCTTGGACAAGATACAAAGAAATGCAGTGGAGATGCCCTTCCAAAGTGGCACATTATAAATTTGTTCTATAACGGATTGAGGGATGACTTGAAGTCTTTGATGGACGCCGCGGCTAGGGGGTCCTTTATGTCCAGAAGTGAAGAAGATTCCGGAAACATATTAGAAAACATGGCGTTAAACAATGAGCGGTGGTGTGATGAGCGTGCCACACCGAGATCTGGAGGAATTCATAGAGTCGAGGACGTCAACAAGGTGTCTAGAAAATTCGATTTTCTATCGACCCAGATCTCAGCGCTCATGGTAGAAGCTGGTGGTGCCGACACCCAACAAGTATCGGCGGTGGAAGCGGAAGTCCTGGGAGACTTCGAGGGTGGTTACATTTCACCACCGGTGGATCAAGCTAATGCGCTTTTCTTCAACCCGACGGGTAATGCGCCATATCCACCTAGGACTAGCTCAAATCCGGTTTACTCTTCTAATAACCGGAACCACCCCAATCTGAGCTACCGGGCACCGTATCAGTAGCCGCATCAGCAGCAGCAACAAGTATATCAGCAGCCCACGTAGTAGCAGCAGCAAGTATTTCAGCCGCCTAGGCAACAACAACAACAGTATCAGCTGTAGCAGCAGTATCTCCCTAGGAACCAGCAGCCCAAGCAGCAGCAGTAGCAGCCATATGGCCATCAGCGTGTTATCTCCCCGGTTGAGTCCCTCTTGACTCAGTACATTATGAACCAGGAGAAGATCAATTTGAAGATGGAAATGGGGCAGAGGGCTCTCACTGACCAAGTAACCCAGCTGGGGTTGCAGGTAACAAACCTTCAAAGGTCACAAAATCAATTGCCGCCACAACCGGAAGTAAACCCAAGGGGGGCAAATCAGACTTTGGCACTAATGCATGATCATGCAAATGTGTCCGATATCATCTTGAGAAGCGGGACACAAATTCCTACAAGAGTGCCCGCCAAGGAACCTAAAGCACAGTTGGTCGTTGAGCGACCAATTGAAAAAGCTAATGAAAACGGCGCTTCGTCACCAAAGACTAGGACTCCGGAGGGAGTCCCTGAAGAGGAGAAGAATAAGGACGAGGAAGGGAGCCTCATAGTATTTAAGCCCGTTGTGCCTTTTCCATAACGACTTGCCCAAGCAAAGATAGATGAAAAATACGGCAAGTTCTTCGTTATGGTCAAGGATTTGAGCCTGCAGATCCCTTTCCTCTAAGCCATTGAGACAATTCCCTCCTACGCAAAATTTTTAAAGGATTTGGTGACACTGGGTTCTAGGAAAGAAAAGGTCGTTCTCACGGCGGAATGCAGCGCTCTCATTCAGAGAGCGAATCTGCCCAAGCTAAAAGACCCGGGAAGCTTCTCCATTCCTTGTTCAATTGGGGAAGTGAAGATCCATCGGGCGCTCGTAGATTTGGGACCGAGCATCAGTCTAATACCCCTGTCACTATACATGAGGATAGGGATGGGAGACCTGGAGCCCACGGGTATGACCCTTCAACTAGCTGATAGATCGGTCAAATACCCGGTGGGAATTGTAGATGACTTGCCTGTTAACGTCAGCAGAGTGCAAGTGCAGGTAGACTTCATGGTGATGGACATGCCCGAAGACACCCATACACCCATCATCCTTGGACGGCCCTTCATGGCCACCATTGGCGTGCTGATAGATGTAAAGAAAGGGAAGTTACCCCTTAATGTTGACGACGAAAAGGTTGAGTTTGACCTATGAAGCACCCCCGGATGAACCTGTTTGCAACATGCTGGCCAATGAGGGAGAAAGAGCTGGGGAAACTGTGGCCTGGGAAATTCTCTCAAGGAATCCCCCCGACAGCTTGGGGGGCCATGAAGAACATGTTGGTCTGAAGAGAGAAGACGTTGCTGGGGAAGCGGGTGCGTCACATACGATCCCTCCTGGATTCCAAAAAGCTCATCCGACGAGGAAAAAAGGGAAAGAGCCCATGAGACTTACCGGTGATAAGATCCGGATCTTAAGAAAAATGGCGGTAGATGCCAATATAAGGGAGAAACCTCCTGATACCATCAACGGAGGGAGGATCGTCGAAGAAGTCTTTTTATCGCCGCTGCCAGCACCGTTGACCACCGCTCCAAAATCTGGAAGAATGCCAAACATTGGGCATCATACCCGCCCACCTTGAAAATCATCTACGGGAGTCGAGCAAACGACGTTAAAAAAAGCGCTTCATGGGAGGCAACCCATGTTCTAAACCCTCACCTTTGTTTTTAGGATTATTTTTAGGTTTATTTTTCCTATTTTGTTGGATAAATTCAGCCACGGGAACTTTCGTCGAAGGACTTAGGCCGTTTTTGGACTTTTGCAGGAAACAAGCCCCCAACCGATCGGTTGATCCCTCAACCGATCGGGTGGGACGTATCAGAAAGTGGCCTATATCTGTTCATCAGCGAACCAGTCAGGTGGAGCAAGCAGAGACCGGGTGGCTGATCGTGTGAGAACGTCTGAATTCTCGGGAAATTTGAGGATTTAATTAACCTATCGGTTGATAGAAGCAGTGGTCGTGTGACTGACCGGGTGAGCTGCACAGAACTCTCAGGAAAATCGTGAAGCGACCAACCTATCGGTTGAAATCTCAACCGATCTGTTCGCCTGTAGCCACTTTTCAACAATTTTTTCGAGATAATAACCAATCGATCGGGTGAAAACTCACCCGATCGGTTCGACTTAAACCCTATAAACACCCCCGCATTCACCCGTTCATTTTCCCTCACCCGATTTCAAATTCCCATTGCCGTTTCGACTTCCCTACCCCTCAACCGGCCTCGTTCTTCCCTCAAACGACCTCCAACCTCCCTCAACCGATCTTCCCATTCACTCATTCCCTCTCTCCATCGATCCCTCTCTCAATCTCTTCAATTTAACCCTAACCAATGCCCTAACCCTAACCCACTCTTACCCATTTCGAAAAAATTGTTAAGGAGACGTGCCGCGGCTTCACACTCCCACTCATTGCGCTGCGTTGGGTGATCTACGAGCAAGGATCGTCATCTCTACTGGGTAACTTCGCTCCTTAGCTCCATTTTCAATTTTGCCCTAGTATTACTATTTGCTCAACTGCCATCGATTGTGTGCATTCATCATACCTTGCATACACTTGCATCACACACTCACATGGTCAGGGATCAAGATAAGGGCAAGGCCATCATGCGTGAGGAAGGGTCATCTCGCAAGAGACGAAAGACCACACGTCCACCACACTCACGCCCTCTTCCTACACAACCTACACAGTCCCTACCCCAACCAATTATCCCTCCTGAGGACCCAATGATGGGCCCACGTGGTTACCACTTTTTGAGTCAAGAGCAAAACGATTTTTATTATAGACTCGATGCACGGGGGCACCTATCCACCAAAATTACCCATGCACAAACGCTTATCGATCTCGACATGTTCACCGAGGTCGAGACTCTCTTCGCCAATTTAGGATGGATAGCTTTACTGAACGCCACCGCGGTATCCTACCCCTCCCTCACACTCGTATTTCTATCCTCCCTTAAATGTGAGTCGAGGTCGATCGTCATCTTCCGCATCAGAAACCGAACTATCCGCACCCACCTAGATATAATCAATAACATTTTCGGTTTCCCCATCTTAGGGAACGACGCTATCCGTCACTCCGGATATCACCGTGATTTCGACGTCGATCAATTTTGGTTTCGCCTCACCCTACACGATCAATATCCTCGAGGTAAGGCCAATGCCTCCTCCATCACTCATCCCGTATTCCGTCTGGCCCACCGAATCATATCTTGCACATTTTTCCCAAGGGATGAGACAGGTACCGTGACCATCCCTGATCTTTTTATTTTGTGGGTCATGACATTCGATTTCGTTGGCGGTGATGACGGGATTGCTTTTGGGGCCCCTGTCATTCCCATTCATGCCAGTGATTGGCTTATCCATAAATTCCTTGACATTAGCCTCGCCAGCAAAGGCAAGTTTTGTTGCGGGGGCCGCATTACTATCATAGCTTCATATCCTGAGTTCAATATCGCTATTCCCAGAGATTTGCCTTCTGCCGCAGGACCTCCACGTATAGATCTTGATGTCATACGGCACATTCACATGATCAAGCCCCGCCCCGACGGTCGTTTCACTTTTTACTACGGTCACCCCCCGGCTCCTTATACCATTCTGCCCAACCTCGCTCGCATGCCTATCCAGCTTGTGGCAGATTGGACATTCCCGCCTGACCTTGAGTTTCTAGGGGGGTTACGTCTTCCGTTTCTCCCGGGCGCACCCAGATCACCTCCCCCTGCAGACCACTTAGGCGCGCGGGACATTCCTGCATCCCAAGGAGACTCCGGGGCTGGCCCTAGTAGTGTCATCCCGGCTTCTATCCCTATCACCACCGTCACCACCTCTCCGTTCCGTACCACCACCACTTCCTCCTTCCGTCGAGCCACGTCTGATTGCATCGGTCTCGAGGCTGAGTTAGCTGCATTGCACGCTGGCGCATCCTCTTCAGCCTCCTCGGTCCCATCCTCTTCCACTTCACTCACCCACGTTTCCTCGCACTTGAGAGGAACGTGGCCGCCATTCTCCGCATTCTCACTCACGTTCACGGACCACCTCCACCCACACCACTCCCCTCACCACCCCCTTCACCTCCACCTTCACATTCATCCCCTCCCACCACCACTTCCATTCCCACCACTTCCTCTACACACACTGTTTCCATTCCCTCCACTTCCCCTCCACTCACGACCTCTGCCGTCGCCCCCACAGATCCATCACCATCCACTTCCATCACCCCATACGCACGCCGCAAGAAATTGCAGGTGCGATCGAGATCACTCACCCCACCATCCTCTCCACCACCTACCCCCGTACCCCCACCATCCACCACCGCATTGGTCGCCATTTCACTACCACTCACGATCATCACCTCCACTCCACCCATTATTCACACCTCCACCATACCAACCCATCAACCACTTTCCCACTTCTCCGCACTCCCGTCACCTCTCCCGTCCACTCCCCCACATCCCCCACATCTTCTACAGCGGAGGACGAGGATAGTTCCTCTCTTGCTTTTTGATTTCTTTTACTTTTCCGATCTTCCCCCTCGCATATTTCTGCATTTTCATGATCATATCATTTCGCTAACATTATCATGTCTAGCATGGGGGAAGTCATTTTTTATGTGTGCTGTCGTGTGATGTTTTTGTGGTGTGCTTGTTTATATATGTCGTGTGGTGTGATTTTCTATCTTTTATTTTCTGTTTATATGTCGTGTGGTGTGATTTACTTTATTTTTCAGTTTCGTATGTGTGTTTTTCTTGTTTTCCATTTCTCTTTGAGTCGGTGCGTATTCCCCCCATTTTCATTGTCCTCCCGTATTTACTTTTATTGCATTGAGGACAATGCAAGTTTCAGCTTGGGGGAGTCGCACTCCGTGCGTCATTTGCGTCTTTTTCTTCATTTTTTGGGTCGTTTTCATCGTGTTTTTCTTTTTTCTTCTCATCTTTTGTTCTCGTTTTCCTAGAGATGACCCCCTATGATGAATTGCCGCAAAATCACACACACACCTAGCATAGCTTCGATTTTCACTTTCACTAACCCTAGGAAGCCGAGTCCTCTTGAATTTCATGCATCGTGGGTCCACTTGCTTTTACATTAGTCATGTGTCGTGCTTAGCTGTTTGGTGTGCTTCTACTTTGTGATTTTGATTTATATACATGTCCTGGGATGACACCTAGATTATCATGCTTCGATTTGAATATGCGGTATTTGCTTCTCCTGTCTGCTTCTATATGCATGAATATTTTATATCGTATACTTCAATTCGCATGTGTCGGGATTCCACAATTAGGACTAGGATAACCCATTTAGCCTATGCTCTGATTAGCAAAAAAATCTCTGACCGGTGCCCGCCGCGTGGCAGGCAAGGGGTTTAAATATTTGTAACCGCAAGCGCACGGTGTTGTAGTGTGGCTTGGGGGTCGAACACAGGGAGGCTAGGATGTGCTTGTGTCAAGGAGGACCAAAATCACCCCGTGGGCGAGCTAGCCCGAATCGGTTGATGGTTGTCACGATATAGGAATTCAAGGTATGAACAATAAGAAAATAAACCCGGGACCTTGGTTTCCACTCCAACGAGTGACTCTCCCCGATACGACCTACGGGTAGGATAGCGATCGGAATTAGGGTCTAATGGTGAGACGTTGCCTCCGAAAGTGGTACCGGCATCCCATGGGCCCGATATTCCGGTCGGTGCCCAGGATGATACACCGGACTTCCCGGATTCGATCAGTGGGCACTCCCGTGTCCATTAACACTGATCGATTCCGGGAGCACTAAGCTCGCAATGATAACTCCCAACGTCTCATCCTGCCGCTCCCGCGTGCTAGGATTCGGCGTCTACGCTAAGGGCGTGAGCTATGGCTAGGGAGTCAACCGCCAAGTTTATTCCCCATTGGCCCAACGGTCAAAGGCGGTCTTTTTCCCGCCGATGACAATGAAACACCCCGCGTAACCGTTAGAAACCTAATCCCTATCGATTTCCTAACCCTATGGATGCATCGGGAAGAGCCCCCGAAGGGGTTTCCACCAAAATCCCAGATTTGGGAACTACTCACAAAAATTCATTAAAAAGCGATCTAAATGAAAATGAACCGTTGGAATCATAATCAGACGATAGGAATGCGGAAGTAATAGAGTAATTAAGACAATACTAAAATTTGAGAAAGATCCGACAACTTACAAAAGAACAGAAATTACAGCCGTCACAATAGGAGAAAACAGTAAAAACTAGCAGCTCCCCGGTTTCTAGAACCCTAGGGGTTCTATTTATAGACTCTCACGTCACCCGATCGGTTGACAAGTCAACCGATCGGGTGATCCGTTACAGATAATGAACAGAAAACGGCGAGCTTTCACCCGGTCATATGAACCGGTCGGGTGAGTTCTTGGAGTGACCGGTTGGATCTTGGCGCCATCGGGTGAAGTGATCGGTTGGGTGCTCGTGTCTTCAGCTCCTCAGCATCAGCTACAGATGAACCGATCGGGTGAGAGTCACCCGATCGGTTGAAATTTTGCTCGAAAAGACAGAGAACAGGCCCCCGCTGAACCGGCCTGTGAACCGGTCGGGCGACTTCTACTTGGGCTCCGGCTGAGACCGGGTGGTGCACGCGTGCATCACCCGATCGGTTGGAGATGGCCAACCGACCGGGTGAGGGGCTGAAAGATGTATTCATTGACGTTTGACCCCCTAGATCACGCGTGACTCCTCCCGTTGCCCCGGGGACTTGAGATATCGTCGTTAAACGTCCCCTACACAGCCAATCTCCTGCAAACATCGAGAAACAAAGAAAAGTGAAAGAAAACGAGAAAATACGAGAAAACGAATAAAAGACGGCGGAAAACACGGAGAAACACAAAAGAAAACATGCGTGAATATATGAAACATAAACGCACGTCAAAATCCCCCAAGCTGAACTCTTCCTCGTCCTCGAGGAAGACGAGTGAGAGTAGGAGCTCGAAGGGGGAAAATAGAGAGAAAGAGAGAAAAAAAAACTCGAAATCCTAGATCGTCCGTCAGAGCCAACAAAATCAAAAACGACACACCATGCAAGCAAACGTCAAATCACATCACTAAACCTAGGAAAACGAGTCCGAATAAGTGTCGTGGGCTCACGCGGTGAAGCACGAGTGAGTGCGGTCGTGTGCTAGCAAATGATGTCGCTTTCTACAATGTGCTATGAGCTCATATACGCAAATCCAGGAAATGACCCAAATACCGATTCGAATTTGAAATTGTGGTGAATATTAGTTCGAGCATGCATGAGAAGAGTATAAGAAGTGAAACGTATCATGCGTCGGGGACTCCACAACTAGGGTTAAGGAAATCACGCCACTATAGCATAGATACTAGCTAAAAAGTTCCTAAGCCAAGTGTTTTCGAAAACGATGGGGGTTGAGATGATGTGGAGTAGAACACTCGGTGCAAATTCTCGCCTTCCCTTTATTCTCGGTAGGTAGGAAAAATATTCACACTAGATATTTTTTTGGGTTTTGGGTATTTGTATTTTTTTTTGGATTTTTGGCTATACAAAACTTTTCTTTTCTTTTCTTTTTGGGTTTTTCTTTTCTTTTCTCTTTTTTTTGGATATTTGGTTTTTTGGCTATACACATGTGTACTCTCCCACGCGGGAGAACGGTACACGACGAGGGGATTTGCACCAAGTAAAACAAAAAAAAGAAGTCGGAATCTAAACACTTGGGCAAAGGAAACTATTCTTGCTAAATAGAGCATAGGCTAAATGAGTTATCCTAGTCCTTAATTGTGGAATCCCGACGCATGCGAATTGAGATATACGATATAAATATAGCATGCATATAGTAGAATCAAATACCGCATATTCAATTCGAAGCATGATAATCTAGGGGTCATTCCTGGACAGGTATATAAAATAAAATCACAAAGTAGAAGCATACCAAATAGCTAGGCACGACGCACGACTCACAAAAAGCTAAGTGGACCCATGATGTGTGAAATGCAAGAGGACTCGAAATCCTAGGGTTAGTGAGTGTGATTATCGATGCCATGCTAGGTGTGTGTGACTTTGAGGTGATTCATCATAGGATTCATATCTAGGAGAAAGAGATAAAAAGAAGAGAAGAGAGAAAAAAGAAGAAAAAATAAAAAAAACACGATGAAAACGACACAAAAACGAAAAAGAAAGACTCAAATGACGCACACGGTGCGACTCCCCCAAGCTGAAGTTTGCATTGCCCTCAATGCAATTTGAGTGAGTACGGGAGGGCAATGAAGATGGGGGGATACGCACCGACACAAAAAGAAATGAAAACGAGGAAAACACAGAGATGAAACTGTAAATAAAGAAAGATCAAAATCAAAATCAAACGATACGAAAATGAAAATAAAATCACACGACACGACACTCAAAAAGTGAAAAACAAGCACACACACACACAAGAATGAGAAAAACAACAAAACACGACAGCACACCAAAATAGACGTCCCCCAAGCTAGACATGACAGTGCTAGCGAACAAAATGTGACCGTGAAATGCAGATATATGCAAGGGGGAGTCAAAAACAAACAAGGTGAAAATCGAAGCGACACACGAATGGTCCCCCCCCCCTCCGACAGAGACAAAGCAGGGCCCTGAAAAGACAGATGTGCACAAATATGGGGGGCGGGCAAAAGTGGGAAAGAAAAATCAAGCAGGGGCACCACCCTCTGGAGGTTGTGACGGGGGCCTGCGCTGTGGACCAGTAGTCGTGGGGGGTGGAATGTGGAGCTTGGAGACGTCGGGTGGGTCTTCACGGATGTGGCGAATGAAGCTCTGAAGAAAGAGGAGGTCTCGGTCGATGGACTCCTCGGTTATCTGACCACCCTGTTCAGCTAGGAGGACCATGGCCGCGAACCGGTCGGCATGGTCGTCGGTTTGGAATTGCATCCCATATTCGGGATCGTAAATGTGAGGTGGGGAAGTGGTGCGTGGTGTGGGAGATGGGTTGGAGGTGGTGGGTTAAGCGGGGGGCTGTGCGCGACGGGTACGACGGGTGGGCCTAGGGTTCGAAGAGCTAGCATCGGTGGGCTTAACACGGCGGGGAGGCATTGTGCGGGTGTCGTGCGTGTGTGTGAGTATGCAAAAGTACAATGAATCAAAACAAACACGAAACACGACCTACGAGCAAATAGAATATTTGGGGTAAAATTAAAATTGAGCAAAGGAGCGAGTTTACCCAAATGAGATGAAGATCGTTGCTCGTAGACGCCCCGATGCTACTCGATAGGATCACGCCGTGAAGCCGCAGTGATTTCTTCAGCAAGTTTCGAAATTGGGGAAAACGGGTGGAGGTTAGGGTTTTATGTTTGGGTGGAATCGAGGAGAATGGAGAGAAATTGATGGTGGATGGGTAGGGAGAGGGGGGCGATCGAGGTTGATTTTAGGGAAGAAAGAGGGCAGGCGCACGAGGAAGAGGTGAAACGGCGGTTCTGGATTCGAAAATGGCGAGTGCGGATCGAACGGGCGGTCGGGGATATTTATAGGGTTTTAAGTCGAACCGATCGGGTGACTTGTCACCCGATCGGTTGACGGTTAGGTCAAAAATTCTCGTCGAAGAAGTGCTGCAGGCGAACCGGTCGGTTGACTTGTCAACCGATCGGTTGGCCGCTCCACTCATTTTCCCGAAAATTGAGGGCTGCTCACCCGGTCGCTTCAACCGATCGTGCTCGAACTCAACCGATCGGTTGATGTTCCCCAAAAATTTCCCGAGAGTTCTCCCCAGCTCACCCGGTCTGACACCCGGTCTCTTCATTCTTCAACCGATCGGTTCATTTGGGGACAGATTTCGGCTTGTACCTGATACATCCCAACCGATCGGGTGAGTTATCAACCGATCGGTTGGGGCTTTGTTTCCTGCAAAAACCAACAGATTGTCTAAATCCCTGAACGGACGTTCTCGCGGCTGATTTTATTTATAAAATTAGATAAAATAAAGTAAAAAATAACACTAAAAAGTGGGGAAAAAGTTTAGAACATGGGTTGCCTCCCATGAAGCGCACTTGTTTAACGTCGTTGGCTCGACGCCCGCAAGAGATGTTCACGGTGGTTGATACGGGTGATGCTCGAAGTTCGGCATCTCTTCTTCATCGGAGCTTAAGGCCGTTGGAGTAGTCAGCGGCTGGAGAAAGATTTCCTCGACCACTCTCTCCTTGTTCTTGGGATCCGGGGGCTTCTCTTTCATATTGGCGCTTACCGCCATCTTCTTAAGGATCCGGACCTCGTCTTTGGTGAGGCACATGGGTTCTTTCCCCGTTTTCCTCGCAGGAGGAGCTTTGGGGAACCCGGGAGGGGTCGTTCTTGCTGCACTCGTTTTCCCAGAAGCATCATCGTTCTTGGGGGCGTCTCGGTCTTCTGAATCCTCCAAGTCATCGGGAGGGTTTCTTAAGAGAATCTCCCAGGAGCTCTCTTCAGCAGCTTTTTCTTCTTCTACCTCCAGCAAATTACACCGAGGGTCATCTGGGGGATCGGGGTACTTCATGGACAACCCCAGATCAAATTCAACTCTTTCTCCGCTGACGTTTAGAGAAAGTTTTCCGTTCTTCACATCAATCAAAACGCCAGCAGTGGCCATGAAAGGCCGTCCCAGGATGATGGGGGTGTGTGCGTCTTCAGGCATGTCCATGACTACGAAGTCCACTGGCACATGCACCCCTTTTACATTAACGGGGAGGTCATCCACAATCCCCACCGGATATTTGACCGACCGATCAGCTAGTTATAGGGTCATACCGGTGGGCTCTAAATCACCCATTCCTATCCTTCTATACATCGACAAGGGCATCAAACTTACACTCGCTTCGAGATCGACGAGTGCACGATGAATCTTTACTGCCCCGATCGTGCAAGGAATTGAGAAGCTCCCTGGGTCTTTGAGTTTCGGCGGATTTGCCCTCTGGATGAGAGCGCTACATTCCGCCGTCAGCACTACTTTCTCCTTTCTAAACCCTCTAGTCACCAAATCTTTCAGGAATTTCGCATAGGAGGGGATTGTTTCGATTGCTTCTAGGAAGGGGATTTGCAAGCTCAGGTCCTTGACCATGGCGAAAAACTTGCCATATTTCTCGTCGATTTTTGCCTGAGCTAACCGTTGTGGAAATGGCACAACGGGTTTGAACACTTTCGAGCTCCCTTCCTCGTTCTTCTTCTTCTCTTCTTCAGAGACTCCCTCCGGAGTCATGGGATTTGATGACGAAGCACCGGCGTCGTTTGATTTTTCGATCAGTCGCTCGACGACCAATGGTGCTTCCGGTCTGTTAGGGGGCACTCTAGTAGGAATTTGTGTCCCGCTTCTTAGAACGATAGCGGACACATTTGCGTGCTCGTGCACGAGTGCCGATGTTTGGGTTGCTCCCCTCGGGTTCACCTCCGGTTGTGGCGGCAATTGGTTTTGTGACCTTGAGAGGTTCGCCACTTGTAACCCCAGCTGGGTTACTTGGTCCGTGAGGGCCCGCTGTCTCATTTCCAGCTTCTGATTGATCTTCTCCTGGTTGGTTATATATTGCGTCAAGAGAGACTCAACCGGAGAGACGGCCCTCTGTTGGCCATACTGCTGCTGCTGCTGGATTGGCTGCTGATTCTTGGGGGCGTAAAATTGTTGCTGAGGTTGCTGCTGATATTGTTGCTGCTGAATCTGACTCTGCTGTGGCCTAGCCGGCTGATATGGTTGTTGTTGCGGCTGCTGAGGCGGCGAGGGCTGAAATGGTGGCCGGTAACCAAAGTTAGGGTGGTTCCGGTTGTTTGGAGAGTAGGCCGGGTTGGAATTGGTTCTTGGCGGATACGGCGCATTTCCCATGGGGTTGTAAAATAGTGCGCTCGCCTGGTCCAACGGTGGTGAAACGTCACCACCGTCGAATTCTCCAAAGAATTCGGACTCTACCGCTGAAATTTGCTGCGTACCGGCCCCACCGGCTCCTATCATTAGTGCGGAGATCTGGGTCGAAAGCAAGTCGAACTTGCTTGAAAGTTTGTCGACGTCCTCGACTCTGTGTATACCCCCAGACCTGGGTGTGGCTCTCTCGTCACACCACCGCTCATTGTTGGATGCCATATTTTCTAGAATATGTCCGGCATCTTCCTCGCTCCTAGACATGAAGGAACCCTCAGCTGCGGTGTCCATAGAAGATTTCAGGTCATCCCTCAGCCCATTGTAGAACAGATTAATAATCTGCCACTTCGGAAGCTCATGGTGAGGGCATCTTCTTTGCATTTCCTTATATCTCGTCCAAGCTTCATGCAAGGACTCATGGCTGGCCTGGGAGAAGGAGGAGATCTCACTCCTCAACTTCATGGTCTTCCCCGGAGGAAAGAAATTCGTCAGAAAAGCGTTGGAGAGCTTCTCCCAGGTATTGAAAGTGTTGGGGTCCTTCCCCCTAAGCCATTGCTTGGCTTTGTCTCGCAATGAGAAGGGGAACAGCTTCAGACGGATAGCCTCAGTCGTGACACCATTAATCCGGAAGGTGTCACACTTCTCCAAGAAGGAGTCTAGATGCACGATCGGGCTCTCCATGGGTGCACCCGCAAACTGATCCTGCTGGATCCACGGCACCAAAGACGGCTTTAGCTCGAAGCTTTGGGCCGCAATAGCTGGAGATCGGATGGCGGAAGTCGACTCGATAGATGGCATCGAGTACTCCAACAGGGACTTGTGAGGCGGGGTGTTCTCCTCCATGGATTCGGGATCCTCTCTTCTTCGCTTCTCGGCGGCCAAACGCCTAAGGGTGGCGTTAATCTCTGGACCAACGGGAATCAAGTCGTCGAGACTTCTCGAACTCCTGCGCATGAAAAACAACAAACACCCGTGAAGCGACAAGTGGGAGAGAAACAGATAAAATAAGAAATAAAAATAAGAAAAATAAAAAGGAAAAAGGAGAATGCGAAAATTATCGCGAGGTAGGGATGTGAGCTAGACACTAGGGTTCAAGAGATCCTAAAATAACAAGCACGTTGCCTCCCCGGCAACAGCGCCATAAACTTAACCGGTGCCCGCCGCGTGGTAGGCAAGGGGTTTAAATATTTGTAACCGCAAGCGCACAGTGTTGTAGTGTGGCTTGGGGGTCGAACACAGGGAGGCTAGGATGTGCTTGTGTCAAGGAGGACCAAAATCACCTGTGGGCGAGCTAGCCCGAATCGGTTGATGGTTGTCACGATATAGGAATTCAAGGTATGAACAATAAGAAAATAAACACGGGACCTTGGTTTCCACTCCAACGAGCGACTCTCCCCGATACGACCTACGGGTAGGATAGCGATCGGAATTACAGTCTAATGGTGATACGTTGCCTCCGAAAGTGGTACCGGCATCCCATGGGCCCGATATTCCGGTCGGTGCCCAGGATGATACACCGGACTTCCCGGATTTGATCAGTGGGCACTCCCGTGTCCATTAACACTGATCGATTCCGGGAGCACTAAGCTCGCAACGATAACTCCCAACGTCTCATCCTGCCGCTCCCGCGTGCTAGGATTCGGCGTCTACGCTAAGGACGTGAGCTATGGCTAGGGAGTCAACCGCCAAGTTTATTCCCCCTTGGCCCAACGGTCAAAGGCGGTCTTTTTCCCGCCGATGACAATGAAACACCCCGCGTAACCGTTAGAAACCTAATCCCTATCGATTTCCTAACCCTATGGATGCATCGGGAAGAGCCCCCGAAGGGGTTTCCACCAAAATCCCAGATTTGGGAACTACTCACAAAAATTCATTAAAAAGCGATCTAAATGAAAATGAACCGTTGGAATCATAATCAGACGATAGGAATGCGGAAGTAATAGAGTAATTAAGAAAATACTAAAATTTGAGAAAGATCCGACAACTTACAAAAGAACAGAAATTACAGCCGTCACAATAGGAGAAAACAGTAAAAACTAGCAGCTCCCCGGTTTCTGGAACCCTAGGGGTTCTATTTATAGACTCTCGCGTCACCCGATCGGTTGACAAGTCAACCGATCGGGTGATCCGTTACAGATAATGAACAGAAAACGACGAGCTTTCACCCGGTCATATGAACCGGTCGGGTGAGTTCTTGGAGTGACCGGTTGGATCTTGGCGCCATCGGGTGAAGTGATCGGTTGGGTGCCCGTGTCTTCAGCTCCTCAGCATCAGCTACAGATGAACTGATCGGGTGAGAGTCACCCGATCGGTTGAAATTTTTCTCGAAAAGACAGAGAACAGGCCCCCGCTGAACCGGCCTATGAACCGGTCGGGCGACTTCTACTTGGGCTCCGGCTGAGACCGGGTGGTGCACGCGTGCATCACCCGATCGGTTGGAGATGGCCAACCGACCGGGTGAGGGGCTGAAAGATGTATTCATTTACGTTTGACCCCCTGGATCACGCGTGACTCCTCCCGTTGCCCCGGGGACTTGAGATATCGTTGTTAAACGTCCCCTACGCGGCCAATCTCCTGCAAACATGGAGAAACAAAGAAAAGTGAAAGAAAACGAGAAAATACGAGAAAACGAATAAAAGACGGCGGAAAACACGGAGAAATACAAAAGAAAACATGCGTGAATATATGAAACATAAACGCACGTCAATCTCCTTTGCCCAAGTGTTTAGAATCTGATTTCTTTTTTATTTTACTTGGTGCAAATCCCCTCGCCGTGTACCGTTCTCCCGCTTGGGAGAGTACACATGTATATATCCCAAAAGCCCAAAAATCCAAAAAAAGGGAGAAAAGAAAAACCCAAAAAGAAAAGAAAAGAGAAAAGAAAGAAAAAGATATGTATATGCCAAAAATCCAAAAAAATATATACATCCAAAACCCAAAAAAATTCCAGTGTGAATTTTTTCTTACCTACCGAGAATAAAGGGAAGGCGAGAATTTGCACCGAGTGTTCTTCTCCCCATCATCTCAACCCCCATCGTTTTCAAAAACACTTAGAATATGGACTTTCTAGCTATTATCTAGGCAATAGTAAGGTGATGTCCTAGTACCTAGCTGTGAAGTCCCCGATGCATGATACGTTTCTATTCTTATACTCTTCTCATGCATGCTTGAGCTACTATTCACCGCTTATTCTAAATCGAATCGATATTTGGGTCTTTCCTTGGATTTGTGTATATGGAGCTTATTGCACAATGTAGATAGTGACACCGTCTGCTAGCACACGACCACACTCACTCGTGCTTCACCGCATGGGCCCACGACACTTGTTTGGACTCGTTTTCTTTGGTTTAGTGTCGTGATTTGTCGCTTGCTTGCTAGGTGTGACGTTTTTGATTTTGTTGGCCCTGACGGGCGATTTAGGATTTGATTTCTCTTTCTCTCTCTTTCTCTCTATTTTCTCCCTCCGAGCTCCTACTCTCACTCGTCTTCCTCGAGGACGAGGAAGGGTTCAGCTTGGGGGAGTTTGACGTGTGTTTATATTTTATATATTCACGCACGTCTTCTTTGTGTTTTTCCGTTGTTTTCCGCCGTCCCGTTCCCATTTTCTTGGTATTTTTATTTTTCTTTCACTTCTCCGTGTTTTTGTGTGTTTGCATGAGATTGCCAGTGTAGGAGACATATAACGAAGATATCATGAGTCCCCGGAGCAACGGGAGGAGTCACGCGCGATCTAGGGGGTCAAACGACCAAGATTGCCATCTTTCAGCCCCCGCCAACCGATCGGGTGATGCACGCGTGTCCGACCCGGACGGAAGCTGAAGCAAAGAGATGATCAACCGACCGGTTCGACGACCGGTTCATCTCAACAGAGTTCTCGGGAATTTGGAGCTGAATTCCAACCGATCGGGTGACATCTCACCCGATCGGTTCATCTGTAGCCAATTCTTCCAGAAGACACCCGGAAAGCTCAATCGACGTCCGTTGACCGTGCCAAATCGATGGAACTCTCTGCCTATTTTGAGATCGATTCCAACCGATCGGTTGAATGTTCAGCCGATCAGTTCACCTGATGCCGCAAGATCCAAACGACGACCCGGTGCTGCCAACCAGTCAGACCAAGCGAGCGGGTGAATCGATGCCGAAGCGCCGTAGCATCTCACCCGATCGGTTGATACTTCAACCGATCGGGTGAAGTCGTTTTCTATATATAGTTTCCTAGGTTTTCAGAAAACGAGAGCTTTTGATATTTTTCTTTTTTTCTCCTATTGTGACAGCTGGAATTTTATTGTTATCTGTAAGTGTTCTGATCTTTATGAAACTTTGATATTATCTTAATAGCATTGCTACTACTTCATTTCAATCGCATGATCATGATTTTTACGGTCGATTTTCATTTAGATTGCTTTTAGCTATAAAGTGTTAGTAGTTCCCAAATCTGGGATTTTGGTGGAAACCCCTTCGTGGGTTCTCCCTAATGCGTCCATAGGACTAGGATTCCGATAGGGATTAGGAATTTATTGGTTACGCGGGGCGTTTTATTGTCATCGGCGGGAAAAAGACCTTCTTTGATTGGGCCAAGTGGGAATAAACTTGGCGGTTGACTCCCTAGCCATAGCTCACGCCCTTAGCGTAGGCATCGAATCATTGTGCGTGGGAACGGTAGGATGAGATGTTGGGAGGTATCATTGCGAGCTTAGTGCTCCCGGAGTCGGTCAGTGTTAATAGACATGGGAATGCCCACTGACCGAACCCGGGTAGTCCTGCGTATCATCCTAGGCACCGACCGGAATATCGGGCCCTTGGGACGCTGGTAGCACTTTTAGAGGCGACGTCTCACCACTAAACCCTAATTCTGATCGTTGTCCTATCCGCCGGTTGTAATAGTGAGAACACATGATAGGGTGGAAACCGAAGTCCTAGGTTTCCTTTTATATTGTTTATCCCTCGTATCTTTATTCCGTGAAAAACCAACGATCGATCGGGCTAGCTCACCCATAGGGTGAACCGGTTCCTCTCTGAAACAAGCACAACCACGCCTCCATGTGTTCGACCCCCAAGCCACACTACAACACCATGCGCTTGCGGTATAAATATTTAAATCTGGTATCCCCAATCATATTGCACACTTGCATGCTCACAAATCACGGGGACGTCAACGAGGTGTAGCTCAGGACGCGGTTCGGCTTGGGAGAAGCGGTGCGGGGCCAAGAAATGTTGCTGAAAACGACGCTTTGTATTCTGCGGAAACGAAGTGAAAGGTATGTAGTTTAATTATTAGCTTATAATTGCGCATGTTAGATAGATCTATCTTTTTTGGGGTTGTTCGGACCCAACTCCGGGATAGTAGAGATTCTCGCTAGGGTTAATATCTCTAGGGCTTGATTTAAAAAAAATTTTAATCTGTATTTTCCGCTGCATATTTATTTTCTTCCTCCGACCGACTTAGGCCGGACGTCGATTTTATTGCCCTAAGGACCCCGAAAACCCATCAACTCTGACAATACTGACTCTTTGTTTTTCACAATATATTTATTTCTCCTTGACTCGGCGTGACAATTCCTCGGATGAACTCCTCTCAGATCGATCATGCTGCCTCGAGTCTTTCTTAAGTTCCTTACTAACTTAAGCATCTGAGGGTATTTGGGTCGGAACCAAGATCCGACCGCCCTAACGATTGTCTGTGGCGTAAATCGCTCGGCAGTTGATTCTCCAAGTAGCTCGGAGCACCTTCGAACTAGGTAGGTCTCCATCCAAGTAGCTCGGCCGCATCCATCCAGACCCGAGCTACCCAGTACGTGGTCCCGATTATCCCATCTGACGAGAATTGACGTCACTCTGAGCCGTCCAAGTCAACACCATTTACTGTTGACCGGAACCCGACCGTCACCAATACCAATCACTCTTATGACTTGCTGGGATAAGATCATACAGCTAGCAGATATTTTGTATAATTTGGCAAGGCAGATATCTATATAAACCCACTGTAGCCTCCAAGCTTAAAAGGAAACAAAAAGACGACCATGAACAAGGTGAGATCAAGAGTTCTTTGGGTCCTGTCAATGCAATCCTTGCATTGAGGGTGGTGAAAGCTTCTCTTTTATGTTTGTCAGTAGCATTACTCTCCAACAAAGGTGTAAAAATAGAAACATACTGAGAAAGGGCCTCTTATTTACGATATTGATGAAGGCATAAAACGTAATTGTAGTTATATCTAACCTAAAAATTTAAGCTAATGGGCAGCGGCATAATTACTAATTTATAGATATCAACCTCGTCAATTATTCCTTCAGGACTATTATTGTCAACATCCCCCTTCACCCCTTAAATTCAAGGTGGAAGTCGTATTAGATTTGTTTTAGTTATATGAGGACATTATCATGATTCAAATTGATTGGAATCTAGATTAGGTCGCTAAAAATAGACAGAATTACAAGACAAATGGCCATTACATACAAACAAGACGAAACATTTGAACAGATAGAATTGCACGGTAGATATCCATTATGTGATTTAGCTCATAAATCACGTGGATCTAATACCATCTTAACTTTGGAAAAATTGTCGTTGCACATTGGACTAATAAGAAACTTTGAGATATGTACATGATGATATACACATGCAGAGAATACATATGGTAGTTGTATACCTCATGATACCTCGCATATAGCAATGTATATCTCCTTTCTTAACAACATGATCAAAAATATAAGATCTTTATTCCTCTGCACAATAGTTTATCCTTGTTAAGTTTTGTCTCTACTGCTTGTTTATGCTTTGCTTGTCATTTGTGGCACTCCGATATTCGTCTCTCTCTATGTACTCCGTGAAGTGATTGGACAAAGTATCTAAGGATGTTGGACATCTTGTTGAACGGTTTGTTGCGACAGAACCTTATTATCTGAAGTGGAGTCATGTCTCAGCTGAGCTTGTTGGATGTTTTGTTGGACAGATTGTTGAACCCCCGTGTTCAACATGATGTGTCTATGTGCGACTGCTGTAGATCGAAGCCTGAGGTGCATGTGATCTTAAGTCGCCGTTCATATTTGTTCAGGTATTTATGACGGTTAATATCTGCTGAAGATTTGATTGGCTGCGAATATCGTTCTGTTCTGTTCGTGAAGAATTAGTTGAAGATATCTTCGATGGCGAGATACTGGCAAAGATCTCCTGCGGAGATTTAGGGATCGCGTTCCATCTATGGGAGTTGCGGTTATTGCTGTTATTGAGTTGCTTCTAGATTGATTGATCTAGCGCTGATTGAACGGTGATTGATTGCGTTGCTGCTTTAAAGGCGTGAGGGTATTGGCGGCTAGGTCAAGGACTTCGGCGAAAGTAGTTTTGATCGATATACTCCGGGAGGGAGGCCGACTATCACGTTGGTGGGATCAAGGGAGTTGATCTTGTCGGTGGTGCAAGGGGAGCTTGCAGGCAATGGGAGCTTGCCAAGAATACTTCACGGGGTTGATTGCGATCACCCCTCACGGTTTGTTTTAAGGATGGGTGTGTTCTTCCTTATAGAAGCGTGAATTTTAGAGTTTGTATTCTCTGATCTTTATAGTGAAGTATTCTATTTTTCTGGGCATGGCCCCGCAGATGTAGGTGTGCGCACCGAACTGCGATACCAAGCCTCGTGTGTCCTTGCTTACTGTGTGTCTTTATTGTTGTTCGTTTTGTTCTTTACTGCGTACTGAATTTCATTTGGTATCAGAGCAGGTCATCCACTATACTTTGACTTTCTTTCAAAGTGGGTGTGATCCTGTGTGTCAGTACGCTGATCATGAATACAAAAGAAGGTGCTTCGGTTACTCGTCCCCCTTTGCTCACTGGATCGAACTACACTTATTGGAAGTCTCGTATGCGATCTTTTATCAAATCTTTGGATGAAAAGGCTTGGGTTGCTATAGTTGAAGGATGGAACCCTCCGGTTGAAGTCAACAAAGAAGGCAAGGAATGCTTCAAACCTGTGAGAGACTGGAATTCTGATGAGGAACGTGCTGCCTTAGGAAACTCAAAGGCGGTTAACGCCATCTTTACTGCAGTTGATGAAGAGCAGTTCAAGCTTATATCTACTTGTGAGCATGCTAAAGAAGCTTGGGACATTCTTCAAAACGTGCATGAAGGAACCAGCACTGTTAAGGCCTCAAAATTGCAAATGCCCGCCAGTCAGTTTGGAAATCTGAGGATGAATGAAAACGAGACGGTTGCTGAATTCAATGGAAGATTGAGAGATATTGCAAATCAGGCTTTCCAACTGGGTAAGAAGTATTCACAAAAGAAACTTGTTGAAAAGACCCTGAGGTCCTTGCCAGATAAATTTTCAGCAAAGATTGCAGCAATAGAGGAAGTAAGAAACACATCGACCATGAGATTGGACGAACTCATGGGCTCCCTACAGACCTATAAGATGAATCTCAAACAAAACAAAAAGGAGAAGGGTGTTGCCTTAAAGACTGAAGCCAGTGAGCTGTCAAAATCTGATGATGAGTCAGAACTCGAAGATGATATCGCTCTTCTCACCAAGAACTTTAGTAAGATGATGAGAAAGATTAGCAACAGAGGTCAGAATTTCAAAGCCACAAATAAAAAGGTGCGGTCAGGACCTCCTGCTGGTGAAAAGAGTGCTGGTCGCCCTATACAAAGGTACGAGTCTAAAAACAAAGGAAAGGGAATACAATGTAGAGAATGTGAAGGGTTCGAACATATACAGGCAGAATGTGCAAACACCCTAAAGAAGCAAAAAGGGAAATCCCTCGCCAGCACCTGGAACGATGAAGACTCTGAAGGTAGTGTGGAAGATGAAGACATTACTAGTAATTATGTTGCTTTCACAGCTAGTCTGAATGACAAATCTGAAGGTAAGTCCTTCAGTCATGTTGAACATAATGTTGCAACATGTGCTGCAACATCCAAGCACAAGGGAGAAAATGGTGTACGAAGTGTTGCAACAAATGATGCTAGTTCTGACAGTGAAGTTGAATCAGAAGGTGGAAGTGAAGAAGATATTGATGATGAGGATATCCGAACAGCCTATCAAACTATATTCTACAAATGGATGGAAATCTGTGAAATCAACAAGAAACTGAAAGATGAATGCTCTAAGTTGAGAAGTGAGAAGATTGCAACTCAAGCCAAACTTCTGAAGACTGAAACAGGCCTCCGAAACTGTGAGAGAAATATGAAGAGAGCTTTACTAAGAGCTGAGAAGGCAGAAAGCACTGTTAACAGGTGGAACTCAGGAAAAACCAAACTCGATGACATCCTCAACATGGGAAAGGTGGCTGGAGATCGAACAGGAGTTGGTTACCACAGAGGAAGTCATCTACACACACTCAAGACCAGGAGTAGTCTCAATGCTAAGGAACATGTTAAAAGGAGTTCACATGATGAGGCCAAGTCAAGAGGAAAGAACAGAAAATGTACTACTTTTAGGCAGCCTATATGCAATTACTGCAAAAAAATAGGACACAATGATTGGAGCTGTTTCAGGCGCATGAGGCATGTGAGTGAAGGAAGAAATATTATTCATCCACAACAGCGAACAAGCATGAAATGGATTAAGAAGTCAGAGCTGATCAGTATGGTTGCTTACACATCTTTGGCTACCTTTGCAGAAAATCAGTGGTATTTTGACAGCGGTTGCTCTCGGCACATGACAGGGAACAAGGGTCTTCTATCTGAGTACACTGCTGGGAATAAAGGCCATGTCACTTTTGGGGATGGACAGCGAAGCAGAGTCATTGGAAAAGGAAATCTGAATATGACAGAAACTCTGAAATTAAAAGATGTGATGCATGTTGAAAATTTAAAGGCTAATCTCATTAGTATCAGTCAGTTGTGCGATCAAGGTCTGCTGGTTCGATTCAACAAAAATGAATACCTTGTGTTTAATGGTGATGAAGTGTGCATTCTTTCTGGAAAAACATCTAGTGACAACTGCTACCTGTTGCAAGAACCTGACAGATGTCTGAGTATCACCACGGATGCTTCTGAACAGTGGCATCAGAAGCTAGGACATGTAAATTTCAAGATCCTAATGAAAATCTCCAAAGCAAGAGTTGTCCGTGGAATGCCTACTTTAATCAAGAAGAAAGAAGGAGTGTGCGAAGCCTGTCAACTGGGAAAACAGAAGAAAGTTAGTCACAAACAAATTCAGAATATCACAACTTCAAAAACTCTGGAGCTGCTACATATGGATCTGATTGGACCCACTTCAGAAACTAGCGTCGGAGGTAAGAAGTATATCTTTGTATGTGTTGATGATTTTTCACGTTTCACATGAGTGGATTTTCTGAAGGAGAAATCAGATACTTTCGATGCTTTCAAAAAATTGTGTACTCGTCTTCAAGTTGAAAGAGGAGACAACATAGGGAAAGTCATTCGGATCCGAAGTGATCATGGAAAAGAGTTTGAGAATCACTCATTCTCTGAATTCTGTGAGGCACAAGGTATAGGACATGAGTTCTCGGCTCCTAAGACTCCTCAGCAAAACGGAGTTGTTGAAAGGAAGAATCGAACACTTCAGGAAATGGCTCGAGTTATGCTGAATGCCCGAAAAGTGAATGTTAAGTGGTGGGCTGAAGCAATTAACACTGCATGCTACACTATCAACAGAGTTTACCTTCGTCCACGGACTAAGAAAACTCCATATGAAATTTGGAAAGGACGAAAGCCTGATGTCTCTTACTTTCATATTTTTGGAAGCAAGTGCTACATCCTGCAAGATCGGACACCAAGACGGAAGTTCGACACCAAGAGTGACAAAGGAATCTTCTTGTGGTATTCTACAAGGAGTCGTGCTTTCCGTGTGCTGAATGAACGAACAGATGTCATGATGGAATCCATTAACGTTGTGGTTGATGATTTTGATCAGGGAGAATCTATTCTAACTGGTGAGAAAGGAGTTCAAGAAGACAGAAATGAGGATGATGTTCATGTTGAAAGTGATGTTGCAACAAACAAGACCAAACAGAACAATGTTGAACAAATTGTTGCAACACAGGATACTGCCACAATGGAGTCGATTCAAGTAGAAGCTGAAAATGCTCAAGATGCTGAGGGAATTACAAAGATTATACGAGACCATCCGCCGGAGCTAATCATTGGTGACGTTCACGACAGTCGTCGCACCAGAGGTACTAGTCGTGTTAATTACAGAGATCTGGCTGGGTATGCTTGCTTTCTTTCTACTATCGAACCCAAAAATGTGAAGGAAGCAATTGGTGATGATTTCTGGGTCTCGGCTATGCAAGAGGAACTAAACCAATTCCAACGAAATGACGTCTGGAGTCTTGTGGAGAGACCAAAAGGAACTAATGTCATCGGGACAAAGTGGATATTCAAAAATAAGACAGATGAAAAGGGAAATGTCACTCGCAATAAAGCCCGGCTTGTTGCTCAAGGGTATACCCAAGTGGAAGGCATTGACTTCGATGAGACATTCGCTCCAGTAGCTCGGTTGGAATCTATTAGACTATTGCTAGCGGTTGCCTATAGTCTAAATTTCAAACCGCACCAAATGGACGTGAAAAGTGCGTTTCTGAACGGGCTGTTGAATGAAGAAGTGTATGTTGAACAACCCAAAGGCTTTGTTGATCCATTTCTTCCCCATCATGTTTATAAGCTGAAGAAGGCGCTGTATGGTCTGAAACAAGCTCCAAGGGCCTGGTATGAAAGATTGACCACATATCTTCTCAAGAAGGGATACGAAAGAGGAGGAGCTGATAAGACCTTATTTGTTCAAAGGACAAGATCAAGTGTGATGATTGCCCAGATCTATGTTGATGACATAGTCTTCGGTTCAACATCGCAGCAGCTTGTGCATGAGTTTATTAATCTCATGCAAAGGGAGTTTGAAATGAGCATGGTAGGTGAGTTGAATGTATTTCTTGGCCTCCAAGTTAAACAGTGTCCAGATGGTCTGTTCATCTCGCAGAGCAAGTATGCAAGGAATCTTGTCAAGAGATTCGGTTTAGAAAGTGCTAGACATGTTCGGACTCCCATGAGTACATCTGAAAAACTCTCTAAGGATGAAGGAGGAAGAGATGTTGAAGTTACTCTTTACAGAAGCATGATAGGTAGTCTGTTATATTTAACAGCTAGCCGACCAGATATCAGTTTCAGTGTTGGAGTATGTGCTCGTTATCAAGCAAGCCCTAAGGAATCTCATATTATTGCCGTAAAGAGGATTATCAGGTATATCAGCGGAACAGCAGACTATGGTATATGGTATACAAAGGATACGAATACTCTTGTCTCAGGATATAGTGATGCTGACTGGGCAGGAAATACAGATGATCGGAAAAGCACCACCGGAGGATGTTTTTATGGGGGGAACAATCTGGTGTCATGGTATAGTAAAAAACAGAACTCCATATCGTTATCTACAGCAGAGGCTGAGTATATTGCAGCGGGAAGTTGTTGTACACAATTGCTGTGGTTGAAGCAAATGTTGATAGACTATGGACTGGAACAAGGAATTATGACTATTTTATGTGACAACCAGAGTGCTATAAATATCTCCAAGAACCCTGTCCAGCATTCCAGAACAAAACACATCGACATCCGACATCACTTTATTAGAGAGCTGGTTGAGAAGAAGTCCCTAGTCATGGAGTATATTGCTACAGGTAATCAACTAGCAGACATATTTACAAAGCCTCTAGACACCACCAGATTTGAGGAATTGCGACAAGCCTTAGGGCTGTGTCGTATCTGATGTTGTTCACTTTGTTGTGAACATTGTTGCAACATTGGGTTGCAACAACAAGAGAATTGTGCCGTCTTGGGCTATCGGGTTTGGGTTCCTCTTTGTGTTCGTTACCCGGTATTTAATTCCTTATTTTCATATCCCGTTCCCAAGGCGCAATTCTCTACTCTCTTAAAAATCAAATATCTTCAAGATTCTCCTGTCTGGTCTTCTAGGGTTCTTGATCTGATCTTTGTGCCTGTGTGACCGGTTCTTTTCTTTGTTCGATTATGGAGAGAGATCATTCGAAATCGCCCTCGCAGCCTCCTCGCCGGTCTTCTCGTCGGACTGCCTCCGCAAGAAAAAATGCTCCACCATCTTCTTCCTCTCCTATCAAACGGAAAAGGGGGTCTTCTCGCTCCAGGCACGGGTCTCCCATGGGTACTACCTTATTTCCTCAATACTCTAGCATTTTCTCTCGCATGCACTCTCATGGATCTTCAAATTTGGAGCTAGTCAAGTTTTCCGCAATTCTCGAAATTCCCCTTTGTCAAAACCCGTCTGATGATGAAGTGTCTGATGTTGAAGAATTCCCTGAA
Source organism: Scilla litardierei (assembly GCA_030789695.1). NCBI lineage: Eukaryota > Viridiplantae > Streptophyta > Magnoliopsida > Asparagales > Asparagaceae > Scilla > Scilla litardierei. Next base: position 152,345,358 of record CM061133.1, read on the forward strand.
CATGTTACAATTCAAGACTGGTTTTGGTATTTGCGGAGAACTGGTAAGAGATTAGACCTTTCGTCTTTGGATGTATCTCACATTCATTTCAAAAATCTCATGCACAAGAAGATTAAAGGGAAAGTTATGAGCGTTGAAGTGCCTTGAGATAGGAAGATTGTGATTCGAACTTGGAATCCCAAGTCCTATGTGAAAATCTCTGAAATTGAAGTTGTGGAAATTTCGGATTTTGAGGAACCTCCAGTGTTTGCTGAAATACCTAAGTCTAGGGACACTGTTGAAGATTCCCCGGCAAATTTGTTCTCTGAGAATTCTTTTGAGCAAAGTGATGAAAAGATGAACAAGGATGTTGAAATGGAAGTAGTTGTTGATGCTGATTCTGTGCCTCCTATTCCATCTCAGGAAGAGACCCATGTCCCTCTATCTCCTATGTGTGAGGATGAGAATGCACAAAATGTGGCTAATGACAATGATCGTGGTTCAGATGAAGGAGTTCAGTTTGTATCTTCTGTCTTCTCTCATCAAGTGCCTGAGACTGAAAGAGAATCCAAGAAAGATGTCTGTGATCAAGGAGCATGCCTTGAATATTCCTCTTGTGTGGGCCAAATTGTGTCAAGTGTAGATGCGGATCCTGCTGGTGTTGGTTTAGAAAATAGGCAGTCTCTCAAAGATGATGTGGGGTCGTTAACATGGTTCTATGAATCTAGACATCTCAGGAGAACCCCTGGATGGCCAAGATGTGGATCTTCCCTCTGTTCTGCCAGAGACCGAGGCTGTGCAAGTTGGTCAAGATGATGATGCTGTTGTTGTTGAGACTAAGATTGGTTCTACTGATCGTTGTGATATGACTCAAGGCTCTGCAGATGCTGATGGTGACATTGCAGGGTCGAATATTGATGCTATTCCCCGTGTGGAGGATGCTGATGAAGATTTTGTTGTACAAAATGTTACAACAAGTCCTTCAACATGTGAGTTACCTGAAGAAAATGATCCTCCCATGTCCTCCTTTATGCGCAAGAGTAGATCTGTGTCCAAGAAGCGTCCTGTTCCTCCACCTTCCAGGAGTGCTGAGTCTTCTCCTTCCAAGCGGCCTAAACTTTCAGCTTCTGCTCCTTGTCGCACTCCCTCGTTTACATCTTCAGATGCCTTGAGCAAAACTTTCTTTGACAAAACCCATAAGAACAGATGGCCAGCCTACTCCGAGAGATCTCTTATATCAGAGAAAGTCCTCAATCTGTCATCTTTTGACAAGACTCAGTTGGAATCTATTCTGAAGGATCTTGGTCTTGTCCATGATGTCACATGCTTCAGCGTCAATTATCCTATTTTGGTGCGAGAGTTTTACTGTAATCTCTCCAAATCTGCAAGTGATGGATCCTCTCGTTGGAGTTTCAGAAATTATGTCCGAGGAAAGATTGTCTCATTCTCTCCTGCATCTCTGAACAAATTATTAGAATGGAAATGTTCCCAATCTGTTCCAGCGTTTGGTGACATCGCTGGAGTGAGCTTTGACAGACTGATTGAGGTCGTGACTGCTGGAAAGTTGTCACGCTGGCCTACTAAGTCATCTGTGTTTCCCTCGTCTGCACTTACTGCAAAGTATTTTATTCTATTCAGAGTTGCTACTCGAAACTGGCTGCCTACCTCAAATGTTTCAGTAGTCACTAGAGACATGTGCAAACTATTGTTCTCTGCTGGCACGTCTCAGGTTTTCAATTTAGGAAGAATCATTTTCGATTCTATCTTATTTTTTGCTGAATTATCATCCTCCTGGACCTCTTTACCTCATGGAGCTCTCATATCCATGATGCTTTTGGCTCAAAAGGTGCCCTTGTCTTCTTCGGATCTTCCCTCTACATGTGACAGTATCTCGTATACAGCTAAGTCTGTGGCTGGTAAATTCAATGATATCTCTGAGGTGTTGCCCTCTTTGCATGGTGGTCTGTCTTCACCTCCTCTGTCTAGTAATGCTGGAACTCAGTCCTCTGTGCCTCCTGATTCTCAGTCTGCTAACTCCTCTCGTTCGAGTGTAGTGGACATTGAGTTCCTGGAATGTGCTCTTCAAAATGTCAATGATCAGCTTATTGTTCTTGATAGCCAGCGGGTTCTTTTGGATCGTCACAGGCTGCTGTTGCAAGATAAGCTGTCTGCTCTGAAGCGTGGCTCCTCTGCCGATCTCTGACTGTTATTTCTCAGATAAGCCTTTTGTTTCTAGTGGCTCAAAAGGGGAGACAAAGGTATGATATTTTCGTTTCTTTTGTGTAGTTGATGCCAGATGGCTGTGTGGAGGTATTTTTTTTGTCTTGTGGCTCTTATGGTGAAGGGGAGTTCCTCAGTTCTTCTTCTTGTCTGGTATGTTGTTGAATATCATACTGTATTGTGCCACTAAATGACAAAAGGGGAGATTGTTAAGTTTTGTCTCTACTGCTTGTTTATGCTTTGCTTGTCATTTGTGGCACTCCGATAATCGTCTCTCTCTATGTACTCCGTGAAGTGATTGGACAAAGTATCTAAGGATGTTGGACATCTTGTTGAACGGTTTGTTGCGACAGAACCTTATTATCTGAAGTGGAGTCATGTCTCAGATGAGCTTGTTGGACGTTTTGTTGGACAGATTGTTGAACCCCCGTGTTCAACATGCTGTGTCTATGTGCGACTGCTGTAGATCGAAGCCTGAGGTGCACGTGATCTTAAGTCGCCGTTCATATTTGTTCAGATATTTATGACGGTTAATATCTGCTGAAGATTTGATTTCTGTTAATATCGTTCTGTTCTGTTCGTGAAGAATTAGTTGAAGATATCTTCGATGGCGAGATACTGGCAAAGATCTCCTGCGGAGATTTAGGGATCTCGTTCCATCTATGGGAGTTGCGGTTATTACTGTTATTGAGTTGCTTCTAGATTGATTGATCTAGCACTGATTGAACGGTGATTGATTGCGTTGCTGCTTTAAAGGCGTGAGGGTATTGGCGGCTAGGTCAAGGACTTCGGCGAAAGTAGTTCTGATCGATATACTCTAGGAGGGAGGCCGACTATCACGTTGGTGGGATCAAGGGAGTTGATCTTGTCGGTGGTGCAAGGGGAGCTTGCAGGCAAGGGGAGCTTGCCAAGAATACTTCACGGGGTTGATTGCGATCACCCCTCATGGTTTGTTTTAAGGATGAGTGTGTTCTTCCTTATAGAAGCGTGAATTTTAGAGTTTGTATTCTCTGATCTTTATAGTGAAGTATTCTATTTTTCTGGGCGTGGCCCCGCAGATGTAGGTGTGCGCACCGAACTGCGATACCAAGTCTCGTGTGTCCTTGCTTACTGTGTGTCTTTATTGTTGTTAGTTTTGTTCTTTACTGCGTACTGGATTTCAATCCTTTTTGCCTTCATTCATAGTTTCCATGACATTGCTTCTTGCTCAACAAGTCCCGTACTCTCTCTTAAAACGGGTTGGCCTCGAACTTACCGCGTCTACATGTCCATGCTTGCCCACATGCAAAAATCGAAATAAAATTTCACATTTTAGCTAACTAATTTCAAAGACATGCATGTAATTGTAGTACAGTACTTACCATGGGTATGATAACATCATTCAATCTTTGGTTTATTGGATAAACATCCACTGCATTATAATTGTTGAAGAAGAGGAAGAGGATTGATTATTAAAGAGGAAATATGTTTTACATCCTTTCGATAATCTAAAGTTTCTTCTTATTTTAAAGAAAACTCTATTATATCTTATCCATCTAATTTATCTTAAAGAACTCTCTAATGAGATCACGATGACATGTTAATTGTTTTAGAATTTTATAACCAATCTTTTCTTACAAATTTGTATGCTAACATTCTCCACCTTAATTTGTAATTATCATCTTTTTCCTAAAATATATGAATTTTTTAGTAGGAAGAGCTTTGGTGAATATGGCTGACGATTGTCAATTTATGGTGATGAACTTGAGATTGATTTCTTCGCCATTTATGAGTTCTTTGATTAAGTGATGCCGACCTCAATATGCTTAGTTCTGGCATGAAACAGCTTATTTGTATTATGTATCATCTTCCAATATCAATGCACATTGTCTAATTTATGTGATTGTTGAATAAAAGCAATTTAATTTGATTGTTTCTTGTAATGATTGTTTCTTGTAATTTAATGTTACTGGTGGTTTATTTAAGCATTTTGAACATTAAATGGATCTATTTAAATAAAAAACGTAGGGAGAAACAATAAAATGAATTGAAACAAACGATGTCTATCTGGGACCTTTAACAGCGCTTGTTTAGTACAAGCGCTGTCTATGTTGGACCTTTAACAGTGCTTGTACTAAAGAAGCGATGTCTAAGGTCCCAATAAACAGCGCTTGTTTAGTATAAGTGCTGTGAAAGGTCCACCTTTAACAGCGCTTCTTTAGTACAAGCGATGTTATAGGTCCACCTTTAACAGCGCTTGCATTAACAAGCGCTGTTAAAGGCCCTCCTTTAACATCACTTGCACTAACAAGCGCTGTTAAAGGCCCCATTTAACACCGCTTGTAAAGCGCTATTAAAACCAGCACCCCCTTTAGCAGCGGCGAGATAGACAGCACACATAAGCACTGTTAAAGACCTTATTTAAGCGCTGTTAAAGGTCCCTTTTGTAGTAGTGACTCTTGATCATGGCTATTGCTGACATACTATCGCAATAAAGTGTTGTTGCCATTTGTGGGTTTTGATGTAGATCTGGGAGAATTCTTCTAAACCAAGCTGCTTCACTTGCAGCACTTGTAATTGATATAAACCATACTTCTGCCAAATATTAGGTATCTATCTATTACTTCTTTGCCAATCATGGTGTCACTTTAGTCACAAGTGAGAACAAATCCAGAAGTGTTTCTTTGATCATCGGTTCACCATGCCTAGTCATTGTTAGAGTAGCCAATTAATGTTATTATCTTCTTAATCTGTTACATATTTGATGTTGAAATCATTTGTTCCTTGAAAATATCTGAGAGTCCTTTTTTTCCACAGTGCAGTGTAGTTAACTTTGATTGTGAATTAGTGAAATTGACACATCTCGTTCAAAATGATAGTAAGCTATTTGGTAATATTTATCTAATGCTATCCTTAATACATTTGAGTGTACACCTATGAGGTCACAATATGATTACATCGATAAAGTTAGTGGAGATGCATGTGACGTCATGATAAGATCTTGATAATGGTGCCCAATGGTTTCTGACAAGCATGCCTCCTAAAATATTCCTGGTTGTTGAAATATCGAGAAAAGGATATCGGTATTCCAGAAAGACCATTGTGCGTTGAGCTCAACCACTGGATGGTAGTGTCTGGCCTCATAGTCGCTCGATGTGGAGACATCGTGAGACAACGACATGTGCCGTTGGGGAACAAGTTCATTGGAACTACTCGTCGAGATGCTTCTGTACGGTATTTATACTCTGATTATCAACAAAAAGCTCTCAGGTGACAGTAGGTACTGCATAGTCCTTATTAGCTGAGATGTGCTAAAGCACATTGCACGCAGAATATTTTACTTAGGCTTTTACCGATCATCGACATTGCCTGATATGTAGGTACTCGATGGGCATAGTTGGAAGCATGCAAAGGGAGTGGGCATCAAGATGGGATTTGTCTCCTTTGGTATGTGATGTTAGTGTCGTAGAGAGTCAAATGTGATCCATAGTTAAGTCGGTGGCCAAGGTCGGTAGATAAACTTGTTAAAGTAACACGTTATATCTAACCTCAAACTATGGAATTGCATTCCACTCAATCTATAAGGTGTAATGGATTTTGACAAGTACACGTACCCTAAACACCTTAGCGACATAGCCTTGACGAAGAGACCGGACTGCACGGAATATGTCACTGTCAGGCTTAGAGTTTGGTTCACAAAGACTCCAGTCAAACACAACAACAACGGTTCCATGATGAGGGTTCAGTATACTTGTCTAGTGCATCGGCCTTATCTAGAACACGATATGATCATGCTCTAGGAATCGGGCTATTAGAGTCACACACAGGTGACAATATCTCACAAGAAAAATAGGCATGAAACTTCATGTGCACGTGATGTATGGGACTGATCACAAGTATTGTGATCAAAAGAGAATGGCATGTTGCAAGAAGTTGCAAGTGTGTATTCGTAAATAGTTACGAATAATCCAAGTTGATGAAGAAATGTATAAAACTCCAAACCAAACTCCTAAACGGTAGTTAGTCGATTTATGATGGTTCATTTGTCGACTAAACAGCCTGTGGGAAAAACAGAGAGTCTGTTAGTCGACTAGTGCTTTATCACTAGTCGACTAGATATGGCACTAGTCGACTAGTGATAGTGCACTAGTCGATGTGTAAATGGTTTTGGTTCAGTGATTGGGTGTAAGATTGATCTAATAGTTGGATCTAAAACTAATCCAAATAAATAGCGTTTGACTCTGACAAGAGTTCCTAAGTGCAGTTAATTGGAGTTTTGGTTTGATTAATCCTCCTTGCGTTAGAATTTGTTCGGATTCAAATCAAGAGTCCTAATGGAATTAGAAAACCTTCTGTATATGTCTTCTTCTAACACCGTGTTAAATATTGAAGTTGTGTGACAACTCAAGTCTTATATGCGTATTTGGATCAAAGAAGAACTCTCACTTCTCTCTTTAAATATTAGGTCGGCATTACATATTGGTGGAGAAGAAAAATGCATAGAACATATGCGTGTGTAACATGTGCTTTTTCACAAGTTGACTAAAGAGAAAAAGGGATGCAATTCTATTGGTGGATGACATGAGTCCATGCAATTGTTGCATATCCTTTTTCCTCCGGGGGAATTTTATGCGGCCATGCTCTTGCGGATGTTAAGCACAAAGGATAAATCACATTGGTTGATTTTGATAAACCATGCAATGGTCGCATGGCCTTTTAAGAATCAAAGTCACGTTGCGTAAGCAAAGATGGTTTGCAACGCAAGCTGCCATGTACGAGTCACAAAAGGGTTATGTTATAATGAAGATCTTTCTTCACCTCCTCCCAATCTCTCGCCGTGTAGATTTGGAGTTGAGTTGGGGTTCGAGAAGAGCTCATGGATCGTGACGAGGTGGTCATCACTGTGCGGTATTTATATCACCATGGTGGATGAGCAACGACAAGTTGGACATCACCGAAAGAGATTTCGTTATGCAGATATCACGTAAGAATATCCGCACAAATGCGTAATTTTTATTAACATTAATTTCAAGTATTGCATTAAATCTTTGTCATAATATGCTCGTTATAGAAAAATTTGATTCTTTAGTCTTTCCCTACATTGTTAAATAGTTTAGCGCAAGGTTGTAAAAAACGCAAGGCACTAGGCGTTAGGATTGCTAGCGCCTAGCGCCCAGAGCATTAATCGGGGATTAATCGGGGATTAATCGGCCTAGGCGGATTTGTATTTTTTAATTATTTTATTTATTTTTATATAATATATGTATGTTTATATATAAATATATATATATTATTTAAAATACATCAAATATTTAATACATACTAAATCAAATCAAGTTTACCTACTTTAGAGTATTTGTGTGCACCAAAATTAAATTTAAAAGATACTCTTGTGCAATTAAGCCATTTACCAAAAATGCCCAGATACTGCCCAGAAACCGCCTAGGAACTGCCCAGAGCGCCCAGACACCGCCCAGAACGCTTAGGCGGCCGATTAATCCCAAAAACGCCCAGATTGACCGCCTAGGCCATACTCGGAGCGTTTACTAGCCGCCTAGCACCTAGGCGCCGCCTAGGCGGCCGCCCAGGCCGTTAGAACACTGGTTTAGCGTACTTAGGAATTAACTTACAGTGGTACCAGATCCTTGCTTTATATCATGATATTATGCTAATTTTAAGATTTAGATTTGATTAAGAAATAGCTTTTTATTCATCACAAGACAATCATGTGGATTGTGCGTAAATATGATTTGCATACGGATTATAATGAAAGATGTATACACACAGGATAAATCAACAATTGAAAATTTAATCGTTACAATAAGGATTATAATGAAAGATGTATACACACAGGATAAATCAACAATTGAAAATTTAATCGTTACAATACCATGCATGCATAAATCATATGCACTAAATTAGTCAACTAGATGATTTTCACTAGTCGACTAATATGGAAACTAGTCAACTAGCCTTATCGACTAGTCCTATATGGCTAGTCGACTAGTTCACCATCAGTTGATTTGTGTAACTTGCTAATTACGAATTAGCCTACTATGGTTTGACATCTACACGACTAATGTCGTAATTGACAGGCGGGATTATTTCCCTAATTGTGATTTTTTAAATTTTTTATTATCGATTATTAAAGCAAGAGTTGTGTTCAATCTTAAGGTGCATACGTGAATATTTTCTAATGTATTGCAAAGTCAATAAGATGGTATGTTTTATTTTTTTCGTTTTGTGAATTATAATTTTCTTAAATTTGTCTGCTTGTACTGTTTAAATATCTAAAGATTTCATGTTATAAAGGCTGAAGTAGAGCACAATTCAAAGAATCGTAGTTATAAAGATAGACTAAAAGCACCTGGAACACAAGGATCAATTACCATGGAAAATGCACAATACATGCTGGTAAGATATGAAAATTTTGAAACCGTTTTTCCTATTCCATGAAGATCTCACTGGTGGAAAAAGGGTCTACAGCCACGAATATTTGGCCACAAACAATTCCGTGGCTGATAGTAGGATATCCGTCACGGATTTTTCCGTGGCCAAATATCTGTGGCTGAATAAAATATTGGCCCATGGAGTAATGCCCATGGACTTTTTCGTGGGCGTTAGTGGACCTTCTGCCACAGAATTGTCTATGGCCGATAACTATCAGCCAGAGAAAAGTGGCGAAGAAATTTAGCGTGGCTGTTATGTTTTAGCCAGGGATATTTCCGTGGCCAATAATAGTAACGGCCACAAATATGTCTGTGTCTAAAGGTCTGTTGCCAGGTAAAAATTTTACCCAAATTGGGGGAGCCCGTGCCCCCCAATTTGGGTACGATTTCACTTTTCATCCAAGAGAGAGAGAGAGAGAGAGGACGACGACGATGAAGGAGACAACTGGCACCGACACCGACGCTGACGCCGACGAAGACAACCACAGTGCAAGGTACACTAAATTTTGCTCTAATTTTTCTATTATTCGCTAGAATGGGCGGCTTGTGCGTCAGAGGGGGTGTTGGCCCCCACCATTGCCCCAGCTCCCCTCGCCTCCTTCTGAAGTGAAGGAGGAGAGCTGGAGCTGGGGAAATGGCGGTTGCCGACACCCCCTCTGACCTCTCTCTCCTACTCCTCCGAATCCTGGACTCCGACACCCCACCAACCCATCTCTCACTGGCGACCCTCCTGCTCGAGAAACGTGTTAATTGTCAGGGTTAGGGTTAGGGTTAGGGTTAGAGTTATGGTTAGGGTTTGTGTCAGGGTTAAGGTTATGGTTAAGGTTATGGTTAGGGTTTGGGGTTGGGTTCAGGTTGGGGATAGGGTTCGGGTTAGTGTTTTTTTTGGGGTTGGGGTTGGGGTTTTGGTTTTGGTTTTCGTTTTGGTTGCGTTATGGTTGGGGTTGAATCTAGGGAAGGGGTTGGGGCTAGGGTTAAGTTAGGGGAAGGGGTTCGATTTAGGGTGAGGATTTTGTTGGATCTGCATCTACGCCTATAGGGGTGTGAATAGGCATATAAAAAAATTCTCACACAACCCACGATAAATCACACACAGTTAATAATCACAAGCCGGGTAAATATGAAGCAATCACAAAATACGCACAGATATACCCTGGTTCGGTCGTCCCATGACCTACTCCAATCCAAGCAAATATTAGCATTGATATGTTCCTTTTGTACAACTACAATGTGTCCTGAGCTCCCTGCCCCCCACCTAGAACGTACCAAACTCTCTGAGTGCAGAACACTATCAACCTAGTAATACTCTATCTTGACAAGTCCCACTTGTTAAGACCCTCTTGTCTAGTCTCAGACTAAACAAGTCCCCAAAAGAACACAAAAGCGGTAAAGTTTTCCTTACAGCGATCGATACACTAATACACGAATATAAAAAGTAAAGAGTTTAGAAAAGCTCAATTCGTGTCCGTGTAGTCGTTTCTATCAATCAGCACATTTTCAGCTTCAGTCTTACACAAACAATGTCTCGATCTGACTCCTGGATCTCGATCTGTGTCTCCACGAAAATGAATAACAATCTGATCAGTGTGTTTAGCACCCAAAAAATAACAATAATATAATGATTTCTACAATGATATGAATGAGCATTCAATAATTCCACGTATAAAGGTTCATAAGAGGTTATTCATTAAGCACCCAAAATTTTTTTGAAGAATCAAACACAAAAGCACATAAACAAGAAATAAATCAAGCCCACACAGAATCTATGAATGTGTGCATTAAATTCAAAGAGGGAAAAGTATATACCTTCGCGTCGTCATTTGACTATGGAGCTAAATAATGAAACTTTCAATTCATCGCTCCTCGCCAAATCTCCATCTTACCTACACGGTAGATGTTATGTGTGACCTTGGAATACAGCAAGGTCCACTAGTGTTAGTCATCAAAGTTTGATGAACCCACACTTATTTGAACTTTATGTTTGTGTTCCTAAACTTACAATCTTAGGATGTATGACCAACACTATCACAAGTAAAGCACTTTGCATGCATATTTTTGACAATTGAAGGCACATTGTGAATTTTCTTAAATCTAGACTTTTCAACATTTCTCAGACCAAATCCAAGTCCTCGTCTATTATTTCCATATAATTGATTTCCAAGAATAATATCTAAAGATTGTTTTCCTATGGAAAGTTTCTTAATGGACAATTCAAGACTAGAGACTTTGGATTTCAACAATGCATTCTCATTCACAAACAAAGTACATTTACTTATAAAAGCTTTCTTATTTTCCTCGTCCTTCTTTTCAAATTCAACTATTTTTCTTTTAAGCTCGTTATTTAGCATGCATAATTTATCTTTAAGCTCTCTAATCATATAATCCATTTTAGTTTCAAGCTTAATTAAATCTTGCTTAAGCATGCTAATATTATTCAATAAGGAAGGACAAGAAAGACAAGCATCTTTTTCAGATGAGCTAGATTTTTCCCTTTTTAATAAGTCAATGGTTGATTTTCATGCAACAAGTTCCTCTTTTAAATTTTTAGATTCTTCAAACATGTCGCAATTTTCTTTTTGCAATTCAAAGCAAGAATTTCTATAGCATTCAACAGTATTATCTAGCTCATCAATTTCTTCTTGCATTTTCTTAAAGGGCTCTGCTTTAGTATAGGATATTACCTCATCATTCTTTTGCCATTAAGCAGAGGGAGGAGTGGGCTACAATCTACTCATCCTCATCCTCAGCTTCGTTGTCCATGTCCCACGTTAGCACTTTGGCTTTTCCTTTCTCTTTTGCAACCTGAGCCGTCTCTTGTGGGCAATTCCTCGCATAATTTCCCTTCCTCCTATATTTAAAACATTCAACTTTATCATTAGTAGTATTCTGTTCAGAAGTATTTCTAGCAGGATTATATTTATTGGAGCGATTAAACCTTTGCACCATCTCAGCTCTTTCTTGCTTTGTCTTGATGTATCTGATGAATCCTCTTACCATAAGAGCATGGTCCTCCTCATCGCTGTCATCCTTGCTAGCTTGAAGAGCTAGTGGTTTTGGAGCTTTTTTCCTTTGGTTTAGGTTTCTTTCTTTCTTCAATGTTCAGCAACTCAAGCTCATGGGACATTAGGTTGCCTATCAAGTCCTCCACCTTCATCTGTGATAGATCTTTTTCTTCTTGGATGGCAGTGAATTTAGGCCTGAAAGAGCTTGGCAGCGCTCTTAATATTTTCCTCAACTGTTCAAGGCTAGAATATGGCTTACCGAGCGAGCTAGACTTGTCGACGATGTTGGTGAACCTCGCAAACATCTCTGACATGGACTCTGATGGTAGCATGCAAAAGCTCTTGTACTCTGTGCTCAGAAGTGCAAGTCTAGACTCCTTCACCTGTGACGTTTCCTCATGCGTCACCTCCAATGTATGCCATATTTCCTACGCAGTTAGACACTGTGAGATGCGATTGAATTCGGATTTATCTAATGAACAAATAAGCGCATTCATTGATTTAGCATTACGAGCATAAAGTCTCCAATCATTGTCATCCTATTTATCATCAGGTTTAAGCATATTAACAGCTCCAACTTTAATGACATGTGGCTTATAGCCTTTTTCAACAATTTGCCAAGCTTTATAATCAACAAATATAAGGTAGATTCTCATTCTATTTTTCCCATATGCATAATCTACACCATTAAATCTAAAGGGACGAGATATGGACTGACCCTCAGCAAAAGCACTATCAACGTGGTTCATGGTCAATCATAGGCTAGATCCTAATAAACTGGCTTTGATACCTCTTGTTGGATCTGGATCTAAGCCTAGAGGGGTGGTGAATAGGCTTATAAAAAAATTCTCATGCAACCCACGAGAAATCACACGCAGTTAATAATCACAAGCAGGGTAAATATGAAGCAATCACAGAATACATGTATATACCCTGGTTGAGTCATCCCACGACCTACTCCAGCCCCCAAGCAAATACTTGCATTAATATATTCCTTTTGTTCAACTACAATGGGTCCTAAGCTCCATGTCCCCCACCTAGAACGTACCACACTCCCCGAGTGCAGAACACTATCAACCTAGTAAATGCTCTATCTTGAAAAGTCACACTTGTCAAGACCCTCTTGTCCAGTCCCAGACTAAACAAGTCCCCAAAATAACACAAAAGCGGTAAAGTTTCCCCCACATAGATCGATTCACTAATACACGAAAATAAAGATTAAAGAGTTTAGAAAAGCTCGGTTCGTGTCCTTGTAGTCGTTTCTATCAATCAGCACATTTTCAGCTTCAGTCTGACGCAAAAGGTGTCTCGATCTGACTCCTGGATCTCGATCTGTGTCTCTACGAAGATGAATAACAATCTGGTCAGTGTGTTTAGTAAATCCAGTACAAATCAAATCTGAAGTGAGATGTGCGCAAAGCAATTTTATGATGGGCCTTAAATCAATGCACCAATATTATCAATATGTAATAAGTGCCTCTGGTAATCAACTAGTGTGTTGCCTCCCCTTGTTCTCCACTTCTTTCTTCAATTAACCACCAGCACTATCCCCTCTTAATTAACCTTCTTCTTAATTAATCCCATTCCTTTCTCCCAATCTTTCCTCTATGAACTGGCCAGTTCTCTCTGTAATAAATTTCCACTTGATTGAGAACAGCCGCATATACTGAAAGGAACTCTACTTGAAGAACTTAATGGCAGCATGATGATGAACGGCAAGGAGTGCTCACATGTGAGTTCTCGGCAGCAGCAGGAAGCTTCTCTTCGGCTAGGGCATGCAGGAGTTGATTACTACGGTTTGGTGAAGATGAGGACGGTAGCCTGGGTCTCGAACGCCGGCAACAAGAAGGTCGTGGCGGCTACATGATGACGACGACGTCAGGGCAGAGGGAGGATCACAACAGCTAGATGTTTAAGTCCGCAAGGCATCACAATGGCAGCGAGATCTTCACGTCCTGTAAGTTGACGACTCGGTTGCTTAATGGATGATGAAGATGCTTTCGGCGGCAACTTGGTTTTTCGTCAGTTTGAAGAGGAAGCCTTAGAACCTTGCGGCAACTCGTTAAAGAAGACGGCAGCAGTGAAGTCACGGCTCTCGGCAGCAGAGAGGGTTTCGCTTGGAGTCGATGTAGCCGTGAGATGAAGTTGTGTGCCTTAATTAATTTCCGTTCTCAATGTCCTGCAACCAAAAAAATGATGTTGCCTTGGGAAAACAAAGTTGCGGTTGGTGGTTTCTTTCGCTTGGAGATTTGCATCAGTAGAAACTTTTGCTTGGAGAAATCAAAGATGACGGTGTATTGATGGCAGCCGCAATTTTTGCCTTATTTGATGGCAGCCGCATTCTTTTTGTTTCATGCCCATCTCAAGAAACCTAAGCCCCAACTTCTTTATATAGGTATGCACAAACCCCCTATTTCTACATAATTGCTATTATGCCATCTTGAATTTGCTTGGCAAAAAGAAAACCATCAGCATTCTCTCAAAGTTAGCATAATATACAATTTTGCCATTCAAATTAATGGCCAGCTGACCTCCTTCTAAGTTGCTATTTAATTACACTTTGCCCCTTCTCAAATAGAGTTGATTCCCTTTTCATTTCGTTGGCAACAAAGGCTTTGTTTGTGGCCTCCACTAACCTTTTCTAGTGACCAATCATGACTCCCTATTTCTATCAAGTATTCATGCTTGGTTGGTTAATTTCTCATTGGGAAATTTGTACCAGAAAACACTTAACACACATATTAGAACGTTCACACATGTTTGTTATCATCAAACACGAAGTCATCGATCGTTGTATCCAACATGCGTTGTATCCAACATGCGTTGTATCCAACTGGTTTATGGTAGGGTTCGGTTTAGGTGTTGGGGGTAGGGTAGGGTTTAAAAATATTGTTTTGGGTTAGGATTCGGTTAGTGTTAGGGTTGGAGTCAGGGCTAGGATTAGGGTTGAGGGTATGGTTGAGGGTATGGTAAAGGGTTAGGTGCCGGATTGGGGTCGGGGAAAGGTTTGGGTTGTGGTTAGGGTTAGGATTAGGGTTATGGTTAGGGAATGGTTTGGGTGGGTTAGGGTTCGGTTAGGGTTGAGGTTGGGGTTGGGTCTAGGGTATGGGTTGGTGCTAGGGTTAGGGTAGGGATATGGGTAAGGGTGAGGGTCAGGGTAAGGGTGAGGATGTACTATGGGACTTGCATTACGATGCAATTTCAATATCCATCACTATATGGAATTAATTTGGTAAAATTTGAATTGTAAAAGTAGAATAATACTGGAAGATAGATAGGGCAAAAGAGCGTATTGTGCATGGAGATCAAAGGGCAGAAGACATAGATACAATGCTGTAAGATATTGGTGCTCCTAGCAGAAACAGGTCAGATGATGATATTCACACCGTTGACTATGATCGATTGATGAAATTAGTGGATGATAATGAGTCTGATTTATACGAAGGACGCACGGAGTTCACGAGGCTATCATTCATGATTAGACTGCTGCATATCCAAACACTAAGCAGATTGGCGATTACACATTTTGAGATGTTGGATTTGTTGAGAAAGGTAGTTCCCGGTGGGAAGGACAGCATTCCAGCTACTCATTATGAAGCAAGAAAAATCGTTAATACGTTAGGGCTCGATTACAAGTAAATTGACGCATGCCCTAACGATTGCATTCCATACTACAAAGACAACAAGGACCTACACGAATGTCCAACGTGTCATGTTCCCCGATGGCAAGTTGAACAAAGAATAGGTGTGCCAATGGATGGTCCTACAGTCCAAAAGAAGAAGCAGATTCCGGCGAAGGTTCTCCGATATTTCCCAATTATACCAAGGCTGCAGAGGTTTTTCATGTCTGTTGAATTGGCAGGAAAAATGTGATGGCACGCCACCGACCGCATAGAGGACAGAAAATTGAGGCATCATGCCGTTGGGGAAGAATGGAAGCATATCGACCGTATTTATCCCGACTTTGCAAGGGCGACGAGGAATCTTAGGCTTGGCCTCGCAAGCGATGTGTTTAATCCATTTGGAGTGATGAGCTCTGGTTAGTCCACTTGGCCCATGTTGCTGACCCCGTTTAACCTCCTGCCTCATATGTGCATGAAGAAACCATACTTGATACTGTCACTATTGATTCCTAGGAAATACTCACCTGGAAATGATATCGATGTTTTCATGCAGCCCTTAATTTATGATCTGAAGCTTTTATGGGAACAATGTGTGGGGCACTTTTGACGCTGTGACAAAGCAAAGTTTATGCATGTGTGCTATTGTTTTATGGATGATAAACAACTTCCCGGCGTATGCTAATCTATCTAGTTGGTCGACGAAAGGTAGGACGGCTTGCCAGGTTTGCATGATAGGTTATGATGACACTTTCCTGAAATATAGCTGTAAGTTTTGCTTTTGGCAGAACAGAAAATGGTTGCATTCGGGTCATAATTATAGGATAGATGGACAGTTGTTTGATGGCAAAACCGAACCCCGAGAAGCCCCAGAGCAACTAACACGAAGAGGACATATTTGAAGCACTTCACCCTTTGCAGAGACTGAAGTTTTGAAAGAACATATATACCAAAGAGCACCTTCTTGGTGTTAGAAGGTGGATTGCAACGGGAAAAGGAAAGTGCAAGGGCTAGGGCTAGGGCAAAACTAAAATAAGAATGCCCCGAGTGTCGCGCACAGATTCTAACACAGAAGATGTTTGAATACTTCAAGTGGTTGGTCAAAGTTTAGTATTTTCTTCCAATTTCCATATTGGAGAAATTTGAAATTACGTCACAACCTGGACGTCATGCACATCGAAAAGAACATATGTGAAAATCTGTTGTATACATTAATGCAAGACACCAACAAGTCAAAAAACGGAGTAAAGGCTTGGCTTGACTTAAAAGAATTGAATATACATCCTGAATTGCAGGCTGTACAAAAGGAAAATTACAAGTACGACCTGCCATCTTCTGGGTCACCCGATCAAGAGATGAAATTCATAATCTGTGTGTGTTTCTCAAGTCATTGAAGACACCAGATGGATATGCTTTGAATTTATCAAGATGTGTGCACATAGACCAGATGAAGGCATTTGGATTAAAGACACATGATTATCATATCTTGCTACATCAGTTACTTTCGGCTGCTTTACGTCATGTCCATAAGAAACTTGCAAAAGTCCTGATACAGTTTTGTGGGTTCTTCAGGCAGGTGTGCTCGAAGGTGATAAACATTTATGAGTTTGAAGATTTAGATGCACAGGTTATCCTTGGACTGTGTAATATGGAAAAAAATTTCCCCCCTTCGTTCTTTAAAATCATGGTTCATCTTACTGTGCACCTGACACTTACTGTGCGCCTGACAAAAGAGGCCCGCATTGCAAGGCCGGTACAATATCGATGGATGTACCCTGTTGAAAGGTGAACGTCGTGCCATATATTATTCTATTTTGCTAGAAACAAAATTAAACGTGAATTTGAATCTTTTTATGATTTTAAAACCGCAGGTATCTAGGGTTTAAGAAGAAACTTGTGCATAATCGTGCACGGCCAGAAGGGTCAATATCCAAGAATTATACGTCAAATGAGGCCTTGATGTTCATATCTCATTATTTGCGGGGTGCAGACACAAGCTTAAATCGTCCGGCAAAAGTTACTGATGGAGTATTCTATAGTGATTATGGAGAGGACACACGCTTTAGTAAAATTGAGCTTGAACAAGCACATTCAAAAGTTCTAAATAATCTACGCATATTTAACTTCTATCGGAGGTAATAAAGCTGAGTTATTCGCTTTTATAAGTGGTGTAATTCCCAAGTTTTAATAGTTTTCTTTACTTGTCCCTCAGTCGTCATATAGAAGTACTCCAAGCCAAATCGCGCGCAAAAACTCTTAACCCAAAGGTTGCGGATGCACACTCTAAAGAATTTACGTCATGGTTGAAACTGACGGTACTACGTGCATCGATTTCTCACAATAGTTACACACCTATCAAAAAATCAATTTCGATAACTTGCGTATATGAGTGTGATTCTTATTTATCTTAAAGGTGGCAGAGCAATGTGTTCGTGGTGCACGGCTATCCGAGAATATCCAAAAAATACGACAGAGGTCCTGACGACACAGTACATCGATATGGATGTTATTCTATCAATGGTTACATATTTAATACCATTGAAGTCGAGTAGGACCGATGCACCCAAAATGGTGGAATCTTCTCATCCTTTACACAATTTTCATATGTAAGATCCAGAGATCAACAACCAAAAGAAGGCCAAATATTCTATTATGGCCAAGTTGTAGACATGGTTGAGTTATTTCATTGCTTTCGGAAGGAAGTGAATAATGTTAAGTTTAAGGTGCGGTGGTGTGAGCAAGGAATTAAGACGGACGACTTGGGCTTCATGGTTGTTAATCTGAAAAAGGAAATCCATCCGGACGTGGTAAACATGTAACGGCTTGTGATCATGCAGTTGGGGATTGAGCTGCACCGAGGATGATGGAGGCCAAAGCTGAGTGCTTTAGACGACATGGTACATATAATGTAATCATATTTATTGTAATCTTATACATTAATTAAGTATGTTTGGTTTGTCGCATGCACAAACCACCACCGAAGGAAGGACAAAGCAGGATGAAAATTTCGACATTGATACCTGGAAACGGGCAGCGGGTCGTTATACAGTGGATCCACCAAGCTCCCATTGACCCGTGGGAGGTAAAATTTAATTATTTCCTTGATGTCCAGTCTAAAAGGTCGGACTTATTCAACCTCTGCGTGACGTGGAAGGATCAGCGGCACAAGTCCTTGGTCACATATTGGCGGGAGATTAATGTATGTTAGCTACCTTTTAATTTAAGGTTCTTAATACGTAATTACTGTAATAATGTGTTTGTTATCTCGCATAGTGGCATTATGTCTTGGACCGCAACCCTGATGCTTGGGGCTACTACATGGATAAGATTCAGTAAGGACCAGTGGTGGAAGGAATTGAAAAAGAAGAACTAGAAACGGTTCCTTGAGGACTGGGAGCGGTACTGGCATCTGGACAATTGTCATGCCCCGCTTTCCAAAAACGAAGGGAGCGAGAATGTGACGAAGGTCCGCATGGGTCGGATCTGTGAAACTCAGACCCAATAAGCGTTTGTGAGGTACACCAGAGATAAACATGTCCTTGCAGATTAAAATTTCGAAACAACAAAAGTACTAAAAAGAAAGATGCATTCATTTTATTAATATGAAATATCCAGAAGTACAAGTCTAAAAAGAATGCACAGCATGGCTACAACTACAGAAAAGGGAACTAATGGTGCGACGCACCCAACATAGACAAAAAGGAAAAGCGGTGCTACACACTCAAACTAGAAAGCAGGAACCTCCGGAATCAGCAACTGAGAACCTCTAAGTCTGATCCTCGTCTGGATCGTACTCATGGTCGGCGACGAACTCCTGCTCCACGTCCTCTGGCACCGGCACCTGGTCAACTAGTTCTGGCTCGGTACCTGACATACAAACACCAAGAGAAAGTGGGTGTATGTCAGGCGGAGTCTGTAAGTAAAGGTGAGACGACTCCACAGCAAGGTGTATAATAATATTTAAAGACAACAATTTACTGGTTCTTTACATTTTAACGATGCAACAGCATGACCTATCTAGACAAGAGCAAAAGTAAGACAACACTGAAAGTATACTGTACAAGCAGTAGTCGTAGCATGTGCTACCGGCTACAAGACTGGACTAGACTGGACAAGACAATCATTCGGTCTGTACCGATGGAACGCTCAACCCAAGTACACGTGACAATACAAGGCAAGAATGTGTGTCACTAAGGTTCACGCCTTTCAGTCTGTACCGAGGGAATGCTCAACCTAGTACACGACTCGAGACAAGACAAGACTGGGGGTGACAAGAGAGATTCACGCCTTTCGGTTTGTGGGTGGCCAAACCCTCCAAGCGGAGGGAACTCTCAACCTACCTCCACCCCGAGTGCTCAAAACAAGACAATACTAGATTGTACGAGGACCACTCACCCTGCTAGGTGAATGCAAGGTTGTTCTACACGATTCAAACACGAATGACATGACATCACAAGTTAAGAGAGAGTTGAGTTGAGCTGTTATTCTAGGGTGTCCACACGCACGCACACACAGATAAAAACCTAGGGTGTCAGTTGTTGTTGTTGTGCCAATACTTCATCGTCAAGTCTGGCTGTCGTGGGGTGTCCCAGATGCTATCATTTCACGTCTGGTTCTCTTTTTTGTATTTTAGCAGTTTAAGGTTGTCAAAGGCCTAAACGTGGCCAAAACTGTACAAGTGGGCACACTTGCCTGCTGTGGCGAGTGGGTCTTCTGTCCGGAGCGTCTCGTCGAAGCGGCACGTCAGCGATGGTCCGTTTGAAACGAGTCAACGGCGATGTCAGGATGCTTTTTTCATCATTCCTATTAGAGTTAATTTCTAGGTTCAACGGGTCTATCCTAGCAGTTAAAGTCACGTTTTTGTTTTGGTTCAGCCTAATCGACAATCTATCCTATGTGCACAAGTATTCAATTCCTTTCGTCGATGTCTAAGATTTAGCAACGTTTTAAAGGAGCAAAAATGAAATTTAATTATTTTTGACGATTTTTAGATTAGCTTTTTGATTCGCTACAGTGTGGGTTCTTACTACATATTAGGGGGCTAACCTCTTCGGCGTTTGATCGTAGAATGGACGTAAAGTCTGAACGGCGATCGATCTGCATCGACGACAATGTCTCGGCCACGGGTAGCATAGCGAGACACGTACGGACAACAAGATGGAGGCGAGAACAGTGAGGAAGCATCGAGATCTCTCCCATTACGGGTAGCGCAATGGATCTACATGGCGGCGGCAACGTCGGGGAAAAACACGCGAGATCGGCAATGCGTGTGAACTCCTAGGAGCAAATGGGCTACCGGGGATTGAAGGAGGTCGATGGGGGGGGTTGCACGACCAGGTGGGTGGCTGACGGAGGCTACGCATAGTGGTGGGCGGCTGTGAGAAGGCGGAAGGACAGATTTGCTATACCCGGTCACTGTTTTGCGTCGCAGCAGAAAAGAGGCATCCAAAGGGGTCAAAGGAGACTTGCAGTAGGTAAAGGGGGTCGAGGGGGATCTGATGGTGGTGGAGTGGGCGACCGGAGGTCGCTGGAGGGTGGTGGCCGGTGGCTGCAAAGACAGGGTGCGGCTGCTGTCAAATTTCGACCGGGGGGGTCATTCTTGAGGTTTTTAGGGGAGAGAGAGATGAGAGGGGAGAGAGGAAGAGAGGGGAGGAGGTGGCCGGCGCTTGGGGTGGTCGAAGATGTCACCGGTGACGAGAGGAAGAAGGAGAAAAGGCGACTGATGGGTTGTTGGGTTCTTGCCTAGGGTTCGGCTGTGTTTGGTTTTAAAGATGGAGAAAGTTGCTATAGCAGGTTTTAAAAGGGGTATAAATAAGGGATGACTAGGAGAGAGGGTGAGTGAGGGGGTGTTCAAAGAGGGGAAAAGTTGGGTGAGGGTAACAATGAGAATCCTAACATGATACGTAGGAAATCTCATGAGATTTGGATTAGAGTTTGAATTTCAAATTTGATTAGGCTTAATGGGCTTGAAAGTGATTAGTGTGTTTGGTTGGGCTAACGGTGTCCGAAAATTACGAAAAAAATATTGGTACAGACGTGACGATGAGAGGCTCGGGGGTGCGGTGGTCAATCGTGCATTTGGTTCACGAAAAACGAACTAAAAATAAAAAGGTCCGGCGTCGAAGTCTAAGGTTACGACGTCTCTACAATCAAACTTGATTTGTGGGAGAACGACCCATGAAATGACGTTCACAAAAAATTCCATAAATAACTACTCTTCCACATGATCACAACGACATATCACATCGCATAGTCCGGATCCAAGAAGAGACAAAAATAAATATGCACACAAAAGAGTCGTACGCGCAAAAATACTAACGGTCGAAAAGCGGCCGTTATATTCTACCCACCTTAGAAATGATTCCGCCCTCGGAATCTCTTATAATAATAATAATATCTATATACCCTTATACCCGAAACTCCCATATTCCACATAATGATCGCTAATCCTACAACTTCAACCAGCGTTCTACAACAATTCATCATTACTCGTCTTTTCACTGGATAATGCTACGACTAAACTCACATCCTAACACTTAACTATAGACCCATCACTGCCGTTCAAATTTCCAACTCCAAGTTCTCAAAAAAATAATAATCATATTCTCATACCATACCACTCCACTAAACATCATCGCTCAATAACATCTTTAATTTCTCAATCTCTTCCCAATATTAATCAATCGCTAAAATGATGTTCTAGCCAATCACCAATCTAAGACAAAAACTTTTTCTATCTTATAACACCTTTCAAAAATCAACAATCTCATTGTCCTCAATACATTCTTCATCATATCGTCCCATAAATTTATCCACCAAATAATTGAACTATCAAAATCACATCTTATCCTTACTCACTATATCTAATCCCAACCAATATTAAATCCGTTTACTCATCATCCATTCGTCACTATAAATCATGTTATACCTTCATAGCTATTCTTATCTGCTAGCCGTCTAAATCTAAAATCTATGTACTCTTCCTCTTGCGTACAATTTCATTCATCAAGAATTCTCTATGAATCCGCTACTCATGGGTATCCTCTGAATATCAAATATAGGTTCTAAACTCATCATTCTATGTATCAATTCAAAAAATGGGGTAATCAAAATTTTCTGTGTTCGACAATATCTACTAATCATAATTCCACTAATCCCAAATATCTAGCTACACCTATCCATAAATATAATCACATAATAATCATAGCCAGTTCAAACAATATGATAATAATGAAATTAGGCTCGGGAATTGCCTCTTCCTGCCATCCTATTGACAAGGAAAACCCAAATTAGTCTTGTACATGATAATTTGGATATAAGATGAATGCGGTACTTTTATAGTTCCGAACTTTTTGCATGACCTGCATGGGCCACCACTAAAACCTGTCATGCCCCGCTTTCCAAAAACGAAGGGAGCGAGAACGTGACAAAGGTCTGCATGGGTCGGAGCGGTGAAACTCAGATCCAATAAGCGTCTGTGAGGTACACCAGAGATAAACAGGTCCTTGCAGATTAAAATTTCGAAACAACAAAAGTACTGAAAAGAAAGATGCATAAGAAAGATGCATTCATTTTATTAATATGAAATATCCAGAAGTACAAGTCTAAAAAGAATGCCCAGCATGGCTACACCTACAGAAAAAGAAACTAATGGTGCGACGCACCCAACCTAGACAAAAAGGAAAAGCGGTGCTACGCACTCAAACTAAAAAGCAGGAATCTCCGGAATCAGCAACTGAGAACCTCTAAGTTTGATCCTCGTCTGGATCGTACTCCTGGTTAGCAACGAACTCCTGATCCACGTCCTCTGGCACCGGCTACTGGTCAATTAGTTCTGGCTCGGTACCTGACATACAAACACCAAGAGAAAGTGGTTGTACGTCAGGTATAGTCTGCAAGTAAAGGTGAGACGACTCCACAGCAAGGTGTATAATAATATTTATAGACAACATTTTACTGGTTCTTTACATTTTAACGATGCAACCGCATGACCTATCTAGACAAGAGCAAAAGTAAGACAACACTGAAAGTAAACGGTACAAGAAGTAGTCATAGCGTGTACTACCGGCTACAAGATTTGACTAGACGGGACAAGACAAGAAGTAAAGCGAGTGTCACGAAGGTTCACGCCTTTCGGTCTGTACCGAGAGAACACTCAACCGAAGTACACGGGACAAGACAAGACAAGAATGTGTGTCACTAAGGTTCACACCTTTCGGTCTGTACCGAGGGAACACTCAACCTAGTACACGACTCGAGACAAGACAAGACTGGGGATGACAAGAGAGATTCACGCCTTTCGGTTTGTGGATGGCCAAACCCTCCAAGCCGAGGGAACGCTCAATCTACCTCCACCCCGAGTGCTCAAAACAAGACAATACTAGATTGTACGAGGACCACTCACCCTGCTAGGTGAATGCAAGGTTGTTCTACACGATTCAAGCACGAATGACATGACATTACAAGTTAAGAGAGATTTGAGTTGAGCTGTTATTTTAGGGTGTCCACACGCACGCACGCACAGATAAATACCTAAGGTGTCAGTTGTTGTTATTGTGCCAATACTTCGTCATCAAGTCTGGCTGTCGTGGGGTGTCTCAAACACTTTTATATCACGTCTGGTTCTCTTGTTTGTATTTTAACAGTTTAAGGTTGTTAAAGGCCTAAACATGGTCGAAACTGTACAAGTGGGTACACTTGCCTGCGGTGGCGAGTGGGTCATCTGTCCGGAGCGTCTCGTCGAAGTGGCACGTCGGTGAGGGTCCGTCTGAAACGAGTCAACGGCGATGTCAGGACGTTTTTTTCATTATTCCTATTAGAGTTCATTTCTAGGTTCAACTGGGCTATCCTAGCAGTCAAAGTCACGTTTTTGTTTTGGTTCAGCCTAATCGACAATCTATCCTATGTGCACATATATTCAAGTCCTTTCATCGATGTCTAAATTTTAGCAACGTTTTAAAGGAGCAGAAATGAAATTTAATTATTGTTGACGTTTTTTAGATTAGGTTTTTTAATTCGCTAAAGTGTGCGTTCTTACTACACGTTAGGGGGCTAACCTCTTCGGCGTGTGATCATAGAATGGACGTAGAGTCTGAACGACGATCGATCTGCGTCGTCGACAATCTCTCGGCCACGTGTAGCAGAGCGAGACACGTATGGATAGAGAGATGGAGGCAAAAACAGCGAGCAAGCATCGAGATCTCTCTTGTTGCGGGTAGCGCAACGGATCTACACGGCGGCGGCAACGTCGGGGAAAAACGATGGGGGGGGGGATCTGATGCCGTCGGCGGCAACGGCAACGCGAGATCGGCGATGCGCGTGAAATCCTAGGAGCAAATGGGCTGTCAGTGATTGAAGGAGGTCGTTGGGGGGGTTGCATGACCAGGTGGGTGGCTGACGGCAGCTGCGCATGGCGGTGGATGGCCGTGAGAAGGCGGAAGGACAGAATTGCGATACCGGGTCGCTGCTTTGCGTCGCAGCGGAAAAGCGGCGACCAGAGGGGTCAAAGGAGACTGCAGTAGGTAAAGGGGGTCTAGGGGGATCTGATGGTGGTGGAGTGGGCGGCCGGAGGTCGCCGGAGAGTGGTGGCCGACGGCTGCAAAGACAGGGTGCGGCTGCTGTCAAATTTTGGCCTAGGGGGGTTTTCTTGAGGTTTTAGGGGAGAGAGAGAGATGAGAGGGGAGAGAGGAAGAGAGAGGAGGAGGTGGCTGGCGCCTCGGGTGGTCGGAGATGTCGACGGCGATGAGAGGAAGAAGGAGAAAAGGCGGCTGATGGGTTATTGCGTGCTTGCCTAGGGTTTGGCTGTGTTTGGTTTTAAAGATGGAGAAAGTTGCTATAGCATGTTTTAAAAGGGGTATAAATAAGGGATGACTAGGAGCGAGGGTGAGTGAGGGGGTGTGCAACGAGGGGAAAAGTCGGGTGAGGGTAACAATGAGAATCCTAACATGATACGTAGAGATTTGGATTAGAGTTTGAATTTCAAATTTAATTAGGCTTAATGGGCTTGAAAGTGATTAATGGGGTTGGTTGGGCTAACGGTGTCCGAAAATTACGAAAAAATATCCGGACGACCGTGACGACAAGAGGCTCAGGGGTGCGGTGGTTAATTGCGCGTTTGGTCCACGAAAAATGAACTAAAAATAAAAATTTCCTACGTCAAAGTCTAATGCTACGACGCCTCTACAATCAAAGCTGATTTGTGGGAGAACGACCTGTGAAATGACATTCACAAAAAATCCCCCAAATAACTACTCTTCAACATGATCACAATGACATATCCCATCGCATAGTCTCGATCCAAGAAGAGACAAAAATAAATACGTACACGAAAGAGTCGTATACGCAAAAATACTAACGGTCAAAAAGCGGCCGTTACAACAATCGTGCTGACCCGGTGCATCTTTGGCTATGGTTTCCTGTGGGAGTTTGCTGCTGGGCAGGTATAGTTCATATTGTTTAAACACATTTTCTATATATGTTTTTTCTGACATACTATAAAAATATATAGAAAATTTCGGAAACGACCGCCGCCAACCGCCGTGCGCCTTGAGGCTATGAGCATCATGGTAGCTCGAAGAGCTTCAGCCAGACTGTGTACGAGTTGGCACGTCAGGTAAAAATATTGTAATTAATTTTTATAACAAATATTTTTTCTGAAAGAGTGTCTAAATTTTTCCTTATTGATTTTTGGGCCTCCCGGGTATCGAGTCTTTGATGGAGCATACACTTACTAAGGCCCACCCATAGTACAATGATCCCGAGAAGTTGGCAAAAAAATCGTGACCTGGTAATTAGTAAAAGATTAAGTTTACATTATTAAGCAGTTTTATTGCATGGAGTATATAAATCTTCTTCTTTTATATTCAGGAAGCCGTCCACAGTACTGTCGCGGTAGTGAGGGCGCACTCCCAAGATGGCTCGAGTTCCACGGGGCCTCTCACTAGGGTTGATGAGGACGTGATCATTGTGGATACACTGGGAGGGAGGAGGAAGAACCGGTACCAGATGCAAGGCATGGAGAATCACGACTGCAACGAGGACTCGGTTGGTTCTTCTTCATAGCATGAGAGTGTCACACAGCCTCCCCACTCCACCGGGTTGCAGGGCTTGGCTCAGGTTGAGGCGACCTTGACACATGTCATGGAGGATATGAGGAATCTGAAGGAGAAGAGTGCATTTTTTCGGTCCTAGGTGGGCCTTAATCCAGCAGAGTTGGAGGTTATCAGGTGCATGAGAGCGGCGTGGGTAATAATTGCATGTAACAATTCCTTTTATTATATGTGTTATGTGATGATGTGTATGCGTCCGTATTAGTCATTAGGTTTATGATTCGTAACACAAGCATGATAAAGAACATTCATAACAATTTTTAGGGTTATAAGTGATATTTGGATTTAGATTATAAGTTACTTAGTATGAATTCGTTTATCTCCCTATATAAGTTCTCAAGAGGGCAATGCAAATGTGGTTTTAGATTAAATTGAAATAAACTCAGAGCTTAGACTATATGGTTTACGGTTATAGGCGAGATATATGTATATACTAGTCATAACCCGTGCCCGTGGGCCCGGTTCGGTTAAGATTTTCTCCCGTGAAATCTTTGTTATCCAAAAAATTATTTTTACAGCCAAAATTTAAAAGAATAACAAATTAGCATGAAAACATTTAGCGGCGCGGGCGCCTTTGGCGCAGAACAACAAATTCGGTGTGAGCGACTTTGGCGCAGAGCAACAAATTCGACGTGGGTGACTTCGACGCGGAACAACAAATTAGCGGAAAAAAATTTAACGGGTGCCTTCGGCGCATGCACCAATGTAGTGGGTGTCTTCAACGCGGAAACCCAAATTAGCGATAACCAATTTATCGCCTTCGACGCAGGCGCTTCAACGTGATTAATTAATACCGAAAATAGCTGTACCTTTGTTTCTCTTTAATATTTTTATTAGAATATATTCGGTGATTATGAGTTTCAAAAAAGTCTTGAAAAAGAAGTTTGGGGTAGTAATGCTCAATTCATAGTAGATTGGTGGTGATTCGAATTGGATAGAAAAAAACAATTGGGTAAAATTGTCATAACTTGTGCCCTAAGGGCACGGTTCATTTAAAATCCCCCCCCCCAAAATCTTGATCCCTCTAATGTTAAACGAACAACAACAATTAAAGCGCATTAATTATTTGATCTCCCTCAAAATCTTAGTTTCCAAAATTTAGTTCTCGATCCCCAGAGAATTTACTTCCCCGTAAAAATTAAAATTATTTAGTTCCGCTGAAAATTTAGGCCCCGCAAGATAATTTGGTTCCCCCATTGTTTATTTAATTCCCCATAAAAATTTCAACCCCCACGCAATGTTTAGTTCCTAAAAAAATCGACAAATTTTGTTGCTCCCCCAATGTTTAGACAAATTTTTAATGAAAACACAATTATCTGGGTCACCTAAATCTACATGTGGACTTGAAGAACATTATATTTACACTATTAGTTTGCAGATTACTTTAACCACCATGGCATTTGGCATGGATTTGTCGGCTTCTTATCACACTTCAACTGCATTGACAAAGAATAAAAGAGGTTCCATTTCAGACTTTGTCACACATTTTATCGAACTTAATTTTTCGTTGTATTATGAAGTATTTTGAGTCTTTGGACTTGATGTTCTAGGCATTAGCCAAAGTCTGCTGAAAATTAATCGAATTTAGCCTATGGAAACAAATATATTAATTTCGAAAGTTAGGAAGAGGGGGATATAAGTAACCAGAGTTCATTATCAGTAGATTAAAGAATTAAAATTATAAATTATCATTATATTAAAGAATTAAAATTATAAAAGACTACAAATGATAATATGCCAACAAAACACCTAGGTAAACTCAAATTTAGTTTCACTAAGAAAATGAATTCAAAATTTTACCTCTAGCAGGAGTTAGGCACATCATTTCCTTTAGTGAAAATTATCAAAATACATGCATATGAAAGGAAAACATATCCATAAACATCTCATCACCTTTTAGGAAAAAATATAAGCATGCCCCTTGATTAACCTCGCGTTAGAGCATGCTGCAAGAGTACAATCGTTGAATTAAGAAAAATGATTAAGTTTGAAGCAGTTTCATCTTATAAATCAAAAATATCAACTCAAGTCATACATTAATTAGACTACAACGTCATCAAGCTATCATCAAACTCATGATTTATAAACTCATGATTTATAACCTGTATTCTGTTTCCTTTGGCAAAAAAATGGGTGCAACAACAGATACAAAATTACAAACAACAGCTCTCCAACTCCTTGCCCTTTGGGAGCTGATATTGCACAATTAATGAAATTTTACATTCATTTCTAACTCTCTTGATATCCATCAGATCAAATTTAAACTAAATCCATCTACAACAAAACACATCCTAAACTTCAATAGAACAATACGCACACCTCACAACAATCAGAAGAACAAAATCTGAATTACTTGATGCTGGTGTCGAGAAGCGCTTCTAGTGACCTAGATATCTTGTGCCTCTTCCTTCTAGCTTCCTTCAACATCACATACAACCTCCTCTTCTCATCATCTACACCCTGGCTGGCGGTCCCGAGCTTTACCTCCACATTGCATCATAAGTTCCTGCAGACTACTGCATACTCCGAGCGTGTCAGGCTAATGCGGCCCACGGTCATCTTCAAGAACACTCCTGGGTTCCTGGAAAGAAAAAAGTGTCTCCGATGAACACAAAACCAAATACATAATAAAATGAACTCAAGGTTTGAGAAACAAACCAAATTAAACACATTTATCTTAAAGTCTAGAAATACATGTGTAAATAAAGGAAGAAGAAAGGTGCACTCGAACAATACAATCTCTTAGCACTACCCAAATATGCTTGCAATGCACCAAGCAACATTATGCAATTCACTGGAACAATCGAAACATCTCACATGCATTAATATATACACATGGACATGTGTCCTCTTCAAGAAACCAATCTCCCATGGAGGCCATCATGATAATAGACACAGTATCAGCAGAATTTAAATTTTAATGAGAAAAATAAGCAACATCAATTATATCAGAATTTAAATCCATCCACAAATTGATTAGAACTTTATTCATTTATGGCCAAAATACTTCCTTAATTATCCACTAATCACTATCAACAACCAAGAAAAAATTTGTTTTCTTGCATATAAACATGTATATTAAACAAAGCATTTGAAAGACTTAAACAAAGCAATCAAGTTGTCTGAACCTACTTTCGTTTCTGGCGATCCCATAGTGACATCGCTTGGAGACAATCACGAGTCTCATGTTTTCAGGTCAAATTCAGGAGATTATGCAGCATTTCTTGCCAACTATGATACTCAACATTTTGTTAAGGTGGCTTTCAATGGGATGCACTATGATCTTCCTCCTTGGTCTATCAGCATCCTTCCTGAATGCAAGACCACCGTTTTCAACACTGTAAGGGTGTGGGTTCAAAACTTAAATATACTGGAAACTTAAATATACTGGAAATGCCAAGTTGTGGGCTGGCAGCAATACGATTTCAATTTTAAGTCTATCAGTTGGGCTTCCTATCATGTGGTACAAAAAACTGGTATACAGAAGACAATGAAAGATCAATTGTCCATCTATCATGTGGTATGAATAGAGCATACAAACTGGCAAACAAAAAACTGGCATACTAACTGGTATTCTTCATTGAATTAAATGAACAGCAATCTTACAATGATATGAACAGGGGAGGGCAATGGCACAAAGCAAACAAACCCACATGTCAACTGATTCAAAGCACACAAAAAATTACAATTCATGCATCAGGTCCCCCCTTATTTATGTCATCAGGTCTACCTCTTGACCCATACAACATGATTTACAATTCAAATCAACTCCCCAAATATAATGACTACTTATTTAAAAAGACAGTCTAAATCACTTACAACTTCCATGGATGAAGGTGGTGTTTCCTCTAAATCTTATGCCTGGAATTATTTCCATAATGGCAACTACTTGAATTATTCCTTCTGGAAAATGCTTCAGCAACACCAGAGAATCCATCATGAATATCTTGTCCCATTATAAAATTAACAAATACATAAATTGTTACGTAGTGCTCAGCCTGCAGCTTCGAAGTTATAAGTTTACGATAAAATACATAAATTGTCCCACTATAAAATAAAGTTATCAAATCCTTCATTGGTGTCATTCATATCTGTGAAATCCCATTAAAATTTTTGGTTTAGTTCATATATATATGAAATCCCATTTAAACTTTGAAATCCTTCATTTTGTTTCATTTGGTTTCAGTTTATTTAGATATGATTTCATTTTTGATATATCAAACTGTGAAAATCCCATTCAAATTTAACATACCAAACTCATATTATTCAGATTTCAATATTCAGATTTGGCAACTTTGAAAATCCAATTGGCAAACAGAATATTTCATTTGTTGTGAAGGGTAACGTAGGGAAATAGGTGTAGAGGGTTAAGAGCCCCCTACCCTAATATTTATAGCTTTCAATAGTGGGCTGGATACCCAATGGGCCTCATGGGCCTATTCATAACACTTCCCCTTATTCAACCAACATTGAATAAGTGGTGGATTCTTCAGGATCCGAGTTAGGATAACTGCCTTGTTAAATAAAGAACAGTTAATCCATAACTTCCCTTGTTTTAGGGATGTGTCTAGGGGTGGATACTTCAGGATACAGAGTCAACGAGGTTGCCTAGTCAAAACCTTGACTACGGAAAACCCTGTGGGAAAAAACCAGTAGCCAAGGGAAAAGAGTACAACTCTGCGGTTGACTCCCCCTCATCTGACCAAGCATCAGGCATGCAGATTTCCTATGAATCTATACATCAGTCTCCTATGTATCTATGAGTTCATAGTCCTCTCATCCTGACCCAGTTTATATTTACTCACTCTCCTCATCCCAATCCCATATACAAGTTTCTCAAAGATACTAGTAGGCAGGGATTTGGTAAGCAAATCCGTGGATCGCTAGGAGCTCTGACTGAGTGGATGAGACGGTCGTCATGGTATGCTTTACAGATCTCCAGGATATGGCTGTGCCGCCATAAGTAAACATGTATATTATCTGAGACTTCTCTGTATGAGGAACGGATCTGTATCTTGCATCAGCATAACCAACTAAACCAGTTGATGCCCCTTTCCTGTAGAATAGACCTAAGTCTATGGACCCTTGGAGGTAGCGCAGAAGATGCTTAACTCCGGCCCAATGCCGCTGTGTAGGTGCAGCACTATATCTGGATAGTACGTTGACTGCAAATGCTATGTCAGGACGAGTGCAGTTAGCCAGGTAAAGGGGTGCACCGATAGCACTCAGATAAGGCACTTCGGGGCCTAGTACTTCCTCCCCCTCTTCCAGCGGCCGGAAGGGGTCTTTATGTACATCCAATGATCTGACGACCATTGGAGTGCTGAGGGGGTGGCACTTATCCATCTGAAACTTTTTTAATAAGTTCGATGTGTAAGTTGACTGATGTAACAGGATCCCATCGTCAAGATGCTCTATTTGAAGACCTAGACAGAATTTTGACTTTCCGAGGTCTTTCATCTTGAAGGTTTCTGTCAAGCTTCTAGAAATCTCTGCGATCTCTTCAGGAGATCCGATGAGGTTCAAGTCGTCCACATAGACGGCTATGATTACAAATCCTGTTGTCTTTGCTCTTATAAAGATGCAAGGACAGACTGGGTCGTTTGAGAATCCTTGTTTTTAAGGAAATCGCTCAGTCTGTTATACCACATCCTTCTAGATTGTTTTAGACCATATAATGATCTTTGCAGTTTCACTGAGTAGATGTCACGTTCTCTCTCTTTTAGTGCTGCAGGCAAAGAATAACCGTCAGGCAATCTCATATAGATGTCTCGGTCTAGGTTGCCATATAGGTATGCAGTAACCACGTCCATGAGTTGCATATCTAAACCCTCTTGGGCTGTTAAGCCAATGAGGAATCGGAAGGTGATCGCATCCATGACCGGGGAGTATGTGGCTTCAAAATCCACCCCTGGACATTGGGTAAAACCCTGCGATACAAGCCTTGCTTTGTAGCGAACGATCTCATTCTGTTCATTTCATTTTCAAACAAATACCCATTTATAACCCACAGGTTTTACACCTTTTGGTGTCTGGACTATGGGTCCGAAGACCTTGCATTTGTTGAGTGAATCCAACTCCACTCCTATTGCCGCTTTCCACTTTGGCCAATCATCTCTGCTTTGACATTCTGTCAGAGATCGTGGTTCAATATCATCGTCGCAGTACGCGACGTTGATGGCAATATTACACGCAAATGTGTCATCTATGGTTGTGCTCTTTCTGTCCCAATACTCCCCAGTTCGTACATAGTGTATCGAAACTTCATTTTCTCCCAGTTTTTCCTCTTCATGAGAGTTTGGGAGTGATGGGGTAGCAGGGCTTATAGTAGCATCCTGTGGTGGTATTTTTTTACCATTGCCAAGGGTCCTACTCTTTCGAGGGACTTGGTCCTTGGATCCCGGTGGTATCTCTCTCTTTTTGAGAGGTCCAACCATTTCTGCTGCAGGCGGATTGCATCCATTTTGCGGTATGTCAATCCTAGCTGGAGTGTTAGCACAAGGGACGTGTGATTTGACAATCTTCTAGTTGTCAGTAAATTTTTCCGGCAAGAGATGGACATTTTTTTGGATGTGGAGAATCTTCAGGACCTCCTCCTCACACTGGCTTGTGGGCGGATCAAAGTGACATAATGTCTTTGTATCCCAAGTGATACATTCTGAAGCTTCGAGCTTCTTTGTCTGTGAGCCTAGTCTTGGAAACGATGTTTCATCGAATTCACAGTCTTCTAGATGTTCCTTGAAAACGTCTCCCATAAGAGGTTCTAGGAATCTAATTATGGAGGGGGTGTCAAACCCAACATAAATGCCTAGGCGACGTTATGGACCCATCTTTGTCCTTTGTGGTGGTGCTATGGGGACGTATAATGCAAAACCAAATATTCTCAAGTGTGAGACAATTGGTGGAGCTCCAAGTGCTAGTTGCATTGGAGAAGATGACTGACCTCCAAAAGGTTTTAATTTTATTAAAGATGCAGCATGCAAAATTGCATGACCCCACGCATTCACTGGCATCTGGGATTGAAGTAATAATGGACGAGCAATCCATTGCAGTCTCTTAATTAGAGATTCTGCTAACCCATTTTGGGTGTGAACATGTGCTACAGGATGTTCGACTTCAATTCCTGAGCTTGGCAATAGTCTAGAAAGACTTGTGACGTAAACTCCTCCGCATTGTCAAGACGAAGTTTCTTTATCTGATAGTCGGGGAAGTGGGCCCGTAACTTGATTATCTTAGCTAAAAGCTTAGACAGTGCTAGGTTACGGGTGGATAGTAGACACACATGTGACCACTTAGTAGATGCGTCTATCAGGACCATAAAGTACCTGAACGGACCACTTGATGGGTGTATCGACCCACAAATGCCTCCGTGGATTCTTTCCAGAAAGCTTGGAGACTCGACGTCCACTTTCAGTGGAGAGGGTCTCGTAATCAGTTTACCCTTGTAACAGGGTGGACATGGGAATTTTATTTTTTGAAGAATATTCCGGTTCTTCAAGTCTATACCCCTGGAGCTTTTTATGATGCGATACATCATAACAGATCTAGGGTGTCCCAGTCTACTGTGCCAGAGTTCAAATTCTGGTGTTTGGGGGCACTGCAGGTGCTCCGCCATGGATGTTTATGGAGTTTGTATACTTGTTTGGTAGAGTCCCGAGGGGAGTCCCTTGAAACGTTCCACAATGGTTTTTGAACCATTTGTAAGAGACGTTACAAGCAAGTATTCCCTTTTATCTTCCTCGACCGTCTCTAAGTGATATCCGTTTAAACAGATATCTTTAAAGCTTAGGAGATTTCGGATAGATTTCGGGGAGTATAACTCATTTTTAAGTGTGATTTGTGTGTTACCGGGGAGCAATTTGATTGCTTCCCCTGATCCTTCGATTATGTTAGCTGGTCCTGAGATTGTTCTCAATGGACCGGAATAGCTACTTATGCTCGTGAAGTAGTCTATGTTTTGAAGTATCGAGTGCGTCGATGCACTGTCCACTAGGCAGATTAATTCCATATCTATATAAAGAAAGACGTTCAAGCAGTAAATAATATGAAGAGAAAAGATCTACTTTCATAAAAAATGCTCAAAGGAAATGTTTTGACATGGAATAAAAACTAGATACGATGCATGAAAAGAAGATACATTGCTAGTACATAAAAATGGTCCATAACTAGAGAGTGTCATCTCCCATGAAGTCTTCAGGAGTCCATGAGGTCTCTGGCAACGCTGCGCTCTCAATCAGGTTTGTCTCAGCTCGAGGCTTGAGGCTTGCCTGGTAGAGGTCCTGGAGGTGTTTCTAGGTGCGGCAGATTCTGGACCAGTGGCCCGTCATTCCGCATTTGGAGCACTTATCCTCCCAGTCTTTCTTGGGAGTACCACCTTTTGACGTCCACTTCTGCTTCTTTTCCACGAACTTCTGGTTATGAGGAGGAGCTTGGGGTGTGGCTTTCTTCCGCTTCTTCTGTTCTTTCCATTTCTAGAATTTTGCCTTCTTGTCCATCTTCTTCTTCTGGGAAGACTGGAAGTGTGCCTCTGCAGGAGGTGGCAGTGGAGCGGAGCCAGGAGGGCGCAGGTTGTGAGTAGCAACCAACAAATCTTTGTTCTGTTCAGCCATTAGTAGGCATGAAAGAAGATCAGAGTACTTCGTGAACTTCCTCTCATGGTATTGTTGCATAAGGATCACGTCCTTCTCGTGGAAAGACATGAACGTCTTTTCCAGCAACATTTTCTCCGTCATCGTTTCACCACACAACTTCAGGCGTGAGGTGATACGGAAGAGTGCTGAGTTGTACTCCGCTACGGATTTGTAATCCTGTATGCAGAGGTGAGTCCACTCGTACTGCGCACGGGGGAGTATGACATCTCTCTGATGTCTGTACCTCTCCTCAAGTGCGTCCCACAGCTCGTAAGGATCCTCTACAGTGAGTTACTCGTCCTTCAGGGTCGAGTCTAAATGTTTCCTGATATAGATACTGGCTTTCGCCTTTAGTATATCAGAAACTTCCTCTGTATGAGGTGCTTCTTTAGAAGCATCCTTGTCGGCTGGGGCAGTACTTGTTGTTGCCTTCTCAGTCGGTGTGAGACTGAAACCATGAGAGCGCAGATGGAACTTCAGGTCTAACTGCCAACTCAGGTAGTTTGACCCATCGGCCTTCAGGACCGAAAAATCGACATTCGCAAGTCTAGCCATTGAATAATCTAGCAATATAAAAACAACATGGATCATTTAACTGAGTAAAAATAGACATCCACGCATGTATTTGTCATAACATGAATTTATTAAAGTAAAATTAACATGCATGCTTTTTGACGGTTTCGTAACGTGAATAATTAACAACGATTAACATCCACGCATGCTTTTTGACAGTTTCATTGTAACATTAACATGGCATGAAAAATAATTAACATCCACACAATTAATGTATAAGCAATGAAAAAATAACTTAGGACTATGGGGATCAGCCAGCCGACACCGAAAAAGAAAAAGACAGTCCGAAATTACATCAAAAGTTGCATGAAAGAATAAGTACAACTCGGGAACTTCAGAGAGAAGCCCCTTTCATCTTTGTGCATACGCCTTCAGCTCCTTTTTGGAGTTCGCCGGTCTTCTTTTTACATTTATATACTCACTTACAAATTTCACTCAAAAAGAAAAAAATTGCGGGAAATTAAAAGTGTCGGAAACCTGGCTGATCCCTAAAAACATAGCCTAATCGCGCATCCACGCAGATAATATATGAAAAATATACAACCAC
Organism: Scilla litardierei; assembly: GCA_030789695.1. Taxonomy (NCBI): domain Eukaryota; kingdom Viridiplantae; phylum Streptophyta; class Magnoliopsida; order Asparagales; family Asparagaceae; genus Scilla; species Scilla litardierei. The sequence continues at coordinate 152,381,465 of CM061133.1, forward strand.
GCAGATAATCATATCACAGGCATGTAAAGATTAATTAAATAATCTAAATAGTGTGTGACGTACTAAAAATTATTTTTGAAAAACTTTTTACCTTTGATCCATATTTTTAATGTTTTGTTTACCGCTTTTAAACCCTTTTAATAAAGTTTCTTTAATTATTTTGGGCTTTTAGGGCTAAAAATAAAAAAGAAAAATTATTTGTGTAAATAAGCTACTTTTCAGGCTTTTGGGCCATGAAAACAACCCATTATGGTTAATTTAGGCCTCCCCCGAAAAATTGGCACGTTTAGGGTTAGGGTTTCCGAAAAACCCTAGGGGGGCCCACGGCGCGCCCCCCGACCCTCATATTTATAGCTTTCAATAGTGGGCTGGATACCCAATGGGCCTCATGGGCATATTCATAACATCATTCAAATTATGATTTCACTTTTGACATATCAAACATTGAAAATCATATTTTGGTTTTCATTTGGTGTCATTCAAATTTAAACTGTGAAAATCCTTCATTGGTGTCATTCATATCTGTGAAATCCCATTCAAAATTTTTGGTTTAATTCATATATGTGAAATACCATTTAAACTGAGAAATCCTTCATTTGGTTTCAGTTTATTCCGATATTATTTCATTTTTGACATATCAAACTGTGAAAATCCCATTCAAATTTAACATATCAAACTCATAGTATTCAGATTTCAATATTTAGATTTGGCAACTGTGAAAATCCAATTGGCAAACAGAATATTTCATACAAATTTTGATTTCATTTTTGATATATCAAACTGTGAATATCATATTTTGGTGTTCATTTGGTTTCATTCAAATTTAAACTGTGAAAATCATTCTTTGGTTTCATTCATATCTGTGAAATCCCATTCAAATTTTTGGTTTCATTCATATTTGTGAAATCCCATTTAAACTGTGAAATCCTTCATTTGGTTTCATTTGGTTTCAACTTATTCAGATATGATTTTATTTTTGACATATCAAACTGTGAAATTCCCATTCAAATTTAACATATCAAACTCATATTATTCAGATTTCATTTCACAGTTAGCCAAATGTACACCAAAATCCACCAAATGAACACCAACTATCCAAACTGTCAATTGCTCATATTGAAGTAGGGAAGCCAATGGCTCATATTGAATGTAGTTAGAGCAAAAAATTCCAAATAAGCCCATCATAACATGCCATTACTCTTAAATGGCTCATATTATTCCATATTCCAAATTTCATATTATTCTGGAAGTAATGACCAAATCTCATCAAAAAATTCCAAATTTCATATTATTCTGGAAGTAATGGCCTAATAAGATGCAGCACTACTTTACTACTTCTCTCATATTATTAGAGAAGCAAATGGCCAGTATTTCACTACTTCACTCATATTATGAGTAGTGGCTCAAAAAAATGAGCAAGATTACTAATGCAAAAAATGACAAATGAGAAGCAGTATATTTGCAAAAAAAAATCCTTCATTTGGTTGTCTAGAATGTGACAAACAAAATGAGTTGTGAGTTCATATTACTTCTTCTTGTTATGATGGGCTTTTCACAGTTTGATATGTCAAAAATGACAAATGACAAAAAAATGGGATTTAACATAATATATCAAACTGTGAAATTTGAATGACAAATGTTATGTTAAATTTGAATTTGCAAAAAAAAAAGACAAATGAAGGATTTAACATGCCATATCAAACTGTGAAATCCCATTTAAAATGAAGTATTTAACATACCAGCAAGCTTACAACTGCATTTTTTGTCAAATTCAGCATTTAACTTATCATTTGTCATTCAAATTTCAAAAAAATCCTTCATTTTGTTTGTCCTAGTTCATAACTCATTTGCAAAAAATGCAATACTTAAGCTACCATCTGATTTGGAGGATTTAACATATCAGCAAGTTTACAACTGCATTTTTTGTCACAGTCAGCATTTAACATATCATTTGTCATTCAAATTTCAAAAAAATCCTTCATTTTGTTTGTCCTAGTTCACAACTCATTTGCAAAAAAAACTGCAATACTTAATCTCCCATCTCATTTGTAAAAAAAACTGCAATACTTAAACTAATTTGCAAAAAAATCATTCAATTACTTCAATTACTTAAGCAAATTTGAGTTCATATTTGCAAAAAAATGACAAATGAAGGATTTAACATGACATATCAAACTATGAAATCCCATTTAAAATGAAGGATTTAACATATCAACAAGCTGCATTTTTTTTCACAGTCAGCATTTAACATATCATTTGTCATTCAAATTTCAGAAAAAATCCTTCATTTTGGTTGTCCAAGTTCACAACTCATTTGCAAAAAAACTGCAATACTTAAGCTCCCATCTGATTTGGATGATTTAACATATCAACAAGCTTACAACTGCATTTTTTTGTTACAGTCAGCATTTAACTTATCATTTGTCATTCAAATTTCAAAAAAAATCCCTCATTTTGTCTGTCCTAGTTCACAACTCATTTGCAAAAAAAAAACTGCAATACTTAAGCTCACATCTCATTTGCAAAAAAATTGCAATACTTAAAATCATTTGAAAAAAATCCTTCAATTACTACAATTACTTAAGCCAATTTGATTTTATATTTGCAAAAAAAATGACAAATGAAGGATTTAACATGACATATCAAACTGTGAAATCCCATTTAAAATGAAGGATTTAACATATCGGCAAGCTTACAAAACACACAATGTTTCATGGCATATGACATGGTCTACATTTGTGGAGAAAATCAAGTAGTGTACACAAAGATACCCCATTTGGGTTTATAAATTCCCCGTTCACATCATTCAAGATAGTGGAGGATTTTCTTTACTGATTACTAAACTAACAAAAAAAAGAAAAATTTCTGCTTGCTTCCCTTGGAAAAATTTCTGCTTGCGTACCCTTTGTTAGGATCGTTCCAATAGTCCCATCCCTCAGGCACAACGATATCAGCCATCTTTGTTTGGTAAAATATGACCCTTGAGTAGGGACCCCATGCTCTTCCGAGATAGGTTCTCGCCAATCCTGTCAGGTTGCAGTTCTTGAACACAAACCCAGTCGGATCACTTTCCTTCACTCTCCCATGAGTTGTCACCCAACCTGCAATCGTGTTGCTCACGACTGTAGACAGTGTGCAGTCCTGCATCATGAGATTCATTCTAGCTCAGGAGATCCACTGGCATGGAGATCATGTAGCAGAATTATTGAAGCTTGAAATTAAGAAATTGGCCTTGTATTCTATCCATTAGGACATTAGCGGGATCTAGCAGAAGTGGAAAGGATTTTTCTTAAAAAAAGAAACTTTTGATTTAATGACACCACTCTGTATTCGTTTTGTCTTTATGTATGCATAGGTATGAACAAAATTGTGATTGTTAGTCCTGAAAGAGAAAAGCTATGACTGCAGGAGCAAAACAGAGAGTTAAGAGATCAGAAAAACAAATGGCGAAGGAAATGGAAAATCGGAGCCAGAGAAGATGAACTGCGCCGTGGAAGAGCCAGTGCCTTGAAAACAACTACGGCCCGACCGTGGTGTTAATCGGATGATGCCGGTTGCTCCCCAAGGTTAACGCAGTCGCGTCTGAATGCGTCCACTACAGTCAGAAGCATGGAGTTTGCACAGAGATCGATACCTAGGAGGAGGAGGAATGGAAGAGGAGGATTTCTGCTGTATGAATTTTCACAGTGGGTAAGAAAAACTCTAGACAAATGAGTTTATAAAGAGGAAAAAGATGGCTGTTGGAATTCAGCCATGAATACCATTAACAACGCAGCCATTAACAGCTATTAAAAGAAAAATAGCTGTTGAGACATTAAACAACAATTTAATGAAAAATTTCCTGTTGAGGAAAATAAAACCGTACTAGGCTTTTTGAATTCTAAAAAATAAAATTGGCTAAAAAACACGAGTCAAAACTCAGGCACTCCGTGCGTGCACCTATGAACCCCTCCGCGCAGGCACGACGCCAGCGCACACACGCTAAGGGTTTCCGGATCCATCGCCCACATTTTCCATTCGGCTCAACCTGGTTTGGGCTCGGCCACTTGCTTGAGTTCTTGTGCACGCGAGCTACCCCCAATTTCTAGCCCATTACCATGTCTAATAGCCCATATGAAAGAAGCCTATTATATACCCACACAAGAGAGTGTGCCTATCCAATGTGGGACTAAAAAAGAGAGTGGGAGTGAACAAATGGCCAAAAGAGCCATTAATTCCAAAAATCCCCACTTAATGGCTTAAGAAAGAGAAGAGAAAGATCCTGGGTAAAGAGGGATGAATACTTAAGTATCAATGTCTTTCGATTGAATTGATACGTAGTGAAGTGAGACAACAACTTACTTTCTAACGAGTGAATTGCTCTTGAACTCAATAGAGTTCGATTGAGAACCCCCCACAACACATATTGTTCCCTTGAGTTTTTGCAAACTCCTCAATACATAACAAGCGATATAGGCCATGCGCACACCTTGGGTCTCGTGAGTGCCCTAGAAAGACTGCCCTTGTCTTTCATAGAGGGCGGCCAAACACTCACACCCACATATGTGGTTCATCAAGTGCTTCTCCATAGCACCACCAAAATTGGTTATGAAACCATTAAGAGCATACAGCTCAACCTCTGCTTAAGTCCATCAAGTGCTTCTCAATTGCACCACCAAAACTGGTTATGGACTTGTCTCAAAGTGAATCCATCAAGTGCTTCTCAATAGCACCACCAAACTTGGCTATGGATTCAAAGAACACTACCACACACCATAGGGATAGAAATGTAGTATTTGTTAAGGATCTTATGGCTTTGTTAGACTACACTGGGTATCAACCATATAATCTTAACTCATGGGCTTTAGCCCCATCCCCCTCGACGAATCAAGAACCACTTTCCTTGGCAATTCTTTGGTTAGTGGATCTGCAAGATTTCTTTCAGACCTTACATATTCCAAAGAAATTACTCCATTTTTCAGGAGTTGTTTAACCACACCGTGCCTGCTCTGAATGTGTCTCTTCTTCCCGTTGTGGACACTATTTTTAGCAACACCAATGGCTGCCTACGAATCACAATGAAGGGAAACTGGAGTAGTTTTCCCTCCCTACAAAGGCACGTCTGCTAACAGGTTCCTCAGCCATTCAGCCTCTTGCCTTGCCAACTCAAGAGCAATAAATTCAGATTCCATGGTGGAGCATGCTATACATGTCTGTTTGGAAGACTTCTAAGATATAGCACCTCCACCCAAAGAGAATAAAAAACCACTAGTTGAACTAACTTCATCGTTATCTAAAACCCAGTTTGCATCATAAAATCCTTCTAACACAGCAGGAAATTTGCTGAAATGCAAACACCAATCTACAGTCCCTTTCAGGTACTTTAATAAACGATGAAGAGCAGTCCAATGTTCATTACTAGGGTTATGAGTATACCGACTTAGCCTGCTAACAACATAGGCTATATCAGGTCGACTACAGTTCATAAGGAACATCACACTTCATATGATCTTAGCATATTCAGATTGAGAAATACTGTCTCCTAAATTCTTTTTCAAATGTATGCTAGGGTCATAGGGAGTTCTAGCAGGAACAACATCAAAGCAGTTGAATTTCTTCAGCACCTTATCTACGTAATGAGATTGACTCAAGGAGATGCCATAAGAGTTTCTAACAATTTTAACTCCTAAAATGACATCAGCTTCTTATATGTCTTTCATCTCAAATTGAGATGATAAGAAATTTTTGGTATCATTTACAATATCTAGATTGTTCCCAAAAATTAACATGTCATCGACATAGAGACAAATAATAACACAATCTGATCCTATTAGTTTAGAATAAACACAAGAATCAGATGTGTTTACAACAAAGCCATTCCATATTAAGGTGCGGTTGAATTTCTCATACCATTGCTTAGGAGCTTGCGTTAAGCTGTATAAAGACTTCCTAAGCCTGCAAACCTTATTCTCTTCACCAGCAACTACAAAACCCTCGGGTTGGGACATGTAGATTTCTTCTTCTAGATCGCCATTTAGGAAGGCCTTCTTAACATCCATTTGATGTATGACTAACTCATGAATTGCAGCTAAGGCAATTAGAGTCCTTATGGTTGCAATCTTGGTCACAGGAGAATAGGTGTCAAAGTAGTCTAATCCTTTCTTTTGAGTAAAACCCCTGAACACAAGTCTAGCTTTGAATTTTTTTATCGATCCGTCAGGTCTCATCTTTTTCTTGAAAATCCATTTATTATTAATGGGCTTATTACCTTTAGGTAACTCAGCTAAGTCCCATGTTTGATTGGATACAATAGAATCAAGTTCGCTTTTAATAGCTTCTTTCCAAAAACTAGTATCAATGGATCTCATTGCCTCATCATAGGTTTTTGGGTCTTCTTCTATTAAAAAGGTAGACACTATCTCATCACTAAGCATATCTATACAACCATTTTCTGACAGAAAGGCAGTTAAAAAGTCAGTTCCAAAACTGGTTTCAGTCCTTTGCCTCTTACTCCTTCTAGGTTCTTCACTAAAAGTAGAACTACATATATGCATATCAGAAGATATATGTGAAGAAGAAGGAAGAGACTCAATAGGAGGTACACGGGACAAAGATTCTGTTAATTCCTTTTTCAAAGGAAAAACATGCTCAAAAAACTCTGCATCTTTAGACTCAGAAATAGAGTTATCTATTAAGGACATGAATCTATATGCAGCACTATTATGAGCATACCCTATAAAAATTGTATCATAAGTTTTAAATCCAATGTTCGACTTCTTAAAGTCAGGTAGTCTTACCTTTGCCAAACACCCCCACACTCTCAGAAATTTAAGGTTAGGGGGATAACCTTTCCACAATTCATAAGGTGCTTTGTCTAGTTTCTTATGGGGTACTCTATTAGATAATCCTGAACTTAAGAGCATGACATTCATCATTTCTTTCAGAGTCATGTTCTTTTGTTCAGCTATACCATTTTGTTGAGGAACATAAGGAGCACTGAACTCAAGTATGATTCCATTCTTCTCACAGAAGTCTTTTAAGGTATGTGAGCTATATTCTCCACCTCTGTCAGACCTAAACCTTTTGATTTTTCTATCAAGTTGGGTTTCTACTTCTGTCTTATATTTAATGAACATTTCTTCAGCCTCATCCTTAGTTTTTAGAAGATATACCCTAGTGAATCTAGAGTAATCATATACAAAAGTGATGTAGTAATGTTTTCCTCCTTTGCTTCTAGTAGATTTAAAGTCTGCTAGGTCTGAATGAATTAAACCAAGAAGTTCTGACTGCCTAACAGCAACAGGATTACAAGGTTTTTTAGTGTATTTGGCTTCTACACAAACATTTAGAGAATTCAGAAGAACTTGTAGCAGATATTAGATCTAAATTATTTAATCTCTTAATAGAAGCAAAATTGACATGCCCTAGTCGGCAATGCCATAAGTCTAAAGACTCAGCAATATAAGCAACATCAGATTTATTCATTGAATCAGAAACTACATTCAGAATGAAGAGTCCATCACTCAGATAGCCCTTCCCAACAAAGTCCCCATTGCGGGAAATAACAACCTTGTCAGCCTCAAAGACAAGTTTTAGACCTGCTTTGTTTAGTAAGGCACTAGACACGATGTTGCGACGCAGAGATGGGACATAAAGGACGTTGCTGAGGGAAAGAGTCTTTCCTGATGTTAGTTTCAGCATGATAGTACCTTTACCAGTAACTCGGGAAGCAGCAGAATTTCCCATGAAGACACAGTCTGTGTCCGCGGCATCCTTGAAGTCGTGGAACAGATCCTTGTTTGCACAGAGATGTCTTGTCGTGCCAGTGTCTAGGATCCAGTAAACGTTATTGGCCACCATGTTAGCTTCAACGATGACATCATCAATGACTTCATCTTGTTCAGCAAGGTTGGCTTGAGCAGCAGGGCCACCTTGTTTTTGGGGCGGCTTATGGGTTCCCTGGTGTTGAAAGCATTGGTAGGCTTTATGGCCAGGTTTGCCGCGCACATAGCAGACAATGTTTGGCTTCTGGACCTTGCTGTCTGGTTTGGTGAAGTGACTTGACTTCTTGTTCTGTCCTTGTTTAAAGGGCTTCTTCCCTTTGTTGTTGAACCTGGTTTTGTTGAAAGGGCCAGTAAATTCAACGATGTTAGCTTTGACAGAAATGGCAGGAGAAGAGTCATGCTTATCTTTGAGGCGATTAGCCTCTTCAGTTCGCATATGACTGATGAGCTCCTGCAGGGACAGATCTTTCTTCTTGTGTTTGAGATGGTTCTTGTACTCAGCCCAGGAAGGTGGGAACCATTCCAACACCACGTTCGCTTGAAAGATCTTGCACAGCTTCATGCCTTTGTTGAGAACATCTGTGCAAATGTTCTTGTAGATGTGGACTTATTCCATGATGGGCTTGTCGTCGAGCATTTGGAAGTAGGGCCACTTGCCAACGACATACTTCTTTCCTGCATCATCAGATCTATACTTCTTTTATAGGGAATCACAGATTAGTTTAGCAGACTTATGAATCATGTATAAATCAAATAAAGAATCCTTCATATGATGAAAGAGGTGACAACGAACAGTCTTGTTGTCTTTATCATTTTTCATAATTTCTGCAGAAGCAGAAGAGTTGGCAGGAGGAATAACGCAATAGCATCACCATCAATAGAAGTTGGTGGAGTGCCGGAAGGAGGAGGAAGAGGGGGACAGTCTTTGAAAAGGACGTAGTCAATTTCAAGCTATTCAAAAAACATCAAGAGTTTTTGCGACCACCGTTTGTAGTTGGTACCATCGAGGGGTGCCAACTTAGACAGATCTAGGAACGACTTGGAAGGAGTGATAGCCATAGCAAATAGCGTAGTTGTTTTCAAATTGTTAGTCCTGAAAGAGAAAAGCTATGACAGCAGGAGCAAAACAGAGAGTTAAGAGATCAGAAAAACAAAATGCAAAGGAAAGGGAAAATCGGAGCCACAGAAGATGAACTGCGCCATGGATGCGCCACTGCCTTGAAAACAACTACGGCCCGACCGTGGTGGTAATCGGATGATGCCGGCTGCGTCCCCTCGCGGTCAGAAGCGTGGATTTTGCACATAGATCGATACATAGGAGGAGGAGGAATGGAAGAGAAGAGGATTTCTGATGTATGAATTTTTGCAGTGGGTAAGAAAAACTCTAGACACATGAGTTTATAAAGAGGAAAAAGATAGCTGTTGGAATTCAGCCATGAATACCATTAACAACGCAGCCATTAACAGCCAATAAAAGAAAAATAGCTGTTGAGACATTAAACATCAATTTAATGAAAAATTGGCTGTTGGGGAAAATTAAAACGTACTGTGCTTTTTGAATTCTAAAAAATAAAATGGGCTAAAAACACAAGTCAAAACTCGGGCACTCCGTGTGCGCACCCGTGAACCCCCCCACGCAGGCACGACGCTAGCGCACACACGCTAAGGGTTTTCGGATCCGTCGCCCACATTTTCCATTCGGGTCAACCCGGTTTGGGCTCGGCCCCTTGCTTGGGCTCATGTGCACGCGAGCTACCCCCAATTTCTAGCCCATTAACAAGTCCAATAGCCCATATGAAAGAAGCCTATTATATACCCATATAAGAGAGTGTGCATATCCAATGTGGGACTAAAAAAGAGAGTGGGAGTGAACAAATGGCCAAAAGAGCCATTAATTCCAAAAGTGATTACTCATTTAGACAAACTGTTCGTAACCAATGATGCAGCTATAGTTGTGAATGAGCTTGAGGTTTAGCATCTTGCTGCCAAGGTCTTGGCTTTAGATGGCAACGCTCAACAAGAAGAGATTGGTACCTAACTATTTCATTTGCAGGGAAACTTTTAAGAATGCAGAGGAGCTTATTAGGACGGGCCTTCATCCTAGCGAGATCATCAGTGGATATACAAAAGCTATTAATATGCTTCATTCTTGAACATGATGGTTTGCTTATGATATGATGGAATTTTGATGATAACCTTATTATTCAAATATTATTTGTTAGTTACCAATACTATACATAAGCTATTTACTTAAGATGAATTTATACATTTATTTGTTGAATACTAAGATTTTCTATATGCAGTATTATCCATTATATTAGATTGTTGACTTTCACCTATAATCTCAGTAACCACATATTTTTTAGAATATGCAAAAAAAGACCACCAATATAAGTTTAATAACCACCGAGTACATGTAAATTACATATGGTGGGGGCTGAATCATGCATATAGAACAAAAGAATAGCGAAACAGATTGACTATAACCAAACAACATGATAAATTAATGTAATACACACAAACATCGGGTTTTCTCAAAATTAATGTAATACAACAAAAAACCCTAATTTCAACGATGTAAAAAGTTTAAAAATTGATGAAATACTCACCCTAGTCAAAGATGATGAGGTTCTCTTGTTTCACACCATACAAATTGTAAGGATCCTGGCTATGGAGAAAACACTAGAAGGGGGGCTGAATAGTGTTTAAGCAATTTAAAATGATAGTTACATCAAATTAAAAAGCTAAACAACAATATAGTGTGGAATTAAAATTAAACCCAATAAGAAACAAAAGCAAACACAATTATGTTTCAAGGGTTCGGATTACCCAAGTCACTTCCCGACTTGTTCCCGGTAATCCTACGTACCTTCCACCCGGATACCTCCGGATACTCAAGTTAGAACCCTAACTTGAGGTTTCCTTAAAACCCACTGGTAGCAACCCTACAAGTGAAATCGAATACAATCGATGTCCTTGACTCCCACAACTTGGGAGCAAGCAAACCGCTCTCACAACCCGAGAGCAAATTCAATTTACAAAAGTAATGAAATATGAAAGCAACACTTACAATCACCTATGCCTTGAAGTAGAACTTGAAGGAGAAGTGTGATGTGTGTTAAAGACTCTCTTGGAAGAGAGGAGAAAGCCCTTTCTCTTGACTGCACCAAATGCCTAGAGGATAACTCTTTGGTTCTAGGTTGAAGAGCAAGAGATCAAAGATTGGAATTCTCAGGGCTTTGGATTTGAGAGCTTTAAACTTAGAATGAAAGCTTAAGAGATTTTGCAATAGCTTAGGTAGCCTTTCAATGGAACAGTAGAAGCCCCATTTATAGGTTTCTCAAATCCACAAAATAGTTTAGGCAAAAACCCCTTTGGAATCCGTGAGAAAAATCTCAACGGATAGAAACTGAACTCGCAAAGGTCGACTGTAGAAGAAACCTCAGTCGACTGTTGCACAGTCAGCAAGGGTAGGTAAGAATTCATAACGGTAACTTACCATGTGGACAGTCGACCGATGAAGCAAAGACAGTCGACTGTTGAACCAACAGGCGACTGTAATTACTTCTACAGGCGACTGGCCGAAAGAATGGTAAGTTGAAGAAATATGGAAATCTTGTAAGATAACAGGACAGACGACTGAAGAGGATAATACAGTCGACTGTTAATCAGAACATGCGACTGTAAATCCTTATAAAGACGACTGTCAAATACCCTGAAAATTTCCAGAGAGCTGAGTCAATAAATTGGCTCACAGACAGACGACTGTTGCAGCGTACACATTCGACTGATCCAAAGGACAGTCGACTGTATATTCAACATTAGTCGACTGGCTGTAAAAGTCAGATCAACAAAGTTTGGGCAAAGGATAGACAGGCGGTTGATTTACAAAACACAGTCGACTGTCACATGGACAGGCGCCTGTGAATCGTTCATCAGTTGCCTGTGCGAAATAATCAGATAGGCCCAAACTAGATTGTAACAGTATGTGCATAACAGGCAATTGTAGAACAAAACACAGTCGACTGTTTTTGAGACAGACGACTGTAAAACGTGCAGCAGTCGATTGTTATAAACAATCCAAACACAATCACTAAGGAAATGAATTGGGGTCTAAGGACAATTGATCTAATGATGTCCTAAGACAGAAATGATGATGTGTGTGAGTGCTCCATCAATGTTCTACTTCTAAGCTACATACTAGAAGAGATAAAAGAAATTTACATTGACAAAATCTCTCTTCTATCCATCGTATGAGCTTGAAGTCTTCATGGAGCTTCAATCGACATCTATAATCACCCAATCCATTTTCATTTACCTTCAATGAACTTTAAGAGTCATCCATTACTAGAAGATCTTCATAATTAGCTTAGGCAATGGATTAACTGCAAAATAGGGGATTAGTCACAAGTATTTATATTTGCTCATCATTAACACCAAGTAGGTAGAAGTCCAATACTCAACATTCTCCCCCCTTTTGATGATGATAAACAAACATAAACAAAAAGATAAATAATTGTGCGTAATGAAAACTTACTCCCCTTACATAGATGCCAATCAAGTTAGTCAAGAAATATTAGGGCATCTATATATCAATTGAAGCAAATGAGTAAGATACACATGATTTTAATTCAAGAAATCTAGGAATTAAAATCCCTATTCATTGTAATCTTACTCCCCCTGAATCTAAGGCAACTTCAATCTTATATTCAAAATGTTAGAACATACTTAGCACATTCATTATGAATCGTGTATGTTTATTTCTCTCTCCCTATGGCATTATCCAAAAAGGTGGGAGTAAATAACAACAACAATAATCGTCCTAAATACGAACTAACAACAATCAAGGAGTATAAAGATATAAAGAATTAAAAACACATAAAATCACATCATATACTTATGTGAATAGAGGAATTAAAGTCCAATATCAACATTTTAGATATACGAAGAAAAAATAGTTTCAAAAATGCATCACATCAGAGATATCATGAATAATCCAATATCAAATCCTATATTGTCTCAAAAACACATCATAAGAGAATAAATCATTCATGGAAACAATATCATAAATATCACACAGATAAGATAATCAATTATACACGGTGTGACACATGAGATTAAACAGCAACATCATATATATATATATATATATATATATCAAAAGATGAGTACATGGCATACGGACATCAACATGTCCAATAAAAATACATACATCATGATCCAAAAAAATACATTATGATACCAGCATACATCATCATACAGATAACAAAGTAAACATCATCATACAGATGATCAACCCAAACAAAAACAGATCACAAACAAAATCTAGGTCTTCGGGTGAGTGAACAAAAACAACAGCAACAACCTCAGTCAATATGAATGATAGTGGGGTCTGAAGGGCGACCAGAAGAACGGAACATGATCCTTGCAGCGCGACGAGTAGGAAAAACCGGAGTCTTCCTCTTGGAAGACGATGCATGAGCGGCAGATGATTCTGCATGAGCAGGAACAGGAGTCTGGGCACCGGGGGTCTCGACCACAGAAGGTATATGCATGAAGCCTGGAGGAGGAGGAACATGAACAATAGTAGTGTCCTCATACCTAGCAAACAGAGCCTGAAGCTCGGCGGGGATGGGAAATCCATGACGCAAAAAGGATTTGAACTGAAGCTCCAACAGAAGGTTGAGCTTCTTGTCCAAAGAAGTGGAAAGTTTCTCTAGAGCGATGACACGATCACACAGCCGACTAAGAAGAAAATCCTCGAGGGGTACGAACGGTGGAGAACGAGGAGGATGATCAGCTGGTTGAGAAGTGAGTTCAGCAGCATTCTCAGAGGGGATGGGGTCACCGACAGTGATATGAAGAAATTCTCCATAAGATGGAGGCGAGGTCGGAACCGGATCAGCGGGTTGAGCAGTTGGAATCGGATCATCGAGGAAATCGAAGGATCCTTTAGGAAATAGATGACTAAAAGGATCTATGAGAAAACTCGAACGGTCGATAGCTAGGTCAAGTAAGATAGGGAAAGATTTCGGCGAGAAAACAATCAACAAGCGAGCAAACACGAGCAACCACACGAGGGAGGAAAACAGAGTTGCCACGAAGAAGATCAGAAGAGAGATCTACAGGAGATTTTGAGCGGGAAGTCGAGTGATTTACAGTCGGTGGAGGGAGAAAGGTATGTGTCGAAATGAACCGTCTTGAAGTATATATGAAAGAGTGAATAAATCTAGGCCGTTGGATCAAAGAATCGACGGCTCAGATCGAAACAGCAAACCGTCACAACAGTAGACAGTCGACTGATGAATAAAAGTCAGTCGACTGGATGAAGTGATAAGAATTAATCTCAGGAAGACAGACAGTCGACTGTTGGGTAACTTACAGTCGCCTGTCCGAGGGACAGTCGACTGTACTTAACACAGCAGTCGACTGACCGAGAATCAATAAACTTCATCAAAAAGACAGAGATCTCTGGAAAATTTGATAGAGAGAACAGTCGCTTGATGACTAAAATTCAGTCGCCTGTTAGAATAACAGTCGACTGGAAAACAGTCATCAGTAGGATGTGCGAAAGATACAAATTCTCAGACTGAGGAGATAGAGTAGGGCAGTCGACTGTCGAAGGAAAGACAGTCGTCTGTCCTGGTCCAAAAATGCACAGTGAGATAAAAATCCAGATGATATGAACACTCACCATAAGACCTATACTCTAATCACAAACTCATCATAAAAACAATGTAATATGATAAATCAATTGTAACATACATCTCCAAAAACAATCTCAAAGAATTCATGAAATCACATAAATCTCAATGGCCTTACTTAAACACATATATAGCATATATCAAATGAAGATATGCAACGTGATGAAATGAGCTCAAAAGTGTTATAACAAGAAAGTTGAGCTTCTAAATTTCAGATTCAACTATAATTCCTAATTCTCCACGCAACCTCACAAATGAATCTTCTTTAAGAGGTTTTGTGAAGATGTAGGCAATTTGTTTTTGGGTTTCAATGTACTCAAAGATGATGTCCTTCTTAGCTACATGATCATTTATAAAATGGTGTCTCACATCTATGTGTTTGGTACGTGAGTGATGTACCGGATTCTTGGAAAGACATATGGCACTTTGGTTATCAATCATGATTGGGCAAGTATTACAATTGACACCATAGTCCATAAGAGTGTGTCTCATCCAAAGAACTTGTGCACATGCAAGACCCGCGGCAATATATTCCGCTTCAGTCGTGGACAATGACACCGAATTCTATTTCTTAGAAAACCAAGAAATAAGGGAAATTCCTAGAAAATGGAAAGTGCCACTAGTACTTTTCCTGACGGACTTGCATCCGGCAAAGTCGGCATCACTATATGAGATTAACTCATATGTGCTAGATTTAGGGTAAAGTAACCCATAATCAAGAGATTGATTGAGATAACGAAATATTCGTTTAACCGCAATCAAGTGTGACTCCTTAGGTCTAGCTTGATATCTAGCACATAGGCATACAGAAAACATGATATCGGGCCTACTAGCAGTTAAGTAAAGTAAGATACCGATCATACCTCGATATAGACGAACGTCTACATCTTTTCTGCTCTCATCTTTGTGCAGATGGGTAGTTGTACTCATAGGAGTCCGTTTGCTTGAAGACGATTCCATCCCGAATTGCTTGATAAGCTCCCGTGTGTACTTTGTCTGATGTATGAAGGTGCCATTCTCCATTTGTCGAATTTGCAGACTAAGGAAATAAGTGAGCTCTCCCATGTGGCTCATCTCGAATTCATCCTTCATTGATTTAGAAAATTCTTGACAAAGATTAAAGTTAGTAGAACCAAAAATAATATCGTCTACATAAACTTGAATCAAAAGAATGTCATTTTCATAATCTTTAATGAAGAGTGTAGAATCAACTTCTCCCATTTTAAAACCTAAATTCAAAAGAAAGGTCTTAAGTCGATCATACCAAGCTCTAGGAGCTTGTCTCAACCCATACAACGCGTTCTTAAGTTTGAAAACATGATTTGGAAATTTTTCATGAATAAAACTAGGAGGTTGAGAAACATATACTTCTTCATTGACAATCCCATTTAAAAATACAATTTTAACATCCATTTGAAATAGTTTAAAATTCTTATGGGATGCAAAAGATAAAAGTAATCTAATAGCTTCTAATATAGCTACGGGGGGCAAAAGATTCTTCGAAATCAATACCTTCCTCTTGCCTGTAGCCTTGAGATACTAACCTTACTTTGTTCCTTGTGATGACCTCGTTCTTGTTGGTCTTGTTCTCGAACGACCACTTGGAAGAGGAACAAGCTCCCAAACTTCATTTCTCTCGAATTGCATTAGTTCTTCTTCCATTGCCACTTTCCAAGAGCTATCCTTACAAGCTTCTTGGATGTTCTTTGGCTCAATGGTAGAGACAAATGCGCAATGAGAGAATTCTTCAATCCTCGACCTCGTTCAAACACCCACACCAATATCACCAATAATTTGGTTATGGGGATTGTTGTGAACGGTCGGGTAAGCTTTGGGTATTCTTGCATCACTAGGAACATCTTCAACAATTTCTTTAGTAGTGTTAGTCTCAATAATCGAATCATTAATCTTAACATTACTAAGAGGATCACACAAAACATCTACACTATCATCATCAACACGAGGAAAATCAAAATCTTCATTAAATGAAACGTGTAGTGATTCCTCAATCATTGAAGAAGTTTTGTTATATATCCGGTAGGCTTTGCTACATGTGGAATATCCAACAAAAATTCCTTCATCGGATCTTGGCTCAAATTTATCTAGATTTCCGAAAGTGTTCTTGATAAAATGTTTTGAACCAAAACACGAAAATATTTTACTTGAGGCTTTTGGTCATAAAACAACTCAAAACAAGTTTTGTTCGTTCGGGGTCTCACTAGGATCCTATTGAGCACATAACATGCCATGTGCACCGCCTCTGCCCAAAAATTATAGTCCAAGATGACTATCATGGAGCATAGTGCGTGCACACTCAATAAGAGTCCTATTCTTTCTCTCTGCAACACCATTTTGTGGTGGTGCCAGATGGAAGGAAAAGTAATGAGTTATCCTAGTGTCATCACAAAACTTAGTAAAAGATTCATTCTCAAATTCTCCTCCATGATCACAACGGATAGTGATTATAATGGATCCCAAGAAATTCTGAATCTTCTTTGCAAATTTGGTAAACTCTTCATAAGCTTCATTCTTATTAGTTAAGAATGAAACCCAAGTAAATCTAGAAAATTCGTCAACGACAACTAATCCATACTGAGCATTACCTAAAGAAGCGGTTCTAGTTGGCCCAAACAAATCTAGATGAAGAAGTTCTAGAGGCCTCTTAGAAGTAATCCATTCTTTAAGCTTAAAGGATGATTTACTAAGTTTACCTCGTTGACAAGATCACAAAAGTTTTTCTTATTAAAAGCGATTTTAGGAAAACCTTTGACTAGATCATGCTTAGCTAACTTATATAAGTGCTTGAAGTGAACATGACCAAAACGGTGGTGCCATAATAGTTGTTCACTTGAGTTAGCAACTAAGAAATGTTCTACGGTTTTAGGCAAGCTCAAATAATAAATATTTTTATGCCTAATACCGGAAAATAAAACATTAGAATCACAATCAACAATTGTACACAATCCTTCTCCAAAGTTACCCTTGTAACCTTTGTCACAAATTTGACTAATGGAAATGAGATTGTGACACAAACCACTAACAAGGAATACATTAGTAATTAAGGGTTTGGAAGGGTTACCAACGATACCTACTTCAATGATGGTTCCCTTTTGATTACTTCCAAAAGTGACCGTTGCACCATCCTTGATGTTAATCACTTCAGAGAGCAAAGAGGGATCTCCCGTCATATGTTTGGAGCAACCACTATCGAGAATCCATCCTTTCCTTTAGAGCTAATATGACTTTTATTACTCTTCTTCTTTCTCTTGGGTACCTATATAATATACCATAAGCTCATGGTACCCAATGTTTGTTGGGTCCAAGGGGATTAGCCCTTTGGAAGCCAAGTCCAAGTGGACTTCCGCTTCCCAACATAATTACTTTTCCAAATGACATCATGGAAATAGGAATCAACATAAGCATTTCTATCATTTAGGCTACTGTTCTTAGGGCCCCAAATAGTGTAAACCTTGGGAGTCATTTTCCTAGTTGCATGCATACTTGTTGAATTTCTATGTGGTGCATGCTTCTTAGGAACATGGTTTCTAGCATAAACATGAGGAGGTGGATATGCATACGACATATGAGTATTATATGTATGCTTAGGAACATGCATGTTGTATGGAACATATGTGTTATGCATGACATGAGGAGGATGTGCATACATGTAGGAATGATGCGTATGAGCATATGGGTGTATAGGAGCACGTACATGAGAATTTCTCATGTGTGGATTTGTACATATCCGTGGGTGTGGAGCATAAAAAATCTCATGATTATCCACTTGTGAAGTAGGAGGTTTCCTACGTGGATGAATGTTAGTGTACATGTAAGCATGTCCTTGCTTTTGGTTTCCACCCTTAGTGGGTTTCTTGCCAAAAGGAAGAGAAGGTGAAGTGGTGACTTTCTTGATAGGTTTGCTACATATAGTGTCTTTGACACCACTTGTGGATGCACCGGAGGATGGCCTCATAAAGTCTATAGAGACACCACTATAGGAGGTGCGAGCATTGGATGCATTCGCATTCACAAACTCAAGACCAACACGATGTGTGGCCGGAAATTGGTTTGCAAGAAAATCATCCAATTTTCCTTTTCCCTTATTGAATCTCACAATACGGGAGGACATGAGCTCATATTTCTCCTTTAGAGAAGAAATGTTGGTATCCTAGGTGGACACCCGTGCTTTGAGCTCGTGCACTTGAGTTTTAAGAGAATCATTCTCTAAACCCAATTGTGTGTGTCATGTAACTAGATCACTATTATACTTAGGATGTGTTTGATCGAGTTGAGATTTGAGGTTATCCACCTCATCTCTCAAAGTGATATTTTGAGAAGCTAAGTTTGCTTTCTCAATAGTTAAAGTATCAACAATGGTGTCATTGTTGATAATGCATGGAATGGATGACTTGCTAACATTTGATTTCTTTAAGCTAGTATATCTAAGCATTAAAGATTGATATTTAGCAAATAATTCTTCATTAGCAATACGAAGTTCATCCATTGTTACCTCGGTATCATCCGTATCGTAGTCACTCTCATCGGAGAATGAATCTTCTCGTGTCATGAAACACATGTGGGTGCTCTCACCATTCTCATCGTCGGAATCACTTGATGATTCTTCACTTGAGTCATTGAACGTACAGACGAGTCCTTTCTTCTTATCTCTCTTGTTCTTGTCAGACGTGTGGTACTTCGGTGCCTTCCACTTCTCTTTGTTCTTTAGCATTGGGCAATCCCTCTTGATGTGTCCTGGCTTATTACACTTAAAGCAAAGAGAGGAAGTAGCATTAGTAGACTCAAATCTTTTATTAGAGGGAAATTTACCTTTGCAGAAGAAACATTGGAACTTCTTCGCCATTTGGGCCATTTCACCCAAATCCATCTCATCTTCTGAATCTTCACTATCAGAGGATGATGAATTGACGTTGAATGCCAAAGCTTTCTTCTTGGCCTCCGAAGGATTCATCATAGCTCGATTCTTTAATCGGTTCTCTCGTCTTACCTCATAAGACATGAGAGTCCCGATAAGATTCACAATTGTGTAATTCTTCAAATCATTGACCTCCTCGATGGCGATCGCTCTTCTTTCCCATTTGGAGGTCATTCCCATGATGATCTTCCTTACCTTTTCAGGTTCGGTGTATATTTGGCCAAGGGCTTCCAATTCATGTGTGATGTCGGTAAAACGTCTGTTCATCGATGCAATGCTCTCATTTTCCTGCATACGAAACAAATCAAAATTTTGCACGGCAACATATAACTTTGAAAGTTTTACCTTGTTCGTTCCCTCATGGGTAACGATGAGATGGTTCCAACTTTGATAAGCACTCTTACATGTGCATATCTTGTTGAACTCATTCGGGTCCAACGCACAATGAAGAGTGTTCATTGCTTTTACGTTGTTGACTTCGGCGGATTTCTCGGAAGTCGTCCATTTTTCGAAATCCTCTTCGGTGGGCTCGACGTACTCCTTGTGAAGGGTTCTCCAAAGAGAAGCACTCCTAAGAAACGTCTCCATCCTACACTTCAAATAGCCAAAGTTAGTGCCATTGAAACATGGAGGACGCACCGTAGATTGACCTTCAAAAAGTGTGTACGCTCCATCACGATCGTGATTGTTGTACGAAGTCGATGGAGGAACGTTGTTGTTGTTGGATGCCATAGCTATAACCTTGCGCTTTGATACCAATTGTAAGGATCCTGGCTATGGAGAAAACATTAGAAGAGGGGTTGAATAATGTTTAAGCAATTTAAAACGATAGTTACACCAAATTAAAAAGCTAACCAACAATATAGTGCGGAATTAAAATAAACCCAATAAGAAACAAAAGCAAACACAATTATGTTTCAAGGGTTCGGATTACCCAAGTCACTTCCTGACTTGTTCCCGGTAATCCTACGTCCCTTCCACCCGGATACCTCCGGATACTCAAGTTAGAACCCTAACTTGAGGTTTCCTTAAAACCCACTTTTAGCAACCCTACAAGTGAAATCGAATACAATCGATGTCCTTGACTCCCACAACTTAGGAGCAAGCAAACCGCTCTAACAACCCGAGAGCAAATTCAATTTACGAAAGTAATGAAATATGAAAGCAACACTTACAATCACCTATGCCTTGAAGTAGAACTTGAAGGAGAAGTGTGATTTGTGTTGAAGACTCTCTTGAAAGAGAGGAGAAAGCCCTTTCTCTTGACTGCACCAAATGCCTAGAGGATAACTCTTTGGTTCTAGGTTGGAGAGCAAGAGATCAAAGATTGGAATTCTTAGGGCTTTTTATTTGAGAGCTATAAACTTAGAATGAAAGCTTAAGAGATTTTGCAATAGCTTAGGTAGCCTTTCAATGGAACAGTAGAAGCCTCATTTATAGGTTTCTCAAATCCACAAAACAATTTAGGCAAAAACCCATTTGGAAACCGTGAGAAAAATCTCAACGGATAGAAACTGAACTCGCAACAGTCGACTGTAGAAGAAACCTCAGTTGACTGTTGCACAGTCAGCAAGGGTAGGTAAGAATTCATAACGGTAACTTACCACGCGGACAGACTACTGATGAAGCAAAGACAGTCGACTGTTGAACCAACAGGCGACTGTAATTACTTCTACAGGCGACTGGCCGAAAGAATTGTAAGTTGAAGAAATCTGGAAATCTTGTAAGATAACAGGACAGACGACTGAAGAGGATAATACAGTCGACTGTTAATCAGAACATGCGACTATAAATCCTTATACTGACGACTGTCAAATACCCTGAAATTTTCCAGAGAGCTGAGTCAATAAATTGGCTCACAGACAGACGACTGTTGCAGCATACACATTCGACTGATCCAAGGAACAGTCGAATGTATATTCAACATTAGTCGACTGGCCGTAAAATTCAGATCAACAAAGTTTGGGCAAAGGATAGACATGCGACTGATTTACAAAACACAGTCGACTGTCACTTGGATAGGCGCAGGTGAATCGTTCGTCAGTTGCATGTGCGAAATAATCAGATAGGCCCAAAACTAGATTGTAACAGTATGTGCATAACATGCAACTGTAGAACAAAACACAGTCGACTGTTTTTGAGACAGACGATGGTAAAATGTTCAGCAGTCGACTGTTATAAACAATCCAAACATAATAACTAAGGAAATGAATTGGGGTCTAAGGATAATTGATCTAATGATGTCCTAAGACAGAAATGATGATGTGTGTGAGTGCTCCATCAATCTTCTACTTCTAAGCTACATACTAGAAGAGATAAAAGAAATTTACATTGACAAAATCTCTCTTCTATCCATCGTACGAGCTTGAAGTCTTCATGGAGCTTCAATCAGCATCTACAATCACCCAATCCATTTCATTTGCCTTCAATGAACTTTAAGAGTCATCCATTGCTAGAAGATCTTCATAATTAGCTTAGGCAATGGATTAACTGCAAAATAGGGGATTAGTCACAAGTATTTATGTTTGCTCATCATTAACACCAAGTAGGTAGAAGTCCAATACTCAACACAAATCGATATCCTTGATATACAATGTCCTGATTTCAATTAAAAAAGGAAGTGACTGTCAGGAAACAACAAAGATTACGGTCGATAAAATATATTAATGAACTGTGAAATTTATTTGATGGTCAATATCGTGCAATTAGTAGAGTAAATCTCGTACTGTATGAAATACAGTGTATTCATGGTCTTCAACGGTTCATTTTATAAGAAACTCCATTCATATAATATTAATTACAAAAAGGAAAGGAAGAATAAGAGCAATAGCACCATAGCTAGAGATAACAAAAAGGGCATGTGGAACTTGAAATAAAGGGGGAAGAAATTAGCATGAAATTTGTTTTGCAATATTAAAACTAAAATTTAAATAGAAAGAGATTGAAAAACCCTTTCAAGTTCCCCATGCAAACAAAATAATAATAACCTTAATTTTTTAAACCCATGGATAACAAAAAGCGTCTTGATATTCACCGGCCATTTTAGAAAGCAAACAATATATTGAAATGTAATTTGTCTATATTCGGAAGACCGTTCTTCTATCTAACATAATGAAATGTAATTGTTGAACTTGCTTCTCTTGCTCCCCTCCAAACTCAACATTATCACATTTTAGATTAATCTCTGAACTTGCATCCGAAACCTTTGTTGCCTTCTTTTCAGAAAAATTGTCAGTATCCTCAAAATATTTAGCAATATATCCATCAGATTTTCTTGTTGAAGTTTCCAATATTGTGCTTCTTCTAGCTACGAAAAAAAATAATTATAAATGTAATTTTTCAAACATGTGGATAACAAAAAATGTCATGATATTCACAGGTCATTTCAAAAAGCAAATAACATGGTGAAATGTAATTTGTCTATGGTAGGAAGATCCGTATTCTAACACACGCTACCAGAAAATTCACAGAAGAAAAGAATAAAATGTAGAAAAAGGATACATGATAAGTTATGTATCACTCAGTCTTCTTAATTATAAATCTTATCATCTCCTCAAATTCCCACTATTTTGTTACAAAATAAACGTTTTTTCTTCTTCTTGAGATTCAATTTTTTCTTTCTATGTTTTTAATCTATGAACCATAAAATGCTGCAATGTTCTCAAACAACAATTAGCAAGCCAATATTGCAAACAATTTTTTTGAGTAAACAGTGCAATTTATTTAGATTCTACAAAACTCTTATACAAATCATTTAAGATTAAAACATAAAACTAATAAAGTAATAAAAATAAAATTTCCTTACCAGACACAAATTGAATCAAATCTCTCACATAAAACAATGAGATCTTCAGGCATCAATCTGATAACTATGCTCCCACTATCACATGCCTCCAAATAAATAACTTGATCAAATAGTTTGACTACAAAAGGGAATGCAAAGGCGTGCATACCATCTCTTAGTAACTATATGATTCATGCTTCTTCTTGAACACATCGATGAAATCCACGGCATAAAGGTATGTCATTTTGAGCATTCCTAAAACCAAGAATTTTGACAGAAAACCACAGTATTACCCCTTTAATGTAAATCAAGCATAGCACATCTAAAAAGAAGAAGACCACTGTCCTAACCAAGAACTCTCGGGCCTCCATGAAGTAAATAATGATGTGGTCGTTTGGTTTTCTATCTACCACATTCCCCTGCCTCCTCGAACTGCAGTCTTGTTACCTAGTAGAACTGCATTCAAATTCTTCGTAGCAACTTGCACCCCTGTGTAATCCTATAGAGAAAGAATTGGTTCAAAAAACATTGAACGGATGATCAAACATGGCTAGCATGTTTACACTGGTTGCAGGCATAAACTTGTGTATTTGTAATGACCCCAATTTTAGTGTACGCGTATTTATACGTATTTTGGCGTAAATACATACATATAATTTTTGGGAGTATGCTAGTATTTTTCTTTTAATTATTTTGTGTAGAAATTATTTTTAAAAGATTTTTAAACTCATCATTTGGTATTAGTAAATAGGAGTATTTGGATGAATACCATGTATTTAAGGTGTATAAAGTATTTCATCAAGTATTTTTATTTTTCATAAAATACAAATTCAAAATTTTTTAACCATGACGCCTTAGCTTATAAGGTGTCATCTTGCATGATAAAGAGTAAACACATGGCTATTAAGTTAACCAAGTGTGTGGATGAGAGGAATTTGGGGAAACAAAAATCAAGACAAAAGAAAAACAAAATCAAAAAAATCTCTCTCATTCTCACTCTCCCCTCTCCACCTTCAACCATGCCAAAAATTTTCCCCCTCCCCTTTCTTCCTTTGTTCATCCTCCAACCACCATTCTCCTCCCAAAACACCACCCACTCCACCACCAAGAACACACCCTTGTTCCTCATCATTCTAAACACCAAATTCCCCTCAAAATTTCTCCCAAACTCCAACCTTTGGAGGCTAATTAGGAGCTTGAAAGAAGGAGACTAGGAGACCAAAAAATTCATTAAGGAAATAAGAAGGGCCAAAGAAAATTTTGAAGGACTTTTGGAGGTAGAAATTCCTATCACTTATAGTAGGATTTAGGTTTAGGACTAATAATTCTATTTATGTTAATATGTTATGTGAAATTAGCTAGATGAACAACATGCTGAAATTTACACAGAATTGGCTGAAACTTTGGTAGCTTGCTGCACTTAATTGGCTACATGGAAATGCATGAAAAAAATATATTTCTCATATTGCAGTCCTTAATAATTTTCACGTTTACAAGTTTTGCAAATTCGAACTGAAAACTAGGTAAAAATTCAGTTTCTGAAACTGGTCTGTTTTGGACAGTCTGGACACCATTCAGTAAAATGAGTAGAAAACCGTGCACACTTAATGAAACGTAATGATCTTGGTGCCAATGGAAAGCTGGCTTCAAGATCTTCAACCCATAAATTTTCCAAATTCTTAATCTGTCTTTAACTGGTAGTAATTTGGACTTGGAAATGCCCCAGTTTCTGTTTCTGCAGACTGAAACTGTGCCTGTTATGAGAAAAATCACCATAATTCATATACTTGGAATTATTCTCTGAAATTTGGTATGCTTATGTAGAACCCATAGATCTACAACTTTGAAGAGGGACCAGAAGCTAAATATGACTGTAGATAGGTCGGAAGTAGCATTCTTTCTGTTATGACAGTTTAGACAGATTCATGTGTTAACTTTGCTTAGAAATTGTTATGTTGTATTTTTGTCTTAAGCTGAATTTAATCAAGTTAATTGCCATACTTTGTCAATTTATGTTTTATTCAATTTCAGTTATTAATCCGTACATATATTA
The DNA here is from genome assembly GCA_030789695.1 of Scilla litardierei. Lineage (NCBI taxonomy): Eukaryota > Viridiplantae > Streptophyta > Magnoliopsida > Asparagales > Asparagaceae > Scilla > Scilla litardierei. The sequence goes on from CM061133.1 coordinate 152,406,702, forward strand.
TGTCTTATGTGATGATGAAGATGAGAAATATGTCTAACTTAAGTTAAATTTGTTTATGCTATTTGTGCTCACAATAGTACGCTCTTGAGATATGTTTTTATGAGGATGTTCATGAAATGTTTTCACTTTGGAAAAGGATGTAATTAAGTGAATGGAAAGATGATGTTCGTTGTTTAAAACACGACATCGGTGAAGTGATGAAAGTAATGGAAAGATGTAATAGCGATAGTAGAGGCCGCTAGACGGTGAAACGATAAAATGTTCTAAAAACCGAGAGTGAGCAGAGAGTCTAACATCGAAGGACTCGGTCCATTCTTAAAATGGGTGAGACCCAGATGTGGGTTTGGGGGAAACACGGGTAAATTTTAGGCGTTAAGGAGCGGACGACAGCACGATTATCTCACCCAATGTGTCACCCCTGGAAGGGGAGTTTGAGAGGGCTAGAGAGGCCACTGGTGCACTCGTGACGCACCATGACGGTAAATGATGGTTTTCTCCGTTTGTCCGACAGTAAAACTGAGAAGAGTCTCACTCCGGTACCTTGTCCAGTCGGGTACGGAGTTACGAGAGGCCCCTCCATTGCTCGTGTCGCTGGTGTGGTACCACTTTTTCACCCACCCTGGGTGAAGTCCACCTCCTTAGCGTCCTATGATTTACACGAGTTCCAAACACGTGAATCAACAACTAATAATAATTGTCTTTAATTTATAAATGTTGTGACCTCATGTCTCCTAACTTTTGTTTACTCAAATGATGCTATCCCATGGTAACATGTTCTTATGCTTCCTTTCAATATCTTCATTTCATAATATGGTTTCATATGCATGTTTTGCATGTTCTCATAACTAAGTTCGCATATTGGAATGTGATCACTTTTATGCATCATGAACATTACTTGCTAGACCACACTCCCTAGATAGGTAGACCAGTTCTAAAACTGGGTTCTACTAGAGTGTTAGGAGTTTCTACTGGGTCACACGTTGACGTGTCCCCGTTGACTTTCAGGTTGTGTGAGTTGGAGGTTGGAGTTAGAGGCTGGAGCTTTGGAGTTGGTGAACAGTTGTAGGATTGGGTGGCGAGGGGTATGATGAGAGACTTGTACTTTTGGTGTTTCTTTTTTGGGTAGACCTTTGTACCTAAAGTTGTAAGGATGAAAATGTTGGTATTGTATAAGTTGGAACTGGACTTGGAGTTGTATAAGATTATCGTTGTCTCAGTGTAGCTTCCCTCTTTTGTACCCCTTGAACAGATGGTGTATGTAAAAGATTGTATCAATGTATTAAATAAATAAAATATTGTACTTTTGTTTATATTTCAGTGTTATATCTGTGATGGAGTTTTACTTGTACTTTCTACCACGTGCATTGTTACCTGCAGTGTTCTTTTTGCTCTCTTCCTTTCTCTCTTTCTACGTAACACTCGTTGATTTAGGAATACTTGGGACGGATTCGAACTTTTCGGGTATCCTGGAGAACGGGTCGGTACAGTTGGTGGCCCATGCAGGTCTTAGTACAATATCTATAGCTATGTACGATACGTTATAGATACGTGTATGATTGCTTGTGTGTATCCTTATAATTCATAACATACGTATTCGTATATGAACGAACTATGAGGGATATATAGTAATGTTGTTTGTATAGATTGAGGAGTAGATATTATATGATGTGAGAACCTATGTATAAGGCATGTTATCTATGTAATAAATACCGGGTGTCATATATAAAAATGTGCTAATACACGCATTGTCTACATTTGAGTGTATATGGATGACTATATGATTGTGTATAGAGTTGTAAGTTTAGATACTGAATTATATTTAAGGGATGTAAGGAGATATGTTTGTATATGGATCTCTACGTGATGTGTATATATATATATATGAAGTATTTATGAGTATAAATATTTGTGTATAAATAAATTCATGATATATGTGCTGGTATATTGATGTTGCTTGTACATCTAGGTTGATGTACATTTGGATGTATAAGAGTGTATGATGGTATACATGGAATAATTATAGGTATAGGCTACTACCTTAGCTATTGGTGCGACTATATGTTGGTATGTGATATTATAAGTATATGTGTTCGTATGTGGTTGCACTATCAGAGGTAGGTGCAATAGAGTGATTGTATTGATTGAGATGTATGTAGTAAGTGTATATATTTATATATAAAGTGTGGTGTACACACCCATGTATGTGTGGATCCAGGGATCCATGTGTCCCACTCATGTATGGGCTGGCATACTCTCGAAATATGAGTTTATTATGGTTGTCTATTGTGTTGTATATGCATATATGGTGATATACGTGATATGTATATAGTTATATGTATGGTTGTAAGCGTAATGCTTATACATGTGTGGATATCTATATCATTATATAGATGTACTGTATAGTGGCTATATACTGTATGTGATGTATGCACATGTAGAGCGTATAAATGCATGTGTGGATCCTTGAGTTCCACCCATGTGTGTGTGGATATGTCTTAAGAGTATTAGTGTTATGAGTTGATGTATGTGATGAGTGTATAATACATGTATGGCTGTAAGCTGGTACGCTTACGCCTGTATATAGATGAATATAATTTTGTATGGTTATCTATGCGTATTGATATTGATATGGTAGATCTTGTGCAATTATACATCTATGAATGTTGGATGGGTACTAGGAGACATACATGATTGTATGTCTGAGTATAGAGGTGCATGTGTATATATGTTAACATATGGTAACCTATAAGAAGTGTGTATCATGGACCTATATAGTTGATTGAGCTCTAGGGGATGTATAGATATGGCATACCATATGTATTGGTAATATGTGGTGTATATGTACATGCTGATTATGTAAATCCAAGTGCGGATCTTTGTGTTCCACTCAAGTATGAGTGGGCATGCCCTAGGTGTACTAGAGTTGTGTGTATGATACATATATGAAAGATGTATATGGTTGCATGTCTGACTGTAAGCGGATACGCTTACACCGGTGTTGGATGGATATATTATTATGTGAATATTTTTATGTATTGGTATTGTTATATGAGACTCTATGTGATGACGTGTAAGTGTATGCATACTAGGAATGTGGTTGTGTAAATTGATATAGTGAGATATGTATATAAGAGTATAGCTACTATTGGAGGTGTATCATAAGTAGTGTGTAAAATATATTGGCTTACTAAATGGTGTGTATAGAGATACATAAGTAGGTATGCCAAGTTATACAATATTGGTGTGTACTTATATATTATATGATGATATGTGAGTATAAAATGTGAATGAGACTTATATATGAATATGTCTTATATGTACAAGTGTGTGTGTATATAGATACATATACTGTACTGATATAATTCTTGTGCTATTATTTATACATATTGTTGTGTGTATATATATACTGCATTGAATATATGTTATGCTGACGGCTTGTAAGTAAGTATATTTGTACCGTGTATAGGTGGATAAATATAGACTTACGTGAGTGAATATTGGATATGAATACATATGGATGTATACTTGAACTATACTCTGATGTATCTAGGTACTAGTCATAACCCGTGCCCTCGGGCACGGTTCATTTAAGATATCATCTCAAAATCTTTGTTCTCCCCAAAAATTATTTTCTCCTCCAAAATCTAAACGAACAAAAATCTAATTTCGGCACATAACCCGTGCCTTCGGGCACGGTTCATTTAATTTATCCCATCAAAATATTTGTTCTCCCCAAAAATTATTCCCTCCTCCAAAATCTAAACGAACAAAAATCTAGATACGGTGCGGGCGCCTTTGGCGCATAACCCGTGATCCCGTACACTCAGGCACGGTTCATTTAAGATATCCCCTCAAAATCTTTGTTCTCCCCAAAAAGTATTTTCCCTTTCAAAATCTAAAGGAACAAAAATTGAGCTTCGGCGCGAGCGCCTTCGGGTGTGGGGAAAAAAATTTAATCCTGGCCAAAAAGTGGTGGAAAAAATGAAATGTTGGGATTTTTTTAGCAAAAATGAAATATAGTGATTGTTTGGGGGAGAACGAAAATGAAGGGGAGAAGTGCATAAGTGTGGATGTGTGTGTATGGTGTGTGAGTAAAAAGTGAAATGAGAGGGGTTTTTAGCAAAATGTGGAAATGAGTGGTATTCTGTGCAAATGTAGTGATTGTGAGGGATATGAAAGTCAAAGGAAAAAAGTGGTGGTTTTTCCAAACACCCATCTCAACCCTTCTTTTACTAAGATTAAATTCTAGCCATTCTTCTATCAACCTCTTTATACATCAGCATGACTTCAGCTTGTCCTACTCAGCCCTAGAATTAGAAAATCGTTGTCAAAGGTAATATAGAAACCCATAGGTATGTGTACGTGTAATTATGCTAGCTTTGTGACATATAAGTAGGGTGTGTTTAAATATCATGTGAACATGTATGTATGTAGATATATAAATACAAGGGGTGTGTGATTACCTATAGAGGTGTATGTATTTAGATAAATCTATATGTATCCTGGTAATGGCATATGTCTTTGACCATATACTTGTGTGAATCTTTATGTGAGTACACATGTATTGAGTGAATAAATATTGGTGTGTATATTAATGCCTTGAGTGTATCTATATATTTCTACTTATTGCTATGTACGGCATTCATACATGTATCCATATGCATATGTGTACTAGCATGTGTGTACATATTAGTCTGTACATATATGTGACTGTTCTCATGTCCATATAAATAAATATGTGAGTACATGTATGTATATGGATGAACATGGAATGTATAGTACTATGTATGTGAGTACATATAATGATTTGTCTATGTGTATACCTATATCCTTGGATAGGAATGTGTATATATATGTGTATAATCTACGGTATAGTGCATGTATACATGAGTGTATAGTATATACATATAGCGTTGTTTGTATTTCTAGGGTAGGGAACCCCTTAGACTATTCAATCTCCGGTCAGAACTTTAGCATAGAAAGCCCGAGGGCGGACTTTGTTGTTAAGGTGGGTAGAATGTAATGACCCCAATTTTAATGTATGCGTATTTATATGTATTTTGGCGTAAATGCGTACGTATAATTTTTGGTAGTATGCTAGTATTTTTCTTTTAATTATTTAGTGTAGGAATTTTTTTAAAAGATTTTTAAACTCATCATTTGGTATTTGTAAATAAGAGTATTTGGATGAATACCATGTATTTAAGGTGTATAAAGTATTTCATCATGTATTTTTATTTTTCATAAAATACAAATTCAAAATTATTTAACCATGTCACCTTAACTTATAAGGTGTCATCTTGCATGATAAAGAGTAAACACATGGCTATTAAGTTAACCAAGTGTGTAGATGAGACGAATTTGGGGAAACAAAAATCAAGGCAAAAGAAAAACAAAATCAAAAAAATCTCTCTCATTCTCACTCTCCCCTCTCCACCTTCAACCAGGCCAAAATTTTTCCCCTCCCCTTTCTTCCTTTGTTCATCCTCCCACCACCATTCTCCTCCCAAAACACCACCCACTCCACCACCAAGAACACCCCATTGTTCCTCATCATTCTAAACATCAAATTCCCCTCAATTTTACTCCCAAAATCCAACCTTTGGAGGCTAGTTAGGAGCTTGAAAGAAGGAGACTAGGAGACCAAAAAATTCATCAAGGAAATAAGAAGGGCCAAAGAAAATTTTGAAGGGCTTTTGGAGGTAGAAATTCCTATCTCTTATAGTAGGATTTAGGTTTAGAACTAGGAATTCCATTTATGTTAATATGTTATGTGAAATTAGCTAGATGAACAACATGCTGAAATTTACACAGAATTGGCTGAAACTTTGGGAGCTTGCTGCTCTTAATTGGCTACATGAAAATGCATGAAAAAAAATTTATGTTACTCATATTGTAGTCCTTAATAACTTTCACGTTTACATGTTTTACAAATTCGAACTGAAAACTAGGTAAAAATTCAGTTTCTGAAACTGGTCTGTTTTGGCCAGTCTGGACACCCTTCAGTAAAATGAGTAGAAAACCATGCACACTTAATGAAACGTAATGATCTTGGTGCCATTGGAAAGCTGGCTTCAAGATCTTCAACATATAAATTTTCCAAATTCTTAATCTGTCTTTAACTATTAGTAATTTGGACTTGGAAATGCCCCAGTTTCTGATTCTGCAGATTGAAACTGTGCCTGTTATGAGAAAAATCACCATAATTCATATACTTGGAATTATTCTCTAACATATGGTATGCTTATGTAGAACCCATAGATCTACAACTTTGAAGAAGGGACCAGAAGCTAAATCTGACTGTAGATAGGATGGAAGTAGCATTCTTTCTGTTGTGACAGTTTAGACAGATTCTTGTGTTAACTTTGCTTAGAAATTATTATGTTGTATTTTTGTCTTAAGCTGAATTTGATCATGTTAATTGACATGCTTTGTCAATTTATGTTTTATTCAATTTCAGTTATTAATCCGTTCATATATTATGTCTTATGTGATGATGAAGAGGAGAAATATGTCTAACTTAAGTTAAATTTGTTTATGCTATTTGTGCTCACAATAGTACGCGCTTGAGATACTCTTTTATGAGGATGTTCATGAAATGTTTTCACTTTGTAAAAGAATGTAATTAAGTGAATGGAAAGACGATGTTCGTTGTTTAAAACATGACATCGGTGAAGTGATGAAAGTAATGGAAAGATGTAAAAGCGGTAGTAGAGGCCGCTAAACGATGAAACGATAAAATGTTCTAAAAACTGAGAGTGAGCAGAGAGTCTGACATCGGAGGACTCGGTCCATTTTTGAAATGGGTGAGACTCCAGATGTGGGTTTGGAAAAAACACGGGTAAATTTTAGGCGTTAAGGAGCGGACTGAAGTACGATTATCTTGCCCAATGTGTCACCCCTGGAAGGGGAGTTTGAGAGGGCTAGAGAGGTCGCTGGTGCGCTCGTGATGCACCATGACGGTAAATGATGGGTTTCTCCATTTTTCCGAAAGAAAAACCGAGATGACTCTCACTCTGGTACCTTGTCCAGTCGGGTACGGAGTTACGAGAGGCCCCTCCAGTGCTCGTGTCGCTGGAATGGTACCACTTTTTCATCCACCCTGGGTGAAGTCCGCCTCCTTAGCGTCCTACGATTTACACGAGTTCTAAACATGTGAATCAACAATTTATAGTAATTGTATTTAATTTATAAATGTTGTTATCTCAAGTCTCCTTACTTTTATTTACTTTAATGCTGCTATCCCATGGTAACATGTTTTTATGCTTCCTTTCAATATCTGCATTTCATAATATGGTTTCATACGAATGTTTTGCAAGTTCTCATAACTAAATTCGCATGTTGGAATGTGATCACTTTTATGCACCATGAACCTTACTTGTTAGACCACCCTCCCTAGATAGGAAGACCAGTTCTAAAACTGGGTTCTACTAGAGTGTTAGGAGTTTCTACTGGGTCACGCGTTGACGTGTCTCCGTTGACTTTCAGGTTGTGTGAGTTGGAGGTTGGAGTTAGATGCTGGAGCTTTGGAGTTGGTGAACAGTTGTAGGATTGGATGGCGAGGGGTATGATGAGAGACTTGTACTTTTGGTGTTTCTTTTTCTGGTAGACCTTTGTACCTAGAGTTGTGAGGATGAAAATGTTGGTATTGTTTAAGTTGGAACTGGACTTGGAGTTGTATAAGATTATCATTGTCTCAGTGAAGCTTCCCTCTTTTGTACCCCTTGAACAGATGGTGTATGTAAAAGATTGTATCAATGTATTAAATAAATGAAATATTGTACTTTTGTTTATTTCTCAGTGTTATATATGTGATGGAGTTTTACTTGTACTTCTCAGTACGTGCGTGGTGACCTGTAGTGTTCTTTTTTCTCTCTTCCTTTCTCTCTTTCTACGTAACGCTCGTTAATCTAGGAATACTTTGGACGGATTCGCACTTCCCGGGTATCCTGGAGAACGGGTCGTTACAGTATGTGTGTTTGTTTGTGCTTCTACACGTGCTTAGTTAATAATTGAAAATTTTAGCAACCCAATAGTTGATGCAATCATGATTAATAGCACTTTAGTTCTTGCATGCTTAGCGACCCATTAGTTGCAATGCACCCCAGGTGTTCGCTTAAATTCGTTAGCATTAAATTGGGGCAGCAAGTTGAAGAAATAATTAACCCATTGAAAATTGAGATGTAATTTTTACATGTGCCTGCAAATCAAGATTGAACAAATCCCGGTGCTTCAACATTAAGAATCAACCCTCTACATTAGGAATCGGTATTTGTCCTACTGAGAAAACACGTCATCATCGCAGAACGGACTCGATTGGAACTCGCCTGCGGACGTAGAGCATCTCGAGGGTGGTGCGGAGGGTGGTGCAGAGGCGATGGCTCTCGACGCTGTCGGTGTCGATGAAGGCGCACAGGCAGATGTTAGTTTAAACTTGGGAAGCACCAAGCAATACCTTTTTCGAAAGTAGGTGCATCAAATCGATCGAGAGACAGAGCATATCAAAAATCGTACCTTTTTCGAATCGAGGTCGAGCAGCGAATGGTTGAGGGTGTCGATTAAGCAGCGAGTTGAGGGCATCAATCAAAAATAGTACCTTTTTCAAATCTTTGCTTGATGAAGCAGCGAATGGTTGTGGGCGTCGATTAAGGGCATTGAGAGCGAGGCAAATGGCTTGAAAGAGTTGAACTTGACCATCTTGCCGAAGCGAGTGAGATCAAGGATCCCTTATGAAAATTTGTGCAACAAAACATGGGGGCAGTCTCTGTCGTTGCATTTTCTTTCTCCGCTCCTCGTCTGTCCCTCTCCCGACGGAGCTCCCATTCCTCACGGTGATCTACCATCCCACATAAAAAACGACGTGAGCACCCCTTAGATCCTAGAGCTCGATGTTAGCGGAGTCACGGAGCTCCTTAGGGTTCTGCATTTTAGAGGAGAGAGAGAGGGAGAAACTGAGAAATTTGGGCTATAGAGTTGTAGCTTGTGTAAATTCTAGTTTTCAACATTTTAATCATTTCAAAGGTTTGATTTTTCCCCCAACTCATTTCCCCCCAAAATTTAAGATTTCCATCTTAAGAGTTTTCAAATTCAAAAACATCTCTCAACCCTTCCCTCCAAATTACACAACACTTTATCATATTCATCGTCTTATATTCAATTTCTCTTATCCAAATTCTCTTCTCCCAATTTCTCTTATTCAATTTCTCTTGCCTTATATACAAATTGAATTAACCAACAATTGTTTTACCCAATTTCTCATCTCTTATCCAAATTCTCTTATCCAACTCTTATCCAATAATCCATGATAACATCCCTGTTTTATAATATCTATTATACATTTGACAGTGTTTTTTGAATCCTAGGGCTGACTAGGACAAGATAAAAGATGGTTGATATTTGATCATGGAAAATCAACGGTTGAGATGGGTAGTTGTAAAACTTTTAGGTGGGGAAAATTTGAGTTTTGAGAGAACTCTTGGAGGAAACAAATTTTTTTGAAAATTGTATAATAGTTTGAAAACAGCTCACTTTAGGAACCGAGAGATATCAGCATGTGCCTATCTCTCTTCCCCAAAAAAATCTTAATCCGTGCCTCTTCAGCTCCATCTCCCTACAAAAAACCCTCAGTCAAACACACAGTTTCTCTATGGAAAACATCCCACACGTGCAACCATCCACAAAAAAATCCCAGCCTCCCTCTTCTATTTTCTCTATGAATATTGATCCCAGTCATAATCAATCCTAGCCTCCTTTTCTCCAGCAAGATCTCCACTTCTTCTCGCCAAAGTAGCAAGCCCCATCTCTGTCGTCTTCTCAGTCACAGGCAGCAAGATCCGTCAAGGACAATGACGACGGCCATGTAAACCTTCTCAATGAAGAGCATTACAAACATTAGCAGGCACAAAAACACCAAAAACCTGAGAAGGGGGACGATCACCGGAGCTTTAATCTGCTGCCATATCAGCCCCTCAAAAGATTCCGGAAAAAGGTCCGTCACCGACGAAGAGAGCCTCGCCATTTGTTCTCTCCCTCCCTCCCTCCCTCTCTCTTTAATTTACTCTCTCCGACTGATTGGTTCTCCTCCTCCGGCGATGTTGCTTACATAGAAGAGAAGAAAAAAAAGAAGAGAGAGGAGGATGCAATGAGGCAGTAAAATTGATTTAGATTGTGGGTGATGGATCACAATCCGATCGAGTATTTTGATTATTTGCTGATTGGGATGGATTTATAGCCACAGCTATTTCTCTCTCGCCCTCCCCTCTCAACAAAGCTGACTTGGTTTGCTTCCTTGAGAAAAAACGCACCAACGTTTTTCTTTCTATCTCAAATTTTCTTTCTTTTTTCTTTCTTTGTATTTGGAAGAAAAAGAGAGAAAGGGGGTGGACTGCTGCTGGGGGGTTACGCAAGAGAGTCTGTGTGTGAATAAGGTGGAGCTGTAGTTTTACTGTCACTCCGCCCTTTTTCATTAATTATTTTCCTTTTTATTTTTTCCCACTTTAAACACCCCCACACCCTTGCACATTCAGCAACTCTGGCGACGATAAGAAGGAAACCTCAATAAAAAAGTCTGGAGATAAAAAATATAGCAAAAAGTAATTTTACGATGGGAGAGAGAGGGATGCACAAGAAATTAGATTAGGGGGATGTGGCCATAAATAATATTTCATTAATTAATGACAGAGAAAAACAAGCATTTCATGGAGATATTAAGAGCAAACGGAGTCTGTCATCCATCTGTTTACATTTTCCACAACACATAATAATATTATTAGGCTCTCCGGGTTGCAAGCAATCAAAGTTCACGGCGTAAATCTAGGCCGTCAACATCACCGTAACCTTAATCATCCCCCTTGACCATCAAAATTGCCTATCATAATTTACACCATCTTCTATCAATTTAAGCAGGGGACCATATTAGGAGAATGGATATTTACAAGCAAGAGCAGACATGATAGCTGCAGCAACGAAGGCGCTTGCAAAGGCTACATGCTTGCATGATTGCTGGCCTGAGCAATCTAGCCATAAGAGGACATGTGTATATATCTCTACTTCAAAAAAACATACATATAAACTCATTCTCCAAGCGCATAAACTAAATATATTTTTCTTGAACAACAGTTGAGTGTTATGGATGCGTGGAAGCTTTGCTGATAACCCTGGTGCATGAGGCTCTTGATGCCTGCATAAAAATTCTATCCAAAACCCTGCAAATTCCTTACCCAGATATTTCAGAGTTGAACAGATACCAAGATCCTACAAAATACTGTACTCTGATGGAAAGAACAAATGTCGTATCTGAGTCACCGGTCTACTGTTCTACGAGGGAGAGAGCCATCGATCCAGAGCCATCGAGCTACACCTATTTTGTAAAGCCAGCAATTGATGCTATTTGCTAATGGTTATTCATAATGTTGTCCATTATGTGTTCTTTGGTTTCTTTTGCCTGGATGTGTAAGAACAATGCAAGTCATTGTGTACATATTTCCTTGCTTGTATATAAGTTCTTGCGTTTCAGAATTAGCCCAAATGGAAAAAAATCTATTATACATTTGTTAGGACAGATTTCCTACTTATGTTGCTTTCTTCTTGAAAGAAGTTTTAGACACTGACGTACCTCTATTATGGCAAATGTAACATCACCTTGGTAGGATTTGTTATTTGATGACGTCATGCAATGTAAACTTAGATAACAAATCATTTCTGCTTTTATTGTTCTCAGTTGATATCCATTAATTCCTTTAGCTGGATGCCTTTCTTTTGTTAGTTTCATGTTATTAAGGGTTTTGGTTTCCTAATACCCTCATTAGAGGAGCAACAATCTTTTGATTGAGAACAGGGGGTTGTCCCCCCTTTCTTTCTTTTTTCTTTCTTATGATATACTGCCATATATGAAGTGTGATTGTGAAAACATCCAAAATTTTATCTACTTCTTTGTTAAGAAATTCATCTGAATGTTTTCCAACATCTAGATATCCAGTTAGTGCTTACGTCTATTATCTTAAACTTTTGAGGGGGATATAAGTTTTGAGGGAACAAATATTTTCAGGGGGATATCTTAAATGAATCGCGCCAAAGGCGCTTGCATCGAAGCTAGATTTTTGTTCGTTTAGATTTTGGTGGGGGAAATAATTTTTGAGGAGAACAAAGATTTTGAGGGGATATCTTAAATGAACCGTGCCCGAGGAAGAAAAAAGTCTGATGAACTAATACTCTAATCAATAAAAATAGCGTAAAAAAATTCAGCGGAACAACAAACTAGCGTAAAAAAATTTAAGTTAATATCGTCACCGAAAAATACCTTGAGGTATGTTGTTCTGCACCGCAGGCGTTCGCGCCGCACTAATTGGTTGTTCCGTGTCGAAGGCGCCAGCACCGAATTGGTTGTTCCGCGCTAAAGGCGCCCGTGCCGCGCTAATTGGTTGTTCCGCGTCGAAGGCACCGGCGCCGAATTTATTGTTTCACGTCGAATGTGCTCGCGTGTTTTTTCGCGCCGAAGGCACCGCGCCGAATTTATTGTTCCATGTCGAAGGTGCCCGTGCCGAATTTGTTGTTTCGCACCGAAGGCTCTCGTGCGTTGTTCCACGCCGAAGGCGCCCGTGCCGAAGGCGCCCACACCGTATTTGTTGTTCCGCGCCGAAGGCACCCACGCCGAAGGTGTCCGTGTCGCTAAAAAATTTTACGCTAATTTATTTTTTTTATTTTGGTTGTGTAAATAATTTTTTGGGAAACAAAGATTTTGCGGGGGAAATCTTAATTGAACCGTGCCCGCGGGCACGGGTTATGACTAGTAGATATATATATGTATATATAATATAGATGATGATGTGTGTGTGTGTGTGTGTATGTGTGTGTATGGGAGGGGGGAGGGGTTGAGTAAAGATAGATAATGCCATATATATATATATTAATCGTAATTATTCCAAACACATCAAAGTTTGGACATAATTAAGTTGTAGACTGGTATCATCCATGAAGTCCATGGGGAGATAAACGAATTAATACTCAAAGAGAAGATATCCTTAGGTCACAGCACTACTGTTCTATGTAGTGCAGTGCTGATCCAACAAAGTAATAAACAAATCTAGAATACAACAAAAAGTAGATCAAAATTAGATAGACATGCATGCATTAAGTAAGATATATTGGTTAAAAAATACACTGTGATACAAATCAGAAGTGGGCTTGTTGGGTATTGTCACGCCCCGCTTCCCTAAAATGGAGGCGAGACGTGAGAAGGTCCGCTCAAATGTGGAGCTGTGAAGCTGCACGCCTGATAAGCGTCAAATCTGAATATATGCAGGTCCCTGTAACCACGACAGAATAAGATAATAACACAAGGAGAAACAGAAATAAGATTCCAAATCTCAGCATTGTCCAAACATTAAAAATTAAGTTCAACATCCAGAAAAGCCACCAGTCTAAAAGAAAGAGTCTAGGCCCAAAACATGGCCAACAAAAGCCAACACGGCACAAAGTATTGGTGCTACGCACCGACGACTAAAGCAGTCTAAACAACAACACAAACAGTCTCTACGACTGATCTCCCGTGTCCTCAAACTCCTCAATGAACGCGGGCTCTGACTCAGCGTCAGCGAACACCACGTCCTCAGCAGCAACCTCAGGCTCAGGATCTAACATGTGTCACCCAAAAGAGTAAAGTGGCACATGTCAGCAAGTCTAAAAGACTTGGGCAAGGAAACTGAAAGGAAGGTAAACTAACAACCTAGCAGTTATAGTATGATGTATAGCATGTCAAGTTTAGTATGGAAGTAATAAGTAAGGCAAGGTGCAAGTAACAAGTAACAAGAAGCAAATATGTCATGGATGTCAAGTTTTACAAGTATAAACACGGACAAGTACAAGTCAAGTAAATCACGTCAAGTAAACACGTCAAGTAAACACGTCGTGCACAGAGATTACGTCTTCTGGCTAGAGTGGCGGATCAAGCCAACTCGTAAACTCAGGTGATCGCTTATCCCTACCCCTCCACGTGTATCGAGCCAGGGCATTACCCCCGAACGCGTATGCTCGCTTCTGGATCACGAGCCAGGAAGTGTTTTTGACAAGTATGAAGTAGGGTTATGCCCGCATAACGGGTGCTTAACCGGATCAAGTAGTACAAGTAATGTAGCGTGTGCTACGAATGCAACATTGAACGTGGATATCATGGCATGTACAGATAATTCGCGTACCGTTAATTGAATTTAAACAAGGTAGATAAGATGCATGGATGACAACAAGAGCAAATAATTAAAAGTAGTCAGGTCTAGCTTCGTTGTCAAACTAGATCCTGAGATTTGTGCCTAGGCGAGTATCATTTCGTCGCCTAGTCTCTTTTACGCCTACAACAAGCAAATGGCCTAAAACATGGCCTAAAACCCTAAGCGGCAAGTTTCACTTGCCTAATACCGATGATGACGATCGACGGTAAAATGTCCCATAACTCTATTCAACGGAATAGAATCGCTGCCATGGCAAAACAACATTAGAACAATAACCAATCCAAAGTTATAATCGAATCTACGATGTCTAATATCCATTTTTATTAGGGTTTAACAAAAATCACCATGAGGGTTAAGAGAATATTAAAGGATCGATTTACTACCGTATCGTAGCGGAAGAACGATGCCGAGCAAGCACGGCAACGGAAGAACGATCCGGAGAACTACGGTTCAGATCTGGAAATGGGGAGAAAATCTGGAGAAATGGGATTTTGTGGGGTTTTGGGGTTTTCCGACGGCCTAAAGCATGGAGGCCGGCCTAATGGAGGGGGATAGGGGCTCTTAGGGAAGGAGGAATGGCTAGAGGAAGTTTGGGAAAGATCAGAGGTCAAGGGGGAAAGAAAATGGCCAAGAGAAGAGAAAGAAAGAAAAGAAACGAAGGGGGTTTAAATAGAAACAAGCCGGCGGCTGGGCAAACCCTAGGTTTATGACAGCGATTAGTCGGTCAAAGAAGGGTTGTTGACCGACTAGTTTAACAACTAGTCGGTCGGTCAACCAACTATGACCGACTAAAATCAAGCATCGAGAAAGAGAATAAATCTGGGTAGTCAATTAGTCGGTCTGTGAAGGCCCGTCGACCGACTAGTTTGCAACCTAGTCGGTCGGTGAGTGTTCATTGACCGACTAACGATAAACAGTAAGTTAGGTAAAATTTATTAAAGGAACTACTCGG
Source organism: Scilla litardierei (assembly GCA_030789695.1). Classification (NCBI taxonomy): domain Eukaryota; kingdom Viridiplantae; phylum Streptophyta; class Magnoliopsida; order Asparagales; family Asparagaceae; genus Scilla; species Scilla litardierei. The sequence continues at coordinate 152,421,876 of CM061133.1, forward strand.
TCTGAGAGCAAGTTCTGACCGACTAGTTTCACATCTAGTCGGTCGGTGGTTGTTCTTAGACCGACTAAGAGTAAACAGTAACTCCTGAACAATTGATTTAATGAACTAGTCGGTTTGAGAAGAGTTCCTGACCGAATAAATTCCAATCTAGTCGGTTGGTATCCCTTCTTGAACCAACTAACGTGCACGAAAAGTGTCGAATCGAAGCGCGAAGCTCCGGGAAGATTCCTACGGCTTCTAGGATCTACCTATCTC